>JAVBJF010000142.1:0-600000 GCA_033439095.1 Pseudococcus viburni
CATACGCAGCTGCCCTTGCAATTAATTTAATTCCAGAGCTGCAGTACTCACAAGGGAGCTACCCGAAGTCGGACACGCGGAATGAAAATTTTTTTTCACAGACTTGTAAAGCATCACCAAATATTTCCATAGCCAAAATTTCAGCCCCTAAAGTTGATATGGGGGGGAGCTATAGGGGTTTGAATTTCGAAAAATCGCCTAATACACCGAAAAATTACAAAAATCTAAATATGTAACTCGCGTTTTTTTGGCGTTTAGGAGATGAATTTTATACCAGGAAGGCCATCTGAAGATGGGATAGTCACCTAGATTCGAGTATAACATCGGGGGGGGGGGGGGATTTTCACTCATACCTTTTATGCGTGATGTAGAAAAATTGTAATAACGACCAATGTACGAGTGAAAATCCCCCCACCCCCTGATGTTACATGCGAACCTAGGCGACTATCCCGTCATCAGATGGCCTACACCGAGGGCAGTTCGTGGTTAAAAATTCATCTCCTAAACACCATAAGAACGCGAGTTTTTTACATTTTTGTAATTTTTCGGTGTATTAGGCGATTTTTCGAAATTCAAACCCCCATAGCTCCCCCCCATATCAACTTTAGGGGCTGAAATTTTGGCTATGGAAATATTTGGTGATGCTCTACAAGTCTGTGAAAAAAAATTTTCATTCCGCGTGTCCGACTTCGGGTAGCTCCCTTGTCAGCTGCCCAATAGAAATAATTTACATGGAGAGCTGCAGTACGCAGCTGCCCAACAGAAATAATTCACATGGAGAGCTGCAGTACGCAGCTGCCCTTTGCAATTAATTTTATTGGAGAGCTGCAGTACACAGCTGCCCAACAGAAATAATTTACATGGAGAGCTGCAGTACGCAGCTGCCCAAAAGAAATAATTCACATGGAGAGCTGCAGTACGCAGCTGCCCTTTGCAATTAATTTTATTGGAGAGCTGCAGTACGCAGCTGCCCTTGCAATTAATTTTTGTGGAGAGCTGCGGTATGCAGCTGCCCTCCCCACACACAAATAATTTACTGGAGAGCTGCAGTACGCAGCTGCCCTTGCAATTAATTTTTGTGGAGAGCTGCAGTACGCAGCTGCCCTTGCAATTAATTTTCGTGGAGAGCTGCAGTACGCAGCTGCCCAACAGAAATAATTTACATGGAGAGCTGCAGTACGCAGCTGCCTTTGCAATTACTTTTCATGGAGAGCTGCAGTACGCCGCTGCCCAACAGAAATAATTTACATGGAGAGCTGCAGTACGCAGCTGCCCTTTGCAATTAATTTTATTGGGGAGCTGAAGTACGCAGCTGCCCCTGCGATTAATTTTATTGGAGAGCTGCAGTACGCAGCTGCCCAATAGAAATAGTTTACATGGAGAGCTGCAGTACGCAGCTGCCCAACAGAAATAATGCCCTTTGCAATTAATTTTATTGGAGAGCTGCAGTACGCAGCTGCCCTTGCAATTAATTTTATTGGGGAGCTGCAGTAGGCAGCTGCCCTTGCAATTAATTTTATTGGAGAGCTGCAGTACATAGCTGCACTTACAATTAATTTTTGTGGAGAGCTGCGGTATGCAGCTGCCCAACAGAAATAATTTTTGTGGAGAGCTGCAGTACGAAGCTGCCCTTGCAATTAATTTTCATGGAGAGCTGCAGTACGCAGCTGCCCAACAGGAGCTGCAGTACGCAGCTGCCCTTTGCAATTAATTTTATTGGGGAGCTGCGGTATGCTGCTGCCCAACAGAAATAATTTTTGTGGAGAGCTGCAGTACGAAGCTGCCCTTGCAATTAATTTTCATGGAGAGCTGCAGTACGCAGCTGCCCAACAGAAATAATTTACATGGAGAGCTGCAGTACGCAGCTGCCCAATAGAAATAATTTACATGGAGAGCTGCAGTACGCAGCTGCCCTTGCAATTAATTTTATTGGAGAGCTGCAGTACGCAGCTGCCCTTTGCAATTAATTTTATTGGAGAGCTGCAGTACGCAGCTGCCCAATAGAAATAATTTACATGGAGAGCTGCAGTACGCAGCTGCCCTTTGCAATTAATTTTATTGGGGAGCTGCAGTACGCAGCTGCCCTTGCAATTAATTTTATTGGAGAGCTGCAGTACATAGCTGCACTTACAATTAATTTTTGTGGAGAGCTGCGGTATGCAGCTGCCCAACAGAAATAATTTTTGTGGAGAGCTGCAGTACGAAGCTGCCCTTGCAAATAATTTTCATGGAGAGCTGCAGTACCCAGCTGCCCAATAGAAATAGTTTACATGGAGAGCTGCAGTACGCAGCTGCCCTTGCAATTAATTATCGTGGAGAGCTGCAGTACGCAGCTGCCCAACAGAAATAATTTACATGGAGAGCTGCAGTACGCAGCTGCCCTTTGCAATTAATTTTATTGGAGAGCTGCAGTACGCAGCTGCCCTTGCAATTAATTTTATTGGAGAGCTGCAGTACGCAGCTGCCCAATAGAAATAATTTACATGGAGAGCTGCAGTACGTAGCTGCCCTTGCAATTACTTTTCGTGGAGAGCTGCAGTACGCAGCTGCCCTTTGCAATTAATTTTCTTGGAGAGCTGCAGTACGCAGCTGCCCAATAGAAATAATTTACATGGGGAGCTATAGTACGCAGCTGCCAAATAGAAATAGTTTACATGGAGAGCTGCAGTATGCAGCTGGCCTTTGCAATTAATTTTATTGGAGAGCTGCAGTACGCAGCTGCCCTTGCAATTAATTTAATTCCAGAGCTGCAGTACTCAGCTGCCCAATAGAAATAATTTACATGGAGAGCTGCAGTACGCAGCTGCCCAACAGAAATAATTTACATGGAGAGCTGCAGTACGCAGCTGCCCTTTGCAATTAATTTTATTGGAGAGCTGCAGTACGCAGCTGCCCAATAGAAATAATTTACATGGAGAGCTGCAGTACGCAGCTGCCCAACAGAAATAATTTACATGGAGAGCTGCAGTACGCAGCTGCCCTTTGCAATTAATTTTATTGGAGAGCTGCAGTACGCAGCTGCCCTTGCAATTAATTTTTTGGAGAGCTGCGGTATGCAGCTGCACTCCCCACACACAAATAATTTACTGGAGAGCTGCAGTACGCAGCTGCCCTTGCAATTAATTTTCGTGGAGAGCTGCAGTACGCAGCTGCCCTTGCAATTAATTTTCGTGGAGAGCTGCAGTACGCAGCTGCCCAACAGAAATAATTTACATGGAGAGCTGCAGTACGCAGCTGCCCTTGCAATTACTTTTCATGGAGAGCTGCAGTACGCAGCTGCCCAACAGAAATAATTTACATGGAGAGCTGCAGTACGCAGCTGCCCTTTGCAATTAATTTTATTGGGGAGCTGCAGTACGCAGCTGCCATTGCAATTAATTTTATTGGAGAGCTGCAGTACGCAGCTGCCCAATAGAAATAATTTACATGGAGAGCTGCAGTACGCAGCTGCCCAACAGAAATAAATTAATTTTATTGGAGAGCTGCAGTACGCAGCTGCCCTTGCAATTAATTTTATTGGGGAGCTGCAGTACGCAGCTGCCCTTGCAATTAATTTTATTGGAGAGCTGCAGTACATAGCTGCACTTACAATTAATTTTTGTGGAGAGCTGCGGTATGCAGCTGCCCAACAGAAATAATTTTTGTGGAGAGCTGCAGTACGAAGCTGCCCTTGCAATTAATTTTCATGGAGAGCTGCAGTACGCAGCTGCCCAACAGAAATAATTTACATGGAGAGCTGCAGTACGCAGCTGCCCTTTGCAATTAATTTTATTGGAGAGCTGCAGTACGCAGCTGCCCTTTGCAATTAATTTTATTGGAGAGCTGCAGTACGCAGCTGCCCTTGCAATTAATTTTATTGGAGAGCTGCAGTACGCAGCTGCCCAACAGAAATAATTTACATGGAGAGCTGCAGTACGCAGCTGCCCAACAGAAATAATTTACATGGAGAGCTGCAGTACGCAGCTGCCCTTTGCAATTAATTTTATTGGAGAGCTGCAGTACGCAGCTGCCCTTGCAATTAATTTTATTGGAGAGCTGCAGTACGCAGCTGCCCTTGCAATTAATTTTATTGGAGAGCTGCAGTACGCAGCTGCCCAATAGAAATAATTTACATGGAGAGCTGCAGTACGCAGCTGCCCAACAGAAATAATTTACATGGAGAGCTGCAGTATGCAGCTGCCCTTTGCAATTAATTTTATTGGAGAGCTGCAGTACGCAGCTGCATTGGAGAAACGTTTGGTTGCAGAATTTAGAAAAATACTTGGTTACTAAAAATGCTTATTATTATTATTGAAAGATATGACTTGTAAAAACGTAAATAAACATTCATTCGATTTCTGTTCTTTGATGTACGATTATTATTATTTATTTTTCGTGTCCGTTTCTCTAGTCTTAAGTGGTAGCAGAGCGTGGTTATGTTGCTTTCGACTTACAACGTTCACCGCAAAAGTTATATCTGGCCTTGTCGTGTTACTCAAAAATATCAAACTCCCAACCGCTTCTCTAAATTTTGTTTCCGTTACATCTTCGATTTCACCTTCATTTTCATACTTTTTACTTTTCTTTTCACATTCTAGCGTCTTCATAGGAGTATCTACAACTTTACAATTTTCCATCCCAAATTTATTTAGCAGTTTTTCGACATATTTCTGCTGACTTAAAAACATCGTTTTATTCTTTCGATCCCTTTCAATTTCAAAAAAAAAAAAAAAAAAAAAAAAAAAAAAAAAAAAAAAAAGAGGGAAGCATTGGAGAAACGTTTGGTTGCAGAATTTAGAAAAATACTTGGTTACTAAAAATGCTTATTATTATTATTGAAAGATATGACTTGTAAAAACGTAAATAAACATTCATTCGATTTCTGTTCTTTGATGTACGATTATTATTATTTATTTTTCGTGTCCGTTTCTCTAGTCTTAAGAGCTGCCCTTGCAATTAATTTTATTGGAGAGCTGCAGTACGCAGCTGCCCTTTGCAATTAATTTTATTGGAGAGCTGCAGTACGCAGCTGCCCAATAGAAATAATTTACATGGAGAGCTGCAGTACGCAGCTGCCCAACAGAAATAATTTACATGGAGAGCTGCAGTACGCAGCTGCCCTTTGCAATTAATTTTATTGGGGAGCTGCAGTACGCAGCTGCCCTTGCGATTAATTTTATTGGAGAGCTGCAGTACGCAGCTGCCCTTGCAATTAATTATATTGGAGAGCTGCAGTACGCAGCTGCCCAATAGAAATCATTTACATGGAGAGCTGCAGTACGCAGCTGCCCAACAGAAATAATTTACATGGAGAGCTGCAGTACGCAGCTGCCCTTTGCAATTAATTTTATTGGAGAGCTGCAGTACGCAGCTGCCCTTTGCAATTAATTTTCTTGGAGAGCTGCAGTACGCAGCTGCCCAACAGAAATAATTTTCTTGGAGAGCTGCAGTACGCAGCTGCCCTTGCAATTAATTTTCTTGGAGAGCTGCAGTACGCAGCTGCCCAATAGAAATAATTTACATGGAGAGCTGCAGTACGCAGCTGCCCAATAGAAATAATTTACATGGAGAGCTGCAGTACGCAGCTGCCCTTTGCAATTAATTTTATTGGAGAGCTGCAGTACGCAGCTGCCCTTGCAATTAATTTTATTGGAGAGCTGCAGTACGCAGCTGCCCTTGCAATTAATTTTATTGGAGAGCTGCAGTACGCAGCTGCCCAATAGAAATAATTTACATGGAGAGCTGCAGTACGCAGCTGCCCAACAGAAATAATTTACATGGAGAGCTGCAGTACGCAGCTGCCCTTTGCAATTAATTTTATTGGGGAGCTGCAGTAGGCAGCTGCCCTTGCAATTAATTTTATTGGAGAGCTGCAGTACATAGCTGCACTTACAATTAATTTTTGTGGAGAGCTGCGGTATGCAGCTGCCCAACAGAAATAATTTTTGTGGAGAGCTGCAGTACGAAGCTGCCCTTGCAATTAATTTTCATGGAGAGCTGCAGTACGCAGCTGCCCAACAGAAATAATTTACATGGAGAGCTGCAGTACGCAGCTGCCCAATAGAAATAATTTACATGGAGAGCTGCAGTACGCAGCTGCCCTTTGCAATTAATTTTATTGGAGAGCTGCAGTACGCAGCTGCCCAATAGAAATAATTTACATGGAGAGCTGCAGTATGCAGCTGCCCAACAGAAATAATTTTACATGGAGAGCTGCAGTACGCAGCTGCCCTTTGCAATTAATTTTATTGGAGAGCTGCAGTACCCAGCTGCCCTTGCAATTAATTTTATTGGAGAGCTGCAGTACGCAGCTGCCCTTTGCAATTAATTTTATTGGAGAGCTGCAGTACGCAGCTGCCCAATAGAAATAATTTACATGGAGAGCTGCAGTACGCAGCTGCCCAACAGAAATAATTTACATGGAGAGCTGCAGTACACAGCTGCCCTTGCAATTAATTTTCGTGGAGGGCTGCCGTACGCAGCTGCCGAATAGAAATAATTTACTGGAGAGCTGCAGTAGGCAGCTGCCCCACGCATATAATTTTCTTGGAGAGCTGCTGTATTCAGCTGCTCCCCCACACAAATAATTTTCATGGGGAGCTGCGTTATGCAGCTGCCCTTCCCTCCTCTCCTCCTCACACAAATAATTTTCACGCAGCTTCCCTTGCAATTAATTTTTTCGGAGAGCTGCAGTATGCAGCTCCCCTCACCCCAAATAATTTTCTTGTGGAGCTGCACTATACGCAGCTGCCCCACGCAAATAATTTTCATGGAGAGCTGCAGGTATACGTGTACCATCTGCAAATTTTCCAAAATATTTTTGGTTTATTTTTTTTCTTTATTTTAAAAATGACTAAAGACAAATACATGACGTTAATGCCAAATTTATTTATTTATTGTGGTTTGCAAACAACTTCCTTCCTAACATTTCAACACTAGCTTGGATGAAGAAAATTTGTATTTAAAAAAGTTGAAAAGACGTTTGAACATAGTTTGAAGATTGAAAAGAACGGCGAGAAAAAAACAGGCGAGAAAAAAACAGGCGAAAAAAATAGAAAAAAATACGTGAAAAAAAATTACTTGACTGAAAACGCGTGAAATAGTAAGTACGTAGATATTAAAATTGTACAAAAGAATTGAAAAAAATTGTGAAAAAAATTACTTGTGAGAAAAAACGTGAAAAACGCGTTAGACGAAAAAATAAAACGTAACAAACTAGATAGAAAAACATCAACAAAAACGCACTACGCCATCACGAAAACGACTTTCCCACCAGAAAATTTAGGCAACGACGCCACGAAAGACAGACACAGCTGAAAACAGATAGGTAACATAAAGTTTCTGTACACTTCAACTAGGTACTAAGTTTAGGTTGGATAAGACGGAAAAACATTTTCATTACCTATTACGAATAATCTGATAATCTTTTGGCCAACAAATCTTCTCGCATTCGCTCACGAAAGTGCGGTATATCGAACTGATCAAAATCGAAAGGTGATTGACGAATTATACGCTCAGCATATGCGATACAAAAAACTCCACAGTCAAAATCGTTATTCTGACGGGGTAACACTTCCTGCAAATGAAACAAAAAAAAAATGGTCAGTGATAGTCCAAGTAATTACAAATTTTGTTGGAGAATAAAATTCATACCACAATTTCAGTTTCCAATGTGACATCGTAAGCTTCGTTCATGGCTTCGCAGATATTCGTCAACGCTCGATTGCTTCGACGAGGTTGGGCAGCAGGATTATAGAATTTTAACTCATTATTTTTTAAGGTAATCAGCACCCAATGATTCCCCAGATGTACTGGGATAAACACCAAATCGAAATTAGGAACCAATCCCTGAAAATTAAATCAAATTTATAATATAAATAATTCGAATAAATCAGTTTCAGTACATAATTTCTTCTCACTCTATTCCTTAAGTACTGAAGAGCTCTCGGTCTTGATCCTCGTAACTGATTATAGAAATAGGTCGTCACGACATGGACCCTCTGTTCGGGGTAACTGTTTTTCAAAAGAACCAAAAAATGCTCCACACATTCGTCTACGAGCCAGGTGTTTCCAATAAAAGAATTATACAAATTCGGGTCAGCGAGTTCTGAGTCCATCGCTATCTCAATCTGCAATAAATGATGTCAATTTAATTATTCGTTATTTTTTCCTTGAATTGATATCATTAATTACCTACCTCGGTTAAATCAATGAGTACTGGCTGCGGCGGCTGTTCGACAACTTCTTTTGATATTTTTTTTTTCGTCTGTCTCTGAAGGGACCCGGGAATTTGTTTTTTTCTTTCTCTTTTAGCCATCGGGTCGGTTTTTTTATGATCTTCTATTTAAAAAAAAATGAAATTCTCATTACATTTCAAATCTTACTTTTCGCTGTTACTGACATCTCATTAACCTACCGAAGTGTTTCCGATATGTCGCCGGATGTTGAAAAATTCGATCACACGATGGATATTCACATTCCATTATTCTCTCATCATCTTTATGCAAGCGTAAGTGCTTTGGCACTTCGTACTGCGAGAGATATATATTATTGCACACAATGCAAACATACGTTCGGCTGTAACATAAAATCACCGGTTTGAAATTCGTGAATTATTCAACCCCTCTTATCTACTGGGATTTAAAAAATACCTCAGCTTCTCGTCTTCGGCTTTTGTTTTATTAATTGATAATCCCGAATGGGCCTCCTTCAAATGGTTGTGTAAAGCCTCCATAGATGCGAGGAATCTAGTACAAAAATCTCCACCATTAATACGCACTGGACAACGTATATAACGATGCTCATTATACTGATCGGCATGACACGTCAGAAAATGGGTGTCTCGTATTTCAACGGTTTTGAAGTATCTCCTTGGGGAAAGAGGACAGCCGATTTTAAAATGTGGAATAGACACCTAAACAAAGGCAAAATTAATTTAGATTAATTTTACCCGTCAGTTAACGTCAAACGAATAGCTGAAAATGTAAAGAGGATGAAAACTTACAGTTTTCGAGCTTCTTTCGGTCGACATGGTATTCGAGCTATTTCCGGGCGACAGAGTTTTGGAAGTTGTTTTCGCAAGCGTGTTACCTAAAAGAAACGAGCAAATTTGAACATTGGTTTAGAACTTTGAACGTTTTTATTTTTCAACAAATCGTCAAAAAACTAAAAATACGACAAAAACTTTTGAAAAAGTTGAAAGAAATTGCAATTGCAACTTTTTAAGCATTGTGAAAAATTACGTTGCACAATATCAGATGTCATAAATCTCAACACTCCCAACAGAGCCAATTTAACATACCTAATCGAAAATCGACTTCAGAACGATAGAAAAAGTAATCAACCCGCAATTTCACGATAACATTGCGATTTTTGCCTCAAGGTTATTTTTGGGACACCCGTTATAATCGAATCATAACACGCGACCCATTCTTTTGTGACATTTAATGCTACTTTGGAAAATTTGTCTGATAAGACGATCACTGGCACACTTCGACCGACAAATTTTCCAAAGTAGCATTAAATGTCACAAAATTGACGACATACTTATTTAGAGAGTTACCTACCTACACGTCAACTATTCCCGGGCCTGTGCAGAAAGGGGTGGAAAAGGGGGTTTCCCCCAGGCCCGTGTTTCTTAGGAGGCCATTGGTCTAATTTTGAATTTTTAAAGTTGTGTTTAATATCTAATTTTTGAAAATTTCTTACATGTATCTAGGTACTTACTATTCGATTGTTAGTAGTGCTTCGAGATGAAATATCGGCGAGTAGCTGGGTACTTCACGACGCTTGCAGAAGTGTGCCTCTTCTTTCGAACACTCTCCCGTCTGCTTCTATTTGAATTATACTTGTAGTCGGTTTTAAAACGCGAACATTCACATCAATGCGTCGCTTAGCAGACGTTATACTCTCTCGAGTAACGAGTGATTACTGTGGTACCAACCCCCAACCACCTATCATCAATACATTTTAGTTGTTTTGTAATCACAGGTACCTATAGGCAGTAGGTTGGTACCTGCTTGAACTAGCTTCGTAGAATACTTCATCGTTATAAATTCTCTTATCGTGTTTCTAATATGTAAATCCAAAGTTACTTATAATAAACACAATTATCACCGTGTTTTGAGTTCCAAGTAGAAGAGCTGTGAAGTGCGAAATCATTAAATGTACCGAGTGACCCAAAAAACCTGCAACCCATCAGTTTTTTTTTTTTGTTTGAAGAGGAATCGTTTCTCCTTGTTCTACGCTGGACTGAACGAAGGGTTGCCTACGTTTAGGTCGCAACGAAACTCTCAAAATTTCCGAAAAGGGTGGAGGGGAGATGCAATGTTACCAATTCCAACATATCTTGGATTTTGACCAAATTTGGTGGAGTGGTTTACTTTGAGTGGGAAACTTCACAAAAAAATTTTGAGCCACCGAAGGGCAAGGAGAGTGGAGCAGGAGATGCTCAAAGTGCGCCTCCTTTTGAAAAAACGCTATTTTTGCGTTTTTTAGCCAATCAAAATTGACTCTTGGATGCACCCCTAGCCCCTTTTTTGAAAAAACATAATTTTTAAATTTTTTAGTAATTTGGGAGTCAGTGTGGGGCACTGGAGTGGCGGATCAATAAAGTAAGTTGATAACCAAGCTCAGCACCCTCGAATTTGTAGAAATCGATATAACACGTGCTATTTATTTTTTTCACATGTATTTTCATTTTCTCAAAATTAGGGGTTAGGGGTGCACTGAAGGGTCGAATCCGAAAAATAAGTAAATATTCGAACTCAGCGCCCTCAAAAACCCAACAAACGACACGTCGCACGTTACTTTTCATTTTTTTTGAATTGTGACCTCATCAGGGTGGTTGATAAGGGGGTTCAGAGGGGTCGAGTGAAAAAACTGAGCACATATTCGAACTCAGCGCCTTTGAATTAGTAGAAATCGATGTATTACTTCGCGTTTTCCATTTTTTTGAATTTTGACCAAAATTGAGGACCCATGTGCCCCCCAGGGGTATTGAGATCCCATCTTGAAAAGTAATTAGTTGAAAAATTCATTAAAAGTTCTCTTCACCGTGATTTTTGCAGATTTTTAAATGGGGCCCCTCATTTTTTGTAATTTTGAGCGAAATCGGAAGACTCAAGTTTGATTTTTTTTTAGAATATGCTCGCTATCAATTCACAATACGTCACTAGTCGTCAATTTTTATCAATTTTTCTTATTTTAACTGATACTCAAATTTCGAAAAAAAAACAACTAAATATCATGCTCATGCAAAATAATTTTTACTTCATGTAAGATGGAATTATTAAATTTAATAAAATTCATCACAAAAAAACACTTTTCGATATAGCACATTTAATCTTTGAATGAAACAATGAAATTACAAACATATAAGTACATATAAAAATGTTCACGTTAAACCGATGAAAGATCACGTAAACAAATTAATATTAATTTGAACATTGTTTGAAAAAATTCACTTAAGTAAATGAAATTAACTCTCACTATCAATGGTAAACGTTACAATAGAATTGTTTCGAAAAATGGAGTACACGACGTAGAATATTTCCATATTAATGATTAATTTTCAATTTCACTCCTTAAAACTTATCTTTTATACGTATTCGAAAAGTTTGGCTTACGAAGAAAGTACGAAGAGAAAAATGCAATTCGATAAGTAAAAATTAAGTATGTAAATAAATTCGAATAAATAATCACGAAAGTTACCTTAGTTCTTTTTCGAATCGTGATTCGTATACCTTCACTTTGTGAAAACTTGAACATTACAAATTATAAATATGAAAATTTAAATCTCATTTATCAGACAAAATAAGCTCATTATCTTCTGAAATTACTTCAATCGAAATTTGGTTTGAATTTTTTTGAAATTTTCGAGCAAACGGACGTTACTGCAAGTAGTCAGGTTTCGTTCACCGCGATCATTTTTAACGTTAATAAGCTCATTTCAAAGAAATATTTCAGCATAGATAGGTACATAAATCTGTATACAAATAAAATAACTCTAAATTAAGTACAAGCTAAAAAGAAAATTTGGTAGGAAGTTTTCGTATCGTTTGAAATGAAAGACATCGTCGTGACGTCAAAAGAAATTCTCCATTTAGATCTCACACACGACGAACGCAGCGGATAAAACGTTTAAAAATAAAACTAACAAGAATAATAACGCATAGCATTTTGAAATTATCAACATTTACACTGACACGAAATAAAGAGAAACATAATACAAAAATAAGTAATAAAAATTGACTAAAAATGCACGAGTATTCGATGGCGGAAGGATTTCGGTTAAACCTCGTTTACAAAATAACTCTCGCATCGTACGAAATTTTTTTAGATATGTTTACGCGAGCTAGATAATTTAAATTTGATTCAAAAAAATTCAAATCAGTCTGGGAGAAATACCCACGAAACAAAAAAAGTAAATATATCGTCAGGAACTCGGCAAATTTATCACAAAACATTATAATAATAAAATCTCGATCCGTAATATATCCAGAATTCAAAACCCACGATCAAAATTTCCAACGAAATAGTTCCCATTCCGACTTGATTATTGTCTTCGTTATTAACTCTACCATCTTACACTGTGACGTTGATTGCTCATCAATTAATAAATTAAAATAGTATTTAAAATCTTACAACACACAAACGTACAAATAAAAATTCAATAATCGATCGCTAAAATACAAGAGAACGAAAGGTAACTGTGGTTTGACGTACAAAATCACATTCTAGGTAATTCTTACAAATAAAAATTGGAACGATAGCGTTGAACCGAGACGCGTTCGGCATCAAATAGGAAATTTCAAACGTTCATAACGATTATTCTCTAAAGGAAACGTCGAGAGAAAACGTACGCATGATTTTTGGTCCCTAAGTACGTAACGTAGGTGCTGAAAAATTGTCTAGAAATCAAATTTCGGCACCAAATTACTACTTAACCGACCAATAATACGGAGTAGTAAAAATTTCATCGAAAAAATGATCAAGGGAAACTGGATTCCGCTTGGAACGTGCTATGGGAAATTTTCAATCACGAAAATAGGAATGTCGATAGGTTTCTCACAACGCGACACTTTTCTCTCAACTGAATAAATCACATGCATAAGTTCACATCCATATTAGACATATCTTCTTGTATAATAGGTTTCTTATCATCTTTCATGTTATTTCTCTTGAGATATGCGGGCAAAGGTCTTCTGCGACTTCGGTTCGTGACGCCATCTTCCTCATCCATCATACGAATTACTTCCAACGGATCTGACGGAGCTATCGGTGCGATACAGATGTCGCGAACGGCTCGAAATTTACCACAATTATTCAAGTGCTCGTTCTCCAGACGGAAGAAGTTCCATACGAATCTCCTACGAGAAGTAAAGGTTTTTGAAACGGTTATCTTTATTTTTTTTGACGAATACGATTAAAAAAGTCGACTGTAATATGAAAAAAATTTTACCTGAATATTTCTAAAGGCGCGGTTATCGAAGTAATCACTTCAGCGGAAACGTAACCGCTTTCACTCAATAAAAACGTTATAATCCAAACAAATCTCAGGACAAAATCTTCCACTATTGCCAAATAGTACCACGACTATAGAACAAAAAAAAAATTAAATACAATTCTTTTTTTAATTTTCCATTCGGAAATAAATCAAAATTATGTTCGAAAAGTCTTGCACAATGTCTTTCATTTTTCAACGGATACAAATACAAAAAATAGTTCCAGCAGAAAAAGGTTTCTCCTGGCGGAAGCATTTGCTCTACGGGTACAGTTAATTGGTTCCATCTACTAGGAGTCAGAAAAATTACAAAATGTGTTTTTCCTTAAGAAATTTCTCCATAAATAGTACAAAATAACACCATCTTTATAAGGTAAAAATCTTTTAAAACCGGTTCGAAGTTTGCAACCGAATCCAATTTTTTTGGAAGATTTAAATAGGAGAAAAAAGTGGTTATGTTTCAAGTTTAGCTTTTGGAACTGGTTGGGTGATTATTCTACTCATAGTTGACTAGTTTTTTTTTTTAGACAAAAAACGATTCAGAAGAAAGATAATTCAAACAAAAACTGCAAAGCACTAAAAATGAATATTTTTTTTAAAAATTGCATACTAATTTTTGAAACGCTGGAGAATTTCCAATTGGTTACTAAAAATCCCTTAAAAAATTAAAATAAAAAAAAAAAATCACAAATTTCAAATGAACTATGCAAAAGTAGAACATGACCTACAATTATTCGAAACAGTTCAATGGTTCTCGGTCAGTAACCAGTTTTTTATAGACAAAAAAATTACAAAAAAATGTTTTAAATCGAATTTGTCGTGTACGAAAAATTAATCATTTTTGTTTAAAAAATCGTTTCTAACAAATTTTTGAAACCGGTTCGGTAGTTATCAACCACATAATAATAATCCCTCGAAAAATTAAAACTCATCGAGTTTCAAGTAGAAGTTGTAAATTATTAAAATCTTATTATTTTTCAGTTTTCAGCTATTTAAACCGGTTAGGCATTTTTCAACTGGTTACCGAAGATTTGAAAAATGAGGATAGGAAAAAAGTTTCGAACAAAGATTGAAGAACATTATTCATTATTAAACTAATCATATTTTCAACTCCAACTTTTGAAACCGGTTCAACGGTTCCTAACCGGAACCTTATCGATTAATTTTCTTCGATTTAACATACGAATGTTGTGAAAAATGTTTTAAATCAACAATCAATAATTTCTCATTTCAAAAATTTCTCCTACAAATTTTTGCAACCGGTTCAATAATTTCCAGCCGGTAAACCGATTAACGACAATTTTCTTGAAAAGTAGACAAAAAAGTTGAAAAGAAAAGTTGTCGAGCATTCAAATCTAATTATTTCAACTATTTGAACCAGTTCGATGGTTCTTAACAAGCAGTGGACTAAATTTAAAGGATTTGATAGAAAATAGTTTTAAAAAAGTTTCAAATAAAAATTGTAAATCACTAAAAATCAATAATTTCTTGTTTTACAAATTTTTCCCCATCCAGCCAAATGCAGCACTAAACACTACTCAAACATTAAGTCTGAATACATTTTTCACTTTTAATAGCTGGTTGAAAACCACCGAACCAATTCCAAAAATTTATGTAGGGTATCTTTAGACCGAAATAAAACACTCTCCTACTTAAATTTTTGCAAAAAAACACGTTTTATGATTTTTAGCACACCTTGTAGATGAAAGCAAATTTTCTACATCTGCGACAAATGCTTTGGAAAATCTAAAACACCAGGAACCATTTCGTTTTTTTCATCCAATGAAAAATAAAGGACGTCGCATAGAATTTCTCGAATTGCATATCACGTACCGTCGAAGAGTAGACGATTTCTTCCCTGAGGAACTTATTTTCTGAATTCTCTGAGAATGTTAATAAACCCCAGTCCATTTTAATATCCCACGAATACGTGTACACCGAACTCAAACAGGCACAGAAGACATACAAATAAACATAAGGATTTTCAGTAAGGGTGGTATACGAATCTAAACAGAAAAAATCATTTTTTAATCGATCTATTTGAAACATCGAATCAAACGATACCAAAACCTTGATGGCTTACTTCTATGAGCATTCATAACAGACAACGTGACAGCTGCAGCGATAGAAGACGCGTATTTACCGGCGTTGATCAAATGTAACGTTTCTTTGGAATCTCTGTAACGTCTGAGACATTGAGCAAAACGAACCCACGCTGGAACGAAGCTGACTATTGTTCTAGATATAGGAAAATCATTGGGGCTAGTCGCCTGGCCTTCTAAAATAGCAAAAATGCCAATTTCTTTCATTAATATGGTATCGAAATCGTAATGCTAACGTACAACTACAGGTATTAATTCCAAAAAGGGCCAGAATATCGATCGAAATCGTCGACGTTTTAGAACTTTGAAATACGTACGAGAACTATACCTCCGCTAAGCCAATTGTAATGAGTCAGGTAAAAGCAGAACGTGTAATGTAGATCGGTAAACACAACGGCCATGCTATTCATTTGATCAGCGAGCCAAAAATCAGCGAAACCAACGTGGAAAAGTGGCGCCGCAATTATTCTACCCTGAAACGAAATTAATTTCGTACTAAATTCATTACACTAGAGCGTAACGATCAACGAACACTTACTATCAGTTTCACCAACCAAACTCGAGCATCATAATGGAATGTACGAAACGGATTGAAAATAAATCCGAGGATCAGGAAGATTAAAACCAACGGACTAAGGTAAGCTGGAATGCTTATGTAACTGCTGTATAAAAAACTTAGTATACTCAAAGCCCACGTCACACCGAGGATGGCTGCCAACTCCATCAGATGCTGTTCGGAAAGATGATTGCGAGGATCTAGTTCAAATATAAGTACATGATTTACACCCGATGATCTCCATCCGTATACGTTGACTCCGATCAGAAACATGAATTGCATCAATAACAAAGGGGCGCGGTATAAACGAAAAATATAGCAGAATTGCTGATCTTGATTTTCGTGGAATATAGCTGCCAAAAAATATTGTTTTATTAGCACTATTCGATCTTTCGATAGAATTAAATTTAAAAAATCGACTCAGAAAAACAAAATACCTGATAAAATAACAGTAACGCTTAAAACTATGAAACTGCCCGAGAACAGCCCCACTTTGAAAGTTATCCAAGGACTTCTTTGTTCACCTAACGGAGGAACTCTTAATCGTTTCATAGCTTTTTGACGATCGCCATGTTCCAGGTGCACGGTGTATAAATGCTCCGTCTCCGATATCAAACGAGTGATATCGTTATTCGTGTAGAATGTGGAATTATCGACATATTGCATTCTCCACTGAGCACCATCGGCTGTTTGTAGCAACTGCGTGGAAAAAAAATCGTTAATACGATACGTATTGTTTCGGAAAACCCGGAGGACGAGTCGGTTTACCTTGTCATGTTTCTTTAATATTTTTCTAAATCCGGTAAAATTTAAACTTTGGTAATTTTGTAATAGGACTAAACTAAGATAGAATTCGGCGAAAGCCGATTTCAAATCATGTAGCTTTCGCGAAGGGATTGGCAGTCGTTCCGAATATGAATACGCAGGAACATTGACTTTTGATTCGGATTTCTTTCCAGGTGGTCCAGTCGGCGTTATTAGTTCATTTTTCAATGTGGAAAATTTCCTAATAGCTTCAGCTAACTTTTCTGTAAAATTAATTAAATCATTATCTATAAGATTAGATCTGCCGATAGAAGATTAGAGAAAAATATTGTACAACGAATTTTTTCACAGACATTACATAATCAACATCAAATTTCAATCTGATAGAAATTCAAGTTCAAATAAATACGTGAAATGAATAAGAAAATTCTGGAAAAATGACAAACGTAAAAGATGACTCTGAATTCAATTCATTTAGGAATTTTTTCAGCCATTAGCAACGTTATTTATTCGCTTCATAGGCTCAGATCTTTCATAAATCAGAAATTATATCGGATAATTTTCATCTTTGCCGAATCGTCGGCACACTTGCAATTAGAATCCGCTTATCGATTCATAAATTATAGTAATTGATTTTAATTCATTATCTAGAGATAAGCAGCATTTTTTACCTTTCAAATATATAATCTAGAAAGCTCGTCTGATTTTCTAAATCCCATACTTAATAATTTTCGTGATTTAATTTGCATCTTATTATTAAATTTCTTGAATAACTTATTCTATTCGTTTCGTCATTGTACCAAATTATTAATTTTCTCGTCAAATATAAGAATACTAACCAGAAAAAAATACGTTAATTTTTTTCAATTCCGCGTCGCAATAACGGAAAAAATAATCGCCAAATTGAGCAAATTTCTTTCGTCTTTCTTCTTCGTCCAAATCTTCCATGTCTGCGTCAGAAACAGCATTATACAGCATCGCTTTCATCTCCTGAAATCATAAGAATGTAATTAGAATCAGTGAAGATTTGAGGACCATTGGAACATATTTAATTACATCGAATATTTATAAACTTGCCGAGTCATTTTTTCAGTCTCATTACCTTACTTTGGCCTCAGTAAACGAGACAAAGAACCAGGCATATTTAAGCTTCTGCATAAAAAATGTTTAATCTAAATCGGGTGAAGAGACATATTTAGAAATGAAAATAGCTAGAGATCGTTTAGCGTCAATTAAAACAAACTGATGTGATCTTACAAACAAAGGTTAACAGACTATGTTGAACATCTGCGATTTTAAATTAAAATATGACATATACCGCGTGCTTCTCATTACATTGCATAATGCAAAGCAGCAATGAGAGGAAATTTCTGACGCTAAATTGGACCATGCCACAACATGGAAATGTTTTCATCATTAGCAAAATCTTTGCGTACAAAAAGTGACAAATAAAAATGAGATGGTAAGAAGTGTTTCGGTTTCTGGCTAAGAGTATATTTTGGCCAAGTTGATTCATTTCTGGCCAATTTTTAGCTTTACGGTCGATTTAGCGTAATATAATCAAAAAATTTCTACCTTTGTATGTGTATCTTATTGAGCAACTACGAAATTAAAATAAAAGATAAGATTAAAAATGTGGAAGGTTATCAGTACTTGGGATGGTAGGATTTTTAACTTGAGCGCGTGATCGACGATTCAAGATTTTTATTTTGTTTACAGAATTATGAGAAGTATAAAAATGAATAAAATATGTAGAATTAAAGCTAAATTTCGAAGAAGATGAATCACGCTTACTTCGTAACTGATGTACTGTTTTCGCCATTCTGGGGTTATATGGGCGGAAAGATGTTCGGCAAATTTCATCTTGAAATTCTACTGTACCGCAGGAAGTCTTCAAATAACAAAAAATCGGTGGTGTTGCGAACACCTTAGAAAAATCGTACTGAAATTCGAACCTGAGGATGAGAAATCTACAGCAAATAAGAATCAGCTGAGATGCTGTTTTCAATGCGATAACTGAAACTTCGTGAAGTAAAACAGAATCTTTGTTTTAACGAAGACGAACTCATTATGAACTGATTATTAAAAATATCACTTGAATACTAAAATTATAATTCGTAAATCGTAATCCTCAGTCCATTATCTTTTCACTTCACCAATTCGCCACTGACGCATAATAAAGAACTGGGCGATGAAAATTTTCATTAGTGATCATTCGATTCGTGTAGTCGATGCGCATGCGCACAACGTGAAGACCTATGTTCTAAATTACGCCGATTTCAAATTTTCCTTCCTGCTTTTAATTTTAAATTTTAGATTTCGATTTTAGAATATTATCGAACCAAATAATCGTACTGTTAGAAATAATTATTATCGGATTAAAATAGTTCGTTTTAAATGAAATTTTCACCAATACAAATACAAATATTTGACAATTGAAAAGAGAAATCACGTACTATGTACTAAGTAATTAGTGACATATTACTTTGAGCTGAAGATAACCAGAGCATGAAGTTATTGGTTAGCTGATTTAAAAAAATCAATTGCATTTAATGAAGTAATATTACGTTTGAAATATCAATTAATAATGATAATCTAAACGTACTTGATATCTTTTGATCTAGTAAAAAAAAAATTATGTACGAAGATTGAAAATTTCAAGTTGATTAAATTTAAAATTTGAGACACTGAGAACTAAACTTGCTTTAAAAAAAACTTCAAGTTTATGGGAATTAGATAACAAATTTTAATAAAAAAATAACTTTATTTCAAAACGACTAAATCGATTATTTCTTTACCTCAGAATGATCAAACTCTTTCCTTTCTGATCACTTGGATGACACTTATTATTACGCTTCGACTTTCAAATCATGAAAAATCCTCCAGTATTATTTTTTAACCCCATCTAGAATTTTTTGAAGTATTTGTTTGGTTGAAACTAGGTTGGCTCGTTCATCAGTGTTTTGAATTACTTCCGTAAAAATTTTCTGGAAACATTCATCCTTCTGTTTCTGTTTCTTGGCTTTGAAATAATTCTCGATTAATTCGGGATGGTACTCGACTACAAGTTTACAACTTTCTTCTAGCAAATCAGCATCATTTATTTGGAACCATTGATTCTTCTCAACCATCTGCAATGATTTTTATTAAATGACTGTTTTTTTTTAAAATTAGTATTCAGTCAACTTACTTCTAACGGAGACTCTTCACATTCAAAAATCATTTTTTCCAGAACTCTATTCGCAATTATTCGATTAATTATGCCACTATAAAGAAGACTGATCAACTTTCCGAGATCTTTCGAGTTCAGTTTACTGGATAAAACAAAGATAATTTCAAAACGTGTTTAAAATACAGAAGAGTAGTCGATATTTGATGATTTCAAAAATACCATTCCTCAGCAGACAGTTTGTGCTTATTTAATGCACATAATACTTCCATCATTAAGAAATTCCAAATCTTGACAATTTCTATTTTCGGATAATCTTGAGTAATACACGTGAAATGATTCAATAAAACTGGTTCATTCTATAAACGGAAATAAATCACAATAAAATTTCAAGCAGTAACTATTTGATTGTTTATATCGTAGATACTCACTAAAAGACGCAAAATATTGACCATGGGTAAACCATACTTATTAACTAAATTTTGACGTACAATAGTGGGCAATTCTGGTAATTGTTTTCGTAGTAACGATACGTTGACAGCATTTGAACCATCATCATCGATTAGTGATACACGTAAAGGAGGTAGATTAGGTTCAGGCATGAATCTATAATCCTATGAGAAAGAAAAACGATAAAAAAATTACATTACTCGTGTTTCCTTATGACAAACAATGAA
Organism: Pseudococcus viburni; assembly: GCA_033439095.1. Classification (NCBI taxonomy): domain Eukaryota; kingdom Metazoa; phylum Arthropoda; class Insecta; order Hemiptera; family Pseudococcidae; genus Pseudococcus; species Pseudococcus viburni. Next base: position 20,753 of record JAVBJF010000142.1, read on the forward strand.
TTAACCTGTTGAATTTCTTTATCTCTCATTGATATTGTACAGCCATTTTCAGCATCCCAAGAGCGAGTTTCGTTAACGATGGGTTTTCCAGCAGCGCGAAATTTCTTTTGTCGATTTATTTCATAATTCACTGCTCTACTGATGTTACGAATTCCTCCTATATTTTTCACTTCGCTACGAACTCCTAGTGTTGTATCTCCCACTTTCCTCACAGATATATTTGCGTCGACTCTGAGAGCACCCTCTGCAAAAATTATTTCTCAAATAATTATGTCGCATACATTGTGAGCAATTAATACGTTCCAAGTATACCTTCAATTTTACACGAACATGTTTCCAATTGTCGTAGTATGAGGATTAATTCTTTCACTAAACAAGCTGCTTCTTCTCCATCATTTAAATCTGGTTCAAAAACTATTTCGATAAGAGGGTAACCAGCACGATTCAGATCGACCAAACTCCTACACAAATGTCCGAATTATTATTTACCCTAATATAATAGATTTATGGAGTTCGAAACACTCACATGTTGCCATCAATATCGTGTAGAGATTTACCACTGTCCTGTTCTAACTGAATTTGTTTAATTTTAGATGTTTTCAAATAAGGATTTTTCATAGTTTCGGGAGTGATGACTGGAAATTCAAGGAATCCGTCGGTGGCAAAAGGAGCTCGCTGTTGAGTTATTTGGTACCCTGCCTTGAAGAACGAAAAAAAAAACAAACATTAAAAACCTTATAAAATCCAACTATAAACGACTGATCATTGGAATTTGGTGTTTTTACAGGTAAATCTGCGTAGAAATAATGTTTTCTGTCGAACCATGATTCTGGATGCACGGTACAGTTCAATGCCAACGCCGAAAAAACTCCTTTACGAACACATTCTTTATTCAGAACCTAAATCAATTTCAAATCAATCAGTATACTATCGCTGAAGCATTGATGAATAATTGGCCATATTTTTACCGGAAGAGTACCGGGAATTGCAGCATCAAAAAATGATACTTGATTGTTAACCGTTTCGAGAAATGTTGTTCCTGCGCCGGAAAATAATTTCGAATTGGTTTGTAGCTGAGCGTGTACTTCTAATCCTACTACACCTTCCCATTTTTTCCTGCAAAAAAATGACAATGAGAAAATTCTTGATGAATGATTGAAAATTCTTGATAAATATTAAACTTGAATTACCTCACAGAACTGATTTTGAAACATAAAGCATTATTTTTAATGCTTTTAGAGATAATCGTTTTCTCTAATTTATACATTTACAATCAATTATCAGTTGATGTTGAGTACTTGAACAATAATAAGGCATTCGATTACATAATACTAGAAAAAAATAGGCACGATTATATGATTTTTTTGAAAAATTTGTCCTAAATGCCGGCGAATTTTCAATTTAAATTTAATTTTAATTTTTCAAACGAAAAACTGTTATCACAATTTGAATTTTTATCAAATTATTGTGTTTGTCGTTTCTAGACGAGATCGCAAATTGACAGAATAAAAATGAGTAATTTTTGCATTTTTTGAATGATTTCGATTTATTTAACCGCAAATTACATTTAATTTCAAACAAAATTCTTTTAATAACGTAATTTGTTTCCTGAAACGCTCAAATAAAAAAGGTTTATTATAAAAAAAAATTAATTTAAAAAGACTCAATGTGTACAATTTTCGACCAATAGGAACGAAAACTGAAAGTTGCGCGCGCATAGACGAAGCACGAGCATAAATCAAATCAAAGTAGCCATTTTTTGTTTACCTTCGAAAAATGGAAATTGTAAACAAAGCATTTTAAAAGCATTTTTAATAATTTGAATCACAATTAAGTAATAATCAATCAGTTCCAAATGTAATTTAAAACTGGAGTTGATTCTCCCGTTAATGATTCCCTTATCGTTCAATGTTCTTAATGTTATCTTCTTCGTTAATTACTACAGATAAAAGTAAGTGGACCTATGGTCCGAAATTTCATCTCAGTGTTACTCACTTAATAGTACTTGGAATATTTAAAAGTATTTTTGATATTCATTTTGTATATTTTAACAATTTCAGGATAACAGTTTTGTGAAGTCGGTTCAGTAAATAATTCTAATCGTAGAAGCATTGATTTGATGTGAAAATTCATTTACATCATAGATTAGGTAACTTCTTGTCAAGTACTTACTTCTTCACCTCTGTATAGATAACATCATCAGTAACATTTCCGATGGAAAAAGATAAACCTAACAGTGTAATTAACTCATATTTTCGTTGTTTTTATTTTTTTCTAGGTTTAATTGGAAAAATGGCGTTGTTAAAATCTTCAAATTTATTGAAATTGATCAAAAAATTGATCTAATGATTGCACCGAATAATTTATGTAAGTGTATATGCTTTATTAAAATCTATTATTTTTATTATGTCAAATTCACTCAAATTCTCGAATTTTTTCAAAATTTGTATTCTATTTTTTCACTTACGAGACAAGTTTCGTGATGTTAAAATATTACGTGTTGAATTACCAGTTCCGGTTGTGAAACACTTCTCAAATTTCTGCTAAGTTAGCATGATTTATTACTCAGTGTGTGTGTTAGATAACCTTTCGCATTTTATCCATTCGATAAGAAAAGTTTATCTATAATGGTCGCATTTGGTAATTGTGTGAAATCGACATAATTATGCGCCGCAAGCATAATTCTCTAATGATAATTTTTTTTCATCTTTTAGGACGCTCAAATGACGTGATCAATGTGCCATACAAACGTGCGATATAATGTATTTAATAATATGGATGGCTATGATCAAAACATGCGTTTGTTCGCAATTCCTTCTGTTTACCACCAGCCACGATATACGAGTTTTGAACTTGACTCGTCCGAAGAAGCCTCAAATTATAGCAGCCGATCTTCCATCAATCATCGCAATGGATTATATTTTCGACGAATCGCTAGTATGCTGGTCAGATAACCAAATCGAAGAGATAAAATGTATACCGCAGAACGAAACGTATAGCCCCGGAGCAACTTATTTTAAAACCAGTGCACCGGCTGCCGATGGTATCGCATGCGACTGGCTTACTAAGAAAATATATTGGCTGGACAGTTCGCAGAAAAAAATCGAAGTTATTTCGTTGAAAACTAATCATCGTAAAGTTTTAGTATGGGAAGATTTAGACCAACCTCGTGGTATAGCTGTCGATCCGCTGAGTGGTTATTTATTTTGGACGGATTGGGGTGAACTACCAAAAATCGAGCGTTGGTCTATGGATGGTAATTTATCGTCGAAAAAAATACTGATTACCGAAAATTTGTACTGGCCGAACAGTGTCTCTTTGGATGTGATCGAAAAGAAGCTGTATTGGATAGACGCTCATTACCACGTACTAGAAGTTTGCGATTACAATGGCAAGAATAGAGGGATGATATTGGAAAAGGAGCTGGTCAACCCGTACTCGATAACTCGAATCCACGATGTGTTCTACTGGACTGATTGGACAAACCATTCTATTTTCAGTTACAATATCACCGCTGGCGGACATCCTGTACCCATATATTCTCCTAGTGACGATTTACTAATGGGTATAGAAGCACTGGGAGCTTCGTTTCAACCTTCAAAACCTACACCTTGCGATATCGACAATGGCGGATGTTCTCATTTGTGTTTACTCTCGTCCGAACCTCCGGGATACTCGTGCAATTGTCCGACAGGAATTTTATTGGCCAATAAGACCACCTGTTTTCCAGATGTTAATAATTTACTTTTACTCGTGCAACGAGCCGAAATCAGTAACATTTCTTTGGATACGTTGGATTTCACCAATTTCAAGATACCTTTGCATGGTCTGAAACGAGCCATGAGTATTGATTACGATCCGGTCGAGAAATACATTTATTGGACCGACGACGAATTAAAAAATATTCAAAGATCCAAATTGGATGGCAGTAAGCAGGAGAACATCGTTAGCAGTGATACGTTGAATTTAGATGGAATCGCTATCGATTGGGTGGCTAGAAATATGTACTGGAGTAACGTCGGTGCTAATCGTATTGAAGTTCAGAGACTGAATACAACGTTTCGTAAGGCCATCATTATCGATAATATCAAAAATCCTCGCGCCATCGTTGTAATACCTCAAAGAGCGTGTCTGTATTGGTCTGATTGGAGTGATACTGATCCTAAAATCGAACGTACCGATCTAGATGGCACAAATAGGTAATTACCTCCTTTTAAATGCATTTTTACCTGATTTATTTATAGAATATACGTACAAGTTTTGTCATATTTTGACATTATCCTGTTTTAAAAATACCCCTTCCCCTTTCAGAGAGGATTAAAAATCTAAAACTTTGAAGAGCCAAATTTGAACATAGAAGAGAAAGAGAGGTCAAAAAATTGAAATTTTGATAAATTTTGCCAAAAAAGTCAACTAGGAAAACATATTGTACTGAAGGATTTCGAAAATTTGATTTTCATTTTGATGATTATTTTATCCACAAATTCAAAATGAGTTCAAGAAGAGGAGTCAGGATTCAAAATTTCAAAAAAATAGATTTTAATTTTTGAGAACCTAGATTTTCATAAGGAGTTTAGTGCCTCAAAAGAGATGTAAATCTGAAACTAAATAACTGAATCAGGTTATTTTTCAGTTTTTGAGTCTTGCCCTTTTTTTTTCTGTATAGATCATCTGTACTCTGAAATTGTGTTGTATTGTATTTGTACAGAGTGAGGCCGAGGAGGGGGAAGAAACGTAATTTTAATGGAATATTTTCGTTTTAAATAAAAAAAAGTTCTATTTCAAGTGGCAATTTTTTTAACTCCCCTCCCCCACCCTGTCGTTTTGCTCCTATATTTCTGCTGTGTAAACTCTGTTTAAATAGCCAAAAATCAGATTTTTCTGTTTTTTTTTTGAAAATTTGTCTTCTGTAAATCTATATTTTGGTGATGTAGATTTTCTAAAAATTTTGGGTATTGGCCCTTCCTCTCCTCATGTCTTGAGCCCTTTTTCTGTTTATGAGTGGGAAAATCATCAAAAGTCAACAAAATGAGAATTAGGATGATTGAAAATCTACTCGTTCGAATTTCAGTTGAATTTGTTTTTTCCTAATTATTTCAAGTCAATTTTTGCATTAGATGTTAGAAAAATGAGAATTTTAATAATCTCTGGAATAATCATAAAAACTGTAATTATCATCCTTGTTTACGAAAATTTGAGTTCTGGCCCCTCTCCTGAGACCCCTTTTTGGGTTGGGAGTAATATAGTCATTAAAATGAGAAAGATCTTCTAAAACTTATATTTTCATGCCTATGTCAATATTTTTGAAAATTTTGAGTACGGTCTTTGAAATGAGAATCCGGATAATTAAAAATTTATATTACAATACCTCTGTGGTGCTGAACAATTTTTTTTAATTTTTAATTTTTTGGGGCTCTGCTTTGAAGGTCATTTTCTTACAGAAGGCCAAAAAATGGCAAGGTAAACACTTAACAGCTCACAGAGTCGGAAAACTATGCATTCATTTACTACCTTTTATTGCCAAGTTATTGAATTTTGACCAACCAAATTTCCATATATAGCCCACTTTGTCATAGTACAATTTAGGTTAAAAATTAAAAAAAAATTGAAATTTATGTGTGGCATATTGCTTGTTATTGTTTTGAGGGGCCAAGTTCAAATATTTATTTATTTTTAGAATCTCGACTTCTCTGATACCTCCTACGACACCCCCCCCTCCCTCCCTTGAAATTTTATTAGAAAAATTAAAAAAAAATTGAGAGTATGTTGCCAGTCTTTTGTTTTGTTTTTTATGGTGTCGAGTTTAAAAATGGAATTATTTATCGGTTATGACCTCCTATCCCCCCCCCCATCTTCTCCTCACCGTATTTTAAATTTTTCATATGAAATTATTTCGTGGGATTTTGTTTGATATGTTTCCCAGGACGCTAAATTATATTGGCTGTATTTTTTCTATGCGATCCTACTAACGTAAGACCTCTTCCCACTCAGAACGAGCTCTAAACTAAAAAGAATTTATGGTGATAATAAAAATGGCAGACAAGTGCTTCTCCTTAGGATTTTGACTGTACACATTTCAATTCTTTGCCTTCTCTTCCTCAAAGAATGAACTCAATTCAAATCATTCGTGCTTTCTTAGAATCCTGCCGACCTCCTTACAAGCCTCAAACAGGCAATGATTTTGCATAAATTTAAATTTGGACCCCATTATATTTACGCCTCAAATAGATGAATATTTCTTTGCAATGTATTAATACCAAATTACGATTTGTTTGTTACAGAAAAGTCATCGTCAGCGACAACATCAGATGGCCCAACGGCATCGCCATAGACTTAGAGAACGACAGACTGTATTTCGGCGACGCCGGTACCGATAGGATTGAAGGCGTGAACATGAACGACGGCACAGAGCGACGTGTAATCGTCAGCGTTAATTTACCCCACGTGTACGGTATCACAATGCAGGGTAATTACCTGTACTGGACCGATTGGCAAGCTCGAACGTTGGAACGAGTCAACAAGGTAAACAACCAAGATCGACGCATGATTCTAGAAAGTTTACACGACGTGATGGGCATCAAAGTAGTCAACATGGGTATGGAACTGGGCACCAATGCTTGCGTCGATCGGAACGGAAACTGCGACCAGCTCTGTTTCCACAAACCGTCCCAAAAAGTAGTCTGCGCTTGTCGAATCGATTACGAGTTAGCACCCGATAACAGACGATGCACGATACCGGATGGATTTCTGGTCATTTACACCACCGAACATCTGCGCCGAGTCAGTATACAGAATAAATTCGTCAGCGAGGAGATTCCGATCACCGGTATAAAATACATCAGCGCTATAGACGTCCATATAGCCGACTCCCGCGTGTACTGGGCCGATAGCAAGGCTAAGGAGATAAATCGATCGTATTTGAATGGTTCTCAGATCGAGCAGATTGCCGATTTTGGAATCCATTCGCCCGAATCGTTGGCTGTCGATTGGTTATCGTCTAATTTATATTGGGCTGATTCTGACAGCAGACGAATCGAGGTATCTAAATTGGACGGTTCTAATCGTAAAACTTTGTATTGGACGAATCTCAACGAACCGGCTAATCTGGTGCTGGATCCTAGAATTGGTTTCATGTTCTGGAGCCAGTGGGATGGCAGAGTCGGTGGCATATTTCGAGCTTCGATGGATGGCAGTAAGAAGCAGCTGTTTATCATGGAAACCGGTCGAATCAACGGATTAACCATCGATTACATTCAACTTACGTTGTACTGGTCGCAATACAGAGATGATCAAATGAGCATCGAGATGTGCAACTTGTCGGGTGAAAATCGACGATTGATTCTGAGCAATCGATCATTCAAACCAATGTCCATAACTCAGTATCAAGATTACCTATTTTGGACCAATCATAAAAACGCATCAATCGTACGGGCTAATAAAATGAACGGCGCCAACGCTACGGTATTGTATTCCCAATCGACCGAAATAGAAGACCTCAGAATCGTCCATCCGTCCAAACAAAGCGGCTGGAACGTCTGCGCTGGTGGCAACACAGGCTGTCCAAATCTCTGTTTGGTCAAACCGGGAGATTCGGTGTATTCGACAGTGCGAACCTGCGCTTGTCCGACGCATTTCTACGTGAAAAATGGCACCTGTCATCCGCCCGACAATTTCCTCGTGTATTCGTTGAAAAACGCTCTCTATCGATTGATCCCCACCGCCGAAGAAGTGCCAGATGTAGCTCTACCGATCATCGGGGCGAAATCGGTCCGAGGAATCGAATACGATCCGATCACCAAATACTTCTACTGGATCGATGGCAAATCACAAGCTATTAAAAGATCGTACGAAAACGGATCGCATATCGTAGTTCTGGTAAATGGAAATCAGAGCGAAAAATCGTATCATTTTTACGACATGGTCATCGATCCGTACAACAGATTGTTGTTCTGGAGCTGTTCGTTGACCGACTCGATCAACGTGACTAGGCTGAACAACGTAACCTTGGGCCAGGTCTTCAGCGCCAGTAGCAGTCGCGGAGAGAAACCTCGAAATTTAGCATTGCATCCCGAACTCGGTTATTTATTCTGGACCGATGTCGGAAAACTGCCTCGAATCGTACGAGCCCAGATCGACGGCCAGAATCGTCTGATTATCGACACCGATGGCAAAAACGTCGAATCGATCGCCGTCGACAGAACGTCGAACCTGTTATTCTACACATACAGCCAGGAAATCTTCAGCAGCGACCTATCCGGTAAAAAGAAAACCCTCCTGGTGACCACCTACAGTCGAAAAGTTGCCAGCATGGCGGTCATCGACTCCTACTTGTATTACACAGCCGACTACAAAGAAATGCCCTCTTGTATCGAACGTATCGAAAAGCTCACCGGGGACGATCGCGTCACCATCGTGAATTACGTCCAAGTCACCGACATAATCAGCGTCCGATCTATCACCAGGGCTGATCTAGCGGCTCATCCTTGCAGCAGCCTCCGTAAACACAATGATTGCTCGTATTTATGCCTCAGATTACCCAACCGTTCTGATCGAGCGAATTGCTCGTGCACATCGGGCCTACGACTCGAGGAAGATGGCAAAACATGCTCCAGTCCTCCACCTTGCGGTAAAGAGCAATTCAAATGCGACAAGGATACCGGCGAATGTATTCCGTATTACTGGCGCTGCGATGGCACCACCGATTGCGTCGATGGCTCGGACGAGGAAAACTGCTCGAAATGTACGAACCAGCACAAATGTTCGGACGGTACTTGCGTGAAATCGAACGCCTTCTGTAATGGTATCTTCGACTGTCCCGATTACTCCGACGAAAAAGACTGCTGCTCGAGCGAATTCGCCCCCTTGCACCCGCCATATTTTCGATGCGGATCTGATAACAGGTGTTTGTTGAAAACGGCCATCTGCGATGGAAATTACGATTGCGACGACGAATCCGACGAACAAATGTGTTCCGGTCGAAGAAATTCGTTGCGTAATGAAACCCATGCCGCGGAGCCTAACTCAACGACCAATACCTTGTTATCGTTCGTAGTAATTTTCGCGTTTCTATTCGGTCTTTTCCTCCTATGGTATGTCAGTCCTAAGTGTAGACGTAAACCGGACCATCCTGATTTAACAAATGAACAAGATCACACCGTATTACGACCCCTGGCACCGAAAACTCGACCTGTTGGGACTCTAACCAGCATCGGAATGCCGGGCAGTATCGGTCACTCGATTATGAACGGCAGTGGCGGCGGCAGCATCGGTAGCTACGACCGGAGTCACATTACCGGAGCGTCTAGTTCAATATCTATGAACAACGTGCCCCTGAATCCGCCTCCCAGTCCGGCCACGACGATTTTACGCGAGGAATGCTGCTGTCAGCAGTATTCGCCTCCGATGCCTACTCCCTGCAGTACGGACGTGTGCGACGAATCCGATACGAATTACAAGACTGACTCGGACGTGTACGTTTTGTATAAAAACAGCGATCACGGTTCGGTAAGGTATTATAACGATAGATATTCTAGACATCATAGGCATCAAAGGTATCCTAGGTATAAAGACAGACGCTACGTTGATTACGACGAAGCCTCTCATTCTTTGTATAAGGCTGATTACGACCTGCGGCCTCCGCCGCCGACGCCCAGATCTATATCGTCGGATCCTCCGTCGCCGTCGTCGAGTACGTATCGACATTTACCTGGACCCCCTCCACCGTCACCTACTAATTAAGTATCTCCCTCCCGTTGTTTCTAATCCGTCTTATTTTTGTTGCCCATTTACGTAATTTTACGTAGAGCTTTTTTAGTGTTTTTTTTTACCGTTTTAACTTCCCCGACGATGTAAATAATACGTTTTTATAAATGTTGTATAGAGTGTAGTCTGAGGATGAATATTGTTTGGCTGAATGAATGTAGCTTGGCCAAAGGTGAAACTTGAAGTGAAACGTTCAAGTTGTCAAGAATTGGAAAAATTTTCTTCGTGTAGAAAAAAATTGAATTTTTTCCGTAATTCTTAGATTTTATATTCGAAATTGTGAAAAATTGGAACGTAAATGTACAAGATTATGAAAATTTTCATTTTTGGGGGTGAGGGTCTAATTCAAATACTAAGCTGATATCTGAACTCAGCGTCTCAAAAAACATGCAGTAAATAAGGAGATTAGTGAATGGCGAAACTTGCAAGTTGCTCTCCTTTGACAAATTCTGATTTAACTTTTCAAAAGGTGTGAAATCAGAGGCGTCGTCAAGGGAGGGCCCGGGGGTGCCAGCCCCCCCGGAAAAATTCTGGCCCCCGCTTGCCCCCCACCCAAAAAAAAGTTATGTTGTATTTATAAATTTACATTACACTTACATCAGATAGGATTTTCAAAGCATTAAAACATGAAAAAATGTCTTTTTAAGGCATTAAAAATGCAATTTTTTCAAAGCTTCGCCCTCGCTTCGCTCGAGCATGAACAAAATCACAATTCTATGATCTATTTGAGACGAAAGGGCAGAAAAGGCTCCCTTTTTACCCCCTCCCCATTTTTAGCAGGTGAAAAAAGTCAGTCTCCACTCCCCCTCCCCTCACTCTTTTCCATTTCGAAAAAGCAAAAAAAAGTTGTCCAACACACGGCCCCTTTTGTGCCCCCCCAATTTTCGATTCTGACGACGCCACTGTGTGAAATGAGGGATTTTTGGAAATGAACCTTCTTGTTTTATACCGAATTAATCACTCGTTGAAATACATTGACGCTTTTATCTTTCGCAGATAAAATTCATTGAGTGGGGAAAGTGAACTTCATGGATCCATTGAAAGTCCCCTTTCTCCTTTCAACGCATCTTGTCAGCGAGGGGCAAGAGAGTCAGCGAATTCCAAGACAAAGGTTCATTTTTAAAGATCCCTGGGAGATTTTGTTGCCGTTGGAAAATCTATGAATGCTTTGGTGAAAAAATTGAAAAAAATTGGGAACTATGCAAAAATTTTGAATTCATGTTACCATGCTATTGATTTTTCATGTATTTTTTTTTTTCATAAAAATATGGAGTAACCTAAAATAGCATTTATTTGCATATAACACAAAAAAAACACATTTTGCCCCCTCCCCTCCCTCTTGAAAAATGGAACTCGGAAGTTACTTATTTCTTAAAAAATGAACATGAATTTATCCAATTTAAGTAAAGGAATTGTTCTTCCCTGCTTTGATTTTTTTTTAATGTCGGAACGAAAAATGCTAAATTTTCACAGCTTAATACCTATCGTCTAAAATTTATTTTCGTATCGTTAGATCATTTTTTCGCACGAGTGTTCCCAAAAAATTTGTATTATAGTGAAAAAATCATGATAAATGGAGAAAACTTTCAAAAAATAGTTACAAGGAGGTGAAAATCTTATCATTTTTTGTTTTAGAATATCAAGTGTATGAAGTAATGGAGGGAAGCGAGAGGGCATTTTACTGAGTATGGAAAATTATTGGTAACCTGCTGAGGACCTTTGATTCAGATTCAAAAATTTATTCTTCTTAAGAACCGTTCTCATTTGTATTTTGTACTATTCCTGGATGATATTGAAAAATCACTCCATTTTCTTTCGATATTCAAATTTTTCGGGGAAAAGTCCATTTTGCGATTTTTTGAGCACCCTGTAGATGACACCAAAAAAATGTCATCTCTAGTCACCTCGATTTGTATAATTTACTGCCCGAATTAAAATATTTTAGTTTTGAATTTCTTGAAAAAGAGTACAATTTGTGATTGTTTGTTGAACACCTTGTAGATAGAACTAAACCAATTACTAGCTCCTAATTAGTTTTTGCAGTAAATAGAATTTCGACGATCTAGTCCAAATTTATTCTAAGCTCAATTCAATTCCTTTGATTTTGATTTTTTTCAAAGCTTTATCCCATTTTGAAATTTTTCCAACATTAAAATTTTTTCAAGTTGGATTTTCTCAAAAATTTCTTAATTTTAGCTTTTTAATTTTTTTTTTGATGTAATATTTTCATTACTTTTTAAAATTTCTTTTTACTTATTGAGTTGCGAGAAATCTTGAAAAATGTGAAATTTAAAATTTTATGGTGGAAAAAAATTGAAGAAATCAAAGTTGGAAAAATGTTTCCAATTTCAAAACGGTTTTCCAACCTTATATTTTTTCAAGTTTCTTCCAACTCTAAAATTTTTCTTCAATTTTTTTCCAACTTTTGATTTTTTGAAAAATGTATGTATTCAACTTCATGTTTTTAAAAAATTTTTCTTATTCAATAATTGTAAGAAATTTTTTGAAATATCGAATACACTTTAAAAAAAACCCTCCCCTCCTCCCCATCTAAGAAATTGAATTTTTGGTTACATTTTGCTCATTTTTTGGTTACTTTTTGGTTACTTTTTGTTCGAAAAAAGTTACTAAAAGTTAATTTTGATAGAATTTCGCTGTGATACCTGGAATGAAATTATTCACGTCGTTAATGTTTGCAGAAAACTACAAAAAAATCCCCCCCCCCCCCAACTGTAAAAAAATTCCCCCCCCCCCAACTGTAAAAAAAATTCCCCCCGAAAAATCGAATTTTTGGTTACTTTTGGTCACTTTTTGATCACTTTTTGCTCAAAAAAAGTCACTAAAAGTCACTTTTTATCTTCGAAATTTTGCTATGATGCCTGTATCAAAATTTTTTGTATTCTCCCCCTCCCTTTCAAAGTTATTGAAAGTGCTCTCAAAAAGCTAAAAACTCAAAACGTAGAAACACAGCTCTTCATTCAATAAAAATTAGGAATCACTTTATGGTATTTTAAAGCATGCTAGTATATTTAATTTCTTAATTTTTTCTCTGCTAGAAAAAATTAGTCGAACTAGATGAAATGAAGAAGGATTTCAAAAAATATCCATCTCCTCTTCATCATCGAACAATAAGCTCATTTTATTTAATTTTTGTTTCGTCGGGAAAAAAGAAAACAAATATTGGAACAAAAATTAGGAATTTTGAAGAATTGAGAAATAGTCGAAGCAAAATGCAACGTTTTGAATTTTTTTTCAATTTTGTGAACTGTTGAGAACCCTTTTATTTATTTTTTTATTCGAGTTTCACCTTTTGATAGAACATTTTATTCATTCGTTCACCGAACTAAGAACTGTAATATGTATGTGTATTATTATTTGTATAAAATAACGCGGTGCCTTTATATTTTTTATAAATTTCATAAATCATTTTTTTTAAAAAAATAATTAAGCGTTGATAAATCGTGATATCCTACTCGGTTTTTAGCATTATTTTAAAGTATTGTTCATTGTTGTTGATTTATTTATTTATTTTATTTTTTTGTAATTATTCGTATATTTACCTACGTATCGTTGATTGTTGATATCTTTTTCCTAACTACTCAACCCAACATATCAATTCGCTTTACTTAATATTTTTTACTTGTGCCTCAATGTGTTATTATAGTTATAACGATAGAATACAAAAATACAAAAAAATAAGTATTCGTGGAAGTTGATAATATTATGAGCTTAATACGTATTATTTTTGGTTCCTTTTATTTGAAAAAAAAGACGTATCGTTTCATAAGAAAATAATATTTTTCTTCAATGTTTAATATCGCACCTTCATTTACCTTTAAAAATTGTGATATTTTCGATTGCCAATTTTATTTCGACTGTAATAATTAGTTTATCGTTTTTAAATCGAATCGAATATTGTGTATGTTAGAATAGTGACAACGACGCATCGCAATTTTTACTCTTATAATGCGTTAAGTTTTTCATTTTCATGTTTGCATTTATAAAAAAAAATTATTCGTGTTTTTTGTATCGACTTTCATCGTTGTTATGTTTATTATAGTAGGTAGGTACCGTATGCGATGTGTTACTTATTCGTGAATTTTTTTTCGTAGTGTCTTAATTTTTGTTTTAAATTTCGGTGCTGTATTGCCATATTTTTCGAGTTGAAGTTTTCATTTCGAGGTACCGTTGTGAATCGCGGGACCAGAATTTTTGGTTGAGTTTGTTTTTGTATGGAATGGATTGGAGAAAAATTTTAACATAGTTGACATTTTTTTATGTATTAGTGAATGTTAATAAATTGTTGCGGATAGTTTTACCTACCCTTTGAATTGATTTTAGACTGAACATTTAAATATTAATTGATATTGTATTTTTGTATATTTTATAGTAATTTTTTATGTTCGATTTCGACTGTCGATTTGAAATTAATTTGTTTGTTATTTGTTGATCTCTTTTACATAACAATATAGATTATTCTATTACATTTTTGGGTTAATTTTTTCGTTTGTAGTGTCGAAATTAGGTTCTGAAAGTCAGCATCAGGAAGAAGAATAACCTCCATAACTCCCCCCCCCCCCCTTACAAGTCAACTTCAGGAGCTATAATTTTGGCTGGGGAAGTTTTTTGTGATGTTCAACTAGCCTGATTTTTTTTTTCATTTGACGGGTCGCACCTCGTGTACTTCCCTTGTGAAGACTGAAATCGCAAAAACACATGAAAAAATGTTGATGTTTCAGCAGATTTTTCAAATTTTGAGTGTTTTATACGGGGGAAATGACCAAAAAAATAAAACTAACGTCGGATTCGTGTTTAGCGGGTCAAAATACCCCGATTCGTTTTGTTTCAAGTCTCAAAATTCACCTTTTTCTCTGATTTTTCATGACAAAAATTGGGAATTTCGAGGATTCAAGTAAAGTGATCGCGAAAAGCGTGTTTATCGGGATATTTTGACCCGCTTAACACGAATCTGACGTTAGTTTTTTCATTTGGCCATTTCTTTCCATATAGAACGCTCAAAATTTGAAAAATCTGCTAAAATAACAACATTTCTGTACGGTTTTACGCAATTTTCGGCCCTTGCGGCATCGAAATCGCCAAAACTGAATACGTGACGTGAATCTACGTTAAAAAAACACGTTTTTGGGATATTTTCAAAAAGTGGTCGCTCTTCGCTTATGGTGTTTTTAACGATTGAAAACTTCAAATAGCCGAAAAAACGTGAAGGAGTGCACCAAAATTGTTGAAAAAGTTATCGTAAATATACCTCTACGAGATGTAACTTTATGCCAAAGAACAGAAAATTTTCTTCACTTCCATTGAAATTAAAAATTCTTTAAAATATTGCAATAAAATGGCTATAACTCCGAAAAGGGTGGGGTTGGGGGGGGTCAAAATTTTTTCTAGTTTTTTTTTACATCGAGGGGTACCATTTGGGGGAGTTGAATCGAAAATCTTTATAGGTACCGAAGTAGACTTCTGCTTGATTATCAACAAATATAAAAGAAGAAATAAATCAGAATTATATTATGAACTTGAAAAATCACGACTAAATCGTCGTTTTACACGATGCGTATACGTAGTTATACATTATACAGGGTGTCCCGTCTCAATATGGACACCCTTCAAGCAGTAGTAGTGCAACACATACTGAGTCGATGTAAGTAGGTTTGCCTACCATTGGGATTGAAGGGGCAGAGTTATGCACATCGAAAATGTTTTCTTTTTGAATTTTGCTGGGCATTTTCAACCGTGCGCTATTCAACAACCAAGATAGGTAGGAGGTTGCGCTTTGCGGCAACGTGTAGCTCACTTTCTCTAGAATTTTTCTATGCGATTGATAATTTTTGTAGGTGAACCAGGGTGGGTGTACCGCACCAAATATTTGAAAAAATCGTGTCAAAAAGTTGATGAGTTTTTAAAAATTTCGTAATTACTAAAAAAGTTTCCCTCTTCTACTACCATTATTAGTAGTGTTTCTGGAAGAAAAAACTTCGATCTTTCCAATGGCGCTAACCCCACTCTTCTATCATGCTCCAATCAAAAGTTACGAGCGTCTAATTTGAATAAAAACACAAGAAAAACTTCATTTTTTTGATTTTTCAAATTTCAAAAATTTATATCTTTGTGACAAAATGAGATAGGCTGATGGAGTTTGCAGCATTGAACTAACCAAACTTCACACTACACATTGTAGGAATGATATATTTCAATTTTACAAATAAAAAAATTTTTGCAAAATTTTTTTCCAATTTTTTTCTAATAAAAATTTTTTTTAATGTAAAATTTGAAAATCCTATTAATATTTTGTGCGGTGTAATACTTGGTTAGTTCAATGCTGCAAACCCCATCAGCCTATCTCATTTTGTCACAAAGATATAAATTTTTGAAATTTGAAAAATCAAAAAAATGAAGTTTTTCTTGTGTTTTTATTCAAATTAGACGCTCGTAACTTTTGATTGGAGCATGACAGAAGAGTGGGGTTAGCGCCATTGGAAAGATCGAAGTTTTTTCTTCCAGAAACACTACTAATAATGGTAGTAGAAGAGGGAAACTTTTAGTAATTACGAAATTTTTAAAAAATCATCAACTTTTTGACACGATTTTTTCAAATATTTGGTGCGGTACACCCACCCTAGTTCACCTACAAAAATTATCAATCGCATGGAAAAATTCTAGAGAAAGTGAGCTACACGTTGCCGCAAAGCGCAACCTCCTACCTATCTTGGTTGTTGAATAGCGCACGGTTGAAAATGCCAAGCAAAATTCAAAAAGAAAAATTTTTCGATGTGCATAACTCTGCCCCTTCAATCCCAATGGTAGGCAAACCTACTTACATCGACTCAGTATGTGTTGCACTACTACTGGTTGAATGGTGTCCATATTGAGACGGGACACCCTGTATATAGACGGTGGTATATAAAACATTATCAAAAAATACATAAAATGACGAGAATATCTAAGTGCCTTCTCGTGAGTATATTCAGACTCCTCAGGGGGGGGTCACCGCACCCCTGATTGTGCACCAAAATTTTATGACAATGAACTTGATAAAATTTAAGAGTTGAGGATTTCGCCTTTCGGCCTTCCTGTCAATGACTTCATAACGGAGCCAAAAAAGTTTTCTAATCACAGAGAATAAGTTTTGATTACATTTTTCAAAAAATTTTCACGGCATTACTTCCAATCACATGTTATTAGATGCCTACTAACTTAATTTTTATAAAATTCAAATTGCTCGTTCACTGACCAGAAAATTTTTCCGGTCAAATCATGTTTTCATGAATTAAAAAAAAATAATTGTAGCAGTGTGGTCAATTAAAATTTTCAAAAAATTGTGTAAGTCATAATGACTCATGTTCTTACCTAATTAGGTTCCAACATTGTTTAAAAAATTTCCAAAAAATTGGCACAATTTTGAAGTAATAGAATGAACGATTTGAATGGAGTAAACATAAAAATTCTTCAAATTCGTAATTTGAAAATTTTCAACCCCTTTGTAAGATAGACAGGTCAGTGGGTAGTTGTGGCGTGGCGTCCCGTTTCATGGTTAATGAGTCAATGAGTTATAAAAAATCAAATTATATCCTTCAGGAATGATCGAAGTTTCTCACAGACACCATCCATAAGTGACAAAAAATCGTGTTTTTTTCATTAGTAGGATCGGTGAGAAATTCCTCAATTCCAATCTTCTTTTAGTTAGAGAACTCAAATTTTTCGAGGGGGGAGGCTGGTCTTATATGGATACAGTTATTACTTAGAAAGGATATTGTCATTTTTTAAATATATTTTTCAACGCCTAGACCGCGCAAACATTCCAAATTTCAAACAATACAAATTTATTGGTAGATTTTGAATTTTGATTTCGAATTTTGATCCCTTCTGGTTCCTGTAAGTATTCCTTTCTCTGCCTTTCTGTAGAATTCGTGTTTTATAAGGTCGAAACACTGACCTACCGCAGGGAAAAAGGAAATTGAGGCAGTTTTTTACCTACCACACAGTTTCGATTAGCTGGATTTTTCCCACAAATAAATTATCCATTTTCAAACCCAAATTCAGCTACAAATAAATACAAAACCGTACACGATCATTTACTGCATACAATAGTAAATAGAAATTAACACTAAATACAAAAAATTCTGGCAATATCGAAAAAAAAAATTGAGCAATCACAACATTAAAAATTTAGTAGAATAGACAATATAAAAAAAGGTAGTACAACTTATTCCTTAATAGATCGATTTTTCTTATCAATGGCCTCTTGTAAACCGTCCACGGTATCTTGAATCAACTCGTCGAGAATATTTTGGGTAATTTGATTCTTAATAATATTCTCGTCTTCTTCGTAATTCTTCCATTCGGCTTCCTCGTCTTGTAACTCTTTGATTAATAAATCGTCCACAAAATCGTTACGTTTCTTCCGGCTCCACTGAATTATCAATTTCTCTTTATTTATTTTCGACCTGAATCCGAACAAAACTAAGATTTCGTTTTCGATGAGCCCGGGTAAGTCTTCTTCTTTCGGAGATAGCTTGGGTTTTCTATGCTTGGATAGATTTTCCCAAGGCAAACACGGTTTCGTTTTTTTGGTCTCCAAAATATTCCTAGCTACTTCTTTGATCAAGTCGAAGATGAACTTTCTGTAGGTGGCGATTTCGGTGTTCGTTTTACCATCCGGTGTGTATTCGGGGAGTTGTTTGATGTCGTCTATTTTAACACCCCTTTTGAGCGATTTACAAACGTAGTGTATGGCGGGGTTGATCAACGATTGGAGCTCGGATTCGTTTTGAGGTATTCTCACCGAGGCGTTTTCCGAAGGTGGTGTATAAGGCGGTGGTGGCTTGTTGGGTATTTCTCGAAGGTATAGGTAAGGTGGGATGTGTTGTTGAGCTTGAAGTTCTTCGATCTGTGGGGAAAAAAACGGGAATATAAGTTTCAAGAAATATTCCAAGAATTAAAATGAATAAAAAATTACAAAAAATTTCAATATTGATAAAATAACAACCAAAAATATACAAATGAAAAATATCTACTTATTTTTGGGGGAAAAATTTAAAAAATTGTTCTTTCCACATTTAGTACAGACATTTTAGGTTTTGACCCAAAAAAAATTAGCAGGAAGAGGAAGTTTCGTATATAAGCTCAGTAAAGTATGTATTTTAATATTCCCGAGCTTCCCTAAAATCGGTGTATATTTTGACCCCCTTTTGGGGGGTGAGGGGGTTCAAATTTTCGTTTTTCGGCTATAACTTTCAAAATTACGTATTTACGAAAAAATAGTTGAAACAAAAATTGTAGAGAATAAAAAAACAAACAATTTTTTCATTTACAATTTTTTCCTAGGATGTCATGGGAGGGAGCTAGGGTCTTTAGAAAGAAATTAATTTTGAAAATTTCCCATTACCAGAAAAAATCACCAAAAATCAGGTTAATCGACTTTTAGGAGCGGTATCCTATTACTATGTAGGATAAGAAAAATTTATAACCGACCCCTTATCTCAAAGTGGGGGGTGGACCCTCCGAAGAAAAAGTCGCATTTTCCCCCAAGCGTAGCTCAGCTGCAGTGCAAAATTCGAAAAATTGGTTCAAACAAATGTTGTAGAGCATTAAAAGACGAACATTTTACTTTTTTTTCTACGTGGTCTTGGAGGCGAGCTATTGCGGAAAGAAAAAAAGTCGGCGTTGGGACATTTTTCATTACCTCAATGTAGTAACCATGGGTAAGTCTGGTAAATTTAAAATTTAGCGAACCATATGGTCGAACAAGTGGAGTTCAGGAGTTCTGAGGTTTTCGTGGGCATTGAACTGGATGTTTATGATAATTTTGACCCCGGGACCTAAATTGGGTCCCAAAAGGAGAGTTTATTGAGTTGACAACGCCACGCTGCTTTTTTTCTTTTGGCAATAGCTCGCCTCCAAGACCACGTAGAAAAAAAGTAAAAAAAGTAAAATGTTCGTCTTTTAACGCTCTATAACGTTTGTTTGAACCAATTTTTCGAATTTTGCACTGCAGCTGAGCTACGCTTGGGGGAAAATGCGACTTTTTGTTTTTCTTCGGAGGGTCCACCCCCCACTTTGAGATAAGGGGACGATTATACATTTTTCTTATCCTACATAGTAATAGGATGTACTATGAAAAAGAACCGCTCCTAAAAGTCGATTAACCTGATTTTTGGTGATTTTTTCTGGTAATGGGAAATTTTCAAAATTAATTTCTTTCTAAAGACCCTAGCTCCTTCCCATGACATCCTAGGAAAAAATTGTAAATAACAAAATTGTTTGTTTTTTTATTCTCTACAATTTTTGTTCCAACCATTTTTTTCGTAAATACGTAATTTTGAAAGTTATAGCCGAAAAACGAAAATTTGAACCCCCTCACTCCAAAAGGGGGTCAAAATATTCACCGATTTTAGGGAAGTTCGAGAATATTAAAATATACATACTTTACTGAGCTTATATACGAAACTTCCCCTTCCTGCTAATTTTTTTTGGGTTAGGGCCTTATTTTAGCTAAAATGTCTGTACTAATTCGACGAGTACAAATTCATTAAATTTATGGTTTTTAAACGAAAAAATGATAAAATAATTCACCTCTTGTTCGATTCGCATTTGCTGCAACTTGAGTTCTTCGGCCTCCCTTAGCCTTTCGCGATTAAAGTTCAACTCTTTATCGAGCCAATCATTGTTAATTTTGGTATGTTTCTTGAGTACAGCTTCGTCTACCTGTAACCATTCCATAAACAACGATATTGAACTAACGTCACGTTAAATACGACAAAAAAGAATCAAAATCGGGAAAATTATAGAACAATGAGATCGTATGGCTCGCGACACCGTTTCTCACAAATTTTTTCGAACGGACTACATGATGGAGAATCTGTGATTACCAATTGTTTACCTAAACTTTGATAAAATTAGGTGAAAAATAACGCCAGTGTAGTACGATGTGGGTGGATGGCGAAAGAAAAAAATAACACGCATCTTGCAATACGTGGTTGTCGTATTAATACTACACACATCGCTTTTTATTAATAGAACACACACAGACGCATAGCCTCACCAATACCACACTATTCATTCATGTTAGCCTGTTGTACAAAGTGCCCATGCGCTAAACTAATAATACGTGTAATTCACAGCTTCCTCGAAAATTCACGTCCGCTAATTGTGTACCCTGCTTCCTCATTTTGCCCTTGGATGTTTGATTTACTAGGTACTAAGAGGCTTATTACAAACGAAAACGATGTTCGAGCTAATAAAGCACGTGCTGTAGATGTTATGAATTACCTTGGTATCGAGTTTGGTGATTGGTGTCTCGTTTGTGATGTCATTCGCTGAAACAGCATAAAAATACACGTTAGAATAATCGCATTATCAGCATTCTTAATACATATACAATGATCGAGACGATGGCCACAGCAATGGTGCCGGGTACATTGATCAAAACCAAGTATTCCGGTTCTGTTAACAAAACACACGGTGAATGTGAAATTAATATCGCTGGTGTATAAATGTGAAGCTGGTGTGCAAGTTTTGGAGAATTTTTGCATTATTGAAAAGCAAGATAGGTATTTGAAACTCAAAATGGGACACCTAAACTAATCTAATCTTCTTCAGCTACCATATTTTGATGAGTAATTGGAAAAATTCAGGTCAAAAATAGGTAGAGATGACTGAGATATAATGTTGAAATCCTTACACCAAGGATTGATTAAAATCTAGATCATTTTAGATTTCTGATTAACTTTTTTAAAACATTTTTTCATTTTTGAATGTAAAAAATCAAAAATTTTCCATGTTTGTTTGAATAATTTAAAGTTGCTGTTCATTTTTTGTTTAGTATAAACTGACAAGAACAGACCAATCAGCCACAATACAGGGTCAGAGTGTCTAACAAAATCTCAAACCCCAAAAGAAGGACTTTAGAAGGACCTTGGAAGGACTTTCAGCATGACCTTTTCAAAATTAATATTGTACACCCCCCCCCCCTCCTCACCAAAAAATTCAAACTCATTTTAGGAGGACAAATTTTTTTTGTTACAAAATATTTCATTGTTTAAAATGGAAGAGAAGAGTTTTTACCATGATTTCGAAAAAAAAGTAAATTCACTGAGTCTAAGCGAAGCGAAGGCGAAAATTTTTGAAAAAAAAGGCATCCAGAATCTAAAAATTTCTTCATTAGGTAAAATTTGTGCTTTTTTCCGTGTTTTGTTTAGACTTTCAAAAAAAACAATATTTATGGAGTATGGACTCGTTCCTGATTTCCTTCCAAAAAATCAAAACATTTTTGAAAATTGCAATCGAAATCGTTACCTCCTTTGATAAGTGAGAAGGACAATTTTTTCACTTGAAAATATTAATTGCCTAGGCTGGGAAAGGAAGAAGTTTCATACCATTATTTCACTCAATATAAGGACTTTGGAAGGACCGGAAGGACCCTTCAACCAATATAAGGAATGGAAGGACTTGTTAGGCACCCTGAGGGTATATGAGGAAAATGAAGAAAAGCGCAAAGCTCAAATAATAAGTCTACAATCCAAGTAGTCAAACACATGAAATTCAAAAAAGTGCTCTAGAAATTGAAAATTATGAGCTGTTTTTGGTGGAAAAAATCAGATGGATTATCATACGTCTATTTTAAATTTTTCAGTAGCGCAATGAATACTCGAGCCTGAAAAGTCGTATTTTTCGAAGTGCTTTAAGAATTGTACCTATCTTGATAGAGTTTAGTCTCCACAGTCGGAATAGGCGTTTTTTTTCTTTGGACAAGGTAAAAAAAACATGTTTGTACGTTTTCTATAAAATTTTAGCATATTTTTGAATGAATACATATTACATACCTCCTTAAATATATCGTAAAATTAAAAAAAAAATTATTTCCCAGTGAAATTCACGAAAATCATATCTCAAGTTTTGAAGTAATATCCGTCGTCTGAAATCAAATTGTATCATTTTTACTGATTCTAAAAACCTTCCGCGAGAATTTAATTTTTTCCAAAAGATGCAGGATTTTAAAATTCCCCCATAAAATATCAAAATTAAAAGGGCAGCTAAAAAATGGAGTTTTCATATTTTCTTGAAGAGAATAGTAATAAGACAATTCACTTTTGACGTATTAGATACGTAGTACGTTCAAGGAGATTACTTCAAATAGGCATAATTTTCGAATACCTACTTTCCAAAATCAAAACTTGAATTTCCAAAAAAATAAAAAACAAGCCGCGACGTGTCGTTTACCTGAACTAAAAAATAAGTGTTACCCGCCTAATATCACCCCCCCCCCCCCATCCAAACCGAATTTCATTATTTCCGACCATTCTGAAGCCTTCAGGGCAATTTTGCATTTCTCCCGGGTTTTCAGATTTCTCTAGAAATCATGAAAATTAATTTGGTAAGCTGAAAATTTAATTCTCGATTCATTTTCAAGCTCCTAATTTGATTTAAAAAACCACTTTTAACTCAATTTCCAGGCCACACCTAATTATGTTTTTTTGCCCAGCTTTCAACTTCACTTCTGAACATTTGAAAGTTGGTTAAAAACACAATCGAAGTATCTCGGATACTCACGACTCAAGTAGAATTCCTTATTAAAATAGGTAGTCGAATGATGAGAACTCAATTTTTTGCTGTTCACGTTGATTGAATACTTAATGCATTCTAGAAAAACTCTAAAATTCTTGAGAAAATCAAATTTTCGCCAATAATCCAAAACGGCCAAATAGAGAAATGCGGTTTCGAAAGGACGATAATATGGTAGGAAGCTAATATTGCTATCAATTAATCTTGTACTAGAAATTTTTTTTCAAAAATATCCATTTTTCAGAAAAAAATTTTTTTTTAATACCTAACAATTCGCCAAAAAATGGAAAAACCATTTTGGGGAGCTGAAAGTTTTGGTTACGAGGGTTTTGGGGTATTTTCAAAAATTCTTGAAGCTATATCGTTTTTAAAGCAAATTTGATGTAAAAGATGGCTGAAAACAAAGAAAAATCGTATTCAAAGCACCACAGAATAAAATTGTGCCAATACTCCTTCCTCAACAAAAAAAAACCATCCAGAACTAGGGAGACCAATCCCAATCAGAATATTGAAAAAATTCATGAAAATTTAAAAATAAAAAGCACATACAAGTTTTGTTTGTTATCTTAAATCTTTTTTCTCCGATTTTTCAGGTTGCTAAGCAGTTTAGTTTAACTGATCAATCTCAAATAAAATTTGACTTTTAATCTTTTTTATTTTTAAAATTTCTACCTAAGAAATTTTAATAAATTGAAAAAGAATTTTGCTTTGTCTGACAAAAAGTTGAAATTTATGTTTTAATTTTCCAAGTTTTTTTCATGTCTGAAACGTCCAAATCAATTTCTTACTTTTTCATTTTTGCGAATGTTGGACGGTTTTGATTTTTTAATATAGAGAGAAAATTTTTTGGACAGATTAGCTCTAAAACATATCTATGTTAAAATGATGGTTCTGGTTTCAAATCCCCTTTCCTACTTATGCTATTACATATAAGAAATTCGATTGACCCCATAAGATAATCCAACTGATTTTTCTTCCTCCGAAAAAAACGTCATGTACACATTTTCGAAGATACTCGAATTGGATAAACTAAATAAAGCACGTTGTTTCAAGAACGAGCTATTTGACCATTCAAACGTACCTTTTTCTTTATCATCTTCCTCGAAATCGACATTTTTGGCAATTTCGTCCAAAGCACTAGCGTAATTCTCATCCAACAGCTTATCGAACAATTCCGACGTCATATTCTCAAAAATCTCTTGCTTCTGACTATTTAACGTCTCATGTTCTCGCCTCAACGCCTCCAAAAACGGTGTTTGATCTACGTTAATCTTCTGATTAATATCTTCGGCCTGTTCGGCTATATCAGATTGGACTTCAGACACAGATTCAACCGGAGACAACGATGCAGGCTTGTTTTCCCCTTCGTGACTCGCCTCTAATTCCGAATCATCGTTTACGATAAACGTCGACATACCCAAGTTCGGAATGGAAAAATCTTCCAAAAATTCTTCGACGCTTCTGTCTTCTTCGGCTGATAACTCATCGGTGTACTTTTTAGGAATGTCTGCGTCAGATTTTACACTCTCGGTTTGAATTTCGAGTGGTTCGTTATCTATGTCTAATTTGTTTTCGCCTGTTTGTTTAGTTTTTTCCGAAAACGTACAATGAATATCGTATTTCTGATTGGTAGAATGTTCAGTTGGTGTCGTATCGTATTCCAAACTTTCAGATACATCAGTTTCTTCTAATCCTATTTCTGTTATTTTAATCGGTGGTAAATTTTCCTCAGCTGGCGATTTCACATCTATCTTCACTTCTTCGAGAATTTCTTCCGGATCTGCGTCCAGCAGTGGTAAAATTTTAAGATCTTCGCTAACCGGAGTTATTTTCACGCTAAAGTAAGAATCCAGGTTGTTTAAAATCTGGTCGAAATTTTGCTCTGCCTCGTTCGATCCGAAATCTTCCGTTATGGAGAAGTTATTAAACTGAGGTGAGAATTCAAATCCGTCCATCATCGTCTGAATATCATCAGTTTTACGTACAGGTTCGTCAACATCTGCTACACAGGAGCCTTCGCTTTCGTACTTGATGAATTCCTCGTTTATGGGAGATTCGACGTTGCCAGATTCTTCGACTTGGGAGAAATCAAAAAACACCGAGTTATCTCCTATTTCGGTCAATGGCGTTTCTGAAAAACTATCCGAGGTGCGTTTTTCAACAGGAATGTCTTCGCTGGGAATGTTCTTCGGAGAGCTAGCAGTCTGAATTTCTTCGACGGGGGTAACTTCGCTGACAGTGTTTTTCACAGAGGTGATCATTTTCAATTCTTCGACGGGAGAAATATCGACAGCGGTATCCTTCAAGGTATTTTCTGTTGGCAGATCTTCGTCGATCGAAGGTTTAATTGTATCTTCTCTCGTGGATATTTTTTCTGATATAATAGTCGATGGTTTTTGATGATCTGATGGTGAGCTTTCGATATCAGAAATATTCTTCAAGACGAAAATATCGCTCAAGTCGGATTCTTCAAGTTTTCCCTGAGCATTCTCTTTTTCACTCGGTTTACTTGAAATTTCGATACTCAAGAAATTATCTTTAGCAATCGAGGGCTCAGATATGATGGATTTTGGTTCCGCATCAGAATGGTACTGATGATCACTCAGAATTTCTTCGATAGAAAGAGACGTATTGTTATTAGTGGCATTCTCGGATACTTCTGATTTACTATCCGGTATATCTTCGGGGATATCTTCGACGAAATCCGACGAATAGACTTGTTCTGACATCGATACCACTTCCGATTGGATATCAGTAATGAGTTGTAAGAAGTTATCCATCGATTTACTGCCACCTCCGTTTTTCGCCTCCGAATCGAACTTCTCAGCGATACGTTCTGATTTCACATCCGAATGGATTTCAGATTCGGATTTGCTTTTACGTATTTCCACATTTTCCGATACTTCGGTTACTTCTGACTCCATCAGGATGCCGCTGTCCGCTTTTCTCAGGTGTTTTTCCGAATCTTCGGTGTTTTCGCCGTCGATATCGTCGTAAATTTTGTTTTTCGCCGAAACATTGGTGTCGTGATGTGATGTGATAGATGGTTCTTTGAAATCTGTATGTTTTACGAGTTTATCCGCAGATTCGATCGGAGACGAGCGCCTGGTAACTGGTTTGATTTGCGGTTTTGCTACTTCGGATAAGCTTTGATCTTCTGATAACATGTTGGTAACTTTTTGGATGTATTGATCGTAAGCCTGCGAAATAATTCACATATTTTCATTTGGTAAGGATATAAAAAAAAGAAATAATTTTGTTTTCGTTGCTTACTTCCAATTGCTTGAGTAAAGATTGCTCTTTGGCTCGTAGTTTCTCTTTACGTAATTGTTTCTCTTCTCTGCGCAATCGTTCGGCTTCCAATTTACGCTGACGTAGTTGTTCTTGCAAAGCAGATATTCTGAGCTCAACATCGCTCTGGTCTGTCGTGGTGTCTGGAATAAAACAATCGATCAAGTTCCTCGACATAAAAATTCTCCAATTTAATTCAAAATATTCACCATTAGGCGAAGCGAAAGTAACATCAGAACTTGAAGATAAACGACGCAGCTGAGAAACTTTTCGACTCGGAGGCAGAACTATCGGCGATAAAGGTCTTTTGATTTTAATTTTCCCCGGACTCTTATCACTTTTTTCACGTTCATTGACTAGCGAAGGATAATCATCAGTCGATTCATGGCTTAACGATCTGAAAAATTGAACAATGTGAAAAAACATTCCAAGATTTTCGTAATTCGTAATATTAAAAGTCCACTAACTGCGGTAGCTTTGTTTTTCCTATTTGCTGTAATTGTAATGGGTCGATTCTAATTTCACCGAGATTTTTCAATTGCCACAATTTATCCGGATCTAGTTCGAATTTTATCGAGATTCCTGTGTCGAAATTCACTGGCGAAGTAGCAATATCTAAACATACGTTAATTTCCATTGTACAGACCGAACTGTTGGAAAAATATATACTGACGATTTTTTAAGTACCTTTCATTACGCAATTTTTAACCAAAGCACCTCCCTCTTCGGTAAAATTATCCATTTCTTTTTCAGTATCTTCTTGAATTCTGTTCAAAGAATGAAAAATGAAAAATTGACATTTTTTATTTTAAGAAAATTTTGACATCGATTTTGACTCACCCGTTCTCTCCGTTATCTATAACCATCGACGTACTACTCGAAGATGATATTCCCATGAAAAGAGTATTGGTTTGTTTCGAGATGACGAACGTTTTACTATTTCCTTCACTTTTTCTCTTCTGCAAGAATACATTTCATTGGGTTGATTTCATCGTTAAATTCATGATGATAATTTTTATATTTATGTACATTACCTTCGATGAAACGAATTTTTGTTTGAGTTGTTCTTTTCTCTCTTTCATGGCATTTTTTTGACGAAGAATTTCGGTTTTTCTTCTTTCTACGGTGTCTATGACTGATTTTTTCATCCTACAGATAAAATTAAGTTGAGTACCTAATTTAAATTTTAAAAAATACTTTTTTGAAATAATCATTTTTTTCGTACTTTTCTAGCTCTTGAATATTTTTAGTTATTTTCAATAATATGGCTCTTTGACGTTTCTTAATCGCTTTGATTTTTTCTTCCTCTTTATTCTCTCGATAACTGCTATAAATGGGAGAAAATCAACAAAATTAATATACTTATCAAAAAAAATTACAAAATTACGAGTTGTTCAAGGTGTATTGAAAAATACTTTTTCTTTGACTCCAAAGCGAAGACTTCCGTTTTTAGGTACTTATTCAAGGCTATTTTCTGCTGATGAATTTTTTTCAATATTTGTGATAATTTTTCATCTTCATTTCTTATCATTTGATCATACTAAAAAATTCATTAATTTTGTAAGAAACTGTAATGCAAATAATAAAACAATAGCTAAAATAATACTTAATACAATGCTTACAATATCCAAAAATACAGCTGTTGTTGAAATATTGGTGAGATCATCCGATGAAACAACCGAGGATTCATTCAAACCCAAATTTTGAGAACTACGGCTCAAAGCTGAAGAAATTGAAATGAAAAATAATTAGATTACCTACGTATCATTGACATTAATTTTTTTTATCTGAGTAATAGAGCAAATAGAAAAAATACTTGAGATTTTTGACCAAAATTGGTGAGATGGTTCACTTTGAGTGATAAAATGTCCTAGAAAAAATTTGAGTTCCCTGGTAATAAGAGGAGTAAATTTAGAGGTCCTTAAAACGATGTCACTTGAGACAATTTTTTGCTATTTTTAGGTGTTACTGTCTGTTAGGTCCCACAGTCTCCTTTCCCCTCCCTTCGAAAAAATTCCGTTCGAGTTTTCAAACCACTCTCTATCCCATTTTAGGCGGATTAATGATTTTTTCATTTTTACCGAATTCAAATCGTTCATTCATTCTTACCTCGAAATTGATCCAATTTTTTTAGTAAATTTTAGCTGGCAACATTGCAATGAAAAATTCTCAAAAAAATAGATCAATTTTTTTAAGGCTAAAAAAAATTATTGGTCTGCTTTTCATATCATGAGCAACTTGAATTTGATATAAATTTATTTTACCTAATCAACAAATTTTTGGTTCAATTTTGAGGTAACTGAGAGAGCGATTTAAATTTGGTATTGGTGAAAATCAAGAAACCTTCAGGTTCGCAATCTACTACTATTCAACTTCTTTAGTAGTATCCATAGGGATGCTTGTTTTACAACTTTTTAAAAAGTTGAATGCGAAAGTAACTCAAAAGCTGTGTTCAGTTCAGACCTTAAAATGAAAATGGAAAAAATTGAAAAAATCAAAATTAAATAAGTAGAAAAAATTTTGCCGAAAATTATTGTTTTAATAATCAATATTTTTGAACCCTTTCCTCCTTTTTTACGGATACCTACATATTTTTTTCAAATAATTTATCCATATTTTTTGATTTCTCTGCAAAAAAATGGGAAAAATTGATTTAAAATTTTTTTGGATTAAATGGTCTTAATGCGATTATTTCAACTGAAAATGATCATTATTGACGATTTTCCGTCATTACTTCCCATTACGGTGAATTTTCTGAAATCAAGAATATCATTTCCGAAATTAGGATAACAGAGTGATTTTGTGATCTGAACACAACTTTTGAGCTATCTTCGCATTCAATTTTTGAAAAAAAGTTTTTAAAACCATTATCCCTTTGTAACTTATTTCAAAATCAGTGTGTCAAAAAGATGAACCTATCATAAACTCAGATTGTATTTTATCAAGGAGGGAGTGACCAAAATACCATATACGCACGCAGGTGACCCTACTCAAGAGTGGCGAAAACAGGAGTTTTTTTCCAAATGTGGAATCGCTTTGAGGGCCATTTTGTACCACCTCTTTAATGGCTAGAGGCTCAAAAAAATTCCTGTGAAATCTTCTACTCAAAATAAACTACCCTAGTTCACCAATTTTCGTCAAAATTTGAGGTATTTTTTTAATATAAAGAGGTAGGCATAGGCACGTACCTTTTTCTGAAGTTTTACCAATCACAGACGATGTATCAGCTCCTTTAATAATACCACTCTGCAAAAAAATTATAATTATTACCTTCCAGTAGAAAAATTGCAATTATCCAACTTCAGATTCCATCAACTTACTCTAAACATCGACTCATCCTCCAACAGTCTTCTAACATCGACCGACAAATTCTTCAAAGACAGTTGACCATTCTCCTCGTCATCCTTTTTAGCAAACGACTCGGGCAAAGCTAGCGAAACATTATCAGCTTGTAATGATTCCAAAGTTAACGTACGATCTAAATTCGACTCAATTGCTCCGGTTAATAAAGCATCATCAGGTGCATTAATTTTGCTCGGCACGAATTCATCTTTGAGGAACAATTTCTTGCAACTTTTTTTATCATCAGGTGAAAGCGACTTTATACCAGATATATCTAGTGATAAATTCTTATCATTGATGATATTGGTGTTTGATTTTTCAACGCTGTCTAGCACCGTATAAGTTTTATCATTTTTCCCCGAAGGCCAGATGCGAAAAGTCAAGTTATTCTTCGGCGGAGATATTTCTGCAATTTTTTTAATCGGTTCGACGTTTTCGGATTCTTCACTGGACTTCAAATCGTTTAATTTTTTCGTCAGAGTTACAGAGTTGCCGATTTTTATTCTTCGATTGATGATATCTTCGAGGAATTGGTCTCGGTTGAGCTGTAATTTGAAGGTAATTAGTGCATCGTGTAAGGCAAAACGGAACAAGGAACAGAGAAAACCGTTTACTTTGAGATGATCACTTTTCTTCAGCAAAGAAGGCGAAAAAGCTTCAGTCAAGAAATCCTCGTGGAGGTCGTGGAGGTCTTTATTACTACCGAGCTCGTCGACAGAATTCCTCGCTAGGTTTACTTTCCCTTTCAATATGTTTAGGAAATTATACGGATTTTTCGATTTCAACACGTCCAGTTCTTCGGGAAACCCAGGAGAGGTTTGCTTCTGCTGAAAATAAATAAATAAATTCGTCGAAATTTTTAACAGGAGAAGTAAGTGACCTGAATATTCTTACCATTTTGTCTTCAGGAGGTTTTGCTTTGTTAAGAGCTACTTTCAACGAATCTAGAAGACATCAACGAGAATTACTAATGAAATGATTTTTTCATATCTCATAATTAGATATTTTCGTCTTACCATGTTCTGTGGATGGCAGAACTTCCGATATTGATATTTTGCGATTATTTTCCGCACTTTGATCGATAACACTATTGGAATTTGCTACAAAAATATCATCGGAATTCGAACGTTGGATAGCGACCTTTCTAGCCGAATTTTTAGTATAAGTTTGAATAGACTTAGGTTCATTTTTATTCGCTGCGTCTGTATTTTCACCGGTATCGTTACATTGTGGTAAATTCTTAGAATATCTTCTTTGGTAATCTGGTTTTTCATCATTAAGGCACATTTGTTTCGGTATTTTCACATCATCGGCAGTTTTTGGACAAAAGGATAAAGATTTCGTCCCGCGAGAACCTTTTCCTTTGGTCTCAGTCTGAGCCTGTTTAGAAAAATACCAGAAATGATAAGATAATGAGGAGGATAGGTAGAGGTACCCAACTACCTATTAGGACGTTTTTTATAAACCAGTAATTTTTTTTTTCGAATTTTGGAGGTCTAACCCTCTGACGTCGGTTATTTTCCTCTAAAAACGAGATTCCCAAAATTTTAGCCCTCTACATGAATTGGGAGCCATGCATTGGACCTTCCTTCTTCGTATGAGATTTATAGTTTAACATGCTAAAAACGAAAAAAAGAGAAAAATTATGCAAATTTTCCAGTAATTCCTTGAAAATCTGAAAATATAACTCAATTTTGTTTTTAAGGGTGAATTTTGGACCCTAAGAATCGCGGTTTGGAGACCTCAAATAGTACATTCAGGCATCATAGCGAAATTTCGAAGGAAAAAGTGACTTTTTAAGCAAAAAGTGACCAAAAAGTGACCAAAAAGTAACCAGAAGTAACCAAAAATTCGATTTTTTCGGGGGAATTTTTTTTAGTAGTTTTTTGTAAACATTTCAAAGATAAATCAACTGACATGACGTAAATAATTTCATTCCCGGTATCATAGCGAAACTCTATCAAAATTAAGTAACTTTTAGTAACTTTATTCGAACAAGAAGACAGTACACAAAAATTAATCAAAAAATGAGCAAAATGTAACCAAAAACTCAATTTTTAGATGGGGGGGGGGGGGGTTGCAGTTTTTTTGAAGTGTCCTGCAATCATTTCTTCGTCAAAACTACAAACAAATATGTAATAATTTCATTACGGTTGTAACTTGTAACACACAGTGTTGCCGAATTCTAATGTTGAAAAGTTCCACAAAATAATCCGGAATTCGTAAAAAGTTCCGGTTTTTTATTTCACCACCACTATAGCTAAAAAAAGGAGGGCTGGGAATTCAAAAAAAATAAGAGGAGGGGGTCAAAATTCAATGAAAAAATTAGGTAATCTAAAAATCGATTTTTTTATTGGCACTTTAGGAGGCAGATATACATAATTAATTTAATTATACAGATTTGAGCGAAGAAAAATATTGACTATAAATATGACCTATACAGGGTGTTCTATGAATCGTCTGCCAAACATATTTTTTTGGATATAACCGGGTACCACTAAAAAAAAAAACTTGAGATGAACATGTTGCCTAACTTGAGGATTTCAGGGGCAATGCTACTTCTGAAAAAATTAAGTCAAAAATTTTTTTTAACCGTGGGAATGGATAGTACTTTAAAAACTGAACAAATTTTCACTATATGACTTGTTGCCTAACTTAAAAATTGAAGGGGCTACAAAAATTTTTTTTCAAATTTTTTTCTGATAAACTAATTAAGGGAATGGATAGTACGTTGAAAACAGAAAAAATTTTGTCCTGTACACTTTTTGCCTAACATCAAAAATGAAGGGACCAAGGGTCATTTAAAATTGGAAAAATTCGAAAAATTTTTGAAGCCCACGTATTTTGCGCGAGCCGTAGCCCCTTCATTTTCGACGTTAGGGTGCACAGAACAAAATTTCTTCAGTTTTCAACGTACTATCCATTCCCTTGATTAGTTGATTTTTTTAAAATTGTTTTTGAAACAAAATTTTTGTAGTGTCTTCAATTTTTGAGTTAGGCAAAAAGTCATATAGTGAAAATTTGTTCAGTTTTTAAAATACTATCCATTCCCATGGTCAAAAAAATTTTTTGACGTGATTTTTTTATAAGCAGCATTTGCCCCTTAAATTCTCAAGATAGGCAACATGTTCATCTCAAGTTTTTTTTTAATGGTACCCAGTTATATCCAAAAAAATATGTTTGGCAGACGATTCATGGAACACCCTGTATTAGGTATTCAGGTATCTAAATCTAAATCAGTCAATTTTCGCAAAACTGTGCCTTTTTGAATAAGTGAGTTGAATTTATCTGAAAATCTGTGATATTTTAATTGTTTGATTGATATTTTATTTTAGTCAAAATTATTGATTTATTCTGTCAAATGGGGAATTGACTCAAAAACCAATTACTTTACTGATTTAAAAAAAAACAGAATTTATTCAGATTTAGAAATAGAATTAGTGAAATACTTACTGCCCGAGAGAAGCGAGGGCAAATTTTTTTTGAAAAATCATTATCAACTTTTAATTTTTTTTTGAAGAATTTTGAAAAGTAGCAATTTCTACGAGAAAATTTGAATTTTTGCTGGAAATTTAAAAAAAAGTGACTTTGGGAGGAAAAAGTGACTTTTAGTGACCTTTGGATGAAAAAGGTGACTTTTAGTGACCAAAGTCGAAAAAAGTAACAAACACCCTAAAAAAGTGACCTGCTATGATGCCTGTAACATTTTAACCTTTTTAAACTGATTTAATCTAACAGCATCCTGAACCTCTCTAGGATGATTCCTTGCGTTCAAAGTTCATCTCTGAGGATCAAAATTGAGCCATTTTCAAGGAATATTTGGAAATTTTGCATTATAGTGGCAAATTTTCTCACCTACTTGTGTCACTGTCAACATTGAATCTAACTAGGTGTATAACCATCTGTGCATACCTATAGCTACATAAATATTGTTGTAATATGTGATTCGTACGTACCTAAAATGTTAAATTTACACTCTACGTAGTCTTTATAAATCACATTTGACGTTATTATTTTTATATGTCTATCTTTTTTTCGATTTATTTCAGGACGTGTGTGTTCATGAGTGATTTGAAGAATCGGGTAGAATATTACTCATATTTCTACCGTTTCGCATTATTTTTCCCAAAAAATTTTCCCCGTTTTTACTTTTTAGCATGTTATTTCATGTTAAATCTCATAAGAGAAAGGGGGGGGGAAGAAAAAAACGAATCACTCCTGTGAAGGAGATTTCAAAAATTCAAAAATTCTGTTTAAAACAGTTCAATTCGTTGTCATTCAATTACCTCAGGTTCGTTGATATAATGACTACGAAGGACAGGAATCCGTGTTTTACTGACTAAATTTTTCGTGGCTTCGGACTTTCTTTTCAATGCCAAAGCCTCAGATTCCTTTTTGCATCGTTCTTCTTTTTCTTTAGCTAGTCTTTCGGTTTTCTTTTTGAGCATGTATTTTCGAATATCCTCCGGATCGTAGAATTTTTTCTTTTCGCATTTATGGCCAGCTGGTAGATTGGTTTCTAGAAATTAAGCAATGATTTTAATTTTTGAAAATTCACTCGAGTAAAAAAATACGATAAATTCTTACCTTGAGCACACAAATTCTTATTTGCCGGATTACATTTGAAAATTTTATCAGGTTTGCTTTTTTCGCCCTTATTATTATGATCACAATTATTCGCAGTGGGTAGAACATCACAACCATCAGAATTGGTTTTAATATCACAGTTTTTTTGCAGTCGTTCGATGCTGTCTTTTACAAATCTATCCATTAATTCGATTTCTTTTTCTATCACAGCTACGGATTGGAAATTATCAGCCTGCTGATTGTCATTGTTAGTGATACTAGGAGTCGCCTCAATTTCAGCGTCACCTTCGGCATGGCAGTGCGAGCTAATGGCATTATTGGCTGAAATCAAAATTTAACATAATGAAATTATTTTGCACTGGTTTCAATTTTTTTCCTACGAATTTTGAAACTCACCAAATTCGTTGGAATTTTTAGAAGGATGTTTAAAATTTGAGGCAGCAGCCTGATCGCCATCTCCTTCTTGATACAGCGGATTAGTTTGTATAACGCATTTTACTTTTTTCGTATTCATAGGTTTAATCTCGTTAA
The DNA here is from genome assembly GCA_033439095.1 of Pseudococcus viburni. NCBI lineage: Eukaryota > Metazoa > Arthropoda > Insecta > Hemiptera > Pseudococcidae > Pseudococcus > Pseudococcus viburni. Next base: position 55,844 of record JAVBJF010000142.1, read on the forward strand.
ATTTGCTCAAAGCGGCTGAAAGAAAAGATAAAAACAAAACGAATTAGAGTTTTTTTTAATCCGATTGCGTTTAATTATGGCGAAAATCATGATCGAATTTTAATCGATTATTTCCTCGGGTAATGTACGCGTATAGAAAGGCGTTAAAATACCAGTAGAATTAAAGCGTATCGCCCCGTCCAGTTTATTAATTATACGAGCCAGCCCAGTAACATAATTAGCGTCTATAATTTTAATTGCTGCTGCGTTCTTATTGGTCAGTTTAATTTTATTTTATCATTTGTTACGGTCATACATCATCGAAACAGCACAACGCCCAGGCTATCGAGTCGCGTACTCCTTTCCAAATCGAATTACGTAAAGAATGTATAAGCTAATTAATCATTGATTAGTTTGATCGACCGGTAATGTAGATATTAGGAGGCTTTCGTATGGCATCGTGTCGGGTTCGACGATTATTAATTGAAGGTGTAGGTATTAATTTGATATGTGGAAAATTGAAACTATTGACCAAGAATAGCATTTGAGCAGTGGCGTACCGAAGGCATTTTCCAGGGGTGGGGGGGGGGGGGGTTGATGAAAATCCCAACTCAAATTCTTAAAATTCTCAACTATAAACCAGCGATTATTAACATAAAATTGTCCATTTGTCCGCAGCGAAGCAAGGTATTTATCTAGATTGAAATGAAAATAAAAAATTTCAAAATAATAATAATTTTATTTGAAAAAATTTGCATTTCAATCTGAATACGAGGAAAATAAATTTGGCCCGAGCGAAGCGAGGGCGAAAATTTTTGAAAACTTCCAATTCAAAGTACAATAAAACCGTGTTTTGGATTAACAAACTTGAATAAAAAATTGGTCACTTTTATTTTGAAACTATTTAAGAATGAATACAATGTGCAGCGAGGCCAAAGCTTTTGAAAAATTGGTTTTTAAACGTCAAAAGTAAGTTCTATGGAGAAAAAATATAATGAATATTAGTTGTAATAATTTTGAGGAAAAATACGAAAAAATGACTTCACCAGGATTTGAATTATGAAAAAGGAAAAATATGAAAACAATCAGGCCGAGCGTAGCGAGGCCGAAGTTTTTAAAAAATTTAGATTTGGGAGGTGACTTCACGGATGGATCGAATTTCTAAAAAGGGACTTTTCCACCAAAATTTTTTTCGAGGACTTAGAATGAGGTTTCTCGATACCCCTGATTTCAATTTTTAAGCTTAAAATTTTCCAACTTGATTTATCAAGTAGATAGAATGACGTCGGAAGCTTTTTTTCGGAGGGTGGAAAGTGAGTATCCACAAAGACTATGACGAATGGATATGGATATTTTGATTTCTGGTATTAGTCTATCGCGGAAGCATACCAAAAAGTAAGCTTTACAAAGATAATTAATCAATGTATTAGAATAAAATCAATTTCAACAGTAATCTTACTAAAAAATGGACCTGCCTTGATGTAAAATGAATTTATTTAATAAAAATTAGAAAAACAATCATTCAAATTTAATCTTGGTCTGTCAATTAGATTTTTTCCATTTCGTACTATTTTCAAAAAAAATAAATTGCCCTGTTCACCACTCATTTAAAAAATCCTCAACATCAAATCAAAATGAAACAGATTTTTTCTAATGTAAGTACTTATACTTCCGCATTTCTGAGCAATAAGCGAAATGCTAATAGATTTTAATATTAACCTGAGAAAAAAACCCTCGAAAGACTAATTTTATTTCAGAACACATCTCTAATTTTGTACACGTATGTAGAATGGTCTGCCTCCATATTCAAGAATAATTTTCCAATCAATTTTTTTTTTTTTTGCAGAATCTAACGATTTACGAATTCTATTCTCCATTCGACATGTTGTTTTTTCAATACAATTCACGTAACGTTAGGTATGCGTGCTTACTTCTCTTTACGCAGTTGAATCGCTTACTTCTCTTTACGCAGTTGAATCGCTTACTTCTCTTTACGCAGTTAAATACGAATAAAATGTTTTCAACACGACGAAGTATTCATCATCATGATTCCTAAACATCTGTACAAACATCAATTCGCTAGAAAACTTCTAGCTATGGTTTTTGTGTGATTAAAAGCAATAAATCTACCAATGTGCCAAATCAACTACGAATAAATCTACCAAATCAATTATGATAAAAGAAGTCACAACCAATCTCAACGGATAGAACTTCGTCATTAATACACGTTCAAGTTTCTCGGGATCAGTCAAAATGTTCAAGTTACTTTTTTTACTAGTTTTAACTTTGGTGGCAGCGATGCAAAATGACAATAATGGTTCGCAACCACAAAGTATGTACTTCCGACAAACCAAGACGATATAAATCGACAAAAATCCGATATCTCAATTTTTACAGATTTTTGCCGATTTTTATAGCCTTGCTTTGTCAGGTTTTTATTACTTATGTTTAAAAAATTCCAAATACAAAAAAAATTTAAACATTCGCCAAGTCTCCTGAAATCGGTGCAAATTATGTTCCTTTTTTCAAGCATCCGCAAACGATTTAATTCATGTTTTTCTGCAACATCTTTTCAAATAACAACGATATGAAAAAAGTTTCTCAAACCAAAGTTGTAGAACATCAAAAAATAATTTTTTTTTGGTCATAGTAACTTTTTTCGTGAGGGGTCGTAAAATGAAGATATGGCGTGCGAAAAAAAAATCATTTATGAATTATTTTGTAAACATGAAAAATTCCTTAAGTTTCGCTTAATTAACTGTTAAAATATGTCCATTTGGATATTAATTACAACTGAGATTTTTTTTTCAGTTCTTCGCCTAAAATATTTTACAAAAAATTTCTAAAATTCATAAATAGGAGGAAATAGATGCGTCTCGATTTTCTCTGCATTTCCCTAATCCATTGGCATCTTGATTCGATACCACATTGAGACCTTCACTACGGTTTAAAAAAAATAAAAAGTCATAATAAACTGGAACGAAATGTTTTTGGAATAAATGAAGATTAAAATTATTAAAGTATAATTACTTTTAGTCAAAAACAACATGTCCTCCATGTTTCACGTTTACTGCCGTATTCGGAACTAAGTAACTCTACAAAAACCTCATTTTTTGTGTTTTTAAATAAATTTAAAAAAAAAAACGATTCTTTAAAATTAAAAACAGAACATAATATATACAGGGTGACTGAAAATTACTTCCCCCAAAAAATTTAAAATTTCAGTAAAAAATTATTATTGATAGGGTAATTTTTTTTTTGGTCATATTCTACTAATATAGATCGTCTTCTAATCTCTGTATAATTTATAACCCGAAAAAATTCAATATTGCGCAATTTTTCCCTTAAACCAGAGCATTAATTCAATAATTAGTGCTGCACAACTATTCGGATTATCCGAATTATTCGAATAATCGTAATCGTATTCGGATAGTATCCGATTAATCGATTAGAACCGATTTTGGTTCTTCCCAGATCGTAGACAGAATGAAAAAACAAGTTTTTTCATTGTAATAATGTTTGTAATGTTACACAGTTGTTTTTTTTCCTACACAATAGCATTATGTATCGAAATAAAGCAAATGCACTGAATTATAAACATTAATACAATTAAAAAAATTGTTTTTTTTCATTTTGTCTATAATCTGGTGGGAGGCCAAAATAAAATGGACACCAGACCTTGTAAAAGTTGATTATGAAATTTACTGATAATTAATCGGTTAGAATCGATTAATCGGTTAAAAACGATTCCGATTATCCGATTATCCGATCATCCGATTTCCCCGACTAATCGGTAGTTGTGCAACACTGTCAATAATGCTGAATTAAATCACCTGACTCCAATTTGTGTAGCGCTGAAATGCAATCCTCCTTATTTCAAAATTGAACGCACTGTTTTCAGATAAATAGGGTTCAATTTAAAATTTTGAGGAACTCGTCACCTATCCACAGAAATTCCTAGATTTTATTTCACGCAATTTTTAAATTTCGTTCGACTAGGTTTAGCTATAGCATTAGCATTGTAAGCGAAAATCAAATTATTCTTCATAAAAAATTCAAAAATGATTGAGAATTTTTGAAGAGGCCTGTGTTCGAATAGTAATGGACCAAGGATGCTGCCAGAGTTGAAATTTTTTGGATAAGTTAATTAGGGAATTTTTGCTAAGCATTTTTTTGGGGGAACTACTTTTCGGTCACCCTGTACGTACAGAGTACAGACCAATTATGAACACTCAAACACATCGACTAAAGTTCTGTCAAATTTTTTTCAAAATTAAAATATGACCTTTTCATGCATTCTTAAAGCAAAAGGAAAGATTCCCTTTTGTTTATTAATTAATTAATTATACAACTGGGGTGTAGAATGTGAAAAAAGTACAGTGGATATCTCATCTCAAAAAAGGAGGATGGGACTTTTCTATGCTCTATTCAAGGGGGATTGGAGCTAGGGTCCCCAAAGTTTGCTATTTTCCGACTTTTTTCAAATTCATCGCTTGAAATGTCCGTCAAAAATTTTTTAGAATTTTCTAATAATAAGTCATGGTACACTGAAAAAACTAAAAATACTGAGTCCCATGAATACGACAATCGCCTATCATGAATTTTCAAAAATTCCCGCAATGGAAAAAATATCGGTAAATTTGTACTGAGTACCGTGGACGCGGTAAACATTCCCATACTTCAAGTAAAGAGTACCATGGGCGCGGTAACCATTCCCATACTTCAAGTAAAGAGTACTATGGCGCGGTAACTATTCCCATACTGCAAGATTTTCTTTACTTGAAGTATTCGCGATGCAACGTTCGCGAGGTTCGCTAGTATCGGGTGTTGAAAAGGTGATGCTGTAGTGATAAACCACCACCCCTCCAGTCTGAATTAATCAGCTGATGCCAAAACGTAACCGAATGTTACCATCGAATCCTCTTCTCCGGTTGGTTAAAACTCGACCAGGAGCACCGTTTCGTTAGTTGCATGGAAGTCCACCAGATGTCAGCCACTATGCTTTGCACCTTTTCAACACCCGATACTAGCGAACCTCGCGAACGTTGCATCGCGAATACTTCAAGTAAAGAAAATCTTGCAGTATGGGAATAGTTACCGCGCCATAGTACTCTTTACTTGAGTACCGTTTTTCCAAACTGAGCTAACTTCAAAAACCGTGCATGAGGAAAGGGCCTTAGGTGCCATTTTTTTCCAGAAAGGGCCCTAGGTGTGATTTTTTTTCCCAGAAAAAATTGCACTCAAGGCCCTTTCTGAAAAAAAATGGCACCTAAGGCCCTTTCCTCATGCACGGTTTTTGAAGTTAGCTCAGTTTGGAAAAACGGTACTCACTTGAAGTATGGGAATGTTTACCGCGTCCACGGTACTCAGTGCAAATTTACCGATATTTTTTCCATTGCGGGAAATTTTGAAAATTCATGATAGGCGATTGTTAGGTTTACGGTACTGAGTACCATATTTTATTGGGTCCTAGTACTTTTAGTTTTTTCAGTGTATCATCTTGATTTTCTACCTTTTTTTAATCCATTGGTATCCTGATTCGATGCCACTTTGAGATGTCTACCATGGTTTCAAAAAATCAAAAATGTCATTATAAATTGGAGAGAAATGTTTTTGGAATAAATGAAGATAAGAATGATGACAGTAAATTTACCTTAATTCAAAAAAAAAAGGGTAGGCAACTCTGCAAAAACCTTATTTTTTTGTGTTTTTAAAAGATTGAATTTTTTTGGCAACAACAGAACATACATACAGACTAATTCGGAGTACTCAAACACCTTGACTAAAGTTTCATCAAATGTAGTATTATGAAATTAAAGTACTACTTTTTCACGCGTACTTAAAACAGAGGAGGCGTGAAAATCGAAGGGAGATGAAGATAAAATTCCTTTTTGTTTTTTAAAGATCTCAATACAACTTTTTAAGTTACCGCGTCCCTTCTCCAGTTTCCAAAAAAAGTTCATTTTTCATTCAAGATCTTCATACAGGGTGGCTCAGTTAAGGTGTGAAATATTGAAACCTCATATTCTACTTATCAATACGAACAAAAAATGTCATATTCAACATGGGCCCAAATCGCTTTCTTTCTGAGATATCGCCGAGTAAAGAACTGAAAATTCGGCAACGTTGCGCATCGCGACGCCCGTAAAATGTTGCGTTTAACGAGACGAGCGTCGGTGTTACTTACGCGGAAGTTAATTACAGCGTTGCCACAAAATAAATTATGCTGAGATACCCTCCATTTTTTTGATTTTTTAGAAAAAAAATTTAGGCGAAATTTTTTTTATAATAATGAGGAATCGTGAGAAATCATTAAATTCGATTTTTATTGTAATTTTGTGGGATGGTCGAAATTTGATAAATTGATTACTCAGCATCCAATAAATGAAAAAAAAAACAGAAATTTGGGTTAATAGGTGTTAAATAAGTAGTACTACCCCTAAAAGTGAATAAAATTTCAAAAAAATGATTTCTTGTTCTTGTTCGACCATTTTTCTGGTACAGAAACACATTTTTTGCTTTAAAACACTTACTTATGAACAAAAAAAAAAAAATTGGTATACGTTTCTATGGACCTCCTTTCACTTTTTCCACCACCTACCCCTCGAAAATTTTCACTGCTAGAGCAAAAATTGCCAATTTTGGGTGAAATATGGGCCCCCTTTAAAGGCGAATAACTCAGTAATGAAGCGTTTATGACCCATCGTGTATATAACATTTTTTACTCCAAATGATAAGTAGAATACGTGGTTTTAATATTTCACACCTTAACTGAGCCACCCGGTATATGTACAATTCAACTACAAACTTGGTAAATTTGATCAAAATTTGGGATAAGTTCTCCATTCTACATAGTAAAGAATCACTTGGATATAAAATTCCGTTGTACATTTTTGACATTTTTCCATATGCTCCAACTCTCCCTCCCTCAAAACTTTCTAAGAAAGAAGTTAAGAAAGAAAAATGTTCCTTTTTTGATCTTGTAAGTATAACTTTTGTTCAAACATTTTTTTTTTTTTGTAACTGCATACTAAAGAAAAATTATTGCAAAAAACAGAAATGAGGACCTTTTTGACTCCTAAAAAGGAGCAAAATTTTTCCAAATCGCGGGAAAGTTTAAATTTATGTTGGCTTATTGAAATCCTAACCATACATTTCTATAAATGTTTTAAAGCTAATGTCACAGGTGAAGAGAGACAAGCGCCAGCACCGCCGCCAGCCATTTCCATTGTTCAACGTCGCACTCTTTTTTTAATATCACTATCTGATATGGATATGCTTGGTCCAAACCAATTTGGTGTAAATCAAATAGTGATTTGCCAAAGAGTATCAATCTTGGTGGATCCACGAGACAATATTTGCCATTGCGCAACTCATACGGCTCGACGTGATGTAGCATATTGTAACAATGAGGTGAAACCTACTGTTCAAAAATTGACTGAAAAAGACTCAAATACTAATGAGATGCGAGATGTACCTTGCGGCCCAAAAGGCAGGCAAGGTTCAATGTTTAGGTTCGGATATCAGGCAAGTAATCATTATACTTAAATTTCTAATTGGAAAATGTCTTAACATTTTTCTTATTTTACATATGGTGGATTTCTCAACAGGCTTGTGACGTTACTGCACATATAAATACAATGCCAATACCACTACCCCTTCCAATAGAGGTGAATTGCACTTCCACATAGCTTATTATTACACCAGTACTGTAAATACAGAATTATCACTAGATATAGGTTAATATTTTATTGTTCACCCTTTCTTTATTTCATTTTAATTCATTTACACACAGGAAAACTCTGACTTTTTTGAAGTGTTCAAATTTTGCCGCCGCGAAAAAGACAGCAGAGTAATATACACAGAACATGTTATTCACAATCCAGAATATTTAACCAGAGATTCTCTGGAAATCCAGCAACGGCACGATGAAAAATATAATATGATGACAAATGGATATGAATTATTTGGTTCACAGTATGAAACTGTTGCAGAAGCATACCAAAAAGTAAGTTTTACAAAGAAAGTTGAAGTACCTAATCTTGCTGGTGTTTGTATGTAGGAAACATACTTTTCAACCTACTACACAAATAGTGAACAACTGATGACTGCAGGGGGAAAACAAGATACTTATCTATGATTTTTTTTTTTCAAAAATGACTTTTGTGCCATTGTGTATAGAAAATAAACCATTTAAGGTCATTTGGGGTAATTGTAAACATGGGGTAATTGTAAACAAGTCGTGCTGTAAATACTTAAATGCATCTAGCGAGCTGGAGTTGCCAAAAATAAAAACTTTGAATAATTGGTCTTACTATAATAAAAAACTTCGGGTTCTTGGTGACAGCTGTGACGAAAAATTTCGCGATGAAAAAAACATGATATCAAATTTCGATTTTCACACAATTTACGTAATCTTCAAAATTCGAGAAAAAATAGATAAAAGTAAAAAAGTTGGTGTTTGATGGATTAATTTAGTTCTACGGACATTCAAAAATGATGAAATTCAATTCTTATGATTTTTGAAGCTGAGAAATTATTTTTCTGCAGCATTTACAAACACCCATCAAATTTTTCAGGTGTGGGGTAATTGTAAACACGTGTTATTTAAATGGGATTCACAAATTTAAACACAAAATATCATTTTTTTGGTTTTGATTTTTTTTGATTTTTTTTTTACAAGTTAATTTTTCCACGTGTTTAAATATTTAATCTCTATAATTTTTTTCCAAATTATGCAAAAAAAACCGAGGGATACGTTTTTTATGAGGCACAATGTATGCATTTACATTTACCCCACCACTGTGGGGTAAATGTAAATATTCTTGTCCAATTGTAAACGAAGTCCATAATTTCGGAATGAATAATCGAATCGATGAAAACAAACCGCCATATTACTCCTTATACATTCATTGATACATGGTAAAAATTTCAATCACTTTGCTTTCTTACTCACAGAGTAAAACGAAAAAGAGTATCACAAAATCGGTTCAATTTTCCGAAAAATTTACAATTACCCCAATTGACCTTATGTACTTTCAAGTGGTTTATGTCAAACATGTTGAACATTTTAAATTTTGTAACTATTGGGAAAGAATAAATTTCAAGAAATCAAAAACAGAACAATAGAAGAAAAAAACCTGCCAAACGCTGATTTTTGCTTTTCAAATACTTTATTTACTGGTGGAAACATGAAAAAAAAACCATAAAGCTATAAAAATATAACATACATATTTCTGTTTTGTAATTTCCCAAAACCAATTTTAAATTGAACAGTTTTTTTACTTTTTTTATAACTTTTGACACTTGAAGTCGATTTTCTGAAAGAAGGAGGGATTCTAAGAGAAAAATGTATAGAACATAAATTGTAGAGCGTAAAATTTTCTTTCAGTAGAGTCTGATTAGTTTTTTCTTAGAAGGCTTACTTTTTGAGATATTTTAGTTCAAAGTTCAAATTATTTTTTTGAATTGAAAATATCTTCAAAACCAAGTCTCATGAGAAAAAACTAATTGGACTTTACAGAAAGGAAATTTTTACGCTTTACAATTTATGTTCCATTCATTTTTTTCATAGGACCCTTTTTTTCGCCTGAAAATCTATTTTTTGTGATAAATCGCAGTTTATTCAACATTTCCCATCTGAAACAATGGGAATATCAAAGGCCGGCAAATCAACATTTTTTTCCAAGTAATTGATTCTGATTGGTGATTTTGACCTACTGTTTAGTGCAGAGTTCGAATATGATTTCAGTTTTACTCCATCGCATCAAGATTTTTAAAAATTGGAATTTTTTGTTGAAAATTTGTTTTACATTTTTTAAATGTAAGTTTTGACCCTTAAAGTCTACTGCAGTATTACCTGTATCTTATATAGGGCGGTTGTAAAAAATGGCGGCGCTCTGTTTACATGCTGTTATCGTGTTGGAAGTACAATTTCTTTTAATTTGATTGGTCGATCTATAAGCCAGTTCTGATCACCACCAATCAGAATTGGAGAAAATACCTCCAAAATGATAACAATAACCTGAATTGCTCAATCGCCATTTTTTACAACCGCCCTATTGTAAACGAAAAAAATGGAATTGTACTTCTAAATAAGTACCTAATAATAAAAATACCCATTCTCATTGGAAAAATATGAATTTGTTCATGAAAGTTGAAGAAACAAAAACAAAATCACCTGTTTAGCTAAATTACAATGAATACAGAAAAAAATCGAAATGATCTGATCTTAAGATCAAAGATCATTGTGTTGAAATGATCTTGATCTTGATCTAGATCATTTTTTTTTTATCTGACCTGATCTTAGATCATTTTGTAAATGATCTTACCCAGGTCTGATACTACTTGATGAACCCTCTTCCTTTCTCATGTGCCCACCCCACCTAACCCATTTGTTTTTATTTAGCACTAGTAATATGATCGAGGGGTGAAGTAAGTACCCTTTCTCATGTGCCCACCCCACCTAACCCATTTGTTTTTATTTAGCACTAGTAATATGATCGAGGGGTGAAGTAAGTACAGAGTTATTTTTCCTACAAAATTAAATCCAAAGGAGATAGGAGTGAAAACCTATTGTGGGGCCATAAAAAAAATTAGCAAGGGGTCTGGGGGCAATAACTCTTAGAGGTTACTCACGGCACCACTCTGGACAGTTTTCCACAAGAAAAGCTCTCCTAATGGCTAATTTGCTTACATATTCAAACTCTTGAAAGAATTGAATAGAATTCTATAATTACTTGAAGTTTTGAAAAAAAAGAAATTATAATATTATAACTGAAAAATGGTATCCACCAACACAGAATTTTCTATCTCTATTTGTATAGCTTGGTTATGCTCTTACTACTTTTAAATCACTTAAGTAGATAATGTTTTTACATAGTTGATTTGTTTCTCTGCAAAAATTGATAATAAAAATAAAACAAAATGAATTTCAATATCTGAGATATTTTTTGTAGCTGAGTCACGATAATGCTTGGAAAGTAGTTGGAGCTATATGGGATCAAGAAACTCCAAGTGAATTACCTAAAGAACTGTTCTCATCAATGGTTAAAGCTCAACAACTTGTACCAGTTGATGACATGGCATTTACAATGACAAGAAGACCAACTTACCATTATTTAAACATTGCTGCAATGAGAGAAAGTCAAATCTTTTTATGGAATTACATAAGTTATTTGATTCGCACAGATGCAAGAGAAGTAAATTATAAAAATTTAGCATTTTATTCAACTCTTTAATAATTACTTATTAATTTAATTCAATTTTCAACAGAATAATAGGTTATTTACCATCAATACAGGAGCTTTTATTATAAATCCTAGAAAGAAAGATGAAAAAACAGAAAGGACTTCTGAAGAAGGAGATAAGGAGGAAAAACCAGAAACAGCTATTAAAGAAGGAGATAAGGAGGAAAAAACAGAAACGGCTATTGAAGAAGGAGATGAGGAGGAAAAAACAGAAACGGCTATTGAAGAAGGAGATGAGGAGGAATCAACAGAAACAGCAATTGAAGAAGCGGATATTTGGATTAAAATGGTTCGATATGAGAAACCAGCAGAGACATCAGAAGAAAAAGGGCAAATGGAATCATTTGCCATTGTAATGAATACTGGTTTGGATGAAAAGGAATTTAAAGAATTTAATGATGAGCTATGTGGAAATAATCTCTGTGAAAAAGCCTTTTCTACATATAAAACGTTTTCTGGAACTCATCAGTTGGTCCGTTGTTGTCCCACAAAAAAAATTGCCGAGAAGTTTTTTGATAAAAAACTAGGTACAGAGTCTTCTTTTAAGATAGAAGCATTTACAGAAGCTGAAACAATGTCACAGGAAGAGGAGAAGGAATACTTTCATAAAATTCTCAGTTTTTTCCCTAAACTAATGTAAAAATGATACTGATGGTCATTGGTTAATATGTGTTGGATATAATATACCTACCTATTATAAAGTTTATTTTAAATACCTAACATTGAGAAACATTTAGAAATTTTATATAAAAGTATAACATGTAAGTATTATACACGTTTAATAAATACCTATTTAAAAATTAGGTACCTATAGACGTACAATACATTTTCACTTTTATTCTAAATTGCAGAGCTTGGTATCATGGTATCAAAGTGCACACTCTTGTCAAAAACTTTTTTTTTCAGAAAATGAGAAAAACTGCATACCTAGGTACTTCTAGAATAGTTAGAATGCTACATAACATTAAGTTAAGAAGTACCTAGTTTCTCTGTTGGATATGGGATAAAATGTGAAATTTTTGGTGAGGATTTTCATTTTTGTTTAAGGGGGAGGGGATGGGAGGGGAGGGGTGAAAATGCCGAGTATGCACTTCGACTCTAATCAATTTTTTTCGAAAAAGTGCAAAAAACCCTGCAAAATCAATAATTTTATTTCAAAATACAAAAAAATCAATACGTGATCATTTACCAAAATTTTGTAAAATGAGTTATGAAGTTTGGTATGCGACTCAAAATGAACATTTCCCAAGTGGCCAATGATCACTTTGATACCAAGCTCTTTAGTTTCTGATTGCATCTATTCGCCCATCATTTAGAAATTAAGCCTAGATTTATGACAAAAATATATTATCTATTATTTAATATTAAAAAATTAAGAATAGATTTAAGAATACCATATTAGTGTGTTTTTTATTACATGGTGAACATAAGGGGCCATACGCTGGGCTCCTCTCTTTTTCATAGGATTTAAGTGATTTAACATAGGATAACACGCTAAAAGGAGGGGAAATGGGGGGAGGGATATGCAAAATTTCCAAATACTATTTGAAAATATTTTTAAAAAAAATGATTCAAACGTTAATTTTTAGGTATGCAGCTATGCACTGAGGACTCAAGGAAGCATACTAGGGAGGTTTACAGGGCTTTCTAATTGGAAAAAATCGGCTCAACTGTACCATTTAAGGTCTCAGAATTCCACCTAGGATAACTTCTTAAATCAAAACTTCATCCTAAAAATCAACATCGACATTGAGTCATATTTTCAAAATTTTCAAGAATATTTGGAACTTTGTATCATTTTTATTCTAAAATTTTTTCCGTTCTTAGCATGCTATCTAAGTTGAATCTTATAAGAAAGAAGGAAGCCCAGCGTATGGCTCCTAATTAATGTAAGGAACCAAAATTTTAGAAAAATGAATCACCCTAAGGGGTGAGACCTCTAAAATTCAAAAATTCTGTTTAAGACACACCTTGATGTACTACCTATGTTAATTTATTGTTATGATTGCACTTATAATATATTTAATCTGTATGCAAATGAACCGCCTCAATCTTCTTCTACCAGCAGCTAATACTTTTTTGTCATTTTTCGAAAATTTTAAACTAAATTGATAGATTGCATGGCGTGAACCAAAAGTTGTGGTTCACAATATTCTTGCAAAGGGTTCAGAAAATTTTAACAGCGTTTTAGTTTATCGCAAAATTTTAACCCATATCAATAAGTCGCGACAATAGCTTCAAAAAATATTCCAAATAAAAAAAATTAAATGTGAGGTTCAAAATACTCAAAAAAATTTCTAGCTCCGGGTTTGAGATCGTTTTCTGTAAATATAACGGGAGTTCATTTTTTCGAAAAATAGGAGGGTATGTAACTTTAAATTAACTGTGATCATTTGTGTCCACCGTTTTTCCAGGTTGGCTCGATGGATGTAGAATAAACTCAGGTACGGATTAAATTAAACTTTCTTAGTCAGAAAATGGCCAATTTTGGTGATCCTTAGCTTCAATCTCCTTCGAAAAGGAAACTGAAATTTTCTGTGGAATGTTTTTTACTCAAAGCCTACTACCTCAGTGAATTTTATCGAAATCCAGGACTTTTTTGTTCGATCCATCTTAATGCAGAATAAAAAAAAATTTACGACTTATCCCCTTACTCGAAGTGGGGAGTTGGCCTTTTTGAAATCAAACGTCGATCCGAATGAACGCTATACGTTTTTCATTTTTAATTTTGGTTCTCGGCTGTCGTAGATCGCAGGGGAGCGATATCACGCAGGGAAGGAAAAATTACATTCACTAATTACAATTTTATCGCTTTTACTCAGCTCTCTTCCATTATAACTCGATTACAATAGAAAATTCATTACAGTGGTTCAAACAACCGTTGTAGACCAGCAAAAAGGAACATTTTTCATTCCACAACTTTTTTCTGGATTGTTATCGAAAATCAAAAGTGACTATTGCGCAAAGAGAAAAGGTTGATATGCATTTTAAAATTTTGAAAATCGTTTTCCCTTCTAAACGTGTCAGGTCCTTCCTATGAGCTTATGAGCTCCTAGGAAAAAATTTCCAGACTGAAAATATTGCCCTACAGCGTTTGTTCGAACGAATTTTTGGGATTTTCTTCTGTATTCTGGTTACAATTGAAAAAAAATGGCGATTATATCAATAGAAGTCTCATCCTCCTTTTTTGAAATGAGAGGTCGACCATTGTTTTTTCACATTTTACGCCCCAATTGTGATTAATATGCAAATGGACATTTTCTAACAGTTGACTAAGCCAAATTTATGGAATTTTTTGTGTTGACAAAGTACATATTTCAAAAATGATTTCTTCCGGATAGTTTGACACTTTCTTTCACGACGTACCCTCACGAAAAAAGTAGCAATTACAAAAAACCATGGGTTTCAAAAACGGAAAATTTTTCGGTTTTCGTTTCTGTTTTTGTATTCCTTTTTACGATTTCGGTTTTCGTTTTTAATAAAATTAAAACGTTTTCATTTTTAAAAACTTTTTTGTTTTTGAATTTTTTTTTGAAAGTCAAAGTGTGAATACGTATTTACGTAGTAATCAAATATAACGATGAAAAGTAGAAAAATTTATCAAAAGAGCGAGAAATGGGCAAAATGTTGTGTTTTTTAATGAATTTCTTCATCAACTAGAACAGTCATTATTTCATTAAGTCATGATCCGATGAAACGAAAAATAAAAGAACAGTTTCATTTTTCATTTTTATGTTTTTCCTTTCTCTATAAACCACAGTTTTTATGATTGAAAAATTCAATTTTTTAAGATTTCGTCTCATAAAATGAATTATAAATACTATTTACTTGATTTTTGAGAGTTAGAATCTAAAATTCTTGAACTTTTTTTACTATAAATATTTTATTTTAAAAATTTATACCCCATCATCCCACCATTGGTCTGTATGAATTCGAAAATTTAAATTACTTTTTCGCTACCAAAATGCCCCCAAAAATTGTTTTTTTTTTCATTTAACGTTATTTGTAAAATTTTGTTTTTGTTTTTTCCATTTTCATAAAGTTTTTGAAAATCTGCAAAAAAAAAACTTTCTTTTTTGATTTTCTACCTACATATTTTGGGTTCGGATTTTTCAAAATTAAGTAATAAAAACTTGACAAAGTGGGACAATAAAAATCGACAAGAATCGGTAAAAATTGAGATATCCGATCTTTGTCGATTTCTATCGTCTTGGTTTGTCATAAAACACATACTTTGCAGTTCCGAACCATTATTGTCATTTTGCATCGCTGCCACTAAATTCAGAACTATTACGAAGAGTAACTTGAACATTTTGACTGATCCCTGAGAAACTCGAATGTATAATGATGAAGTTCTATCTGTTGAAATTCGTTGTAACTTCTTTGATCATAATTTATTTGGTAGATTTGTTCGTAGTTGATTCGGTAGATTAATAACTTTAAATCACACAAAACCCACAGTAAGAAGTTTCCTAGCGAACTGACAATGTTTGAACAAAATGTTTATGAATCATGATGACGAATAGGTACCTACTTCGTCTGTTGAAAACATTTTATTCGTGTTCAACTGCATAAAGTCAAGTAAGCGATTCAACAGCGTAAGAGAAGTAAGCGATGTCTATTACAATTGCGCATAACGTTGGGTGAATGAGTAAACGTGGCGTCCAACCCTATACCTATCGTGAAAATTTTTTTCCGAAATTGTGAATAATTGTACAAAATTTTTTGACTACTGCTTAAGACAATGTCAAGAAACTATCTCATTTCGGTCATTTTCTTTTTGTGGTCCTCTAGAATAAAATTATCAGGCGAATCAATGTTGTTTTTTAAGAGTGATTTTCGTGGTTTTTTGTTTTGTTTGTCTCTTAAACACCTTCTCTCTCAAAATCACGACACCAATCAATGTTCTGAAGTCTTGGAAACAGCTATTATAAAGAAATATGGTTTTATCCCTGTACCCTTTAATTAGGCCTTTATAAAGCCTTATTCCCTCTGAGTTTTTCAGTCTCTCTCTCTCCATGAGCTGAAAACTTTAGGCCTACCAATGTTAAAAATAGAAATGAATTTCATAAAAGCCTTATTTCGCTCGAATGTACAGAGGACTATGTAATTAAAGGTACTACGACCTTATTCGGCGTTTCTGTTTGAAAAATTTTATTTACCTAGGTCTCTAGGTCCCTACTCTATCTATGAATGCAGTAGAGGGTAACGATAAAGCTTCCAAGTGCCTAATTTACTTGAAAACATTCCCACAATGAGTAATAACTTAATAAGGATTTAATCTTCGCACTTGAATTTTTTTCAAGAATAAAATTGAAAACTTTACATTCCAAAAACCTGAGCCAGATTTATTTTACTGCGAAAAAGTACAGTAACGATTAAATTATGAAAATGATCGATCAGAAAAATTCCCATTTCCATTCCGGCCAATACACTCCGGATGATGAATTTTCTTCGAAGTTGTTTCGGCGGTAGATATTATCAAACCATCATTACGTTACAAACCTCATGATCACCTCATTGGGTCACCCGATACCTTTTAAAATTATACGCTCCGACGCCGACGTCGCATAATTCCTACCTTATTAGTTTGTTGACTACATTTCGATGCAAAGTAAAACTTTCAATTAACAAAATACCTGTTTACGGTTGAAATTTCACCGTACCAACGTAATTTGGAAGTGCGTAAATCGACCGAGAGGTCATGGAATTGGCGCATACGACAGTGTTTTGTTTGCGAAAAAAAGATTCCGTAGAAATGGTAAGAAAACACACCTCGAGTATGATTAAAGGTTGCATAAAAACAGAACGTGTACGCCCTTCGGATGAATTTCTTGGTATAAACGTAGCAGAGTAGGTAAGTATACAGATACACAATATAGGTATACAGATACGGCGGCGGATAAGTGATTTATATGATTTATTGGTTCTTCTTTTGACGTTTACGAAGAAAATTACATTCTCACTAAAGACCTACACGAAGCGGATTTAATTTGATTGACGCGATCAACAACGATTACAGCGAGACCGAAAAATAACTCGAGGGTGTTTTTATGCTGGTGGTATTGTACATTGTTTTTTTCTGTTTTGCTACCATCGTGGTCTAGATTTGCGGAAGAAAGCGTGACGGATTTGAGTGGTTTTGGATCGGCCTTCTGCGGAATTTTGTGGAATTGAATTAGGTGAATAACTTCGCAAAAAGGTCAAAGATATCGTCCAATTTTTTGATTAATCAGATTAACAGGTATAGTTGATGTTTGGGAATCAGAATGAGGGTTAAATTTTTTCCCTTTGCTGAGATTAAAGGTTTAAAATGACGAATCAAATTAAAATTTCCAAAAATAGACGAAAAACATCGAAAACAATATTTTAAGCATTTGAGTTTTATTTTAAGTTCAAGTGATCGAATCGAGAGGAATTTATGATACGTCCATGAGTCTCGTGACGTTTCGAGCATATTTGGACAAATTTCATAATTGTTACAATATCAAACATTTTAGGTTAATTTCCAGCAGTCTGTACATTCCAAGGTTAAAATGAATTCACCTAAAATTGGATTCGAATATATTTCGCGTTTTCGTGATTCGAATCCGATTTCGAATCATCGAGTGGATTCGTGGATTCGAATCCACGAATCCTTCAGTTTGCGAGATAAATCTTCGAACAGATAGGAATTTTAAATGGAACATGACTGATATTGAAATATGAAATTTTCGAATGGGGAAGAGGCATGCAACATCCGACCAGGCAAAGTATAAAATACTAGACTTTCTACCCGTCCTTCGGACGGGTGGTAGTATTCCAAGAAGGATTATTAGATAAATTGTATTTGTAGAAAATTACAAACATTTAAAATGTTTTCAAATTACACAGTTCAAATCAATTTTTTTTAAAGAGTACCCGTTGAATCAATTTTTTTGAATGTCTCTCCCATTATATAAAAATTCAATGAATTACCACAATTTTTTTCAATTAACTAAAAGTTTGATCAAATGTGTTCAATTTGATTTACATTACTTCGAATATTTTCAACATATACATATAGAGGACAAATCAATTTTTTAAAAAATAAGTATACCAGTCGAATTAATCTTTTTAATACCTTCCTTTCATTAATTTTGTTTCTTAAGGATGCAAAATTCGTAAAAAAGGAAAAAATTTCATCAAATGTGAACGGATTCAAACCCCAGCCGATCAGATGAATTTTTCTAAAAAAAACTTATTAATTGATCTCATTTCAAAGTCCAAACTGATTCCAGACTGTTTTGGTATTTTTAATTTCAAAAAATTATTTTTTTACCATTTCTTCCAAAAAATTAAAAATTTTTAAAAATTTCGAAAGAAATCACAACTCTAGTTTTTTTAAAAAGTGAAATTTGTGTGTATTGATACATTTTATTTTAAACTTCTGAATTCATTTTTGATACTATTTTAACCAAGAAATTAAAGTGGCTCCAAAAGGGGGGGGGGTAAAAAGTGGAATTTGTAAAAAAAAAAATTAGTAGAGGGTGCCATTTAGTTTTAAGTTTGTATATTGATCTGCTACATATTTAATTTTTAAAGAGAAAAATCAGAGACAATCAACGCAAAGAAATGAATTTTAATTTTAAAAAACCATGAAAAATAATGTAAAATTTTTATTTGTTAAAATTTTGCAATGTTATAATCATAATTTAAGATAATTAAAAAAATTAAATTACAGCTAAGAAATGTTACCTAATAAACCTTTTTTTGTATGATTTAGCAATGGGAAAAATAAGAGTTATGAAATTGAGTAAAATTATTTTTAAGAGGTTTGAGTTTATATTGTCCGTCCAAAATAGCTTGAGCCAAATTGTGTCAGTTTCATTTTCCGAAAGCCCAAAATAAAATTGCTGTAGTTAAATGGGAAAAAATCAAAATTTTGTTTGCTTTTTGATCAGGAAACTGACACAATTTGGCTCAAGCTATTTTGGACGGACAATAATTTGATTTCGGTAAATAGGATTTTTCAAAATATTTCCAGCTCCGTGAAATGACAGTCGGAATCGTATCGAATATGACATTTTTTCAGAAACGAAGTTATAATTGAAAATTTATGATACCCATCTAGGTATTTGTTTACGCAACATGAAATACGTTTTTTTTTTCAAGTTCAAATTTTCATAATTTTCCCTCAAAATTTTTCAAAGTACAAAATTTTCCAAAAATGCTTCCAGGTTCAAATTTTTAAAAAATACTTAAGAATTTTGAGCAATTCTTAAGACTTTTTCAAGTTTGATTTTTCTAAAAAAAAAAAAATCCAACTCAATAATCTTTTCCACGTTGAAATCGTTCACAAAATGTTTTCAAGTATGAATTTTCTCAAAAAAATTTCCAAGTTGGAATTTTTGAAAATTTGTTTCAAATCCAAATTTTTTCAACTCGACGAACTCTTGCTCTAACTTGAAAAGATCGAAGAAAATCGATACTTTATTCAATTTCATTTTTTTCTTTGACGCCTTCTCAAGTTTGAACGAGAGTGATCGTCGAATTGGGAAAATGTATCGAGTTGGAACTTGGAAGAACATACGAGTAACACAAATACAATTCTTTGGTAACAGTCACATCCGAACGGTAGGTTCCGAGAACAACTAAATAATTCATCATAAACGTCTTACCCAAGCTTTTGGAAATAACATTACACATTGGGAGAAATTTTGACGCCTCAGGAATCCACATTTCTAGAGTCAATGTTACCTCAAAGCACAAAAGCTAATACTCTTGAGGCTCTTGAATTCAAAATTTTACGATCTCATTGAGCGAGGTTGACCCATTAAACCCGTTTTTGTTGTCATTTTATCAAAAAAAAATCTAACGAACCACGAAATAAATCCAAATTGAAAATTTTCAAAATTTTTAATAAAGCCCTACTTTTTACTTTTTGGGTCCTTTTTCATTTTTTTTTTTTTGTGAAACGATATTATAGAAACGGATTTTGGAAGTCAAAAAACGTTGATCTCGATATCCTTGATTAGTTTTGAATCTAGGAGTTCAGAGTTCCCAAAGTACCAGATTTCCGGTTCGAAGTCAAAGTAATCCCAAAAATGGATTTATTAGTTTCTATTTAGAATCCTCTCAGTTATTTTTCAGTTTTTTTTAGGTTTTTTCATTTATTTTTGGCAGCGTCTTACAATTTAATTTAGTTCGTCCCCTGAGTCTAGAAAATTTTTCAAAAAATACCATTTCTGACTCAAAAAAATCCAAGTGATAAAATATTTCTGGAGTGACTCCAAGTAAAATTCTAGCAACTTTGGTACCTATTCCTTAGAATCCAATATTTCAAGCTAGCAACTACATAACTATAGAAAAGATTTCTTAAAAATGATAATTGATTTCAATGAATAAATGTGAAACCACCTATGAATTTGTTTTCGATTAAAAACACATTTCGCACGTTATCCATCATTAATCAACCTATTTTATCAATTAACGAAAGACATACGTTCATACACATCTCAAACAACGCGCAAAATGTCGAAATTGCAATATAATTAATGTAATTACCGGCAAAATGGGTTATTCATCTCATTATTTTAATTATAAATTTCATAAAAAATTATACGATCGATTCGAAACATCTGGTTCTAAGAATTTGCAAATACCAGAGGCTATACTTATAACTCTGTATCACGCTTGGACTTGGACAGTGGACACCCACTCTTAGGTAATTGCTATCGCCAAAGCGCCGTTTTACTCTTATTTTGCGTTTGCATTCGAGATAAATCTTTGCTTAATAAACGCGCGCGCATATGCGCATATATTAAATCGCATGATGGACGTATACCTGCTTCTCATTTCAAATGTCAATTAACCGTAAAGGCGAACGCGAACACCAATAAACGTGTACATCTTTAACAAGTACAAATTAAGCGCACGATTTATACGAGACGAGCTTTTGAACCGAGACGAACACGACAATTGTGATGAAACTCGCTTTCCACATGACAAAGTATTGTACAAGTGTATGGTTTTATCGCTTTTTTGACAATGTAACGAATAACGATTTCTTTTTTACGAGCCATCGCGTTCGTATACTTAATTAATTCCATATTTTTGAACGGTTTTTTCCATTCTCGTTCGGATTCAAACTATGAAGAGGGAAGGGATAGTCGGATGAATCAATTTTGATACTTTTCATGGCAAATGAGAAAAAATTAATTTCAAAAAAATCTGAGGTGGAGTCGAGACTGATTTTAGATTTCAAGAACTTTTCTCATTTTAAGCTGTTTGATTTGATAGGGGCACTAAACTAAATTGCAGAGAGGGGACTCGAACGTTCATCGAATATAATTCTGCATTGCTGGTCTCATTTCTGAATTTGATTTTTTTTTCATTTAATATCAGGAAAAATCATTTGGAATTTAAAAAATCCAAAATTTTGAAACAAAAAATTTCAAGGGACAACTACCAAAAATTTACGGAATCAGGGTGTCCACCGATTTTTCGAAATCAACCCCCCTCCCCTCCTCAAAAAAAAAACAACAAGCTCAAATTTATTACAGAAAAAAATTCATATATACGGAAAGAAATATCCACGTCCTTAATTTAAAAAAAAATGAGCGCGAGGGCGAAATTATTTTGAAGAATTTATTTAAAAAACAGCAAAAAAGTGTCAATTTCCAAATGATTTCTCCTTCTAAATTTTTAAAAATCCCACTGAAAATTCCAAAATTCTCCGATTTTTTCCCCTCGAGAATGGACACGATATTCCCTTTGAAAATCCCAATCGTAACCGCTACTAAATCTCCCACAAGAACTTATTTTTTCCGCTTCAAAATATTCAATTATCTGAAATAGAAGGGAAGAAGGTTTATAATTTAAGAATGGGGTTTGAAAATTTATGAGCCCGAGCGAAGCAAGGGCGAAAATTTTTAGAAAAAATGTTCAAAAAGGTAAAATTTCTTTACTTTTTCTGTTTTTTTGCACAACGTGAAAAAAAATCAAGTAATTTCGGAAAAATTCGCGACTTTTGATGAATTTTGGGTCAATTTCGCGACTTTTTCGCGACTTCAGCGACCTAAATCAAAATTTGTGACTTTTTCGCTACTTTCGCGACCGGTAGACACCATGGGAATTCATAATTTTTTATTTTAGAAATTTCCACTTAGGTAATTTGTTTAGAAAAAAGTGAATTACAGGAAATTTCAAATTTCTGGAAGATGTGAATTTTTTCCATCTGTAAATACAATTCGACTAAAAAACTATTTATTCATTTGATCTGTCTAAAAAGAAAATCTCCACTAATGTTTTCGTCTATTCTTCTCAATATCTTCAATTTTTGAACTTTTTTCATCCATACTTTTGTATTTAGGGCTATCCGAGTTTTTTGCTCAAACTTCGATTTGATACTTTAAAAAATTTGTCATTGCAATTTATGACAATGATAAGACTTTAGGTCAAAGATATGAACATTTCAAGTATTTTTTTCGAAACACAAATTTTTTTGATACTTTGAAAGTTCTCCAAAAAATCAGAACCTGACCCCAAAAATCTATAAATTCAGAATTATCGAGGAGGGAGTGAGCATTTGATTATTCAAGGCTCGTTCAAATCTTCGATCACCAATCCGAATGATTCTCTTGTGAAACACAGGTAACAGGTATCGCTACATAACCATAATTAAAATAAAATAAACCGGAGCTGTATTATAATTAAAATTACGCAAAGAGTAATCGATCTTATCGACAGTTTCACTTGGAATTGGAAACGAAAGAAGGGGAAATAGCGATTGTAAACAAAACACATCAAGTTCATTCAAAACATACCGAAAGTAGGTAAATTTTTGGACGTAATAAAAATATAGAATAAATCAAACTCCCGCGTGGTATCGATATATCCAAGCACATGTAAAAATTTCGAAAGCCATCTTTCAAAATGAAACGTAACGGTTTCGTAAATTCTTCGCCATATGAATGGCCTTATCAATCATCGACTTGGAGAAATTTTCGTCTTTTTCTTCTTGGAACTGTACCGGCGGTGGGTTACTTTCACGTCCTAAAACACTGGTCAAACTTTGATTCCAAATACCATTGATCTTATTTTTCATATCTTCCAGTGTGCTCGTTTCAGCAGCCCGATCGTTCGCAGAATTCGTAATCGCTGGTACTTGCTGGAGGGCGGTTTTCGTAGACAGAGGCCAAATATTTGTCGATAAGTTCGTCAACGTTGTCTGCAAATCGTTTAGCGGAGAGTCTTCCAAGGTTGCCCAATTGTATTGAGATAAAAAGTGGCACATTAGTAACAAAGCCATTATTATTTTACAAGGCGTTTCGAAGTTGATCCTTTTCATTTGAACTTGTTCCAAAGGATCGGAGCTGTTTTCCGAGTACAATAAACTGAATCCGACACTGCGGAATTCTAAACCTCTCGGAGGTGTTTTGATGATAATCGAATTCCTCTTCGATTGTTTTTTTTTGTTCGATGCCGCGGGCATTTTCTTGAGTATTGGGTAACTCACTCCTCCCGGAGAAATGGCCAATTCCGGGGGATTAAAATCGGTGTACTTTCGCATACGGAAGTCTGCCTGCATTTCGTTCATAACGACGGTTTCAGCGTTGGATAGTTTTTTCATATCGTATTTCGATGATTTGAGACTTGCCATTTTCATTCGCTTTCAGACGAATCGCTATATAGATCATCAAACTACGCCGAAATTGAAAATGAGCTACGTTAAGACGGATCATATTTGTTTTCTTGGTTTCCATGGTAAAATGATTTAAGTATTTTTAATCGATGATTGGCTAGCGAGGGTGATATTATTTTCCAAGGAGGAGGGTCAAATATTTGGAAGTACAACTCGATATTAAGTAATAGATACCACTGATACCAGATAAGCGGTGATCTTAACTTAAGTATTTAAAGAGTTTACTCTTTCTTGATTCTTCTATTTTGAAACCATTTTTATGCCCTGGTTTTCACCGATTTTTGAATACACTTTTCATTGACAGCATTTGTTAAAATTTACAGAAAAACGTATCTTCAATTTTTTTGAACTTCTTTGAGTTCCCATTTTATTGAGCTTAAATTTTTCTAATAGACAATACATCCACCATCCATGTTTTAAAAAAATCGCTTCAGGGGAATTTTCGAATCTCCTTTACCATACATTCTAAGTTAGATTAACCTCGAACCTAAAAATCGAACTTCGAGAAGAGGGAGAGATGATGAAATAAAAATTGTTCAACTCTTCAACCTAATGGAGGGAGGTATCAAAATCTACACTGAAAAAACAAATGAATAAATTTTATCCAAAAAAATATTCACGGGCACCATTCACAAAATTGGCAAAATTTATTCTGAAAAGATAACATCCATCACGAAATTTGGTAAAATTTATTTCGATGCAATAAATTATACCAAATTTCGCGATAATTTTGCCAATTTTGTAAATGGTGCCCGTTATTATTTTTTTGGATAAATTTTTTTTTGATAAAATTTATCGTTTTTTAAACTTTTTTCATTTATTTGTCATTTCTCATTTTTTTCAGGGTATATAGTTTGGCCATCGAATCCATTCCCTAGGACATGACGGATCTGGATCATAAAACCCGTGGGATTAATTTTTCTGGTCATGACGGATTCGTAAAGTACGTGGAATCATAAGCGCACCCAGAAATTATGTAAGGGGCTCATATTTCGAGAAAAATGGGGGGGGGATCAAAATTCAATGAAAAAAAGAAGTAACCTGTTATTTCAGTGGGGCTGGAGTAATTAGGGTATTTTCAGTAGGCAGACGATACATACCTAGCTACAGATTTGAGCGAAGAAAATTTGAAAAATGACAAGATTTTTTTTTAGTTAAAATTACTGATTTTTCCTGATAAATGGAGCATTGACTAAGAAATAATAATTTTTGACCGGAAAATCAGTGAGAATCACTCAAATTCAAATTTAGAGAGTGGTATGTTTATTCAAGAAATGAATTTTTTTTTCAAAATCATACTCTTTTTTGACATTTTTATGAAAAAAAAATCGCCTTGCCGAACTTAAGAGGGGGGCTTGAGCCCCCTGAGACCCTCTCCTTGGATGCACTTATGCGGTGGAATTGATTTTTCCGGATATGGCAGATCCGTAAAATCCATAGGAATAATTTCTCCAGACATGACAGATCCGTATTTAATTTGGCTCACTCTCCTTGGCGTGGAAAATTTTCGAAAACAATAATTCCGAGAAATCGACTCAATTTCAGACGCCCCGCCCATTCAAGGTAAGGAGGTGGAAGTGGAGTCAATCGATTGTGCTCGATTTGTGCTCTTTTGTGTTGACATTATTTTCGTTTGTGCTTGCTCCCTTCTATGGACGGGTGAAAAATAAATAGTGTCAGCACATGAGAGCACAAACCGAGCACAATCGATCAACTCCCTTCCCCCAGAGTGGGTGGGGCACTGTTTCTGACGCCCCACCCAGTTACAGCACATCAGTGAAAAATCAAAGAGGGGGCAAAATATAAAATCTACACAAATCTCTCTGTGAGTAGCACGAACGACTGGTGCTGTTGATCATTTTCATCAAAATTTGTTTTCCAGGTTTTTCAAAAAGCATTTCTGACGCCCCACCCATATAAGAGAGGGACTAGAAACGAAATTAACGTCAGCGCAAAACAGCACAAACTGAACACAATCGACTCTCTTCTCTTTAATGGACGGGGTACAATTTCTGATGCCCTGTCCGCAGAAGAAAAGGACACAAACAAAAATAAGAGTCAGTGCATGAGAGCACAATCGATTGACCTCACTCCCACCTTTCCACCCTAACGGGGCACCATTTCTGACATCCCGCCCTGACCTATATTCATTTTCAGGGGACGGGAGTGGGCTTGAACGAAAATAACGCCAGCACATGCGAGTACAAATCCAGCACAATTGATTAACCCCTACTCCCCCCTCTCACTCCGTTGAATGGGCGGGCGTCTGAAATCGAGCCCGAGGAATCGAAGGTCGCAAACTCGAAAGCTCTCATTTCTTTTTGTGTGTCTTTAGTGAGAATGTCCGTATTCACGGCGAACCAGTTATGCAATTTTATTAACGCCAATGATTCGTTCAGTACAACGTAGAAGGGTTGAAGAATTTCTTTTTGCAAAAATGAAACCAACTCTGCAAATGAACGATCCGTAACGGTAGGGCACAATACAGGGTGTCGAATTGAACCACAGACGCGAAAGTGAAAAAATCCATCTTTTGGTAATTTTTGTCGAAATTTGGATTTACAAGGTATAGTCTAGGAATTATAGCAAAATTTTTACGCGAACCTCGGAATCGTTGGGGGAAAGCTGAATTTTACATTATTTGTACATAATAGCCTACCAAACATACTCCTAAAAGTTGCAACCCCAACTCGCCGGCTACCCCCGCAAGAGGTCAATAACCTTTGCAAACATACGTTTTTTGACTGTAGCGTCGAAAGGAAGGGTCGGAGAGAGAAAAATGGTGAAATAAAAAATGTTCTACGTGAAATTTCCTACAAACTTGACCGGTTCAGTTGTTCTCAAAATTACGACATTCGACTTACAGTGGGGGTTAAACTTTTTCAACTTGGAAATTTTTTTTAAATTATAATTTTTTTTGTAATTTGAAGTTAGAATGGGTTCAAAAAAATAATGTGAAATGTTGCATCCGGCAACTTGCGAGTCACCCCCGTACGGGGTCAATAACCACTGCGGATATACGTTTTTTTGACTGTAGCGCCGAAAGGAAGGGTCGGAGAGGAAAAGGTGGTGAAATAAAAAATATTCTACGTGAAATTTCCTACAAACTGGACCAGTTCAGTTGTTCTCAAAATTGCGACATTCAACTTACAGTGGGGGTTAAACTTTTCCAAATTAAAAAAATTGGTAATTTTATGTGTGATTTTAAATTATAAAATGGGCTCAAAAATATACTGTCAAAAGTTGCATCCGGCAACTTGTGAGCCACCCCCGTATGAACACATAAAATTACCAATTTTTTCACATATTTTCCAAGTTGGAAAAGTTCAACCCTCACTGTAAGTTGAATATCGCAATTTTGAGAACAACTGAAATGGTCAAGTTTATAGAAAATTTCACGCAGAAAATTTTTCAATTCACCACTTTTCCCTCTCCGACCCTTTCTTTCTGATCTACAGTCAAAATACGTATATCCCCAGAGGTTATTGACCCCGTACGGGGATGACTCGCAAGTTGCCGGATGCAACTTTTCACAGTATATTTTTGAACCCATTCTAACTTCAAATTACAAAAAAATTATAATTAAAAAAAAAATTTCCAAGTTGAAAAAGTTTAACCCCCACTGTAAGTCGAATGTCGTAATTTTGAGAACAACTGAACCGGTTAAGTTTGTAGGAAATTTCACGTAGAACATTTTTTATTTCACCATTTTCCCCTCTCCGACCCTTCCTTTCGGCGCTACAGTCAAAAAACGAATATTCGCAAAGGTTATTGACCTCTTGCAGGGGTAGCCGGCGAGTTAGGGGATGCAACTTTTAGGAGTATGTTTGGTAGGCTATTATGTACAAATAATGTAAAATTCAGCTTTCCCCCAACGATTCTGAGGTTCGCGTAAAAATTTTGCCATAATTCCTGGACAAAGGTGTCTAAAAAATTTCATAATGGAAAAACAGGACTATGGCAAGGCGTTTTTCAACCATTCCATCGATTTTTTTTAGGAAAAATAGGACAAAATTTTACTTTTTACACAATTAAAATCAAATAAAATTGGGATGTCAGTAAGGGGTGAGGGAAATAACGAGATTTCTTCGCTTTCGCATCTGTGGTTCAATTCGACACCCTGTACGAGGCCAAATTGAAGAATAAAGAAATTACGCAATAAATTTAATAATAGAAAATGAAAACGCCACACAATGCATTGAAAAAAATAATCAAAAATAGCTACTTTCTGCCTGCTGCCAATTGCCCAAAAATTACACAGTAACGGAAATAAATTTTCAGAGACACTACATTTTCATATTTTTAGCATCCGGAATTCGTTTAAATGTACTATGGAAATTGAAATATTGAAAAAATGAACGTTTTGGAGACTAAAAATCTCACTTTTTTCAAAATCTCATAAAATCAATTCCTTCTTTCGAAGATATCGAGTTAAACCAAAAAAGAAACAAAAACAAAAAAACAGATGCCAGCACATTAAAAAGCATATGCCCAAAGCCTAGAATCTGAAAGAAGGCCTGGTATACCTGGATGCCTCCCCCAATTTTTTGAAATTGACTGCACATTACTGAAGAGGTGGAAAGGTTAGTGGTTTCTGCAGCTTTTTTACGCCTATATTTTTAAATTCTACCAGCTCCATCCTCACCATATACTTGAGAGATTCAAATTTTGCTAGGAAGTCTATTATTCAAAGTAGACACACTACCTCACCAAATTTCGTCAGAATTCAAAGTATGAAAGCGAATAAAATGAGATCAAAAATGTTCCAAAGTACTACATAGATCTAATTTTTTCCTTGGTCCCCTCGAAGCTAGCTTTCGTCTTATTTCGTAGGTACAACACCGTTTAAGAGCTTACATCACGATATTGTCTGATCGAATGCGAAATTAAAAGAAGAAAGATATTGTAACCACGCCAGACGCCATTCCAAACCCTCCAATTATTACGCATTTAACACCTCTCAACAATCCCGAACCATGTTACATCTCTCAACACGCACGCCGCGCCGGCTCTCGAACGCCCCAAATATAACGATATTTTCGCCAATAATATATTCAATTTTTACGCTTGTACTTTAATACGTTTAATAGCCTCGGCATTAATTTAATTACAGGTTGAGGTTTCTCGAAGATTTGCGAATTCTCATAGCCACGGCGAGTGATTCCCAGCCACTCGTATTCGTACTTTGGTATTTTGATTAATCACATCGCATCGCGCGTAGGTAATATTCAATTAACTACAGGCAAAACGCGGATACAAATTGTAACTAATTTTTAGACTCACTGTTGCTCTATTCTGCGGGTGTTCCATTTGATACCTACTAATAGCCGTCAGGATAATCGATAGGTAGCGCATATTCGTGCGCTAATTATTATTAATAACAGCCTTTTTAACACGTATAGGTATAAGTATATTGTTTGTTGACTATAATTTTAAAAATTGATATTTCGTCGAAATTTGTTATTAACGCACGCCGTTTGCTAATTTTTTTCATTAAGTGCCAAAATATCTACCTATGGACGTACATGCTACATGGCTAGTTTAAGTTCGTCGTAACGTAATAACATATGGCGATTATCAAACCATAAACGCGTCCAGCAGGAAGCATAAAACGTGAGAAATTTCACAAGTCAGATATACTCAGGGTGTTACTAGGGCAATTTATCGCTTTCAAATTACCTATAAGGTACTCGTAATCGTTGAAATTTCTTACCTTGATCGGAAGTCGAATCGCGTGTTTCTTGGGTAAAGTTTATTTTCAACGGGACATGTTGTCGAACCGTCGTCACCGGATTTAGTCTGCAGTGTATGAGTCTAGGGGTCGAATTTGGAGTAACGAATGGCGTATCTGGTCTAGGGGTGGCGTACACGGATATGTCATTTTCTGCATTTTGATCGCCTATCGAACTAGAACGAGAGTGGCTCGTGTGATGGTGAATGTTGTTCGACATCGTATCTGTAACAATAGAAAAAATCCAATGTTAGGTTGGTTATTTTCAATTTTACATAGCGAATAAGTAAAGATTGGTGTTTCAAAAAAAAATAAATAATACTTGACACAATAAATTACTCTTAAAATCGAAGGGTCGCGGTCGAGGCAAATGCATTGAAATTCATCGGTAGAAGTCTACAAGCATCATAGCGAAATTTCCAAGAAAAAAAGTGACCAAAAAGTGACCAAAAATTCATCTGGGGGGACAATTTTACAGTTTTTGGGGATATTTTCAATTACAGGCATCATAGCGAAATTTCGAAGAAAAAAGTGACTTTTAGTGACTTTTTTGAGCAAAAAGTGACCAAAAGATGACCAAAAAGTAACCAAAAGTAACCAAAAATTCGAGTTTTTCGGGGGAAATTTTTTTACAGTTAAAAGAGGGATGAGAATTCAAGAAAAAATGAGGGGAGGGGGTCAAAATTCAATAAAAAAAAATTAGATAATCTAAAAATCTAATTTTTTTTAGTGCACTTTAGGAGGCAGATATACATAATTAATTTAATTATACAGATTTGAGCAAAGAAAAATTGAAAAATGAGAAGATTTTTGGAACAAACAATTAATATAATATGACCTATATTCTACTCTTTAAATCTAAATCAGTCAATTTTCGTAAAACTGTGCCTTTTTGAATCAATGAAATGAATTTATTTGAAAATCTGTGATATTTCAATATTGTTTAATATTGATTTATTTTAGTCAAAATTATTGATTAATTCTGTCAAATGGGGAATTGATTAAAAAATCAATTACTTTACTGATTTAAAAAAAAAAAAAAACAGAATTTTTTCAAATTTAGAAATAGAATTATTGAAATACCGCCCGAGCGAAGCGAGAGTAAATTTTTTTTGAAAAATCATTATCAACTTTTGATTTTTTTCTTAAAGAATTATGAGAACCAGCAAATTTTACGTGAAAATTTGAATTTTTGCTTGAAAATGCGAAAATAAGTGACCCTTGGATGAAAAAAGTGACAAACACCCTAAAAAAGTGACCTGCTATGATGCCTGTCCAGAAAAAGTCGACATATATTAAAGAAAGATGATTCGCAAATTCTATTTTTGTGGTATTTCCTACCAAAAAATGCTTTTTGGATTCGCGAAGGGCAATAACAAAATTTTCGCAAGTCATACATCAAATATTTATAGGCGAAAAAGACAGAAACAAAAAAACAAAACCTACATTGGATCGTGGAAGGAATTTTATTTGAGGCTTCGTAAAAAAAAACAAAGTTTGAAGGTTCGTGTATTGATTTCTTTCGTTTCCTTCAGAAAGAAAAATTATTTTTGGAAAGAACTCAAAAAATCAAATTATTTTCAAAAAAAACCAATCAATGTTTCAAAAAATAACTGAAAAAAACAAATAATTTTCGCAGAAAAAGTCAAAAAAGCACTTTGTATTTGAAGAAAGCCTAACAAACTAAACCATTATTAGATGCAGAAAACATTCGAAAAACAATTTTCGGAGCAAAATCACAAAAAACCAAAAACTGAAGCGTTGGAAAAAACAATTATACTCAAACCAAAAATCCCAAAAATTAATTCATTTTCAGGAAAAAATCAAATAATTCAAAAAAATGGGAAAACTCAAATCATGTTTGGGAAAAAAACAATGTGAAAACAATTTAGCTTTAGGAAAAATCAAAGAATCCAAACCATTTCAAGAAATCTCAAACAATTTTCAAGAAAAAACGAAATCCCCAAGCAATTTGCAGAAAAAACGAAGAGCAGTAAGGGATTTTCAAAAATGAACTAAAAAAACTAAATTAGTTTTGTACAGAACAAAGAAAGATTCGTAGAACAAAAAACAACCCCTTATACAGAAATAAACCAAAAAACATGATCAAGTTTCAAAAAAATCATTCTTGAAACAAACTCGAAAAAATAAAGCAGGCATCATAGCGAAATTTTTGAAGAAAAAATTAACATTCAATAACTTTTTTTTGAGTAAAAAATGAGCAAAAAATGACCAAAAATTAACCAAAATTAACCAAAAATTTTGTTTTTTTGGAGGGCAAATTTTTGTTTACAATTTTCTGGGGGGGAGTAATTTTTTGTAGTTTTCTGCAAATATTTCAAAGATAAATCAACTGAAAATACGTGAATAATTTCATTTATTAAATTCCTTCGTCAAAACAACAAACAAACTAGCAAAACTCAGTTTTTTATTTTTTTCTTGAAGAATTTTGAAAAATAGCAATTTCCACGTGAAAATTTGAATTTTTGCCTGGAAGTGCAAAAAAAGTGACTTTTGAGGGGAAAAAGTAACCAAAGTAACCTTTTAGACGTGAAAAGTACCTAACCAAAAATGACTGGAAGTCGAAAAAAGTGACAATCACTCTAAAAAACTGACCCGCTATGATGCCTAAATTAAGTAATTTTTAGAACTTTTTTAAAAATAGTTCATTATCAGGAAAAAGCTAAGTCACTCGCCGTCAACCTTCCCCCTCCATCCATCCCAAAAAAAGAACTAAACAAATAATAAATAAATAACTTTCGAAAAGATCCCAAAAACTGAACCATTAGCAAAAATAAGTTTCAGAAAAAAAATCAAGCCAATTTAGGAAGAAAATCCCAAAAATCCAAACCATTTGCAGGAACAAACCAAACAAAAAACTGTACTAGTTTCAAGAAAAACCTCACACTATTTTGAGAGAAAAAAAAACGAAAAACCTCAAAGAATTTTTTAGAAAAAATCCAAATGAAACCAAACCCAACAAATTAAAAAAAATAGAAATAATCAGCAGAAAAAAATAAAATAACAAACATTTTTCAGAGATAACCCAAAAAAACCTCACAAATTTATAAAAACAAACAAAAAATCATTTTTTTAGAATAAATTTGAAAAAAAAAGGTCAATCATTTGTAGGAACTTTTTTTTAAAAAGAACTCTCATTTCAAAGAAAACTCGATTATTTTTGCAAAAAAAAAAGAAAGAACTCAAGAAACTCATAGAAAAACTGAACCAATTTCCAAAAAAAAAACAAGTCATTTTTGGAAAACCCAAAAAAATCGAAAAGTCCATGAAAAAAATCAGTTCATTTTCAGAAAGAAGCAAAGAAAACCATAAAAATTTCAGGAAAAAAATAAAACTAATCTCAAAAACAAATATTCAAACCACGTAAAAGAATAAATAAAATAAAATAATTTCTGAAAAAAAAAAAACATTTTCAGCACCAAGTATGTCTTTCATAATATGTAAAAAGCAACATGGACGTGTAAAAAATACGTCCATCGCTCTTAACATTTCCAACATGTTGAAACGAAAAAAAGAATCATAAATAATTAATTTAAAGGTATTACACAAATAAAACAAATAAACTTGAAAAGTAGTTCTATTTGATAGTCATTATGTATGTACATAGAAGTAGATCGAGTAGGTTTATGTACTTATTATCTGGATAATTTGAAACTAGAATGAAGAATGTGGATAATTCAGATAGACGTTTTATTTGCAACGATGTCCGATTCTCGATATCTTTCAGACTAAATGTACACCTAAACTTATGCAGATAATTCCATTCCACATACAAAACCTCACAGAGTACGCATACAAGCTATCCAGTTACATCATCGTGACTTTTCAAATTTTAATTCACTTTTATACCTTCGCACAGGTAGATAACTGGTTAAAATGTAAACACGTCGGTCGTTGTGTCATTTTATTAGCCATAAAAGATGATCCTATTGGCGATTTAGAATAATCAATCGACTAATTTCAAATTCACTACCGTCTGGAAAAATACACCGATCTCGTGGCCGAAAAATATCTATAATTATTATTTAGTTTTCACGCATAAAATTTTTTATAATTTGGTCATATCAACATTCCAACCTGTATTTGTATTCGGCAATCATTTGGAGATACGTAGTGTATAATGAGAGTAAAATTATCGCCTTCAATTTACGCAGGTAGGTAGGTAGTTGGTTTGTAATAAACTCATGTGCATAATTTCTTATTACCTGACAATACGTGTACATAAGTTAGCATACTCGTACATACGTTCTTACCTAATATTAATGCCCGCGAATTATAACCAATCTAGGTTTGCTGCGATACACTTTGTCAAGTTTTGTGTAACACCGATGTGAAAATATTTCAAAGGAATTTATTGCCATGGGAATGGCAGAATTGAATTTCGACCATTTTGTCCGGCTGGCACTATTTCAGACTGATATTAAATTACCAACGGAAATTGTTTTAATTTTATTATTATTATTACTATGCAGTTTATTATTTTTCTTCGAAAATTAACTGAAATTATGTAATAGTGGATACATTTATGTGTTACTCAATTTAATACGAAAAATTATCAAAAAGCTTTACCCAGATAAGATTGTTGGAATCGACTTATCTAAATTTTTTCATTTTCCCCCAAAAATCTATTTGGTACAATGAAAAATGATTTTTTTGATCCCAAAAAGACATCCTACCTTTTTCTGAGAGATTGATTTTAAAAAAAAGTGATTATGACATTTTGGAAGTTTTTCGATCGAGTGAAGCAAAATTTGATCAGTAGGAGATATTGCAAGCCAAAATTTACAATTCTTTTCAATTTTTTAACCCCGAAACGACCTTGCAGGGTGTCTACTGGAATCCAAAAACCAAAATTCGTACCATTTTCGTATCTCTTTCGTACTATGAGTCTATGATAGCAAAATTTCGTATTACGTAAATTTGAACCGCGATTATAAAATCACAGAAACTGCCCCCCCCCCCCAATAAAGAACAGTCAATTTTAAATTGATGCAATGCAATTTTTAAAAATACTGTCCTTATTTTATTGAAAAAATTAAATTTTTGATCCCGAATGAATCGAAGACGAACATTTTTGCACTAAACGAATTTTGAAACCTAAAATTTAATCATTTTTTTCCAAAATTTCAATCGTCAGAAGAAAGTTGAAACTTTGCAATCTCTTTCCTATAAATACGTCTCTGCCCACAACTTTTTTACCTCCCCTTTCAATTCACTTTTTGTAGTGGAAGTGTACAAATTTTTTTAAAATAGAGAATTCTGGCCATCAATAGTATGTTCATTTTTTCATCTTTGAACTTCAAAAAAAATTCTTTCAGGATACGTATTTAGGGACAAAAGTGGCACATTATCGATTTTAGAATTTTTTCTTCTTTTCTAAGAAATACATCTTTTGAATGTGAAGCTAAGAATTTTTTCAAATATCACCTTTTGATACAAAATTTCTTTTAATTTGTCCAAAGAGAGTTTATTAAGCCCGAGTGCAATGAGGGCGAAAATTTTTTGAAAAAAAGGCAATTTCTACCGAAAAAACTTTATTTTTTGTCAATAATTTTCTTTCATAAAATTTCGTACCAATTTCGTAATTTCCGTACAATTTTTACGGGTTTTCATACTTTTTATGGTCATTTTCAATTTCGTGCATTTTTCGTATTTTTGAACGATTTTCGTACCAGTTGACACCCAGCCTTGACACAGGGTTTAAAAACTTTAAAGGCCAATAAAAATGTCAAATATAAGTAGAACAGATCAAAAAATCCTACATATGCCTAGATGGAATTCTGTATCCATCTCAATTTTTTCAGATTTTTGAGACAGGTAAACAGGTAGCATTCTCAAAAATTCTCGAAAAACAGCCATTTTTCATTTTTCATCGAAATTGAAGAGGAAAAAATAACGAAGCCAAAAAAGCAAGGCTAGATTAGTATTTAGCTAGTCAGATAATCTCTTGCCCCTTCATACACCATTCAAGCAACCAGTTTGATAAAAGTCTAATATTCACTTTCTTCCATCGATTTTCCGTAGGCGATAAAATTTTGAGAATTTGATCAAAACAAATCAGAAAAAATTGTTTGTAAATGTATTCTGACGTGCTGGATACGAATCAAAAGTTGGGTTTTCCATTCAGGCATTCCTTCTCTTTAAATTTGTTGTTTTCAAGTTGAAATCGAGCGTCAGGTGTGAAGAAATCAAACAAGGCAAAAAAAAATTAATGCTAAATTCGTTTTCAGCAGGTCAAATTACACCCTTCTATGCGATAATTTTATTCAAATATCAAAATTCATTTTTTTACCCGAAATATTTCAAATTTTGAGCGTTTTACGGAAGAAGAATGAGCAAATGAAAAAACCAATGCCAGATTTGTGTTTAACATGTTCACTGGATCATTTTGATCAAATTCTCAAAATTCATTTTTTTGTCAACATTTTTTCACTGAACCATGGAAAATCAATATAAAAAAGTGAATTTTCAACTTTGAGAAAATAGTCGTTTAAATAGAGTATAAACGGGGTTACTTGACTTTCTAAACACGATTTGGCGTAGGTCATTTTTTTTTCTTCAATTTCAGGAAGCAATGAAAGAAACCCCCTTTTTGAAGATTTTTGGGAATGCTACAGGTCCAAAAAATCTAAAAACATGGGTCCGCTCAATCACGAGAATCAAAATTCGATTTACTATTTTCGAATGTTTTCGGACTTTTTTTTGCACTGCTTAAAATTTTATCACAATTTTTCGCTCACCCCTCTTCTTCTAAAGAAATACACAACTCAAATCGATAAATCCATGTAAGCCCTTGGATATTTTTCAGCTTCCAACTAAATTGATAATAAAATGAGAGGTAGAAGGTTCGTGAAGAAAAAGAGCTCATAAAATTTCGAAAAATATCAGTCATTTTGTCAGTAAAGAAACTGAACTCGAGCGAAATAAGAGCGAAAATTTTTGCGAAGGGAGCCTACTAAAAGCAAAAATTTTATAATTTTTTCAACATTTCAGTTTTCAGAGAAGGTAATTTGTAACTTTTGAGTTAATTTCAACAAAAGCGCGAAAAAAAATATGAATTATGTCAAGGTTTAATTTTTAGAAAATCGTTCAGGCCGTGGAAAAAAGTTGCTCTACTTTTGGAAAATTATGCGAAGTATTGAATAATTTCCCAGTTTTTGCAAAGTTATCGCAAGTTATGGAAAAATCATTCAAAATCGAGTACAAAATCTCTGTGGATTTAAATAACGCTGACCCTCAAGTTACCTTTTTCGATGAAAAGTCAGTTGCTTAATTTTTATTTCAAAAATTCGCCAAAATTTGAAAAATGAATTTCAGCATCTGAAATTTTGCATGGGGTTCTTTTATGATATACCTATTTTCGATTTATTTTTGTTTGGGCTCAAAATTTTACTTAAGAGTTGGAATATCTAAAATTTTTTGAGCTGAACTTCACTTCTTAAATTTTGGATAACTTTTGAAATTTCAAAATTACGTCATCACCCTGCAGAAGATGAAAATTTGATCTAAAAATTTGGTACCATAGGTATAAGAAATGAAGAAAACCAAATCTGAAAAAATCACAGACCCAGGCATCAAAGCGAAATTTCGAAGTTTTTTGAGCAAAAAGTGATCAAAAAATTGCCAAAAAATGACCAAAAAGTAACCAAAAGTAACTAAAAATTCGATTTTTCGAGAGAATTTTTTTTGTAGTTTTCTGCAAACAATTCAAAGATAAATTAACTGAAACGACGTGAATAATTTCATTCCAGGTATCATAGCGAAATTCCATCAAAATTAAGTAACTTTTTTCGAACATGAAGTAACCAAAAAGTAGGTAATCAAAAAAATGAGAAAAATGTAACCAAAAATTCAATTTTTTAGATGAGAGGGGGGCAATTTTTTTGAAGTGTCCAGCAACCATTTTAAAGATAAACTGAAGCAATGTGAATAATTTTATTAAATTCCTTCTTCAAAACTACATTAAGCAAATAATAATTCCATTACGGTTCCGAATTCTAATGGTGAAAAGTTCCCAAAAATAACCCGGAATTCGTAAAAAGTTCCGGTTTTTTATTTCACCACCACTATACAGCTAAAAAAAAGAGGGCTGAAGGAATTCAAGAAAAAATGAGAGGAGGGGGGGTCAAAATTCAATAAAAAAATTAGGTAATGTAAAAATCTTTTTTTTTTAGTGGCACTTTAGGAAACAGATATACATAATTAATTTAATTATACAGGTTTGAGCAAAGAAAAATTGAAAAATGACGAGATTTTTGGAACAAACAATTAATATATGACCTATATCTACTCTCTAAATCTAAATCAGTCAATTTTCGTAAAACTGTGCCTTTTTGAATCAGTGAAATGAATTTATTTGAAAACCTGCGATATTTCAATTGTTTGATTCATTCATTTTAGTCAAAATTATTGATTTATTTTTTCAAATGAGGAATTGACTCAAAAATCAATTACTTTACTAATTTAAAAAAAAAAAGAATTTTTTCAAATTTAGAAATTGAATTATTGAAATACTGCCCGAGCGAAGCGAGGGTGAATTAAAAAAAAAAAATCATTATCAACTTTTAATTTTTCTCTTGAAGAATTTTGAAAAACAGCAATTTTTACTTAAAAATGCGAAAATAAGTGACTTTTGAGGGAAAAACTGACTTTTAGTGACTGAAGTCAAACAAAGTGACAATAGACCCTTTTCTATATTTTTGCTAAAATTCATACTTTTTTCGACCTTTTTCAAACTTTCCAACTCGCTCAACAAAATTCGTACTTTTTCTGATTTTCTGACTTTTCGGACCCAGTAAACGCCTCAGCAAAAATTCAAGAGGGTGCAGAATATATCCATACACCTGGCATTTCTTTGATTTTTCCTACCTGTGTCAACCGCCTCGTCCCACAAATTCGAATAATTCTCAACATTTTCAATTTTCGTTTGAAATGCCAATAAAACCGCCGATTAATTTTTTCCTCAGTCCAAGTACCTAACTGTAAAATGCCTGCGAGTTTCTAAATATTCAAAGATCACGGCGAAGAATTCTCGGTAACGTAATAAAGTCGCAGTCTCGCATACCTCACTTATAGGGAAATTTTCACTTCATACGTATATGCATTAAAAAACCATCATCCATCGAATTGCAATAAATTTATACAATATTCATTATGGATATATTCTCGATGTTACTTTCCATTTCTATACACTCTTCTCAACAAACGCACGTCGTTTAGTCTTCGATCATCGTATTATGAATAGTTTCACATAAAACAGAGATTTTTTTCCCTTCGATCGAGTATATCAAACAAACGATACATTATTCAATATCATACGCAACACCGTCGTCGTCGCGTCGTTTCCTAGACTAAATAACGTTCTTGGTATGGCATGTATTACAAATGGAAATATACTCATTAAACTGTGAAGTACACATCCGTTCACGCTTATAATATCTATACATTGTGTACATGTTCGGCCACAAAACGCTAATAAAATTATGTCATCGGGATAAAATGGAAAAAATGATGAAAAAATTCTCAATTAAATTCGACGTTGCGCAATGCACCCCTGCGAATATACTGGGTATGCAATCGGAAACACCGATGTTGATAAAGTTGCACGGCAGAATGCCGCAAATACGCTCGATCTAGTTGTGGGCAGACCTATAAGAACTATTTGACTCGTACATCGAAGCAAAACTGAATGACGCGATAATTTCTAATTTTTTCTTTTCACTAACATAATTCGCCAATTAACCGAACCAAAAAAAAAATTCGAATATCTTCATTATCATATTTCACGTCTCTAACGAGGCAGATTTGACGTGGACTTTTGACGTTGCGACTTGCGAATGTTACCATTTGGCACTTGGAATTGAAAAAACACCACTCGATCGACTTTTCAATTTGATTGATGCTAAATGAAAGGTTAGTGAACTAATTAAAAAAAAGTAACAACTACCGGAGTACAGAACGTGCACGGAACTCGATGCGATGTAACACAGCCATTCTACCCAGAGGACAAAACACCTAAATGAATCATCCATCGAGTTACCTATACCTATACCGAACATAGTCGGCTAGTAATGAAAGTAGGCATGTTGCCAGACGCAAGAAGCGAGAACGTATTTCCATGTGTTTTTGGATAATTTTGAAAAATTTTCCGTTTCGCTTCCTTGATTTATGAACAGGTTGTTACGTAAATTATATGCACAAATTCTCCAGCTACAAATATTTTATAGGTATCCATCGAAAGTAATATTTTCACCTAAGGGTATGACCAGTTTGCAGCTTTGTATACCGTGTTTTTTGGCTAATTTAATGGAATAGATGCTCGTTAACTTTGAAAATATGTGGGTTCCGATAGGTGTGTTCCGGAGTTTGGAATTATACATTGGTTTGAAAAATCTACGTGAGAATGAATTTTCACAAAATATACTTTTATTGTAGGTATTGGTTATTTGAAAGAAGACGTTTTTCAAGGCAAAAAATTATTGAAGAGCATTTAATACGAATCAAAGAAAATCATTTAAAATTGCTGAAATGAAGTTCGAATTGCGACATAGGAAAAAATCGGCGAAAAAGATCACCAAAAGGAAATTAGTATAAAAAATCCGTTAAAAATCACTTGATTTTGCTAAAAAAAAATTCTGTGGCGCAATTCTGACTGTTTATTAGTAATTTTTCACTGATTATTGGAGCTAAAATTCTCCATCTACAATATGAAAAAATATTGATAAAGAATCTCATTCAGATAATCAAATTTTAATGGATGAAAAAATCAGTTGAGTTGATTAGTAATTTGAACTGAAAATTATTATCTAAACTAGTAGCAGTTGATTCGATCTCTACAGATGAATCATTTAACTTCATCAATAAGAAGTCAACTCTCTATTGAAGGATTTCCTTTTTAAAGTCCTAAATAATTGTCGAACCATCCTTCAAAGCTTATCAATTTTATGAAGAAATTATCATTCATTTTTTCCCCTGTACGAATAGATAAAAGTAGTGTAGTGACAAAAGGCTTCATAAATTAAAAAAATTTCAAAATTTGATATTTTTGAATACAATTTTTTTTCAAATACAATACTTAGTTTTTTTTTTAAATAGTAACGAAAAAAACAACTATTTGAATTTTTTCATGAAAAAAAATTGATCAAAAGAAGGAAGGGAAGAGGGTAAAAATTTTTTGGAGCCATAAAAATACTTTACTAAGAAATTATTATGAGAAATGGAAGAAGGGGAAGGGGAAAGTGAGTCCACTGTGTTAACTTTTTTTTCAAAACATTGCTGCTTTTCCATGCTGTCTGCTGCATCCAGAAAATGAGAATTCTTGCTATTTTCTGGAGTTTTCTAGCCATTTCCATGAAATTGTTCTTGTTTCGAATTCGCCCAATAAATAATC
This sequence comes from Pseudococcus viburni, assembly GCA_033439095.1. NCBI lineage: Eukaryota > Metazoa > Arthropoda > Insecta > Hemiptera > Pseudococcidae > Pseudococcus > Pseudococcus viburni. The sequence continues at coordinate 96,877 of JAVBJF010000142.1, forward strand.
CCATTTTTATCCTTCCATCAGAAAATTCAAAAGAAGAGGAAAATAGTGAAAATTCTTGTTACTTGCAGTGAAATTATTAAAATTCTAGCTTTTTTCTGGCTTTTGTTGTTTTTCCTGCCAGTAAACACTATGTTTTCAGAAAATTTTCAGAACTTTGAAAAAACAAGAATTTTTCATTACAGAAGCATTTTCAAACAAAAGAAAAAAATCTACTTAGTATTTTACATCAATACTACACGTATAAAAATTTGTAAAAAAAAGAAATTCATTTTAACTAATGAATTTACAACGAAAGGGGAAGATATACAAATTGTTGGCGTTTCTCATACAATAGAGTCATGAGCGGAGATGGAGCGTAACGGGGGGGGGGAGAGGGTGAGTCCTAGTTTAAAAAAATGAAAAACAAAAACATTCATTTTTGACCCCCCCCCCCCCCAAAAAAAAATTACCTTTTCCATTACGAGATTCTAACTTGACATTTTTTCAATAATATGATGAATCGCCAAAGCAAAAGGTCCCATTTTAGATGAGTATTGAATTCTACCAGGAGCAAGCGAATTGTAAACAACAAACTAAAATTTCTCAACAAAATAGCCATAGATGAGCTTTTCTTTGTTTTTGAGAAAAAAACTAATTGTTTTTAAAATTTTTTGTTTAAAAAATTCATTTCGTAGAAATTGTGTTTTTCAAGTTTTTTGTTTGTACAAAAAGAGTACAAATTGAAAAAATAAATGTCCAATTGTTACAAGTTCCGATATTTTGAGTAAATCTACCAAAAACAAACTACCCCACGTAGTTTAGAACGCTGAAATGGACCAAGATAGAATCTGCTTTCCATTGAATGGGCCCACTCGAATTACTAAAAGAAGTAATTCATTCGGGACAAGGCAGTGAAAGATAAAAATCAAAACGCAAAATCCCAAAATTGTGTTTTCTCACCTACATTTCAAATGCTTAATCAAATTTTACCCGCAAATGGACCTTTAGATTGGACGTTAACATATGAAGAATCAACGAAACGGAAAGAGGTGTTTCTACATCATTTTTTTAGAAGAATTGTATGCATTCATCGAGCCCGAGCGAAGCGAATGCGAAAATTTTCGAAGAAAAAGGAATCTAAAAGTTGAATTTCTTTATTTTTTCAATCAAATTTTAGTATAGAAATGGACGCAAAATCCTCAATCTTTCACTTTGATTTGAAAAATTGACAATTTTCAGAAAGAAAATAATTTGTTTTTTAAAAATTTTTTGTTTGAAAAAATTCCATTTCTTTGGTGTAGAATTTTTGTTATTTTCCAAGTTTTTTTTTTTACAAAATTCAGTATTTTTTGCTACATTAACAAACTTTTTTGAAAAAATTACTTCAAAAGTCGGCAAATGTGCCTATTTACAACGAAATTTTCCCATTTTTGAGTAAAATTTTCAACGCGAAAAACAAACTACCCCATCGTGTCCCTGGACCTGTATTCATGGTTCCCAAAATCATTTAAATCAGTGCTTTCCATTGATGGTGGCCAACTCGTATTAGCTAACCTAGATGGTTTAATATCATTCGGTGACATCAGCCATCTGACATAGATTTTAAAAAACTCAAAAAATCTGTTTCAACAATCGATAATTGTGCACCGTTTTCGGTCGATTACATGCAAATGCTTAATCAATTTCTTCATCAAAAAGACCTTTTTAGTACTTAACTTGAAAAAAAAACAAGAAATTCATCACTAGGTATTGATAGTTTGTCCCTTCAAAATTGGATGTTTGCGATTTTTTTTTTGAGTAAAACATATGCACGAAAATGATTTGGGAGGGACCTCTATCTCCGCCTATGAATACCTAGAGGAAAAAAAATTGAAAGTGATCGAGGGACAGACCGTTGAAAAATTAATTAATTTTTCCTTAAATTACTCGAAAAATAATGGGTATATTTATGTAAGGAAAAACAATGAAGTAGATTTTACAACCCCAGCAAAGCAACAAAAATTATAATTTTTCGAAAAATCACATTCGAAAAGTAAAAAAATGAAAATTTTTCCAATAAGAAACTTAACGTTGTGAGTTTATTATTTTTTTGAAATTTAGGTTAGGTTTACTAATTTTTCATACCTTTCATCACCTTGGAGACAAACTTGATGCTTCGATAAAATTCTTCTGAGAATGGGTAAGAAATTTTTAGCACCATTCTTCGAGAGAAAGACCACCATAAGGGGTTATAATAAACAGTATTCAATTTTCAAATCCAAAAAATTTCGAATTAATACTTTCACTTTTCATTTTTACTATAATTTTTGTTTTTAGAATTTGGAACCTTCGAACATCGAGTTGGTACTTTTGAATAAAAACTCCCTCCAAAACAAACAATCTGGAAAAAATTAGAAAAAAAAATGTCAAGGAGTACAAAAAATAAGAATTGCCCTTCAACTCCTTTTCCCATCCATAATTTCGTTTTTGAAAAAGTATTAATGAATAATGTAAATTGATTTTTTTTTAAATAGGCAAGTTCCACACCAGATTCTCAATTTATTTCGACTAAAAATTCATCTTTTAGAACAACTAGGTACAAATCTCCAATTTTTTGGTGCGATATTACATAATCAAATTTTATATTTTTGAAATCGCCAAAAATATGGATTAGACTTATTTCGTCGCGATGCATTCGATTTACTATGCAAAAAAACTCATTTCTTGTTCTGCAACATTTATAGAATAAATTTTTTTACGAAAAAATCATTATCAAATTCCAATTTTAGGCTACTTTTTTGTACGCAGAGATTATCTATCATCAGTGAAATAAACGTTAAATTCACTCATTTTTCCCGTTTTCAAACAAGCTCCAGGGGGTGTAATATGGTTTTTCTTCATGTCTACGTCCTTGAATGAATCGAATTAAAATAATATTTTCGCGTAAAAATTTTTCTAAACGATGAGAAAATTAGCATACAGTTGATACAATCTTATATCGAAATACAAATAAAAAATTACTACTCAATTTTTAAGTACCTATTAAAAAGTAGGTACACCGTGGGACAAACGGTGCGATATTTATCAACGCAGAAAAAAGTAGATATTTGCAAATTGCCTAAAGATGATTAATTTACATATCAAATCCAATAAAAATGTAATTTTAAATTCAATTTTTCTAATTTAGATACCGACGAATTAAGATTTCGCCGAGGCCCGTGAAAAAACCAAAAACTTCTCGAATTACACATTTGATAAAATGCAGTATCAACTATTAAACTTTATTGCAAATCTCAAGGTAATTGCGAATACTTCGAGCGAAAAATGAAAAAAATAATCCAAAAATTTCAAAATCTCGTTCCTTATCATTTTCCCCATCTATCCTGAAAACCTTGAAACACTCTGGATAAGCTCAAAAACCACTCCACAAGCCATCTCCTGGCACGTCGATAATCTCAATCTCAAATAACAGACGCCATCGCCATAGACGTCGTGAAAGCTTCGCATCGGCCACTACCTGTATCTGTCTCACTTTGCCACACTTCATCGCGAATTAATTAATTGTGAAATATTAGTTCGGTACATAGACGGCAATATGTCGTACAGTAAAACACATACATCTACTTACGCGTATACGAGTTCATACACAGGTGGCAGACCATAACGCACCCCACTCATTGCCCACCCTACCCAAGACTCTCGGAGTAAAAAAAAAATCGAAATACCTGGCGCAAGACAGGTAAACTACATGAAGAATCAGTTGAACTGGGTATTTGCTCAAGTACTTCGCGCCGTAAATCGCCGTTATACTAGTGAAAGTAAATCATCAACATTGTATGCCCTTATCTTGTTCGAACCAGTTACATTCGAGTACCGGGCCGCGTGTTATCGTTGTGTGCGCATAATTTTTGGCGGGAATTGCAAAGTTTCGCGGTGTATTCGATATATCTCTAGATAATTATAATTATTGGTGTTTCGAGGAATATTTTTTTTCAAAATCACAACAATCTGGAGTCGTCGAGTTTCGTCGTTAAAATCGTTATACAAAGGTGACGGTCATGAAAGATAAACTATTGGTGTTATTGTTATGCGTCAGCGTATTATGTGATTTTACGGAAGCCGGTAGCCCTCATCTGCCTCCGACCCATGCGTCCGGAGGTCTAAGAGTTACCAGGACCAGCGGCGGATATTCGTTGAATTTGCGAAATAATAATAGCCAAACGACCAACGTTACGAAGCCATCAGTCAACAGTGCTACTGGTTTCACTCCGACCAAAACTACTATCAATGTAAATAATACTAGATCTCCTGGTTCTACGCTCAGAAGTCGGTAAGTTGACAACCATTTTATATATTATCACCCACAACATTATAAATATCATTTTTCAAACATATTTCACTAAATCTTAATTCTCAACGGAGCACATATCGCATCGTACGCGAGATTCACAGCTTCGTTCGGACAGCTTTTTATCGTTCCAATCGAAATACTTAATTAGGATAGTGGTAGTCTGTATTTTACGCAACAGGTGGCCAATTTTTTCTCCTATCTTGTACGTAAGGCACCTTTCCTACTAATGAAGTGGGCTATTAAATAATAGCCCAGGCTTATTTGAACCTATATTCGAGATTTTAAAACATTAATCAGGTCGAAATTATGTGTAAAAATAGAACAAATCCACTTTTCATCTTTGGCGTTTGTGTATTTTGAAATCTTAAAAACCGTTCGAGAATTTGGTGAATGTAATTTGAAAAAAAATGCATTAATTCTTCGCAAAAGGTGTTTCGGATTTGGATCAGTTTTATCTGCTGATTTGAAAGAAGATCTATTACTTGGATACTAATTAATCAATCAATCAATCAATCCGTTGTCATTACCAACCTCCCACTTGAACGTAATTATTTAGTTTCTCTTTTTATAATTATTAATGATGAATTTCTAGTCCTAATTAACTACCGAATTCAAAATTAAAATGAGTGAATTTTTAATATCGTAAAGACTAATGCGAATAAGGAAACCACCCCTGATTGGAAAGGGAAGTAGGATTTTTGAAGAGCATTTTTCAAAATTTTTGTAGCCAAACTTTCAACATTTAAAAACCATAATTTTTTAGCTAATTGTGATATTTTTGAAAAAAAAAAATTATCCAGCAAATAATGAAAATTGGGTCTTTACTTAAAATATTGATTAACCGAAATCGAATTTCACAATGGAAAGGGAAGTAGTATTTTTGAAGAGAACATTTAAAAAAAATTTTGCAGCCAAACTTTCAACAGCACAGATTTCAGGGAATTTAGAAACCATAATTTTTTAGCTAATAGTGATATTTTTGAAAAAAAATTTATCCAGCAAGTAATGAAAATTGGGTTTTTACTTGAAATATTGCTAACCGAAATCGAATTTCACGATGGAAAGGAAAGTATGATTTTTGAAGAGAGCATTTTTAAAAAAATTTGCAGCTAAACTTTCAACAGCACAGATTTCAGGGCATTTAAAAACCATAATTTTTTAGCTAATTGTGATATTTTTGAAAAAAAAATTTATCCAGCAAGTAATGCAAATTGGGTCTTTACTTGAAATATCGATCAACCGAAATCGAATTTCACGATTTTCAAACACTCTGGGGTATTAAAAAAATCGTGGGTATAATTTTCTAGAGAAAATGTGATAATTTCAAAAAAAAATCGGGAAAAGTGAGATAAATTGGGTCCTTAATACCTACTTATTGATCTTCTAAAACCTTGACAAAAATTTTGGCTTCTCAAACTAATTTTTTCATTTTTATCTCGAAAATTTAAAAAATTTAATTTTTCAGTCAAAATGCGACTTTTTTTAAAAAGTTATTTTTCAAGATTAATGATACAAAATGGGATCGCTCTCCAATTGATTGACCTGCCAAAATCGAATTTCATGACTTTCTCATTCCGAAAATTTAAAAATTATCATTTTATAGCCAAAATTTGATATTTTAGAATGAAGTTATTTTTTTAGCAAAGGTGACGAAAATTGAGTCCCTGCCTAATATCGACCTCCACAAAACTCGAATTTCATGATTTCCAGCAACTCCAGGGCTTCAATCAAAACTTCGGTCAGGTTGATTTTTTATTTTTGGTGAATTTCTGGATTTTTAAAATCATAATTTTTCCAGCAAAAATTGATAGTTTAAAAAAAAATTATTTTTCAAAAAAAACTATGAAAATTTAATCCGTAATCTCCATCTACTGATATCCTGAAACCAATTTTCACTGATTACAGCCGTTTTGAAACCTTAAACCAAATTTTAGCTCCTTTTAAATTAATTTTTCAATTTTTTTGGAAAATTTTTGAAAAATTCCATTTTTTGAAAAAAAAAACATTTTCTAAAAAAGTGATGAAAATTGAGTCCCTTCTTAATATCGAACTCACAAAACCTCACTTTAAAGATTTCTTGTCATTTTGAACTTTTAACCAAAATTTCAACCATATACAAGTTGACTAACCGATTTTTGGCGAATTTTTCAAAATCCTAAAAAATCGATATTTTCTAATGAAAATGTGCTATACTCAATTTTTTTCAGCAAAAGTGATGAAAATTGAACCCACACTCCATAATATTAAATATGGACTCACCAAAACATTAAAATATTCACCATTCTCAATTAACAGAAAATTTTAAAACTATTGGAAGAAAATTAATATTTTTTCTGTGGTTTCAGTAAAATGGTCTCAGTGTATGGCACTGAAAAAGAGAAATCAATAATCGTGACTAAAAAAAAAAAAAATAGGATTATTTGGGGCGCGAAAGAAACAAATAGTTCCTAGTCACATTTTGAATCAATTAACAAAAAAATCCAGCCTTATTGCGATTTCCAGACGGACACTCCGGGGGTGTTTTTCATTCAGTTTTCAATGTGACCACCTAAAATTTAAACGGTGCTTAAAAATTTTGAAAACACAGCTCGATTTTTAGCAGATTAAGTTAATTTTCATATTTTTTTGGTGAAATTTGAAAATACTGGAGAAAATCATAATTTTACTGGGTGCTCCAAAATTGTTGGAAATTGTGAAAATCAGTAGGGAGGAGGTGGTATTATAATTACGTAAGACCTGATTATTTGAATCAGTTTTACTAAAAATTCAATTTTTCAAAAATATGATAATTTGCACTTTTTCAATTTAGGTATCAAAAATCTCATTTTTGTTCTAATCGAAAGCTGACATTTTGAGTGATTTCCTTGCACATAAGTTAAAATACAATATTTTTTTCATGAAAATTCTCATTATGGAATTTTTTTTGAAATAAACGTATACAAAATATAAAACTCTAATTTTAGAAAAACATCTTACGTGATTCTTCCAGCTTGAATGATTTGAAGAGAAAAAATTATCTACTCATATCTTTGACGATGACTGATCACGAAATCTTATAGAATTAATCATAGAAAAAAGAGGAAAACTGATTATAATTTATGAATAATTATCAACGTTTTATTTTATTCATACGGTTTAATCGAGCTATACGTAGCCTTCGAGTTGATTTTTCACGATGAGAATCAAAGTGCGTAGATAATCATACTGAACCTCCCGGTTCCCCCCTCCATCCAATTTTAGAATAATTTTTCCATAAGGATCTGCCACTTCCAAAACATAGAATTAGCTAATTTTATAGATTTTTTTCAAAATATTAATCCGATAGATACGATGCTTACCTACGTTTGAAATATCGATCAAAAAGCTAATAAATCTTGTCGACCAATTTAACACCTATTTTTATACGTACCTACTTAGCACACATCATCTGTTTATAATGGGTTTGAAATCACGACAATCTCATTAACGCATCGAGTCAGATCATGTACACAAAATTAGATACAAGTATCTATAGACCATTACCGTTTGATATTCGAAGTAACGACGTTTGATCAAAATCTGAGTTAATTATACTCCTTTTATCTAATATTATACCTAATGAGCCGCCTTATGTCTACCAGCACCTGTAAAGATACATTAAACGCCACCTTAAAAGCTTTCAGCAAGGTCTTTGAAAACAAAAACTTCCTACTTTGAAATGACTTCATCGTGACCACAAACTGTATCATCGTTAGGCGTCGTACATTCGACCGAAGGTCTCTGAAAAAATCACAATAGAAAATTTTCACGATTTTTTTCCTCCAATACGGAAATCGAATCGATCACGATTCACGTGTCAGATGACCGAATGCGGAGCTGGTTTTCAGGATATTGCGATGTTTTACTGGGCGCATCCGTTTTTCTAACTACTCCATAAAAATCAAATTGGCGATATCGAAGCGGTAAAAATTTGTTCCACTTTTACCTTAAATGGCTACTTTATATTAAATCAACATCGTAAAAAATTTCCGATTAATGTTCTCGGGTCAAAAGTTCGGAACAAGTTATACTCTTTTATGTGCATTCACGTGTCATTCAATACGCTTTTTAACACCTTTTATTTCTATTCGCCGAACGACCAGAATAGTGGTTCCAGAACAAATATCGGTACCTCTCTATAGACCTACACACAAACGACTGAATAATGCAGCACATATGACGAAATACGCCGGTAATTTATCAAATATCACATGCTAAAATTTATTCAAAATTTATAGTGTCAAGGTATCCATTTTTCAACGCAGATAAAATTTCAATTTTTTTCCATCGTCGCGACGAAATCCAAACCACACAGATTTTACGAGCAGATTATCGTCACCTAGGGAAATTTTGTCCCATTCATAGTGGAGCACAAGCGCCAAAATTTTTTTCTATATTTACTCACGTCCTTGTCCTAAAATTTTGCAATCAGTGGTTGATTTACCCGCGAATTTCATATTATACGTATCGATATCATTTCTGAATCGATACCAAAATATTTATCACTATCAATGTGAAAGTATTTATGAGCATGTACTCTGGTGATAAAATGAACTCGTATGATTGATTCTTTTGGTCGAGAATGGCAAAAACGCGTCCGCGTACATTTGTCATCGATCTGTCGAATGGCATTAGGTATTTCAAAACCGTTCAATACCTGAAAGAGATTCGAAGATAAACCGGGTACAAATGAAATGAGAAGGCGTATTTTTTTTCAATTCAAACAGGAGAAATTTTTACAAAGTCGAGAAGACTGTCGTTGAGTTTGAAACACAGGTTGTAATAATGATCATTGATCGTACTCCATCAATTTTGTACGCGGAGATAAGTACGAAATCCGGAATTTCAATTTTTCTTGAGATGGTTTCCTTGGTCTTTCATTTTCTTGCACTTGGTCATTAGTCAAATGAAACAATGCTTAATCAATCTGAATCGGTGAAATCAGGAAAGAACCGAAACTGGCATTATCGACTTGAGCGGAAATATTTCCAATTAAAATCGAAAATATTCCAGAAAATTTTCAAAGAGGTTGCAATTTTACAAATTTTTTGACTCGAAAATTTATCCAACTAGAAATGTAATTTTGTCGTCATTAGAAAACATTCTATCCTTGTTATTTCTGTTTGATCTCGCTCCGAGAGAAATGACTTATGTAAATATACATCATAAGACTAAAATGTCAATTTGAGAAAACAACTATGTAATTCCAATACATTTTTTTAAAAGAGCAATCAAAGACGAACCGAAGTTGACTTATTAGGGAGGGAAATAGAAAAATGAAAATTTCCAAATGAAAAGAGCTTTTTCATTGTAGAGGGACTCCCTCTACTAAGGATAAGATTTCCCCATTTTTTTCAATTTTTTTCATCCTGAAAAGCGAAAAAATTTTAAAATAAATTCATCACTTTATAAAAATTTTCGACTCGAACTAAATTTTTACGACCAAAAATGTAATTTTTTCATCATACTTTCTGCCATCCTAAGAATAATTATTGGTCCTGTTCGGTATCTAATAGACACACTTAATTTTTAATATGGTTATATTTCAGCTCTAAGAGTGGGAGGTTTCACTTTTTTACCATTTAAAAAATACCCAATTATAAAATGAATCTTGTAAGTTTGAAAAATATTGGGAAATTACATAAACAAAAAAAGTAAATTAAAAAAAAATCATCACGTAGATATGGCAAAATATTAGAAAGTTACAGCTTTGACTACGAAATCCAAAACATATTTCATAATTTAGGAGTTTCAAGTGTAGGTACCTACTTCAATTTAAAAAAAAAAAAAACTATACTGATTTTTTTTTTGATTTTGAAAAAGACTTAAGTATTTAAAAATCATTTTACAATCAATGTGGTGACCCCCCCCCCCCCAAAAAAAGACTTGAGGAATGATTGTAATGGATAAGTGCAGAACATGAGAACTAAATGCAGGGAAAACCAAGAATTATTTCAATTTTTAAACAAATTTCTTTAAAATTGAAAAATGGACTAGGAACAGTGAATGTCAACAAAATATTTTATATATTTTATCAAGTTTGGCGAAATATTTACACTCCACCTACAAAATCCATCAAAAAAAATTGAATAGGTAATTTTAATAATTATTTGAAAATTTGCTTCATTTAAAAAAAATCCCATCAATACAATAAAAAATGAATGAAAAATGAACGAGTTAAAAATTTGAATTTCAATTGGGTAACAATTCTAAAAAACATTGATTTTTTCAAAATGAAAGATGCAGGATTTTTCCAGATTTCAAGCATCATAGCGAAATTTTTGAAGAAAAAAGTAACTTTCAGTAACTTTTTTTGAGCAAAAAGTGACCAAAAATGACCAAAAAGTAACCAAAGGTAACAAAAAAATTCAATTTTTTCGAAGGGAAAATTTGTTTACAGTTTTCTGGGGGAGGGGGGGAATTTTTTTATAGTTTTCTGCAAACATTCAAAGATAAATCAACTGAAAAGACGTGAATAATTTCATTAATTAAATTCCTTCGTCAAAACAACACACAAACAAGCAAGAATCAATTTTTTATTTTTTTATTAAAGAATTTTGAAAAATATCAATTTTTACGTGAAAATTTGAATTTTTGGCTGGAAGTGCGAAAAAAAAGGCATTTGAGGGGGAAAAAATAACCAAAGTGACCTTTTAGACATGAAAAGTAATCAAAAGTGACTGTAGTCGAAAGAAGTGACAAACACCCTATAAAAGTGACCCGCAATGATGCCTGAGATTTTTTGTTTGTTTTCAGCATCATTTTGTAAAAAGCATGATTTTTTCGTCCCGTTTATCACCTTTTGGACTTATTTTAGATCCTTTGTCATAGTGGGTCTCAAAGAATGATTTTCGAACGTAAATAATAGGGTGGAGTGAAAAAAATCGATGGTCTTCGATTTTGCTCATTTTTTAATATGTTGTTCCTTTTGAGTTGAAACCTCCCCACACAAATTTATAGCCCCCTAGGTGGGGTCATTTTCGAAAAAAACGCGGTTTTTCGCGTTTTTGACCCCGAAAACCCTCCAAACAAAACTCGTTACGTCGGTTTCTAGGTGCAATTTGAGATTCTGCGTCGATCTGTGCAATCGGTTTTTCGATTTGAAGCCATCTTCCTTTCCCCACCCTCGCTTTTACATGTGCAGATTTGTGTTTTTTGAGTATTTCAGCGAAAATCTGCTGTTTTTCGGCTCCAAAAATCGACAATCAAGAGGGTATTTCACTTTCTATCTGGAAACCAACAACAAATTCGAATTCAGAAGGTTTGGATTCTATTACAAACTGGTTTCAAATTCTAATGAAAACAATCACAATTTTACCTCTTTTTTTCTCAAAATCGGCCACTTTTCGCCCGCAATACAAATTGTACGATTAAGCGGATTCTACGCTTTTGATCGGAAAACTAATTGCAGAATAGAGTTCAAGGGGGTCGAATTATATGAAAATGACATCAAACTTACCCCGACCCTTTTTTTGTGGACAATCGGGTTAACCTTCCAACTCCCCCACGTTCACCCACATAAGAAATTTTTAATGAGTTTATTCTTTTTAAAAATTTTTCAAAATCTAATGAAAAAACAAGTTTCCAACTTTGTGTTTCAAAAATGGCATATTCCGATACAAATGCGAAGGGATACTACGCGATACTGAAACGGTAAAGCTTAAATTGTCAGAAACGTTCAAGGGGTAGAATTAATGAAAAGATCAAAATTGCCCACGTGTGGTGAAAAATCGGTTTTGCCAAAAACTATACAAAAGAGAAATTTTGATGGAAAAATATTCGTGGGCACATACAAAAAAAAATTCAACCGTTTTTGTGAGTATTTTGACAACCGCACACACGGAAAAATGGGAAAAATTCTTTAATCAAGTGTAAAAAATGACATTGGGACATGTTAATAAAAATTTTTGAAGACAGCGCCAAAGCTGTGCTCCCCAGGGCGATTTGAAATTTTCAAAGTCAAATTCAAGGTCATTAAAGTGGTCGAAAAAATCTGAAAAAATTTCAGAGCACTCCCCTCTAGTACCTCTACCTTTGTGCCAAGTTTGAGAAAAATCGGTTGAAAACTCGCGGAGAGAGAATTTTTAGAAGTTTTTAGCTTTAAAATCACGTATTTTGGGCCCCCAGCTCCCCAGGGGTGAGATAAAAATTCGCTCATGCGCTCTAAAATCATCTATTACCAATCCAAATCGAATGGCATAAAAATTTTTACAAAGTTCCACTTGAGGCCAAATGACCCCCTTATTGCACTAGAGCCCTTTCGTTTTCTTTGGTTTTTTTTTTTTCGTAATATCGAGTCGACATAAATATTACTACATGTACTAGGTGGCAAATTTCACGCTCTACAAAATTGGTCACTACACTTTTTTCGTAGGAAGCTTAGTTTTTGCATAAAACGCGAAAAACGATTTTATGATACTCAAAAAACACAAATCTGCACATGTAAAAGCGAGGGTGGGGAAAGGAAGATGGCTTCAAATCGAAAAACCGATTCCACAGATCGACGCAGAATCTCAAATTGCACCTAGAAACCGACGTAACGAGTTTTGTTTGGAGGGTTTTCGGGGTCAAAAACGCGAAAAACCGCGTTTTTTTCGAAAATGACCCCTCTTTGAGACCCCCTAGCTCCCCTCCAGAGTGACCTAGGGGGCTAAAAATTTGTGTGGAGAGGTTTCAACTCAAAAGGAACAACATATTAAAAAATGAGCAAAATCTAAGACCATCGATTTTTTTCACTCCACCCTAGTAAATAAATAGTATTGTTTTCTTTTACTGTATCTCTTTTTTTGGGGGGAGGGGGAGAGGAAGGATTGCTACCAAACTTAATATGAAGAAATTCACATTTTTCAGACAGTTAGGATGACCTTGAAAATGACCTTGATAGATGTGAATCTTTCGCAGGGATTCATTTTAGCAGAGTAAAGTCGGAAAAATCAATGTGGTCTGAAATTTAGAAGTTTGTCTTAGGACCTTCGTCCACATAGCAAATTCGAGATTTGTCAATAGGTTTAAAACCACTGATGACTTCTAATTTAGCATATAAATTACGTTTTTTAGTTTTTTGTAGTTCGATGGTCTAGCCCCCCCCCCCCCCCCAGTGGAAAATTGAAATGTTTTTTATTCTACTAGTTTCTTAATTTGTTGTACACTTTGAGCCGAAACCTTGCGATCATATTTTTTAGCTCGCTTTTGCACTCCTAAGACTAGAGCTGCGAGCCTCTAGAAAAAAATCTTTTTAGAATCTCTCAAAACATTCTAAACCATGTTTCGAAGAACGAAAAGAGAAAAAATCACATATGTAATACTATCATTATACCTAATTACTTGAAAAAAAATAAAAGTTTTCTTATGTACTCAACTACTCATACAACGAATTATGTAAGTTGAATAAAATAAAATAATGAATGATAAGGAAGATGAAAGATGAAATTAAGAAGTAAGAACTTCAAATTTCAATAAATTTGGAAAAAATTCAACAAACACATAACACCTGAATTATTCGAGTTATTCTCGAAAAAAATTGTTGAAAAAATTTTACACTCTGTTCCGTTCGACAAAGCACTCGCACCGTGGCTCATGATTTTTCCATCCGCAAACCGAAGGAAATCCACTAATAACAATGAAAAGTACCTCAACACGGTATTACTAACACGGAAACTCCTCATCCAAACGATAGGTTAACATCACACCACCATCGCAGACATCCAGACACTTAACACGAATCCCAACGTCAACGGTTGCTCGAAATGAAGCAACTCGAACGAGCCGAGCAGACTTTGAAAAGTGTAGATACACCTCATATAGCATACTTACTTCCTATTGAATATTCATACAGTACAAGTAAACCTCATTTATCTATGTACGACATCGTAATTCAATTCTTGTTTCTTTTTCGTCTTAAACGTCGTGTTACTCTAAATACCGACATTTTATTACATAATATATTAATTACTTACGGTTGGTTCGTGTCTCTATTCGAAAAGAGACCTAGGTCTATAATATGAATCTACATAAGACAATTTATTTGGAAATGAAATTAATGAAGAGAAGAAAATAAAAACCGTCGGTTTAATACCACACGTATCTATAAAAGTACAATAAATTTGTCACGCCAAACAGGTTAGGTATCTGCATTACACACATGGACATTGCACACGTCTCGTATATCGCCAGCTAGTAACTTTAGCGGCTTCTAATTAAATCGTTTATTAGAAGAAAAAAAAACACCGTATGAAATATCTCTCTACGCAGAGGTCGAATCATTTAATTAAAAGTAATTATAATTATATCTTTTTGAAAAATCAACGTATTAATTCGACTTTCAACAAAGAAATAAACTATGGATGCATTTCGAATCAGATCAAGGATTAATCTTTCGGGCAATTTAGACTTCTAGTATTCGTCCATCGTCAGCTAAAATTGCAGATTTTTCATCCTTCCATCGTTCCAACACCTAAACCAGATATATCGCTTCGACTGCACAATTTTTGCTCTCTTTCGAGCATTCCCACGTGCGCAAGGTTAAAGTACTAGAGCACCGAACCAGGTTTATGTGTACCTGGTGGTGCTCCGATGATGTATTATGTAACGCCGCAGTTCAGTTCTACAGCGTTAGAACATATGATCTGTTTAATGACAGCGGCGCGAATGTAGAGTACGATTGGTGGTTTATTTATATTAATTTATAAATAATTATGCATTTAGCAGACGGGTTAAGGTTACCAAGTCGCCGAAAGAGTCGAATTAGACGTTTAATTATATTGTACCGCGAATATATGTACCATGGTTCAGTGACCAGCTTTGACCAAGTGTGATAATTAAACGAAGCCGACAATTCGACTTCGTGTGGTTGCTGGTTTTATTGCTGCAAAAAATCTGCAGGGCGTTGCAGTCGTGCAGAAAAAAAATGCTCTTAAGAGGTACTTTTTTTTTTGGATTTGGCAAAGGCACTCTATAAGATCGGTAATTCAAAGAGATACCTGAGTAACTCTACCAAAACTGTCGCATTTAAGTTAATTTTAAATTAATCGAGTACAAAATATGCTAGAGTAATTTTTTTTGCATTTTTTTGCATTTTTTTTTATTGGATATTATCTCCCCTACCTCTTCCAGTGAAAAAAATAATTTTTCCCCTCCCCCACCACCCCCTGCATAAATTTTAATGGTCAAAAGTTCCATCGTCGTGGATGTTACCACTCATGTTTTTCAACCTTTATTTACCCCTAACACTGAAAGTAATAGATATTTTTGAAAAATCTTAAAAACATGATATTGGTAGTGTTCAGGTACACGTTGACCTTCCAGAGGATCACCAAAAGGGCACTGGGTGACCTTAAGACGAGACCAAAACTCTGTATGTTTCATCGTCGAGGATATGAATTTTTTGAGTCGTGTTTATGGAGTTAACAGGCATCATAGCGAAATTCCGAAGAAAAAAAGTGACTTTTAGTGACCTTTTTTGAGAAAAAAATTACCAAAAAGTGACAAAAAATTCAATATGGGGACAATTTTACAGTTTTTCGGAAGATTTTTTTAATCACATGCATCATAGCGAAATTCCGAAGAAAAAAAGTGACTTTTTTTTAGCAAAAGTGACCAAAAAATGTCCAAAAGTAACCGAAAATAACCAAAAATTCGATTTTTTCGAGGGGAATTTTTTTACAGTTAAAAGAGGACTAAGAATTCAAGAAAAAATGAGGGTAGGGGGTCAAAATTCAATTTAAAAAATATGTAAGTAATCTAAAAATCTAATTTTTTTTAGTGGCAATTTAGAAGGCAGATACACATAATTAATTTAACTATGCAGATTTGAGCAAAGAAAAATTGAAAAGTGACGAGATTTTTGGAACAAACAATTAATATATGACCTATATCTACTCTCTAAATCTAAATCAGTCAATTTTCGTAAAACTGTGCCTTTTTGAATCAGTGAAATGAATTTATTTGAAAATCTGAGATATTTCAATTGTTTGATTGATTTATTTTAGTCAAAATTATTGATTTATTCTGTCAAATGGGGAATTTATTAAAATGTCAATTACTTTACTGATTTAAAAAAACAGTACTTTTTCAAATTTAGAAATAGAATTATTGAAATACTGCCCGAGCGAACCGAGGCCAAAATTTTTTCGAAAAATCATTTTAACTTTTCATTTTTTTTCTTAAAGAATTTTGAAAAATAACAATTTTTACGTAAAAATTTGAATTTTTGCTTGAAAATGCAAGAAAAAGTGACTTTTAGTGACCTTTGGATGAAAAAAGCGACTTTTAGTGACCAAAATCGAAAAAAGTGACAAACACCCTAAAAAAGTGACCTGCTACGATGCCTGTAAGCTACAAATCAGAAAAAAAAATTCCACAAGTATTGTATATCAACTCAAATTCATCACAATGCACTTTAAAATAAATTCGCAATTGAAAAAATGGGAATCCACGAGGAAGGAATTTTTATTCACGACGAAGGAATTCTTATCCGCAACGTGAGAACTTTGAACATGTAAATAGTATAATTCATTCTGCATCCAGTTCCAGGGGTTTGATCCCTTCAGTGAATTAGGTGCCACTACAATGGAACTAAAGACCACGCAAAGGAAATTCTATGGTCATGGAAGCCACGATTATAGATTTTCCATAATTGTGATATCCACGACGATGGAAATTCCACGTTCGTGGATACCAAAAATTTGAATCGTCCCACACCCTCTTTTAGGGGCTATGAACTAAGTAAGGTGGCCTAATTTGGACTAGTGCCTAAATCGGACCACCGGCCAATTTCGTCCGTTATAATGATGCAATCTGTCCGGAAAAATTTTTATAATATGCATTTTTTACAGATAAACACAATGAGACCAAAACCAGAATCCTAAAGCCAAAATTCGCAAAGTTAAAAATAAAAAACGAAATTGTAAGTTTGTAACATCGAAATTTTGATTTTACTGTTTTCAATGGATGCTTTCATAATTTTAATTATTCAAATTTTATAACTTGATGAAACAGTTGTATGGTACTGAGTCTCAAGTTTTGTTCCTGATAATCAGTTTTTAATTATACCGAATGCAAGTTTAGTTATGATTTTTCAAATTCAAATTTCATGGGGTGTCCTAATATGGACCACCTAGCGACTTTATGCTTCGTACATATTTTCACGTGACCAGCCCCCTCAAACCCCTCTCCCAACCTCGACCCAACCCGAAAACCACTTTGAAAATGATCAACATGGTGGAAAACGCGAAAAATGAAAAAACAAAATCCAGGTACCAGCACCCTCGAACCTCCCTCCCCACCTCGATCCAACCCGAAAACCACTTTGAAAATGATCCACATTAGTGGAAAACACGAAAAAATGGGGGAAAAAAATTGAGGTACCATTAAAATAATTTTTTTACAATGTTATACCTTTCATTTTCGTAATTTATCAAGTGGTCCACATTAAGAACCCAAAATTTCACTTTTCATTTTTAACTTGTTTCGAAAATTATTATTTTTTGACCAACTTGAAATTTTTTGTGGGGCTTGAGGTTTTGGATTATCAAAGTAGATAGATGTAGCCACATTTTAAGTCATTCACCACATTTCTATGTCAATTCTAGCGCCATAGGCATTGAAAAGCAAAAAAGTGATCCAAATTAGGTAACCTTACCCTTATACATTTTAGATCTCAATCAAAAAAATTGAAAAAATTCAACTTTTATTTTTCGAATTTCATATACTGGAAATGCGACAGTTTTGGTAGAATTACCCACCTACACTAGACAGGTGTAGCTGTAGCCTAAGTATTTAAAATGGAAATTAATCCGGCAGATTGAAAATGTTGAGAGATTGCGTGAAAGCGAATACCTCTCCATCTTCAGCCTATAGCCTGCCGAGCATCATCATCGCTAGTCTCAAAAATCGTAATAATTTTTCACGATCTAATTAATTTCGAATGCGAAATTAAACGTTAAATTTCACGACTGACGACTTCACCTGTACAATTACATCGCCATATACGTGGACGACTCAAAGACTCCAAAAGTAGACCATAAAAACAAATCATAAGGGTATTAACCTTAACTCATCAGGTCGATTTTTACGACCACTATCCGTATTGCCATCTCATACAATCGATTGCGCGAATACCTTTTCCCCACCCCTCAACCCCTGTATCCTTCACAATAACCTGTACTTAAGAGAATAAATACGAGTACCTACAGATGCCAATTGAAAGATATTTTCGCGAATTATCTGATGTACTCGCGTTTATATTGGGATTTTGACAATATGCGGTATGTGGAAAAAGGATGAGGAGAGGTGGACCGCGGAGTACATCCGTCGGTCTCTCGGGTCGTGTTCGTTACGTTGATGAGAAAATATTATTACCATTGGCGGTCGTTTTAGTATGCTTTTTCAAGCGTTTTTACGATTCCGACAAAGTTTCACTTTTCGTATACAATAACGGGACTGATGACTTACACGTACCCTGCGACAGGTGATAACATTTTGCGCATTTTTACCTCTATATTAGAAGACTATTAACTGGTTGAGGCTATTTCGCACTCAATGTAGCACGTACCGGCGATAATCTACGAAATAATTTGGTCGACTATTCAAAATAGTATATCGTTATGTAAGTTGGGAATTTGGATTTCTAAAGCGAGTAGAAAATATTTCGTTGAACGATGTTGGTTTTTTGACGTGATTGAAGGGCTGAAACGAAAGTCACTTTCGTAAATTCGTCAACTGATGGCTAAAAAATATCAATAATTGGCAATTTTTAGGAAAATTTCAAATGTTGAAGTTTCAAGCTTTCGATAACCCCCGCCTCCTCCACTCTTCACGCGAATACATTTCAGGATTTATTTTTCTTTGTACGAGGTATTTGAATGATTTTTTTGACAAAAATCACAAAATGTTCACTAATTTATAGAAAAATTCTTCCCCTCTTCCTCCATTGAAATTTAATTCAATTCTGAAAATCCTTCAATATTCTTATTCGTAACTCTTGATTAAACGAGGAAGAGGAGTAAGAGAGGCAGATTTTACTTGGACGTTCAGCAAATGCATAACTATATGTACTCTCTCATTCTGAATCAGTGAAAAGTCACTGATAAATAGTCAGAATTGCAGCACAGGAAAAATCAGCAAAATTCACTGATTTTCAGCGAATTTCATAAATTTTACTGACTTTTCAGTGAATTTTCACTGATTTTCCAGTGATTTTTCTCACTGATTTGTTTTCAGTAAAAAAAAATTCACTGATTTTCTCCAGTGCTGCGATTCTGACTGTTTCTCAGTGATTTTCGATAATTTTCACTGATTTATAATTAAGAGAGTTAGGATCTAGGAAAAACAATGGATGTACTGAAAACTTCGAATTTTTGATTTGATTGAGGATTAATATCAATTTAATTCAATTTTCATCTTGAAATTAGTTGAGACATGATTAATTATAGTTGGTACAACGAAAGAATGTAGTTTTCCCCTACATTCTCCCACCACAAAATTTAAGAACGTTGAGTTGTCATTGGATAAAATTTGAAATCAACGCGCGTCGTTGGTTTCCGCGTTATGCGTCGAGTAGGGGAAATGTAAATTCTTTCGTTGTACGTACTATAGGCACTAGAATTTCTCAAAGTGTGGTAAAAGTGAATAAAATGGTACTATTTATCTCAGAGAAAATCCGAAATAGCATTATTGGAAAAAGGATTAAATTGAAAATTTCCTACTCTTGAACTTTTTCTCGATTTTCCTCACTCAAAATACAATGTTTCTCAATTTTTTTGAATTGAAACAAATTTTCAAAAAAATTCGTTATCTACTTCTGAAAATTTTCTAATGACTTTAACCCAATTTTTGCGGCTAAAACTGCAATTTTGCAGCATCAAGAAGGTCCGGGTCAATCATTCCTACTCTCTCATTTCGAATCAGTGAAAAATCACTGATAAACAGTCAGAATTGCAGCACAGGAAAAATCAGTGAAATTCACTGATTTTCAGTGATTTTTCACTGATTATTTAAAGAATTTCACAGATTTTTCAGTGAATTTCATAAATATCACTGAATTTTCAGTGAATTTTCACTGATTTCCAGTGTCTTTCTTTCAATGATTTGTCTTCAGTGAAAAAATTTTCACTGATTTTCTCCTGTGCTGCAATTCTGACTGTTTCTCAGTGATTTTCGGTAATTTTCACTGATTTTTAATTGAGAGAGTACCTCTTTAAGTAGGTTAAAACATTCAAATAATTTTTCAAGGGGGGAAAAATGAGAAAGTGAAGAAAGAACGAAAAAAAAAGAAATAACTTGACCTAATCTAATCCAACCTCGAGCTATCACAACATGAAATCAACTTTGATGATTTTTTTTCAGGCTCTTAAAACGTAAAATATGCAATCGAATTTCAGAATAGGTAAAAAATTTCTAAATTACAGTTTTTCAATCACATTTTTGGACTTTTAGCACTGCTATCTTTTAAAATTTGAATCTTAAAATGTGAATCAGAGGACCTTAACATGAATATTGTACGTACAGGGTTCGCACAGAAACTGGAAACTAAAAATTCGAGACTTTTCTCATATTTTTTGTGTACTACCTAACCAATCTCTCAATAAATTTATTTGCCAATTCTTTCATCTCTTCTCCTCTCCCCTCTCCAAAAGAAACAAAAACAATAAATAGCCATCTTGAACTTGGTGCTTCAAAAAAAGTGAAACACATTTCATAAAATCTGAAAAAAATTAAAACGAAACGCGAACAATTATTTTATGTTTATTTTTCAATCTTTATCAAAATTCTGTTCTTTTTAAACTTTTCTTTCCAAAAAATATTATGACAGTTTTACTGTTTTGAGATTTTTAAGATAAACTCTTTACAAACCTTGAAATAGAATAGCATAATGATCTTTATTTATCTTATATTTGTCATATTTTTCACCCTTCATGTGGAAAAATGCATTGAATATCATCATTTTGGAACCTCAGGCTCTGGACTTCAGTGAAACCCCAGGGTGTCTAACAAAATTTGTTGAGCAAAAGGTTTGACTTATTGACCTTTTGGAATGACTTTTTGTATGACTTTTCTGAGCACCCCCCGCCCCCTCCAAAAGTTATGAGTCTGTACGCCAATACCCCCCCCCCCCAAAAAAAAATGTATACATTTGTGTGCTTGTAGCTATTTATAGAAAATAAAAATGTTAACAAACACATTAAATTTTTTAAAAAACGTAATTTTTAATAGCTATATTTTTGAAAAAAGCTTGACCTTTTGAGTAAATCAGACTAAATGGGTCAAAAAGCTTGACTTTTCAAGACCAGCATGACCTTTTTGAAAAAAGCTTGACTTATCAGGACAGCTTGACCTGTTAGGTCCCCTGAACCCAGAATTTCGAGATCGAGTCGCCAGTATTTTTTCTACGTGCAATCTTAAAGAGTCCATTGACAAGATGTGTACTTACAGAACTTGAAAAATTGTATTTTGTTAATTTTTTTATTAGGTAGTTTACAAGTGGTTCAAATCAATAAATTCCACGAACGCCCTGACATTTTTTCGGCTTGTCCCACTAAATCAGAAGTCAAAAGAGTAAGGGAACTCTTCACAATACAGTAGACTCCCGATTATCCGACATAATTGGGGCGGGAAAGTGTCGGATACTCAAAAAAGTCGGATAATCGAAAAGTTCAGTTTTTAATCAGAAAAAACATAATAAATGAGTTCTTGAAATGCGGGGAAATAGTTTGGCATGCATTTATTTTTAAAAAACTTCAAAACCAAAATTAAAACGATAGAACGAAAATCTAAAAAAAAACATCACCTCGATATTTTTAGGTTAAAATTTAAAAACAGAAATACTTGAAAAAAATCACTTTTTCTGAGACAAAATCATCAATTTTTTGAAAAAAAGTCGGTTGTAGATTTTCGTCACAGCGCATCAATTTTTTTCAGAGCCTTTGCAAAGTTCGACCATTTGCAAAAAATCATCAGTTTTCGCGAAGTGACACCTTTCTACCTTTCTAAATTCGCGAATTCTCATTTCCCACTGCTTTCCAGTACCATACCAGATGGTGTGAACGTTTTTACATACAAATTTCTTTGGTTTGGAGCTAAATTTAAAATAAGTCGGATAATAAAGCATTATCCGACATTTGGAGGTTGGATAATCGGAAGTTGTCGGATAATATTTTTTGATCGGATAATCGAGATGTCGGATAATCGAGAGTTGGATAATCGGGAGTCTACTGTACTAGTAAATTTTTCTTTTTTAAACATAAGTTTTCAAAAAAAATTGTCTCAATTTTTTTCAGTTTAAAAAAAATAAAAACACAACTTTTCCAATAGAAAATGCAATAAACATACATTTTTATACATTTTCCAAACAAAATTATGAGCAAATATGAAGTTAAATCTTGGAATAATTATTTGTATTCGTATCAAAACAACTCCATAAAATTAATTTCGATCTCTTAGTAACCTTGCCTCACTAAGAATACCTCTTCTTCTCCAATGATATCTTCCGCCAACTCTCAAAGGGTTAGGGGCAAATATGAACCCGGACAGAAAGAAGGTCCTTCAATCCCAAATGAGAATTCACCGACAAATATAAAATTCTACTACACCAATTTAATTGCACAAATCGCCCTTAAAACAGATCACATAAACATAAAACTGCATCTAAATTTTACTATCATCAAAACCTGCTGCCAAAATATAAAAATTTCCACTCCCCCCGCATCCCTCAACTAGCCTCGCTCTCACCCGGACAACATTCGAAAATACACTCAGATTTGTTAATTTAGAAGGAAAAAAATCCTTGAAAGTCATCGCAGAACATTCGAATGATAACAGCTGGCGGCAAGGAAACGCCTTTATCAAAAGGAAAAGATCTATGCAGTACCGAAGGAAGGAACGTCGGCGTATTGAAAAACTCAATACCACTAGAGGGATAACTTTTGGCGAATTGGTACAACGCTGGACGTGCATTTCGTAACATTTCGTACGAGTATTTCAATATTATAAGTATTTTTCCACACCCATGGTCTTTTGAGAACTCTCTGAGAAGTTTTTTACGAACCCTGGCCTACATCAATGTTATTGATAACTTGTCATTAATTTTTTCTCCAATTTGATCTGCGATCTTTTACATGCGTTCTGCGGAGTCGTGAAAAAGATGGAATTCGCCGTTTCAAATCCGCGAGTAAATATCGATAATCGAGTAATGAATTATTTTTTCATTCTGTGGGTTTACACCTTTCCAAAAAGTTACCATATATCACACGATGTACTGCGTTAGCATTCGTAATAACCTTGAATAGGTACCAAGTCGTGTATAATATTGCAAAAAAAACAAAAACAAAAACAACGCCAATACCACAATCGGATACATATTTCAGAAGTTCGACACGCCTCTTCCATTGATGAAACTCAGATACATATGAAACAAAGAAAATATACATATGGGTATAACTTACCATTTACCGATCACTGATAGCACCCAGTCCCGAGTCTCACACAAACACATGTTTCAAAATCCAACTCGTATTTTTTCAAATGATTAATCGAATTTACCAATGCATTCGAATGTTTGAGTCGATAATTTCACAAAACAGAACGACTAAAAGCTAAGTAAATTTTTTCTTCATACGAATGTCCCAATCTTACGTCAATCAAGGTAAGAGTTTGGAATGATGGAAGTTTACACGAGCTGTCGATGTCGTACGTTGTCATCTTACGTTTAAAAATCCCCCAAAGTGAAATCATAATACCAAGTGCATTAGACGCGATAGATTCGAACACGTTGGTAAAACACATCGATCAATTACATTCTCGATTACAACATTAAGAACGTACGAAATTAATGTGTAAATTATATCGTTCGGGTCTCGGGTCGCTTTTAAAACTACATTTATTTTTAGGCTCACCCCGTATATGTTTCGGACATGACCTAAGGCGAACTTAAATATCGGTATAATTTTCTACATAAGGACATCCAAGTAGTAATTACCCAATTACTCGAGATTTCGATTCGACATTCGAAAAAATACCTACACGAAGTCAAATTTTTATAGAATTCGCTCGTTAACTGAACAATAAGATCAGTTCTCACGTTGGTTTTCACGATTTCGAGAAAGAAAAAGACAATACAACGAATGCATCGCACAATCATCGCATATAAACAAAAATCAACTTACAGAGGTACATTCTATTTACATTACATGATCGAAGGTCAATTCCATAAAGTATCGGTTTAATGACTTCGTACAGCCCTATATACCTAACAGCCAACTTGGAACAAGTGTTTTTCAAGTGTTAGTGTTACAATTACCGACCTTGGTTAATAGGTGTGTCTCATTAGATGCAGTTACTTTGGTAGAACAGATGAAGAGAAAAAACTCGCATCCGATTTTACAATGTGCGCGTTTTGCGATCTTTCCAAGTCGTGCCTGACAATATTGAAATACCGCAAACACGACTATGGGTTCTTGGATCGGTATACCTACTGCAGTTCGTACACCCCACGCTAAGTTCTCACGTCATATTTGTACTCGTAGTATGACTATTATCATGCTAAGACAAATTCGCAGACAAATTCGTAGGTATTATCGCGTCTCGAGTACTGCTTCTATTTCGCATTATGCATGTGAAATTGGACAAGTGCCAGGTACATTCTAATTTTCGTATTTAATTCATTGATAACGTGTTCGGACTGCGAGTAAATGCAACTGGTAGTACGATTATGAGCGTGTGCCAAACATGAAATAAAATTACCGACTTTTGCTATTGTGCTGTAGCCAGCGTGGAATTTCGGGTCGAACAATGTAAATAGTCGTTTGTGTATTTTCGTAGTCGCACTAATTTGCAGCTTATTTATGATTCAATTTGTCTTATTTACCGGATAAATCGAATTTTCCATTGGTCTGCGAACAGACGTTCCTTCTTTGTTTTTAGATCCTCTTTTCTGGATTGTTCAAATCCTCCTACATTTTTAATTCTTTATCGATCAACGCTGCACCACTTCGAATCCATACCCTAGATTCTCACATTTCAATTTTTTCTTGATTTTTGACTTTCTAATCTTTGACTTCAATTTTTCATCTACCACATGCCATTCTCAATTCAAAAATTTCTCGTAAAAATGACAGATTTCAATTATCTAGTGATTTTCTCAAGTATCGCAGTTATGAGAAGGAATAGTCCCCAAGTTTCCTAAATCGATGTTTAGATTTTTAAAATTTTCTCAATTTTTAGGGCAAAACTAGTTTCTTTCCCTAGTCCCTACTCCCATTCCTGAGTACATCTATGTGAAAGTCTATTCTTACTGTTACATAAAATTAAACTTGGCATAATTTAAAAATACAAAAAATTAAAATCAAGAAAATTTTTCCTAAAATGGAAAATTGCTTATCATGGATCACTGAACTGAAAATTTAAAAAAATTTCAATAAAATCATTTCTTTGTTGTAAAATTACGTTCAGCCAAAATTTCACAAGTTGGTGAGAGTATTCAGATAAGGATATTTTTTCAACCCTCTCCTCCCCCCCCCCATTATCACGTTTTAAAAAATCTGTTCTCATGAAATTATGAAAAAAATTTATCCAAAAAATGATAAATTTTATCCAAAAAAAATAAATTTTATTCAAAAATAATAATTTTTATTTAAAAAAATAAATTTTACCCAATTTCGCGATAAATATTATTCTTTAGAATAAATTTTGCCAATTTTTTGAATGGTGTTCCGTTATTATTTTTTTGGATAAAATTTATTTATTTGTTTTTTCAGTGTACTTCACAGCGTTATAGCAGATAATTTACTCTTAGCATATATTCCTATCCTTTCCTTCATTTCCTGACAAATTTACAATTAAATTTCACCCTCCCTCTCCTTCTCTACAACCTTAAACTTGTAACATTAATATACACCCAATTCCTAATAAATTGAGAAGTAGAAATGAGCAAAACTTTTGGGAAAAAAAATTTAATTTAGTAAAAAAATTTTTTTTTACCTTGGGTAAGCATAATATTTTTTTTGCAAATTACAAATAAAATTAAATCTTTATTTTTTTGGAAAAATTACCATCGTTTTTTTTTTTTTTTTTGAAAATTGGTCGTCAGGTAACTTAGAATTTTTTCAATTTTTAAACATAATTCAAGATACCACCATGTTTCGCGAGTTCTTTGATCATGTTTTCGAAAGAATACTGGTCAAATGTAATTGCATTTCGTACACTATCTCTTACCACCTCTCTCCTCATTTTGAATAGACGTCAACAAAGTTTAATTTAACGTGTCTTTCACAAGACAGTCAAACCTGGAACTCGAATACCTTCATGACGTCATTACTCATATCGCTGAATGTTGGCTGAATGCCGTTTCGACTTTTTTTTTTCAAAGTCCAGATTATTTTACATGTTTTTAAACAGTTTAGAATTTTCTGAAAAAGTTTTCCAACTCTAAATTTTTTCTTCGTAATTTTTTCAACTCCCAATTTTTTTCTCAGAATTTTCT
Organism: Pseudococcus viburni; assembly: GCA_033439095.1. Lineage (NCBI taxonomy): Eukaryota > Metazoa > Arthropoda > Insecta > Hemiptera > Pseudococcidae > Pseudococcus > Pseudococcus viburni. The sequence continues at coordinate 123,678 of JAVBJF010000142.1, forward strand.
CAACTGAAATTTTTCTCTGATGTTATTTTTCCACGACCAAATTTTCTTCTGACGTAATTTTTCCTCGACCAAAGTTTTTCTGAAGAATTTTTCCATTATTGAACTTACATCTTTTTTGAAAAGAATGACTTCTGTTTGATTGACGTCGTAAAAATTTTATTTTCTCGCAATTTTCACATCTGAAATTTTTCCACGTCCAATCATAATTTTTTCAACTCGAATTTTTTTCCTCAAAATTTTTATGGCGTCAATCAAACAGAAATCATTCTTTTCAAAAAAGATGTAAGTTCAACGATGGAAAAATTCTTCAGAAAAAAATTTCAGTGGAGAAAATTACATACGTCAGAAATATTTCAGTTGAGAAAATTCTGAGGAAAAAATTTGGAGTTGGAAAACTTCTTCAAAAAATTCTAAACTGTTTAAAACTGACGTAAAATATTCAACGACATTCAGCGGTATGAGTAGTGACGTCATGAAGGTATTCGAGTTCCAGGTTTGACTGTCTTGTTTTCTATAAAGTAAATAATCTTTTCACGAATTCGCTAAGAACAAAAAACTTTTTGTTTTTTATCTCTTGAAACTATATGCTAAAAATCGCCTTACTTTAAAAATGAACAAAGTAAATAGTATGAGTTATCATCGTTGATTAATTTTTGTTGAAATTTTTAGCATATTTCTTGATTTTTTGTATAAAAATTGTTCTCCTGCCATATTTTAGTGATTTTTGTGCTCTGTATAAATTCTGCTTCTAGCCCTAAATAAAATTCGAACTGAGCCAAATTACATCACCGAAAAATTAATGATGACGTCTTCAGGGGGATGGGGGAGAGGTATGTGAGAAGATATTCTAGTGAATTTTTAAAAACCAGAGAAGAGAGAGAGAAAGGAAATTTTATTTGTCGGTTCAGCAGTCCGCTGACTGCTATTTCACGATGATCTAACAATTTGTACAATAACGAAGGATATACATAAAGGGGGTAGGCAAAAAAGATTCAAAAACCTACATAAAGGCTTAGAGATACTTAAAACAAGTTAATGGTTAGTATAATTAGAACATGTCTTGCGGATTTTAAAATTACTAACCTTTCAATAGTTTTTTCTATGGTTTTGAAAAACCAGACGGTCAAGTGAGAAGTGGGAGACAGTCATCCAAGGACAGAGGGCAGTTTCCTTATCCCTCATAAAAAAATTCATTTTGGGCTGGTGAAAATTGGTTGGATTGAAGTTGTAGGCATCATAGCGAAATTTTTGAAGAAAAAAGTGACCAAAAAATGACCAATTTTTTTTACTTTTCTGGGTGGGGCAATTTTTTTGTAGTTTTCTGTAAACATTTCAAAGATAAATCAACTAAAAAGACGTGAATAATTTCATTTATTAAATTCCTTCCTTAAAACAACAAACAGACCAGCAAAAATCTATTTTTTTATTTTTTTTCTTGAAGAATTTAAAAAAATAACAATTTCTACGAGAAAATTTGAATTTTTAAGAACTGCGAAAAAAGTGACTTTTAAGGGGGAATAAGTTACCAAAGTGACCTTTTAGACGTGAAAAGTAACCAAAAGTGACCGAAGTCGAAAAAATTGTGACCTCGACCTGCTATGATGCCTAAAATTGGAAAATTTGAAAGAAAAATTTAAAAATTCCATCGAAGACTGCCCATCCTTTCTCACGTTTTTTGCCACCATTTACTTTTTTGTAAAAGTGGCAATTTTTGGATTTTCGTGATTTTTTGACAAAACTACAGTGTTTCACTAGAAGCCCTTTTCACATTTTTGTGAATGTGAATTTCGGACAATAATTTTGAAGAAACGTAATTTTTTTCGTAACTTTTTTTATTGCCGATGGAGGGGGGAGGTGGTCAAATTTTGAGTCTCTCGAATACAAAATATTATTAGTTAGCTAGAAGTACATTACATGAAAATATTCAATCATAGCAGCTAACAGGGGCGGCAACTTGAATTCTGTCCATATACAGCAAAAAAAAACATTTTAATAGCCGAACGCGGGGGGATTGTCGTTTCTTCAAGAAACGACACTTTTTGGGCCTCCTGAGGTGATTTTCGACAAAACCCAAAAATGACTTTCCAACAAGTTTTCCAAAAATCGTAGTTTTTTGTGGTTTCTTGTTGTTTCTTCAAGAAACGACGAAACTTTTTTGGCCTCCTAAGGTAATTTTTGACAAAACCCAAAATTTACATTCTCACAAGTTTTCCAAAAATTTTCGTTTCTTGACACACTTTTTGGGCCTCCTGAGGTGATTTTCGAAAAAACCCAAAAATGACTTTTCAACAAGTTTTCCAAAAATCGTAGTTTATTGTGATTTCTTGTCGTTTCTACACTTTTTGGGCCTCCTGAGGTGATTTTCGACAAAACCCAAAAATGACTTTTTAACAAGTTTTCCAAAAATCGTCATTTTTTGTGGGTTCTTGTCGTTTCTTCAAGAAACTACACTTTTTGGACCTTTTGTGGGGATTTTTGGAAAACCCCGAAATTGAGATTTTCAAAAGTTTTCCTAAAATTGTCGTTTTTTGTCGTTTCTTCAAGAAACGACACTTTTTGGGCCTCCTGAGGCAAGGGCGGCAACTTGAATTCTGTCCATGTACAGCAGAAAAACCTTTTTTATTAGCCGAACGCCGGGAGGGGGGGTGGTGATACCTAAGACCAAATTTGTACATTTACAGTGAGTTTTCTCATGTACAGCATGCTGTACATGGAATTTGCCCATGTGCAGCAAGCGCAGCTCTGCTGTAGTGTAGTTGCCGCCAATGGCAGCTAAGCATTTTCAAAATTTTCCATCACACGCAAAACGAAAGCTATAAAAAATGATTAAAGACTCAAATAACCAGGTATTCTTCACACCGCGAAAAATCATAATGAACGAGAAGCGATAAAAAAACTGAAGCGGAGCAGGCAGAGGAACGAACACCGAAGGAAGAGTAAAAAACCAAAGTAATAACATCTGAGTCTAAAGTACCCAGCCTAATATTTACCAGCAAGATGTATACAAGATTTATACATCAAACTTTACCATTACGATTACATTACCGTAACAGGAAATGTACAACCCACAGGCTACTACAAGTAAGAATGAAAAAATTTCGTAATATTAGGTATAGGCAAAATAATACGTACGAATGTGCTTTGCCATTCCGAATGCATTTCACGGATTAATTTTTTTTTAATTGAGGAGCTCATTACGAACCGATAATTTGCGTCGGGTTGAAAAAATACTCTGTAGATCTGATACAAAGAATTCGAACCCTATATCTTTGCCAGAGTACCTTGAGTCGTCCAATTTTCACAAACCGCACCGGGCAATATTCTATTACACAACGCAATGTTAAAATTCGCCATTAACAATACCTCCACATCATCGAGTGCGTATTGTGGTAATGTAATAATCAACGAGAACGCAATAAACACGTATTATATTAATATTTTCGTATTACTGGTTATTCAGGAACCCCGAGACCGAGTCTTCGCATCTTGAGACTTCTCGAGTACGTAGATTTTTCGGTACACCTATCCTATAATTAGGCTACCCTAAAACTATAGATGGCCATTGCACCTGACTCTGACAAGTACCACGATCATCGTAATCAGATCGCATAAGAATACATAAATCATTGAACTTATCACGTCCGGCCATTTCAACTTTTTTGACAATACACCTCGAACCGTCCAACGAGTACCTCCGTAAGCGACTCGTTTGTTCGCGATATCGGGTCCGGAGACTCCGGAGTCGGGATGCGATACGCGCCTACACTAAATCATCGTTTGTTTTGCGATATTTCACGCACTTTAAGATCGCAGGTTCGCAGGTGATACTACGAGTTTGACAAGCACACAGGTGCGCTGCGCTGTTCTCCGGTATCAACATAGGTACACATTGCGAAACTGGTTTTAAACGGTTTCATTGACTTCTTCCTTTCTTTTACAACCATAATCCATGGGCTAGTTGTCGGCTAGATAATTAACCGTTACCGAGAGTACTATATTAATCGGCCAGGTACCAGATATAATCATATTTTCAATTGAACTGGGCATATAAAAGAAGAGAAAAAAGTTGGAGGAAAAATACACATGGTGTTAGGTGCTACATACGAGTGTATTCAAATGTTAACCTATTTTTAGACAGTCGTCGTTACGCGTCGTCGGACGTTTCAAATGTTACAGATACGGAATCGGTTTTTCATCGCGGATCGACGTAGGCATTTTTTCCAATGTTGTTTTTTCGGCAGTCGTTAAGATAAGGATCTTTTCAGGTCCCGAAGATATTACGAGCATCTGATTTTACGATAAGAACTTTATTAACGCGGTTGCATAAATATTCAAAATTGATACCTATCGCATAGGTAGATAGTAAGTAGATACGTTCGTGTACATGTATAGGAGAAAATTAAAAATCAACTTATACTAATTATGAAATTGCATCATTCGTATCAACTCGATGATTGAAACAATTTATGACCGACGAGTTGATATACGTATCAGCGATAAATCAAATCGTTATTATACCAAGTTCAATTTTTCACCACACTTCGAGTTTGAGTAATTAAGAATTAGGTAGGCGTGTGTATTTTTAAAATGTAGTGAATTGGCAAGGTTTGTAACACGACCGCTAAAATACACGGAGACTTATAATTTTACATTGGCTTTTTTTGAACAATTTATAAAAAAAAAATCCCAAAAAAATTATTTTTGAAGAAAATTTTATTTTTTGCAAATTTTTACGACAATTTGGCATATTTTATATCCAGCTCAAAATTTATTTTTTCAAGGTTTTTATTCACCAATAACAAAATATCAATTATCATTTGTATCGAAAATTTTCCACCCCTTGACAAAATGCGAAAATGTGGTCATCTCAAAATTCAATTTTTTGGAAATATTTTGATAAGTAATTAGAACCTTGATTTTTAAATGAAAAAACACCTCTACTTTGAAATTTATTGAAGTCGAGTTCAAGCTTTTAAAATTTAAATATGTAATACTAAAATTAATTTCCAAATTTTTCTGAAACAATGGAAACCATTTTTTTTTTGAAAATTTCACAATCTTAATTCATTAACATTAGAATTTAATGTCTTTTAATTCAAACCAAATTGCAATTTTTCTTTGAAATAAAAGCATGAGTAGGGTATTTTTTTTAAATCCGATTTTTTTCTCAAAATTTTATAGATGTGAACTTTTTAATCACAATAGGTATCAATTAATTTCACTAATTCATCTCAAGGTATGATTAATTTTTTAGAAAATTTTTTAGAACTCGAATTGCAATTTTTTCCTAAAATTAAAACATCAAGTTAGGTAATTTTATTATTCAGATTTTTCAAGAATATAATTTTTTGAAAAATTTACACCCGTTTTCTTCAAAATTCAGTATTTTTCATATTAAATTTTCAATTCTAGAAAATTATTAATTATTTATTCTTTGAAACAACGTTTCTAATTTTTCAAAATTTCAATCTCAAATCTCAAGTTTTCTTTCAAAACTCCATCATTCTTACATAGCCATCACTACCTATTTATGTTAATAAAATTTAAATTTTCCTAAAATTTCCAACTCGAATTCTATTTTTCTACAAAAAAATATACATAAAGTATGAAATTTTCAACTTTTTTCAAGCTCGAATCCAGTTTTTCTCATTTAAATTTTGGAATTCTCCACCAGGGTGCCTAACAAAATTTGTTGAGCAAAAAGCTTGACTTAGCTTGACCTTTTGGAATGACTTTTTTGAGGGTCACCCCCTTCCCTCCCAACAAAAATTCTATGCGTCTGTATGCCTAGGGCTACCCCCCCCCCCCCACAATACATTTGAGATCGCTTTCAAGTCTTCTAAGAAATTAGAACGAGACATTTTTTTCCCGTTTCAAAACATTCAATTGTCTGAGATGGAAGAGAAGAATTTATATCATAATTTTGAAAAAGAATTGTATAAATCACTGAGCCCGAGCGAAGCGGGGGTAAACATTTTTGAAAAAAGAGCACCCAGAATCTGAAATTCTGTTATTAAAATTCGTGCTTTTTTCGTGTTATGTTTTGACTTCCAAAAAAAACTATTATCGACTCATCTCCAGATCTCCTTCCAAAAAATCGAAACATTTTTGAAATATTCCAATCGAGATCGTTACTGAGTCTTTTTATAAATGAGAAGCACAATTTTTTTCACACGAAAATATCAATTGTCTGGGCTGGAAAGGAGGAAGGTTCATACCATCATTTTGAAAAAAAATTGTGTAAATTCACTGAGCCCGAGCGAAGCGAGGGCGAAAATTTTAGAAGAAAAAGGCATTCAAAAGCTAAAATTTCTTCATTATTTTAATCAATCTTTTAGTATTAAAAGGGATGCGAAATCTTCAACCCTTATCTCTTGGATAAATTTTAGACCTTATATGCCCGAGCAAAGCGAGGGCTAAGATTAGAAAAATTGATGATTTTCAAAAAAAAAAAAAAAAAAAATAGAGCCTCAAAACGAATATTAACTAAAAATGTTCTACTTCAAAACTTTTTTTAAAAACTATTTATCACGGGTAAATGGAAGTTTTTTTTGATTTTTGAGAAAAAGCCTGACCTTTGAGTTAATTTGAGTAAATTAGTCAAAAAGCTTGACTTTTCAGTACCCGCATGACTTTTTTGAAAAAATCTTGACTTATCAGGACCGTTAGACACCCTGTCCACTTCATTCAATTTTTCTCAAGAATATGAATCAGTGTTTTTTGGAGAATTTTTCAGTTTTGTTCAATTTCCTTTAAAATCACTTTTTTCCAAAATATTCGCCTCAAATAAGCAATTTTTCACTGAAACATGATGAATTTTTCTTATTTTTACCAAAATTGAAAACGCGATTTATCTCAATTTTTTGTGGAATATGAATCAGTTTTTTGGAAATTTTTTAATTTGTTCACTTCAAAATTAAATTTTTTAAATTTCAAGTTAAAATTCAATTTTTAAAATTCGATTTAATTTTTTTCCACAAAGCACTGAAAACTTCACCTTTTAAACTCTTTTACCGTTTGAATTTTTTGAAAATTTTCATCACGGAGCAGATTTTTTTACACAGTAAGGTTAAGAAATTTAAAAAATTCTCGAAAATCTGTGATTTATAATTTTCTCAAACTCAGAATACTAATTCTTCGAATTTCTCTAGAATATGAATTACTTACTTTTTTTTTGAAATGTTTTCAATTCCAATCTAGATTTACTGTTGAGAAATGAAGTATTCGCCATTATGGCGAATTTTTCAAGTTTAATCCAATTTTTTCAGTTCGAAGTAATGAAATATAGGTAATTATGCTTTCTTGATTTTACGAATTATTATGAACAAAAAATTTTCAATTCGGCGTTTCCTAAATTTTCTCAATCAAATTATAATTTTCTTTCATAAAATAATACCTACTATCACTTGAGCAAATTTTTCAATTTGAAACTAATTTTTCCGACACTGAACTGAGGCAAATTGAGGAGAATATTCCCTTCGATTCAATTCCGTTAAATCTAAGCACTTTCCATTTGCAAGGCTCTCTATTTCCCTCCCCTCCACCACTCTTCATAACTAGCCAACCTGTTCAACAGCATAAAATCTTGCATCAACAAAAAGTAAATACAGTCAATGTATGGCAGATTTTTCTCATTTATGAAGACTTCCATGAATTGAACAAATTCAACTTCAATCATACTAGATGAAAAATTTGCAAGAAAATTTCAATGAAAATAAAACTAGTCACGAACCTTTCTTACCCTCTATGCTCTCTAAATATCCGAATCAATAAAATCCGGGTCAAATTCTGTGTATTTTATTCGATGAAATAAATTTCACTGAAAATTAGTGGTTTTTCAATGATTTATCGATCGAAAATCAATAATTTCATAGTCACTTCCTGATTTGACCAGAAAATCAGTAATTTTGATTGAAAAATCAGCGAAATTGTTTTCATTGAACGAAACAAGAAACATTTTACCCGAAAATAATAATATTTATCGCAAAATTGACAAAACTTTATTTCTATGCAATAAACTTTACCAAATTTCGTGATAAATTTTATTTTTTTTTGATAAAAATTGCTAATTTTGCGAATGGTGCCCCGTTATTATTATTTTTGGATAAACTTTATTTTTTTTTGATAAAATTTATTATTTTTGGATAAAATTTATTTATTTTTGGATAAAATTTATTTTTTTTGAATAAAATTTATAATTTTTTGCAACACTTTCTATTCATTTTTCATTCTCCATTTTTCTCAGTGTACAAGCTCACATCACACAATTTTTATTTAAAAAAAACAACACGATTATATTTTCAAACTCGCACCTAGCCAGGTGCGAATACACGAAATCAACACTTTCGCACAATACATAGGCATACCAATCAGACGTTACAAACAAATTACCATCCAGCCTATAATGGTTTAATAAGCAATAAAACCACGTAAAAATGTGTTAGGTGCCTATTGAGGGCCGAATACGAGGCTGCAATTACACCTTAAACGTAAATCTAAAGACATTTTACGAAAAAAACCTCTCGAAATGTTCGAGTATTTGTACAAATACTTACACCGAGGAGGTTGCTTCCGCATGTACGTGCATCACGAATCATTAGAACAAGGCCTTCACGATTTTCGCCCACATTTCGTACTTATGTAGGTACTAGGTACATATTTCTAAACAGGTAATTACGAAAGTTTGTAAATTTGGCTTCCGATGCGATAACGCAGATTAACGAGAGAGGTGTACCTGCACTCTCGACCAAATTGTATAAATCAACTCATTCGCACTTATTTATTGGCCACGGTGTCAAGTTTCAACCGTCATGAAATTTAAATCGCTCGCTACTCGTTACAGCATTAATAAAGACGTACGGTAAATTTCACTTGAAAAATATCCACAGCTCATCCAACAAATATTCCAAGCTGGAAAGTTGAACCTTAATGGTACTTCGTATTCAATCATTTTTTCAAATTGGTCAACAATATTTAACATTCCAAGTGAAAAATTTCATAAAACCCAATTACTTTTATTTAAAAAGAGAAAAAACCCATCGCAGTGAAAGTACCCAATGAGGATTATCATACCCTCGTAACACGTTGACTTTTGCTGCCGACTCGAAAATTCAAACGATAAACTCATCTTTGACGAGTCCCAATACCGGAAATACCTATGTGTTTAATAAGCCCAAAAAATATTAAATATTTTCGCATGTTCTCTTACCTGCGTATAATTATTTTCTAACTGAAGCCTAACAGATTATATGTAGCTATGTTGGTTATATTATTGCCTAATTACCACCACTACTCTAGGAGAACGTTTGAATGAACTTTCACTGTAAGTACATATAGGCTATTTTTTTTAAATACTCGACGACGTCCTTGTTTTTCCATAATTTCATGATGTAACTGTATCGTCGTTTGATTTGTTTGGCGAGATGGTAGACGTCTATCGAGTTCCAATCGATTTGAAACTATGTATGATTATGGAAGATTCAAGTTTTTCAGCATCCAGCCAACGGTTGGAATTATACAGAAAGGAAGCGTACACGTTGATAATTTACTTAAGCTATATAGGGCGAAGGTATACGAATTACTGGTAACTAAATGTAAATGTATGGTACGCGGTGTACTAAGCGACGTTTTGGATAATTAACGGTGTGCGAGCAGCTAATGAATGGTTAATCACTCGGCAACAAAGCATAATCGTCTAACACTTTCTCTGATTCAATTAAACGCATCAGTTGAAAATATTGAGAAATAAGCGTAGGTATGTTCGCACGGTCTTCTTGAAAAAAAAATTCAAATACCATTGACATTGAGAGCCGATTCGAGCAGCTTGGGCGTCGGATTAGCTAATCGTCCACGACGCTACTCAAAAAGAAGCTTATAAGTGTTGAGGCGAGAGGATTTGTTTTTTGAGTATTGTTTGATTGACGATTAAGGTTGTCGTCGCACACGATAGTGGTTAATTACAATCGAGTTTAAAACATTCGACCATCGTACGTGGCGTAATTTTTCAAAAACATGTCACCTTCCTTTCATTTTCGCTGACTAATCATATTTCATTTCGGGCTCAAGTTCGTTTCGTTTTATCAATTTCATCCGGCGGTAAATTATTCCGCGGGTTATTTATATTCGGATGAGTTCGGCGAAAAACCCACGTTCCCATATTTATTTCCCTATCGACGAAAAATAAACGTACAAATTGTACGACTCGAAATGATGTTTTGATTGCCAATTTCACACTCGAGAATCACGCAGGACCACGAAGATACACCTGATTCGCCATTTCCATCGTTATCGTGCAGTAAATCAAACATAAGATCCGGTTAATAAATCTAAGACGAAAACTCCCAAAATTATCTTACGCGATGAAAAAGCGAAAAAAACACAAGAAATTATCAAACTGGTATCCACAATGTACGAAGTATTAACCGGTAGCTATTAAATTACCGAATCTATAATTCATTTTGAATCAGATTCATCCGAAGACTGGACTGGAGAAGCGTGCGCGCGCAAAAAATCGCACGCTTTTCCAAAAAAAAAAAAACTCCGGCTTACCCAATTGAGCTGGTAAACCGCTTTCTCTATATGGTTATTTGCGCTTGCTATATGGTATTTTTTTTATTAATTATTTTTTCCCAGCTTGTTCGCATAGGTATAGTGTGCGGTAACTCCAGTTTTGTTCCGTTTATTTTTTCGACATACCTCAAAGCGCTCAAATCGAATTTACGTAATCGCTCGACCGAACTTCTTTGAATATTAATTAATGCTCGTTAAACTGGATTTAATTACTTCGACTTGAAAGTTATAGGGTTTGATATGACAAAATATTATCTTAGATGCGATGACATTCGCAGATTTTATCGGTATACAAATTGAATTAATGGAATATCGAGTGGGAAAATCGAATCAAATAATGAGCTTTAGTCCCTTGTTAGATTTACCCAATGTGTACTCGTATTTTAATTTTATGTAAAATAGAGCAATGCGCAGAATTATAAATTTCTTCCTGTAATTTAGTATATGTAGATATAGGTATAATCCGAGGCAGTGTAGCGTTCAAATGCCCTATCAGGATAAGTACTCAGCTACTTATTTTAGATTCATACTTGCGTGAGCATATACTGACGTATCAAGTATGTACATATAAATTTAAAAGTATTAAAAAAACGCATGCAACGCGATGCAAAATACTCGTTACATTGTTTCAAATCACGATATTTAACATAAAAAGCGTCACTTTGAGTTAGTAATGTTGATATGTAAGAAAAGTACTTACAAAAACAGCTGTCTGGTCACGTTAGGTTGAGTCTCCGTCAGCAAATTAACACCATACAGTTTGGATTCTGTAACAATATTGAACGAATCAGTAAAAGGCAACAAATACGTAATATGGAAAATAAAGGCTGATTAAAATATTCGTGTTTGAAAATATATACTATAGCTAGTTATGTTCATGGATAAGTCCACGAAATAGAATCGTAGGTACTAGATTATCGATGTAGATAAGATTTTCTAAGTTTCTGATTTTTCATCACGATGTCTAAGAATTTTGCACTGAAAAAACAAATAGATGAATTTTATGCAAAAAAATAATAACGGGGCACCATTTACAAAATTGGCAAAATTCATTCAGAAAAAATAATATTTATCGCGAAATGTGGTAAAATTTTAAATTTATTTCGATGCAATAAATTTCACCAAATTTTGCGATAAATATTATTATTTTTTTAGAATAAATTTCATCAATTTTTTAAATGGTGCCCCGTTATTATTTTTTGGATAAAATTTATCATTTTTCGATAAAATCCATAATTTTTTAAACACTTTTTATTTATTTTTCATTTCTCATTTTTTTCAGTACCTATGTAAATAATAATCTCCACTAAGTAATCGAGAAAGGTGTCGATTGAGGAAAAATTAATCGAAGAACATTTTTTCACGATAATTTTGGTAAAATTATTGAAATTCCCATTTTTCATTCATTTTCCACGATTGATTGAAAAATAAATTTTGAGAATTTGGTCAAGATGATTGTGAAAAAAATATTTATCGAGGTATTCTGAATCGCTGAACACGAATCTGTCGTTAGTTTTTTCATCTGCCGATTTCTTTCACCATGAAATGCTTAACACGTGAAAAATATCAGGTAAAAATGATTTCTGAGACATTGTGTAAAATGGTGGCTCAAATATTGTACGAAGGGGCAATTCGAACTGCTAAACACAAACTGGTATTTGTTTTTCTATCTGTATGGACCCACAGAGGGTTAAAGGAAGTGTTTTCTTCAGTGTTTGTAAGCCTGTTTACAGTACCTAACCGAAACTACCCTTAGGGAATGAAAATTGGTTTTTGAGTTGATACTGATTTTGGGTCTTTCAGAAGGAGTAGAATTAAAGGAGCACATCAACTCAAAAACCAATTTTTGACTTCTAAGGGTGGTTTCTATATCCAGGCTCACATTTATTGAAAATAATTTTTAATATCTTCTTTAATGTTCCAAAAATAATCATTTTTGCCTTCGATGAGACGAATTTTCAAAAAGAAATGGCCATGTTTCGCTCGAAAATTAATATACTTAGTATATCTTCATTTCAAAGTTCGAAGGATTTCTTTTTTCAAAATTCGAGCAATTTTTCGATTTTTATAATTCAAATATATATATTTTTGTTTCTAAATGTCTTTGTCATAGAAGCATAACGGAGGAGGAGAGAAGGGAGTTGATTATGAGATTTCGAACCTTGCCTTGAAGAAGAGCAATTTCAGGATTTGAATGTTTTTTCAGCCAAATTTTTGGTTATCTTGCTCAAATTTCCTGATTTCAAGGTAAAAAAAATATTTATTTCAAACAAAAATTTTTTTGGGGTCCCCGCTCTTTGAAAGTATGTTTGGCTAAGTCATCATTCTCTGAAGCAAAGCAATGCAAAACCACCCTCATCATTATTTTCTTTTGGAAGCTCACAAGGAAATCCTGTGAACGCACATTCTTGTCCAGTTGATCATGTGTTCTTTTAAAAGTCGTCATGTATTGAATTTAGAATCGAACGTCACGGACACGACTCCCTCTTCCCCAGTTGAAATTTTGTACTACAAACTTCATGTTTTTGTATTTGAATTAAAATTTTTTTGCATAAAAATTACGATTTTCATAACATTTTTGATGATATTTCTACTCACACGTATGTACTTAAAAATTATTACCAACATTAATAAAAAGTACAGGACACGAAAAGAGAATTTTTTCCACGTATCAGACGCCATTATTATTTTTTTTGTTTAAAAAAGTAATATTTTGTCCCATAGAATTCCAAAGTTTTCAAATAGGAAGTCTAGAAGTAGGTATACCAAGGTCAAATTGGCGATTTAAGAGAAATCATAACTTTTTAGTTTTCCATTCAAATACGAACCTTACTAAATGCATAAAATTAAGACCACTCCTCTCCTTCATTTTCCTTTGATCAATCAAAAAATTGAATGCATAAAAATTTAAAAATTTATTTTTATTCAAGGAAGGTCAATCCCCCTCCCCCCATCACGTTTAACGAAATTGAAATCATAATGAAGTTGATTATATGGATAAAAATCGAAAAACATCAGACTGAAATGCATTTTTTTTTTCAATTTTTCCACATCAAATGACAAAAATTTCCAAATTAAAAAAACTGCTTCAGATTTGTAAATTTCCCAACTCGATCATATAATTTTTTTGGACCAAGTGAACAAAATTTTTAGTTAGGTGTGGAAAGACTGCCTTATTTCTATGCTCTCCCTATCCCCATTATTTCAACTTCACCCCCCCAACCAAAAAAAAGTAAATTGTAGGTAGTAGGTATGGTATTCTCTTATTTTTGAACCAGTGAAATTTATCAAAAAACACTGAAAAACAGTCAGAATTGCAGCACAGAAACAGATCAGTGAAAAATTTTTCACTAAAAGCAAGTCAGTAAAAGAAAATCACTGGAAATCAGTGAAAATTCACTGAAAACTCAGTGATATTTATGAAATTTACTGAAAAATCTATGAAATTCTTTGACTAATCAGTGAAAAATCATTGAAAATCAGTGAATTTCACTGATTTTTCCGACTGTTTATCAGTGACTTTTCACTGATCCGAAATGAGAGAGTACATAGTTAGATTGAATCTGTTTTAAAAAAATGATGGAATTCAAGTAATTTTATCAAGTTGCATTAAATCATGAATTCGAATGTGAAAAATTACGAAAAGTTTAGATTATGTTGTTTTATGGAATTTGATTACATTTTACGTAATTTAATCAATTTATACGGTTTAAAAAACATTCATATGAAAGGTATTTCACGTGCGATTTAAAAAAACAAGAAATAAACTAAATATTGTTTGTCGTTTATCGTTTTTTCACTGAAAATAATTAAGCTCATCACTGAAACTTTGTAGTTTTAAAAACAAAAATGTTTGAATATTACAAAATTTCAAAATCGTATTTCTATATTTCATCAATACCACCACCAAAAAAAATTCATCATCTAGTATTAATATAGTTTGCTGATTGTCTACAAATTGAAGAAATGAAAAAAAGTGATGGAAATAGGGTTTTCTGCTGCTCCATAACGAAAACCCTAAAATTCATTGCTGGAGGTGAAATTAGTAAAAAAATTTCGAGCCCGTTCCTCAATAAGACAAAAAATTTAAAAAACAGAGCAACTGATTCCTTCATCACAACCAAAATCAGACTTCATGCAATTTTTTTAAATATATACGCAGGTATAAAATTTGCAAAACTATGGAATTTTAGATTTGGGTAATTGTTCAAAATTTGTATCATTTCTAGATATTCAGATGTGAATTTTTCGAAAAAAGTAATGGTAAAATTTTAACCTTACTCTTGCTTTTCCCATAAAATTTGTCAGTCATTTTAGTGAGCCTGGATAAAGAAACCACCCTTAGGTGTCAAAAATTGTTTTTTGAGTTGAGGTTCTCCCTCGATTCTACTCTTTCTTAAAAGCCCAAAATCAGTGTCAACTCATAAACCAATTTTTGACACCTAATGATGGTTTCTATATCCAGGCTCACATATATGCAAATGTTCACTCGAATATCCTTGAAAAAAATCATCAAAAGTTCACTGACTGCTCATCCTTTGATGAAACAGTCTTTAATTTCTGAAAAAAATTAGTTTCTTAGCCAAACGGGTTATCAAAAGAAGTTGGACAATTAACGAGAAATTTATTTCAAAATTTTACTACTCTTATAATTTTTATAGTCTTATTTAATTATTTTACCGACTTACACTAAATGCAATTTATATGCAAAAATTTTACAAAACAGTAACGCCTTAATTCAAAAAAGTCACCGATAAATCGAACATTTTCTCACGACCTAATTACTGATAAAATTTCAGAATTTAATGGGCCATCTTTACGTAATCGCTACTCATTCCAAAAGGATAAAAAAATGACTACCGTTCGTCGAATCGGCTTCATTGTCTAATTATACACGTACCTATATTAATAACAAATCACCACGCGCCGTATAAATTTCAAGTCTAAAAATAGTGTAAGACTGGATCCCAAGTAAGAAAAAAAGTTTGCGAACCGGATTAACCGGGTATACTGTAGTTTTGACGTTAATTATACAAATAAGTAGAATGACACGATGTTATTAGGATTCTTATTCGCCTTTCATCGCAGATGCGACCACTCGGACCTTATCCATCAACGTACCAACGGTTACCGCAGATTAACGACAATTTGATCTGTCGTCGCGAGAAGCTTTTACTTTTCATGTTCCATGGGTGATATTCTAATAATAGAAACTAGTCGATTACGAAATACTATAAGGACCAAGTCGCGTGGATTGCGGATTGTTTTTTACGCGATGCTGATCCAGACGATTCACATTGTATAAATATTGCGTAAATTGATATCAAAGAGTGGACGAGTCATTCGGCCAATTATCTTACTTACGTATAAAAAAATTAATCGATAAATTTTCGATGGAAATTATACACGAAAGCTTGAAGGAATGAAATCATCGATCATCATTTCACTTTTTAAAACGTACGAATGCGAACTTATAATGTCATTCTACTTTCTAAACATTATTTCAATGTAAAAATTTCAAGTTCACGTCATTCGCGATATATTATACGCAACTGAGACAGCTTCGGCTGTATCAAGGTACTTTGTTTGGATCGTAATAATTACAACAAGATGGGGCACACTTTACGAGTTATTTATCATTTTCATCTCGCTATAACACCGTTTGGCATAAAGTAGCAGTCATTCATGGTACGAGTATTTCTGCTAAAAACGCACGTATAATATACTAATAAGGTTAAGATGATAAAGATACGTAGCTTGTAAAAAAAGCTAGCAGCGTTTATCCCTCGGACCAAAATTTATTCGCCTAGAGCAACTTTATCGCGAAGGCGAAACCTTGGGAGATGCGGGTCGAGAAAAGCCAATGGTCAGTATACAATTATCAATAATAATGAGGTAAAATCATTCTGTGTAGAGTGTCTACGACACTGTTTTATTCGAATTTAAAAAGCTATCTACAATGAACGGTAAGTCAAGGTGTAGTTTATACACTACATACTATTTATTCTTCGTATGAACTTTTCCCTCACTAACCTCGACATCCTCTTGATAATTGAAAATATTATTAGAATAGCATTTCAATGGCTTAAAAAAAGTATAAGTACCTAAAGTGGAAGACGTCTGAGAGAAAACCATAAGTGATCACAGGCTTGCATGTAAAATTTTCCTTGAATGTTTTTTTTTTCAATTTTTAATTAATTTGTGGTTTTCTTTCAAAAAATTGATTTTTGAGGAAGCTGAGCCTATCACAGAAAAAATTAATCCTTGATTGTGGGAAGAAAAAGTCATGCTCTACAATTTTGATTTCTGTCGTTTTATTTTCATAAATAATGCTCAGTCTGTTCAGAAAGTCTGTTTTTATAGGGAATAGTCTGAAATTGATCAGAGACCTTCGTTGTACATATGTTCTAGGCGAACAAAGTGCCCCCTCTGAACTTTCACATTTGAATGAAAATTGGATAACGTGAAAGACCGTTTCAAACATCATTCATCCACCAATTTTCAGCTGCTGAAGTTGATTTTTCAATTTTTTGAGAATTTTTGAAATTATATTTCATTTAATTACCTCCAGAAAACTTTTAAAAAAACGATTTTTTTCTCACGATTATCCAAGGTGAATTTTTAGTTTCCTTCTCCCCCTCCCTTCAGCACCTATTTTCCAAAAATAAAGACAAAACACATGTTGTACGTTTCCTCAGATAGTAGAAGAAAAATGATTGGCAAGAAATCATCGCTAGTAATTTTTTTTGATAAAAATTTCTGCATTTACTCGTTTTAATAAAAATTTTAAAAATAAAGAATTTGAAAAACAAAGAAAAGCGATTTTTCCAAGGTGCCTGTGAAAATTGAGGAAGGAAAGAGCGAGTGATTGAAAAACTCCTTTTTTCAATCGAACTTCAGACTGCATCCCTCGCCAAAATTTCTATTGCTGAATTTGGTACAGTAGCTATGTTGCGATGTTAAAATAATTTTTCAATGTTTGTCTGACCGAATCTTTCGATCCAGGCAATAGATTTCGGACCTGATATCTGAAGCTGATTAGGAATTACGTCAGGCAAGGATCTGTAGGGGGAAGAGGGGGGAGAAGGATTCCACAATCGGTAAAAAATATTTAGTTTGTAAAAAGTTGAAAAAATAGTTATTTTTGTTATTCAAATATACTCGTAGTTGACAAGACTAGGATTTTCAAGTACCTACTAAAAAATAAGCAATTAAAATTCACGAAAAAAGCACTAAGAAAACTACACATGATGGGTATTAAAATGAGATCTTTTCAAGCCGAGGGTGAAAAATGAAAATCTTATTGAATTTCACTCATAAGGGATTCTGAAGTCACAGATTTCGGTTCATTTTTCGCCTGATTTTCATTCAGGATTTGTAGTTGAAAACTGAACTAAACCAAAATTAAATTTATTTCGAGTTTCCAAATTTCTTCGTCTTCTTCTTCATCATCGCCTATTCTCAATCCACTGCAGGATGTAGGCCCATCTGCCCTCCATGTTTCTCTATCCTGAGCAGTCTCCAATCTCAACCTCTCATCGCTTCCTTGGTCTCCCCGTCGCCCTTTTTCAGTTTGGTCTCCATTGCATGACTCCTGTAATCCATCGATCTCCTCCTCATGCCACGTGTCCAGCCCATCTTCATTTACTTCTTTTGCCATTTCCAAAATATCCATTACCCCTGTGGTTTCACGTATGCATTCCACTGTCCATTTATCTCGCAGGGTAATTCCTAGCATGGAACGTTCCATTCTCCTCTGCATTTTTACTATTCTATCTTCTAGCCTCTTTGTAAGAACCAGAGTCCTGCACGATAGAGTTAAATCGTAACTAGTTAGCTTTTTCGCCAACTATATTGATGATACAATTAATGGCTCATCCTAACTAGTTAGCTATTATGTTTCGTAATAGTGAACTATGGTAATCAGTTTCAGCAAAAAGTAACTATTCGTTTGCCAGGCGGTTACTTTTAACTATTTGCCAACTAGTTGGCAACTAGTTAGTTTGAATTCATATGAAATACACATGCGCCATCCCTATACTTTCCTTATCTTTTAAGTCTCTCAAGGGATGGATGACCCAATTCTTAATCTATGGGATGACCCATGCCTGTACACAAATACGTATCTGGTTAAATAACTAGTTAACTAGTTGATCTTACCACCGAAAAATAGTTAACTACAGTTGTATTCGTCAGTTGCACGCTCATCAACAGTCCAACTAGTTAGAATGTAACTAGTTAGATTATCCGATTAGTTATATGGTTATACCGGGTATTTAACTATACCGTGCAGGACTCTGGTAAGAACCCATGTTTCACTCACATATATTGCAACCGGGTTGATACATTAATTCAAGATCTTTCTCCTTAGGCTGATTGGGATCGTTGTTTCCCTAATTATTATTCCTCGAACTTTCGAGTATGCAACCCATGCTAGTCCTATTTCTAATTGAAATTTCAGAAATTTGCTCTAAATTGAAAAATCACCTATAATTATTAATAATTAATGAATATGGAGGTTTTTTGCAGGTGCGGTTTCTTTCAAAATCAAAGTTCTTCAGAAAGTAATTAAGTTGAGAACCCTAAAATTCAACTTCTCTTTCTGGGTAGAGTGTGAAATGTTCTTTCAACTACGAGTGATTAGCTTTTTTTTTCGATTTCGTCACAATCATTGAGGTTAATTTCATGTTCAGTTTTCAAATTTAAATTGTGAATACGAGTTAGAAAACGAAGCTTCCTAAAAAATCTGATCCTTATATGCTGTGGAAAAAAAATTCTGAAGTTTACCCAAAAAAATCTTTTTTTTTCAAATAAAAATGTTTAAATCAATAAATTTTAGAGAAAAAAATTGTTTTGAGAAGTAATTTGAAAAGTTCAAGAGGAAGAATTTTTCTATCTCCGAATGGAATTTTTACAACTTTGGCAGGGAGGTGGCAGAAATGAGCAAAAATCTGATGGCATTATCTACAAAGCAAAAAATGAAAATTCCTCAAATGAAATTTGGTCCGCTTTTCCAAAAAATTTTCCAACTCGAGAAGCAAATTTTCTTCAAAAAATATCACTTTCCCAAATTTCCAACTTGAGCCTAAATTTTCAAGCCAAAATTGTAATGTTCTGATGAGGAAAACTGTCCACTCTACTTCTTATTTGATCTAGCCCTAGGTAGGGATAACTCACAAATCACGAACAGAAATCCAACACCGTAAAACAATCACCTTTTACCCCTTCTCAAATCCACATCTGATTCTAACCTCATTGCAAATACTTCGAATTCTTCAATGTTCCAACGCAATCACCAACCCTCAACTTCCTTTTCCACATCCGCGAAAAAATTTTCGTCTTATTAAAACGTTTAAATTATGGCATAGTTTTGAAACGTGATGCGGCCGATAACAAAGGCGTATATTGTGTTGGCCGATCCGTGACGCTGGCAGCAACCGTTCGCCAAAGCATATTGAATTAATATGTTCTCAGATGATGAATACGCATTCGGTTGTAGCGGATTTAATCTAGGTATGCTGGGCTGTTTGCTTTACTACCGATTCCACTTGTTAATGATACGGCGCGGTGTTACTCGCAAGTAATTGTTTGTTAATTAATACAAATAAATAACAAGAATCCAGTTAATCGGACTAGGTAATCGTGATATTTCTTCCTGTGTTCATGGTTTTTCTTCTTCTACGAACCACTTAGTTTCGTCATGTTTACCTCGCCTCGTTTGCTTATCTTTGCGACCTTAAAGGATGTGCGATTGTTCGCGTATCCTTTACCGAAAAAATAGCCATTTTGGGTGAATATTCGTCGGTTTCACGGTTATTAGATCTCTTTATAGGGATTAAATCGGGTAATATTTTTGACCTACATTATATTCACGACTTTGAAAAAAAATTTCAAACCCAAGAAGGTTACTAGAATACGTCTAAGATCAATTTGAAAATCCTGTCTCGATATTTAATCGTGACATATGAGCATCATTTAGCCCGATATTTAGAACTACTTTCGGGCTATTTCGAAGAAATTTCTGTCAAAAATGTCGATATTCGATGGTGAACTATTGGCCAAGTTGAGCGCGATTTATGGGCAAACTAATTTAATTACGAGTTAATACGAGATGCGTGCATTCAGTTCTGTGAGAAGTAGAAATCAAACGCACGCACGTCTCAACCGTCCAGGCATTAGTTACATAGGTAAACAGAGCCAAGTATCAATTTTAAATACGCTGGCTGGATTTCTATAGCATTAATTTTTCAATTAATATGATCGCTACCATATGTTCGGTTTGAAAAAAGTGCTAAACGATCTCCCGTAGCGTTTGTAACACACCCACTAAGAAAGCCTGCGGTAAGAACGTGATTTTCTGAGAGTACGTGCACTTTTGATAACGCCAGTCCGAGTCCCAGTACTTCGACGTTTTTCAAAACTTTCAAGTTTCAAGGAACTTTTTGTATCGTGTACCAATCAGTCATTCGTTGGGTAAAATTCTAAAAGAGAAAATCGTTCATTATGAAACATCGGAGTCGAAAGTGCTGAAAAATATGCATTACGAAAATTTCATCGCGATTGAATTACACCCTTTGGAAATTTACATGTAAGCCCTGCAGGGTCTATAGATATAGTAGAGCTATAGGTGGAAAGATTTGTATAGATGTGAGGTGTCATTAATGAACATTTATAACAAATATTAACGCATTTATCATCGTATTTATCCTAAAGAACTATAGTTGAACAATAAACAAACAGTCGAGTCGCCGTGTATTGACATTAGCTCGTTAATGTTAGCTATTTCCTATATAATCCACACAGCAATGGCGATAAGGAAACACATTTTGACGTTTTAATGTACCTACTCAGCTTACGAGATGAAACTATTTGTCTATGATTTATACTCACGCATTAGATTCACTTTTCAAATTTTCTACCACTTAATGGCTACCTTTTTCTTAATACGTGGCCCAGCTAACCGTAGGTGAGAGTAATTCGTATAAGTTTGTGTATTAAATACAGCCCATTGTCACGAGTTACTTACACTTTAAAAGCTGATAAGTGATAGAGACGTTCGAATGAGTCAATAGGTTTTTTTTCTCCATAAAACATCAAACACGAATGGAACAAAAGTGGCTACTCGAATAATCCGATACTTACAAATTGTTTTCTCTTAAAAATCTCATTCGTTTAAGTAATACAAGTTTACAAATGATACGGGAATTATTTCAAGATTTTTTGATAAACGTTGAAAATTACATCAAAATCTAATAGGTATTTCAAATAAAAAATTGATTGAGAAATTTCAGATAATTTTAAAAAACACTGCTTGGACATTTCAATAAACATTTCGGCAAAAGATGAAAAAATGAAATGAATTTTTAAATGTTTTATTTTGAAAAATGAAATACTGATGTCTCAATAATGTCTGGGATTTAAATTAAAACGATTAACCAAGTAGTTAACGAAAAGTGAACCAGTGAAAAAAGCGATAGGCCTAAAGTACTTACCATAAAAGTATTCTAACATATGATAAAAATTATTGAAATACGAAAAATAAAACATAACTTGACATGACATTTTAATAAAATTAATCGAGAATTTTTTTTTCTTTAATGGGTTGGAACTACGAGGTCCATTAGCCTAGCTCAATAATCAATAAAATATCAGATATGTAGTTAAAAACAAATCCTATTCTCTGTGAGAAAAGAAATTATCTGTAAAAAAGTATGGATCCCTATAGTGTTACGTGAGTCATTATTAGGGTATCTAAGAAGAAATATGGCAGAAGCTAGAGTAGGGACGCCTAATTCCAGTAACTTTTTATATAATTATTTTTTTAATTTATAGAGGAGGACATTTTAACATGGCATGATTAAATTACAAAGAACCTGAGGGAGAGAGTGCAAAGGACACATAGGAGGTCCAAGAACACCTATTTCAAGGAGAGAAGAATGATCAGTCCGAGGTCTCAATAGTGATTTTGAAACGTATTATCTAGGAAGTTATCTCTCATTTGCTTGAACCACTGTTGTCAACCTCAGTGATTTCTCATTGAAATCAGTAATTTTTCAGCTTTTGGAAAAGTTTGGCGATTTTCGAAAATTTCAGAAGTCTCAATAGTGATTTTGAAACGTATTATCTAGGAAGTTATCTCTCATTTGATTGAAGGGCTTGAACCAAGGAAACATTGGGACTTTCGGTTCTTTGAAAGAAGATTACATGGGTATCTCAAAATTGAACGCGGCATTTTGAAAAAAAAAGTCATGGTAGTCGAAGATGATCTCAAATCTGGTACTATCAAAATAAATCTATAATTGTCAATAATCAAAATACTGGTAAATGCTATGATATTCAAAATACATTATAATAACTTAATTCAAATTGATAGAAGTGTAAATATCGATTCGATTTCTAAAAAAAGATATCATTATATGCAAAGAATACTCGTATTTCAAAATCTGACATTTTAAATAAAAGGTCATGTCAAAAGTATAGTCATGAATTGTTGAAAACCCCCTCAAAAATTGAAATTATTTCGGTACAATAACAAAAAAAGATACTATTAATGGCGAGGAATATCTCAAAATCAAAATATTTCTATGAAAAAAAAGTAATAAATAATCAAATTTATCTCGAAACCAAAATTTTAAAAAGTCATCAAATATGTTTAAAAATACAAATCTTAAAATTTTGTATGTATTCTAAAGAAAAGGTCATACTCTCTTAATTTGAATCAGTCAAATTGGCTGATTAAAAAAAGCAGAATTGAGTCACTGAAGAAGTCAGTGAACAATTTACTGATTCAATTAGTGGATTTTCATTTTTGAATCACTAATTTTTTTCTCAACTACTGAAATGAATCAGTAAATTGAAATTTTTACAGATTCATTTCAGTAGTTGAGAAAAAAACTACTGATTCATAAAAATGAAAATTCACTAATTCAATCAGCAATTTTTCACTGATTGGCAGTTAAATTTCTCAAATTAACAGTAGAATCAGTGGAATTTCACTGCTACTCCAGTGACTCAATTTTGTCGATTTCAATCAGTCAATCTTCAGTTTCTGACTGATTCAAATTAAGAAAGTAAATCACCAAAGAATTCATAACAAAATTTGATTCCAAAAAAATTCTAAAAGCCATGAACTGGAAAATATTTTAAAAAAAGAAATCACAATGAATAGGTCATAAATTGTGAAAAACACTTCGAAAATCAAATCTCCAGATCAAAAAATCAATAAATTAATTCTCAAATTGGTCAAAATCAAATAAATACATAAGTATTTCAATAAAAAGTTGCAAATATAACATGTTTTAAAATATCTCAAAATTCAATATTTTACTCACAATCTGTTATTACAAGAAGATCATAAATTGTCAAAAACATTTCAAAATAGTATGTTATGTTTCAGCAAAAATGTCATTCATTATTAAGAAAAATTTTGTTATTTCAATTTAAAAAATAAAAAAAAACAAATTGTCAAGGAACATGTTAGACATCAATAATAATTTTAAAAAAGTCATAACTCCTCTATAAGATAGTTACAAAAGTTGGTAGATATTACAATTAAACAGAGTATTTCAAAAATCACCATCAAAAGGTCACAAATTTTCAAAAATTATGTCAAAATCTAATTCAATTCAAAATTCATCAATTTTTGAGGAATATCTCAGTCGAAATTTGATACTTAATTTCAAAAATATTTCAAAATTTGATATTTCAATGAAAAAAATCACAAATTATGAAAGAACACATCAAAATCTGTTGAATATCACAAAAAATCAATAGGCAGCACATTGCCAATAAATGTCTCATGTTGGAGAATATCTCAAAACTTGATAAGAAATTTGATTTCAAAGTCAAAGAGGGCAAATGTCACCCCATGAGGTCGAAAATATATCGTTAAATGCTCAATGAATAAGGATCTTTTACATTCCAAAATAATTTTTCACCCTTGATGTCTTATTTTAGGCAAAATAAACTTAAGTACATTTTAGAAATTTGTACAAAAAATCATGTTATTTTTCGATTTTCATTCACTTCAACCTCGTTTTTTTTTTATTTTTTGACATAGCCACTGTAGTCACCTACATGTACATTAGGGTGGATCGCGAAAAAAAAACACACCTCAGATTTGGACAAAATTTGCTGGAGTGGTTCTCCTAGATGTGGATACCTCCCAAAAAAATTTTGAGCCCCCCAGGTGTACGTGGGGGGGAGCGAGGGGTGCTCAAAGTGCACCTATTTTCGAAAAGATCGCTGTTTTTTGTGTTTTTCAGTCACTCAAAAGTCGAGCCAGAAGCCTTCGTAGCACATAAAAGGTGCGATTTGAGTTTCTACATCTCCCTAAACCATCGCCATCCTCCTCCGATCAAAACTCAGGCGGCTACCAGGGGTCGAAAAGTTGCAGATTGCAATATTTCGACAAAACGGAATTTCTACTAATCTGAAATGATTGTTCTCCATGCAGTAAACAAAACCTTTTTTCGACCACTGAAACTGAATTTTGAAAAAAAAATTTCATACGTCAGTGCAGCCAACAGAAAATCTTAAAATTCAAAAATACGTAGTTTATATCGACTTTGAACTGACTATTTTTTCGTTTGAAAATGTATTATTTTTTTCAATCACTAAAAGTACATATATTTCAAGATTTTTTGGAAAATTTTGAACATCAGTGCAGCCAGTTAGATACAAATTGTGACATGCTAAACTCTGGAATTTACATTTACCTCGAATTAATTTTTTTGTCGTTTGAAAAATTCTATATTATAGGTGCACTTTGAGCACCCTTTGCCCCCCCCCACATACACCTGGGGGGCTCAAAATTTTTTGGGAGGTCTCCACATCTAGGAGAACCACTCCAGCAAATTTGGTCCAAATCCGAGGTATGTTTTTTTTCGCGATCCACCCTAATGTACATTAGGGTGGATCGAAAAAAAAAAACATATCTTGGATTTCGACCAAATTTGGTGGGGTGGTTTACTTTGAGTGGGAGACTTCACAAAAAAATTTTGAGCCCCCGAGGGGCAAGGGGAGGGGAGCAGGAGGGGCTCAAAGTGTACCTCCTTTTGAAAAAAACGCTGTTTTTTGCGTTTTTTAGCCAACCAAAGTTGTGTCAGAAGCCTTAGTAAAACTTAAAAGATGCGATTTGAGTTTCTACATCTCCCTAAACCATCGGCGTCCTTCTCCGATCAAAATTCTGACTGCTACCAGGGGGTTGAAAAGTTGCAGATTGCAGTATTTCAATAATATGACATTTTCACTGAGCTGGAATGATATTTTTTTCATCGAGTAAGTAAACAAAACATTTTTCCAACCACTGAAAGTGAATTTTGAAAAAAAAATGAAAATTTTCTTAGACCATATAGTATTAACATAGACCGCGCTACCGATAAGCGGCAAGTTCTAACATTATTTTGCATGAATTGGGCCCATTTCTGCGGGAGAAATCAAGAGAAATTATACCACATCAGCAGTCAAACAATTTGCACCAATCATAAAAAAAAATTGGAGCGAAATCAGAGGATACGACTTCATTTTTGGTTCGAGTTCGGTGCTTCGATCGCATTTTCCGCGGTGGACCCAATATTTATTCGCGTGAATTGGGACCATTGCTGCAAACAAAATTCGGAAAATTGGTAGTCAAACAATTTCCACCATCAATGGAGACTCATAGAAACAATTAGAGCGAAATCAAATAACGCGAGTTCGTTTTTAGATAATTTTCCGCGTTTTCCGCGGAGGACCCAATTTAATATGTTGGAACACGGTAATAACATACGTCTTATGGACCGTAGCGCGGTCTATGTTAATACTATATGGTCTAAGAAAATTTTATACACCAGTGCAGCCAACAGCAAATCATGAAATTCCAAAATACGGAATTTATATAGACTTTGAATTGATTATGTTTTCGAATGAAAATATTATGTATTTTTTTTTTCAATCACTGAAAGTATATTTCGAATTTTTTTGGAAAATTTTGTATGTCAGTGCAGCCAGTTACAAATCGTGACATGTTACACTATGGAATTTACGTTGACCTCGAATTAATTTTTTTATCGTTTGAAATATTCACTATCATTTTGTTTTCAATTATCAGAAATAAAATTTTTTAAATTTTTCTTTAAAAATTTTGAACGTCAGTGCAGCCAATTGCTAAGTATGATATTCTGATATTATGAAGAAAATGCATTATTTTTTCGTCAAGTGATTGGACCAATTTTGAGGAACGAGAAGGATTTATTGCCAATAAACTTCGAAATCAAAACTTTTTAAAAAAATTTGAGACCAAAAAGGATTATCCTATTTAGGGTTTCTACATCTGTATGTTTTTTTACTATTCAATGTTCTTAAAATAATTACATATATATTTGTAAATCCGGTTCCGCGTCTTTTCATTTTTCTAGCATTCTCTTACGCAGCTGACTGCCTTGCAGCGTAATTTCTCAAAAATTTCTTCAAATTCAAAACATACTTCTATTGATTGGAGAAAAAATTGGTCCAATCACTTGACGAAAAAATAATGCATTTATAGTTCATAATATCAGAAAATCACAATTAGCAACTGGTTGCACCGACGTTAAAAATTTTTAAAATTTTCGAAAAAAAATTCGAAATATACTTTCAGTGATTGAAAAAAAAAATACATAATATTTTCAGGCGAAAACATAATCAATTCAAAGTCTATTATAAATTCCGTATTTTGGAATTTCATGATTTGCTGTTGGCTGCACTGGTGTATAAAATTTTCATTTTATTTTCAAAATTCACTTTCAGTGGTTGAAAAAATGTTTTGTTTACTTACTCGATGAAAAAAAAATCATTCCAGCTCAGTGAAAATGTCATATTATTGAAATATTGCAATCTGCAACTTTTCAACCCCCTGGTAGCAGTCAGAGTTTTGATTGGAGAAGGACGCCGATGGTTTAGGGAGATGTAGAAACTCAAATCGCATCTTTTAAGTCTTACTAAGGCTTCTGACACAACTTTGGTTGGCTAAAAAACGCAAAAAACAGCGTTTTTTTCAAAAGGAGGTACACTTTGAGCCCCTCCTGCTCCCCTCCCCTCGCCCCTCGGGGGCTCAAAAATTTTTTGTGAAGTCTCCCACTCAAAGTAAACCACCCCACCAAATTTGGTCGAAATCCAAGATATGTTTTTTTTTTCGATCCACCCTAATGTACATACCTAGCCCCTCCATCAGAAAATCCTAGGCATAACTTTGCATGGTGGGATTGGAACAAGAAGTTGGGCTCGACCACACTGCATTTTTATAAAAATCCCGGCGTGCAATATTTTTTTTTTAGTGTAAAACATTTTACTAAAATTGTGAGTTTAAATTTACCAACATCTTCTCGGCTTAAAAACATATCAACGTTGAAAATGTAATGAGAAATTTTAAAAATCAGTTTCTCACTAAAAATTTTGAACGTACCAATCTATTTTGAAATCAAATTTTTCAATAAAAATTTGGGAGGGATTTTTCGCCAAATACCTGACTCAATATAAAGACAAATTCATCGAAAAATTGACGAATTCTCTCATTCTGAATCAATGAGAAGTCACTGATAAATAGTCAGAATTGCAGCACAGGAAAAATCAGCAAAATTCACTCATTTTCAGCGAATTTTCGCTGATTTTTCAAAAATGTTCACTGATTTTTCAGTAAATTTCACAAATTTCACTGACTTTCCAGTGATTTTTCTCACTGATTTGTTTTCAGTAAGAAAAATTTTTACTGATTTTCTCCTGTGCTGCAATTCTGACTGTTTCTTAGTGATTTTCGATAATTTTCACTGATTTATAACTAAGAGAATAGAATTTGACAAAAAATTGACCAAAACTTGCCAATAAAGCGTACAAAAATTGAAAAACTTGACAAAAATCTCCCCCAAAATGATCTGAATTCGATAACCCTCGATAAAATTTGATAAAAATATACAAACCGAACAACTACTTGTTCTAGTAGCGTTTTCATCACCTCCTACAACGATCTCAATCCACTTCTGACTGCCCGGTCTAATGAACGGTTCGAATAACATAGAAAAAAAATCCAGCACAACCCCGAAGTTACGATAGACTATACTTTATCGATCCACAATTCTACATGGCTAATTGGATACTCGGCCATATCATTAATCCGCTAGTACCATCTGTTGGAATGCGATGCAATACAAACATGAAAATAAAAAGGGCGCACCGTTTGCCCCAATATAGTTCCTTTTTTACGCAATTTCAAACGTCTTCAATCCTCATATTGTATAAGATATCGCAATAGTTATTTTACAGCATAAAATCGCATTCTCGCATCGACTACTTGTCACTATAACTGCGATACAATTGCAGAAAAGTGGTTAATTCAGACGACACGAGTACAATAATTAGAATTCTTAGCACCGATGACTCAACGTCGCGTATCGTCTTCCTGGTTATTTTCTAACACGTTTAATTTCTGCTTTTTGGTCTAATAAACTTGAAAACTGTTATTAAAACCGGAGCAATAAATAACGGCGATCGTTATTCGCGCACGCAGGCAGTAAAAGGGGATCAAAACTCACACACGTACATACAATACGGATATCTCTCATTTCTTTTGGTGTGCAGTTTGTATAAGTACGTGAGATACGAATCTCTATAATATTCGCTAGTTCCTCGAGTCCCTTAGCAAACCTCTTCAACCAGTTGTACCTTTGAAAAAGATTTCGCGTGTAAAATTAAATTATTGTAATTAAGAAGTATTAAAACGTGTAGGTACGATTGGCGAATCCGATAATGGCTTTATCTGACAATAATTATCTTCATATTGAATACCGGTGATTTATTGAATTCTCGCCGGGCGATTTTCAGGTAATTGATGGTTAGCGGCGGTCAATTGAACCGCCAGCGCGGAGTACTCGATGTCGATACACATGCATTCGATATACCGTACGCGTGAACGATTACGGAAACCTGTTTCATTTTTCATCCACCGCGCGCGGCCGCGGACCTCGCAATCGCTAAAAGCGCAAATGTGCAATATTCGCGAAACGTACGTACGCTTGGGTCGCCGCATAATGGTATATTTTTAAATTAATCTCGTTGACCATGATACAATTACTGAATATTTGTTGAAAAAAGTCGCCATTTCTCGACGTTGACGACGTTTGGGTCTTATGATGACCATAAATTCTGCATGCTAAGGCAGCCGATTACGTAGAATTTCTTCCAGACAGGGAATTCGCGTATTTGAAAATCGACAGTGATAATTGAAAGCTGCCCGAGAAGTGTAAAATATGTACGACGAAAGATTGTGCAAGATTTCCGTAAATGAACGATACGTACGAACAGGTTTTCAATCGCGTCTGCTTCTCGCTGTTTCGGTATCGATGCTGCGGATTTCCCTTCTATCTGCCTCTCTCCCGATGACGAACCGCGTATCGCGAAAACTTCAAATCCGCATGTTTTGATTACGAATAAGTGCACGAATATCGTCAACTTTAAAAGGAAACAAGAATACTTCGCTAATTAAGTTTTATAAATTAAGGCGGTAATGTGTTCATCGTCCGAACGTTCATAACAGAGTTCACAAGTTCAGGCGTGGCGTTTCTTTTTAAATTTCAAAGCTGTCATGGGGATTGTATGCCTTATTCGTGCGAAAAACGTCAAAAAATCTAACATCTCATTTGTAGCTATGAGTTTTTCGCTTTCTTGACACGATGAAAAATTCTCATTAGATTTTTGCAATATTTCACGGCGTTTTCTGCGCCTAAAGATAGACGAGTCAATTTTTTAATGAAGATTTTGACTTGGTTCATGAATATTTTTTACGTAAGCTCGAAAAAGAGAACTTTGTGGATTGGCATAAAAACAACTTCATATAATTTCTCTGATACTGTAAGGTCGACTCCATACGTCACTTGAGACCTTTGTGAATGGGTTTTTTCAGCCTGACGTGGGTGGTCTCAATTGGATCTAAAATGGTGGAAACTGCTGAAAAGTTAGTCTCATTAGTGGATATGTCCATCTCTTCGTTTTAAAAAAATTTTCCTGGTAGGAAGATGAAGAATCGCAGTAAAGGGGGAAGATTTAGGAAAGATTATTAAAGTTAGGTTCTGGAGATGGTAGAGATCGTTTAAATTCAAGAAAAAAGGGAAAAAAGAAATTTGAGGATATATCTAATGCAAAGAGGGGAGGGGGAGGAAGGGAACAGGAGAGAAGGGAGGGGAGGGGGAGGAAATCCAGTTGCATCGTTTAAAAACTCAAGTTTTGTGAAGAAAAATTTCATCTTTTACACAGGAAGCAATTACAACTTATGAAAAAATAATCTGAAAGTGTGAACAATTCTCAGACTTTTTTTTAAATATTATGTAGCAAAAAAATGGTTTTTCAAAATTTTTTCATCATAATTATTTTATAGACTTTTGATATGTATGTATTTAAAATTTTCTGCTTTCAAGCTCGTTAGTAGATACCTGCTAATTTAATCACATTAACTACATATTTAAAATGTTTGTTTTTCTGTTTACAGGTAAGTTGCTGTAAATTTACTTCATCAAACGTTTTCTTTCTTCGATTCGTAAGTAAATTTAATCTACATATATTACTATTATGATAATGATTTCAAAAACTAACATTCATTGTCATTTTTCTGTAATGACGACTTGACCACAATAATTCACTAAGTTGGACGTCAACTGTCAAAAATTCAGGGTGGATGTTTTTCAAATACATATTGTGAAAAGGTTCTTTTAAAAATTTTGCAGAGCCTTTTTTCAAAAGACAAGATTTTATGACTTTTTGTAGAAATGTTGAAGATAATTTCACGCAATGAAATATCAATAAAAGTCAGGAAACATTTATTCATTTTATGACTTTTTGTTAAGATCCACAAACTAATGCAATGGTACAATGAAATTGCAATAAAAAGTTCAGAAACACTTTTTTACCGCCCGCTCTCCTCTTCAACTATAAATGGAAATTTTTTAAATCCGCATTCACAAAACAATGCAAATTCTCAGATCACCTTCAGAACTTCAGGGGTTTATTCAGATTGAAGAAAGAGCCTGTCCGGGTAAGATGGTGAAATTCGCCCTTTCACTAATTGGGCTGAAACTCACCCAAAAGGTTTGTCTTGATGTAAAACCTCCCCAAAAATTCTTTTGGCTCGATCCCCCCACCCCAACCCGAATAAAATGGCCGTATATGTCCAAAATTAATAAATTCACATCTTCGGAGGGAGTGGTTCAAAAATTTTGAAATTTTCACAGAAAATAGTTAGTGGATAGGTGTATACGTGAGAATTTTTAAAATTTTTTACACATATTTAGGAGGGTTGAGGGGGGAGGGGGGTGTTGAAAATTTCAAAAATTCGTAGAAAAAAATCGGGAGGGCATGGCTGGAATTTTTTTTAAAAGTTGATCTTACCCTTAAGTATAACATTTTTTTAAGACCCCGAGGAGGAGTTGAACATGCCCAAAAAAAATAAAAAGTACAAAAAAACCGTGTTTTTTGACGTTTTTTTGCAATTTTATTCCTTACAAGGTCAATATTTTGAAAAAAATGAATTTGGGGAAATACACGTAGAAATGTACCCGAATTGTTGTTTTTGATTGATAATGATAGCATCATAGCGCTCTTGAATTTTGAGAATATGATAACTCTGATAAAACCAAAATTACACACCAACGCTTAGGGATAGCGAGGGAAAAACGATAGCACTGATCATTTTGCAATGGTAGCTCAAAAGTTAAGTCCAGCCCTCAAAATTATCCGGCAAAAATATCATCTTTTTGATTAATCCCGTACCTCTCCTATTCTCTTAAAATTTGACAATGTTCAAAATTTTTTGAAAAATTGCAAAAAAAACTAAAATTTTTTACCAAAAATGCTTTTAACATGAATGTTGTTACTTGTTACCAAAATATACCATTTTTGACCATTTTTCATTTTTGCCCCACTTTTTACGCACACTTAAAAAAACAGTTTTTTACGTTTTTCAATTTTTCTGCTAAAATCGAAAAAAGAAGTTTTTGGTTACTCAAAATTATCATTATTATTGATAATTTTCTAGTTACCTTATTTTTGAAAAAATTCTCGAATTTTGAAAATTTTCTAGTTACCCTATTTTTGAAAAAATTCTCGAATTTTGAAAATTTTCTAGTTACTTTATTTTTGAAAAAAA
Organism: Pseudococcus viburni; assembly: GCA_033439095.1. Taxonomy (NCBI): domain Eukaryota; kingdom Metazoa; phylum Arthropoda; class Insecta; order Hemiptera; family Pseudococcidae; genus Pseudococcus; species Pseudococcus viburni. The sequence goes on from JAVBJF010000142.1 coordinate 156,394, forward strand.
TCTCGAATTTTGAAAATTTTCTAGTTACCCTAATTTTGAAAAAATTCTCGAATTTTGAAAATTTTCTAATTACCCTATTTTTGAAAAAATCTCGAATTTTGAAAATTTGACGAAGTGTTGGTAACGATGAGAAATCATCACCAATGATAATTTTGAGTAAAAATAGTCATACAATGTCCATTTCCTTGGAAATTTTTTCAAAAATAGCAAAGAAAATTTTTCGCACAAGGTCAAATTTCATTGACAAGCAGGGAAGGGTAAACGTTTAAATCAGGGAACTAAAACCTTGACCAAACCTTTTTGTAGTTGGAAGACAATTTCTAAGATAATTTGTATTAAACGTTCGAAAAATTTGGAAAAATAATTACCCATACCAAAAACGTAGAAAAGCGCAACCTTATTTAGACTTCAAAAAGGTATCTACAAGTGTTTTTTGAATCAATACGCACCACACATTCTCGCAATTTTGACGTAAAATATTTTTTAAATCGTATTTTATTGACGGTTGATAAATTACGAGAAAGAAGAGAATTGAATTGAAATTTTTCTGCAGCCTTCCGATGTAATTACAATTTTATCAGGAACATTTTTCGATAAGACTTCTAGATACCATGTGAAAAAATTTTGAGAAAAAATGTTTGGCCTTGCAATTTTGAAGAATGAAATATCGTCGTAAAAAAACTTTAGAATACCTATGAGTTTTTTCTCAGCTCATTTTAGATACAGAATCATTAAGTATAAAATGCGTTTTCACACACTTTTCACACGTCGCGTCACCTGCTCTTTTTCCACCCACGTCGCATCGTCGCGTCTCAGTCTTTCTCTATAAATATCTCATATTCCAGCAGCTCTTAGACTTTCGTATTACATTTATTCATCACTTTTTGAGCCATCTCATGTTCTTTTAGTTTTTGATTCTATCGAACTAGTCTCAAAACTTATTAAGACTGGACAGAGTCTTCATAGAATTATCCTTCGAATTTTCATAATTTTTTGCTGTTTCTTTTCATAAAAATAATGAACAATTTGCAGCGCTTAAAAAAAAGAGAAAATTATTACAAATTCTTTGAATTTTTTACAAATTTCATTACTTTTTAAACTGACTTTCATGAGTTTCATGACCATCAGACATACATCTGCTTCACAACCCACATCCCTTTGCTACACTTGATCATATCGATCAAATCCGTCACATAACCACTGTCATAAGCCTCATCTGCATTATGCATTGACCAAACACAACTCGATCGTGTGCAGACACCACATCAGGAAGAATTTTTCCACGCTAATTCACCCAGCCGAGCATTTTGACCGAGAAAATATTCCACTTCTTGACGATACGTTCTGCTCCAAAAAATCAATCTCTCGGGCATCATAACGCGAAACTTGACTCAAGGCGATGAAACACATACGTACATACGATCGCCTACTCAACCCATTCATAATTCTCGGCTCCACGACGTCTCCTTGACGACCTCCCATAGGAATATTCGCAACACAGCGGCGTGCTCCATTTCAAATGATTTATTCGGTTCGCCATTTCGAGCCTTCTCCCACATAATATAAAAATACTCCAAAGATATTCCCCGGCTAATTTATTTGAAAATTGTAAATTAAAAAGAACGGACGTTAAAATCTGCACCTTTTTTTAATTAAGCTCATGTACCACGATATTCATCCTTGACCATACAAGCGTCGGCTGTGTCAGTTAACCAATACATTGGTCACGCTTTGGCCCATTTCACCGCACACGATTGCTTCCACTAACTACACCAGATACTTATACCGTTTTAAATAATCTAAAATATGGTAGAATGCAAGCTGTGAGATTTTTTAAATACGTAATTAGAAAGTAATTCATAAACTATAGCGTTGCTCTAGCCATAGCTTGCACCTAAAATGGTAGCTAATAATAATGTATGTACATAATACACATAGGTACCTCTTAATAGACAACAACAGAGGTAAAAAAAAAACATAGGTACGTTCATTACCCGTACCCAGGTTAAAATCCATGTAATGTCTTCCGTCGCATTAACGAATGCTAAAAAGCGAAAAAAAAATTGTAACTTTAATTGACAATTACCTACGTACAGTCTCCATTGACTATAGGCTCGTTTAGCTTTTAATTACTTCTTTAAAAAATTATTACGAGAATTGATTTTTTTTCACTCTTCTACTTCAATGCCGCCAAAAAATAAAGACTTCTATTTATGTAATAGTTTTTCGACATCGATAACTTTTCAAAGCTCTGATTCGGCATAATCGTTAGTATCACTTAAGCTGCCACATCATTTATCAAGTGATCTGTTAAAATTGCTAATTAGCTGGAATATTAACCGCATGTTCAATTGTACTGACACGTTGGCCGGTAAATTGCGGTACTCGATTTGAGCAATCGTGTTTTATTTTCATTTAATACATACGTATACTTATATAGTGCTACAAGTACACATACGCGATGCGGTGTAACAAAACAGCACAATAATACTTCACGCACGGTAAAAGTAATGCTGTAGGAGTGATTTGGGGTACCTAGCATCCAGTACCTATACTCGAATTACATAATAATTTTAAACATAGTTGCTGCTTGTACTTTATACCGCATAAATAATAAATTCGACCGCTTTGAAAAGAATTATAATTAACGAGCGTAAAAGTTATAACAATTAATTCTGTCTAATATCGTTCAATCTGATTATGATTGCTGGATATGAAAATTATGTCAATTTAAATGCCACATCCATATAAAATAAACGAGTAAGCATTTATACTTGGCTTGAAAAAGGAAATTTTCAACTATTATCGTGTACCAAAAAGATGTTTTATTTCATTGACGCACGCTACTTGCTAACTGTTTCCCATTAATCATACATACAGAGTCGATTCTAAACCTAATATCGCGTTCGTGGTAAATGCTACTCATATAACACTTGGAATCGGCGATAAAAATTCTCTTCGTGGCAGCATTTTAACGATACTTTCATTCCGCCCAATTTCTTTAGGTCTAATTTGCATTATTTAAGATCATCCAGTAAATTAACGAAAGGGTGTGTATTCGTTTTCGTACATTAGCGGAGGATAATTTTGTAAGATATACTCATTTTAATGAAATGGAAATCATGTTCAGTAAAACAATGCTGTTTTTATGTACTTTTCTGAAGTGAAAATTAGTGAAATAAGTTTTTAAAAAGTTGGTGTTTTAGAATGAGGAATTTGAGAAAAAATTACAGATGAGATACTCGGAAAGTTCTTCATTTCTTCATGAAGTATAATTTCATGAATTTTTGGGAACCTATTTGTAAGCTTGGATATTGAAACCACCCTTTGGTGTCAAAAATTGGTTTTTGAATTGACATTAATTTTGAGTTTTTCAGAAGGAGTAGAATCAAGAGGAACCTCAACCTAAAAACCAATTTTTGACATCTAATGGTGGTTTCTATATCCAGGCTCACATTTTGATTTCTTAAAGTTAATTTTGAACTAATTTCATGATTTTTTGACTTCTGTATGACTTTCATGACCATTCTCGTACAATATTTGAAAATTGATTTAAAAAGAATGTCGAAAAAAAAATTATACATTATGACACGAAAGTCTTGTCTACTTGAAACACTTCTCAATATCTTGAAACTGAAAAGAGATGCTGAGACGGTTCAAACAGCAATGTGTTCTTAACGACGAGGACATTGAAGATCGACAATCAAACTTTCAGTCCTACCTATAGGGTAGGGTGGAGCGAAAAACCTAACTTTCAAAATTTAAAACGCCTGGGTGCGGAAAAGTGGCTACTAGTAGACGGAAATCCGTGTGCAAAATTTCAAATCAATTGAAAAAAGTTTTGAGGTGCCACCAAAACGTCAAAGTTTTCATGCCTCTCAATGTGGACTTGGTAGGTTTCTCAGCTCTGTGGTACTGCTAAATTCAATCCTGCGTGTTGCTTATCGCTTAGGTGCCGTTTTTTCATTGAATTTTTACCACCCCAATTTTCTCTAGATTTCTCAGCATCTCCTTCACATAATTTCCAAGTGCGCTTGCCACTTATGGTAGGATAAAACTAAAATTGTCGGAAACTTTGGTGTCTATGGTTTCGAAAAATAACTTTTTGACATCTGGAACTCGAGTTTAAGATTGAGTTCTTTGAAACTCCCTGAAAAAGCTGCAGGGGGAGGGGGAAACGCAAAGCACACGATGTCAAAAATGTCTATGTTTGATGTAGAAATTTACCCTAAAAACAATTTCGACTTCTAACGATTGTTTTTTTTTTAAACTCTAATGAAAGATTTGATGAGAAGTGGTAAATTTTAAAATTTATAAAATTTGTATGTTTGATATCAAAATCCAAGTTTATTGGCATCCCAAAAGCGTTTCAATACAGGGTGTATACTGGTCACAAAAGTCATGAGAGAGAATTGACATTTCGAAATCAAACTTGAAAATTTTCGACGACATTCTGAGTTTTTCTCCTCCGCCTTCTGGTAGCCTTTTTAAGTAGTTTCAAAGAAAACAATTTCGAAAACGTAGGTATTCGAACTGCCGAAAAGCTGTTTTTTGATACTGTAGACAAAACTTTTCGACAGTTTCAATTTTCCAATGCGCATCAAGAAGATATGTGAAATAGGTGCTAATGTTTTCAAAAAATGGGGGAGGGCGATAAAAATTCCGTAAAAACATCGAGTAACCTGTTATATCTGAGATGCTGGCATAGTCAGGGTATTTTTATGAACCGGATAATATGTACATACATCGATTTGAATTGGAATCAGTGCAAAAAAATTAACTGAAAATCAGTGATTGTTCACTGATCTTTCAGTCAACATTACTGTTTTTTTTTTTTGACAAATTGAGAAGTGACTGATGAGTTGGTGATTTCTGACTGAAAAGTATTTCATGTAGGTACCAGATTTAAATTTTGAGATGGAACATTTTAGCGATCTCATCAACTAGAGTAAGATAGAATTCGCGGAACCACCCATCATTAAGAATTTTTCTAGGTCAGATCTTGAAAATTTTATTGATTTCCCAGATTTTATCGAATTTTAATTTTCATGCTATTCGCAAGCGGTTGGGCGACGAGTTAAACTTGTAACCTAAGCAGCGAATGCCTACGTTATGAAGTAAAATCGTCTCAATTTATGCCAAAATTTAATGCTAAAACTCAGTTTGACCTAAAATTGCACTTTTATGTTTGTTTTATGTTCGATAAAATATTAATAAAATAAAATTGCGAAAAATGTAAATTTTTCACTATTTTCATTTTTCTCGGCTCTGGTGGCACCCATAAACATTGACCCCGGGGGCTGAAATTTTGGTGGATGATTCTACTCCCATCAAGACCACTTATCCGCACCCAGGCTTTACATTTGAAAAAAAAAGTTGAAAAAATTTAGGTCCAGATTTTTTATTGAAATAAAGTCTACGCACTGATGCGATCAAAATGTGACGAGTTTTTGCAAAACCGGATCGCTAGTTTGCAACCAGTTTTCAAAAATTTCTAAAAAATAGAGATACACAAAATGCTTTCAAACAAAATTTGTAGTGCTTAAAAAGCTGAGCATTTTTTGTCTCTTGCAAATTTTGGGCCAGTTCAATTGTTTCAAAAAAAATAAAACAATGTTTTGTCAAATTGTTTTTAATGAGATTCTTGCAGAAAATAATTATTTTCTAGTGCTTTGCAACCCTTATTTCCGAAGTGTTACTAAAAAATGACGTTTCTAACCAGGTTAATATATTGAAAACAATAACCTGGCTAAAAGATTGCAAGAGATAAAAAACGTTCAGTTTTTTAAGCACTATAAATTTTGTTTGAATACATTTTTTGTATCTCTATTTTTTCAGAAAGTTTTGACTGTGGAAAATCTCCATAAGATATTATGTTTATTCCTCCAAATGGTTGATACCATTCTTTTACTCGTTTTGAATTTTTGAACTTTGAAATAATACCTATGAACAGCACTGTTTTTCTAAATTATTGTAATATAACGTAAAAGTGTTCAAAATAATATTCTAATCCAAAAAAAAAAAAAAATAGAACATGTTTTGAAAGAGAGGAAAAATTTTTTTTTAAATTAGAAAAAAATTAGAAAAAATATAAAAGTGTTGAAAAAAAAATTCAAAAAATTCGAAAAAATGGATACGGCTTGAAAAAAAAGGAAAATGTTTTTAAAAAATAAAAATCAAAAAACGGGGTATAGTTTTGAAAAAAAAGGAAAATAATTTTAAAAGAAGCATTGCAAAATTTTTAAAAGTTGTGGGAACGCCTATTTTTTTCGTTAATTCTACAAAATGCCATGGTGGGTAAAATTTGATCTATTACTTTTGCTGTAACCTAGATATCTTGTTTTACGGTCACCTTGCAATCACACACACCGTTTACTAGATCTAATAAATGAAAATTCTTGCTATTTTTTGGACGTTTCTTACCATTTTTCTAGTTTTAAATTTGCCCAAAAAATACCCCTTTTAATCTTCAATTTAAAAAGTCTAGGAAAGAAGAAAATGTTGAAAATGTTTGCTTTTTGCAGTAAAATCTTTAAAATTCTGCTATTTTTTGCTTTTCGTAAGGTGAAATTCTAGCTATTTTCCAATTTTTCTTGTTTTTCTTGCCAGTAGAACTATGTCACACAATTTCCCCCATGTTTTGAATAATTTATTGAATAGGGATTCTGAAAGAGAAGGGGTGTCGAAATTTTATGAAGTCTAGTGGCATTGTTCAAGTGACCTGAAATGATCTCACTCTTTCAACATACGTTTAAAAATCAATTTGCAGAATATTTTGCAGTTTCTTTTCAGAATGGAAATAAGTAAGTACTAAAAAAAAAAGTAATATTTAAAAAAAATTAATATTAATAAAATCGTTTTCATGAAGTACCTATAGGTATTTACAATAGGTACAGACTGAGAAAAAATCATTCATTTTTAAAAATCCTGAAAAATATTAAGTTGGTTGATTAGATCAGCAAGAAATCGTTCTAAAAATGTAATAAAAACGCAGAAAACATTGATAGAGGGTCAAATTAGAAAAAATCTAGACTCCATCTAAAAGCAGAACTCCAAAGCTATCAAACACTTTGCCACTGAATTAATAATGAGAATATTTGATCAGATTTTCCCCAATTTTAATTTTCCAAACAAATAATATTGTCCTACTTCCTTTGAGATTAACACACTTGATTTCATAAAACTGTAAACTTCACTCCCACTTAAAAAAATCGTAAACCTAAGATTATAATCAACAATCAAAGATTCACAAATCTCGCAGCAAGTACGTAAAAAATGTTAATTGATGAACACCGAAGTCCGCCGCGTAGGTAAAAAAATGATGCGAAATTTCTTTCCCAATCAATTAAGTTTTGTAACGGATGTTAAAATAAAAAAATATACATGAGAAAATAACAAAAATCATACAATCACGTTGCACAATAAACATCCATATTACACATTCAGTTTTTTTTTTCTTAATAGCCTTTCACACACTTCCTCTATTAATAAGTAAGTTTGACAATAAAAACAATAATGCAATTTTTTTCTATAGTAATTCTCCTTCATTTCCAATGGGTATCATTGGTTTATAACCTACGCAGCGCCAGTTTTGCTATTTCATGTCATTATTATGGCTAAAATAGTCGCACGCTGTTAGATACGTAGACGTAGGTTTACTTTCTTTTCAGTTATTGCGCAATATCAAATTATTTTTGATGCGTTTTATTTGAAATTAATCGAAGTTATTTTAGCTTCAATTAAGCTCAAATATGTAGTTACTTTGATTCATGTAGGCAGAAGAGGTGTACGTATCTATGAGAATCATGCGAAAAATGATAACAGGTTTGACTACTTTTCTTGAAATATTCAATTCCCGTTCGTAAGTTTGGAAAGAAAAATTCAAAAAGTACAATTTTTGTTCATGGATCATCATGAAGATCAGGGATGTTAACAGCTCCCTGCAGCTGACTAATAGATCCTCTCTTTTTTTCAAAATAAACTTCTCTCTGTCAAGTACTCGTATGTATAACAGCATGACTTCTTTTCAAAATATTTATACCAACAAACAACGACCGTGACATTTACCTTCACCCTTTTTCTATTCAGTTTGAGATTTTGTTCCTTCGCCTCGTGAGAAATTCTTCGATAAAACTAATACGAAAAATAATCAGGGTAAATTTTTATCAAAAGTTCTGAAAAAAAATTGGTGTTTTCCGGTTCACCGGTATACGACTTTCATCGTATAGTTCAAATATTATATCGATTACGATTAGCAACGATTATAAATCTTCATAGATTCAACCTGTTTCGACTTTAATTACGCTATTAATCATAGATCAAGTAGCCATCGGTAAATGCATTAAGAATTGCTCGCTGTCACCTTATAATCTACTTCCTGAATCCTTGGGCTTTCGATCTTACAACTGCACCAGTTTCGTATTCGTATGGTTATACTATTATTACGTAAGCATGTAAATTTTTTTGGTACTGTAAAGATATATGCCGTATGTATATACGACGACGATGAATTAGCTCCTTACCTCCATACATTCTCGATAGAAAGTAAACAGCACTCATTGTTAACTCGATTATAGAAATTCTGTCTTTGTCGGCTTCATATTTACGATTTATGGTAAACATAGGTTCTCCGGTTTCAAGTGAATCGAATTTTTGTCGAGTAGAAAACAGATTGTAAAAAGTAACTAACGGTTCGTTACAAAACTGCATTTTTCATTAATTTCTTCTTCAATATAATCGCCAATGTATGAGATAAAATTTCCACGAGGTTGAAGTGTTGATCGAAACCGATCGACGAATCAATTACTTCAACAATTACGCATTTTTATACGACTGCATCTACGAATCATACTCGATGTAATACGCGAGAGACCAAATTTGGCAGTGCAGAGCTTCGGGATACAATAAATCATTAGACGATGTCTTATCTTGCTGGTGGTCCTTTGACGCGTGTTACTTATCTAGCAAACCAATCCAGCCATCTGCTCATTGTATAATAGCTGTAGGTTGTGTTTCAAGTCCGAATCTATACGTGCGTTTTGTCATTTGCTATGGCTAGCAACGTTTCCTTTAATTTGTTTTTAATTAAAGGGACATTAGGTATGCGAATGTGGTCTATCTTTGAAACTGTATCACATTGAAATTTAATTCGAACTAGCCAAAGGCGAAATAAAATTTTTCACAGACGTCAGTTTTTATTATAACCAGTTAGCTTCCTGTTCGTAAAGCGATACGGTTACCATCTTGAAAATTCGGTTGGTTTTGGGTAAAAATGACGTGCAATTTTTTTTGAAAAAATGTTTTATTTTTTCGAATATTTACTATTTTTGAAAATTTATGTAAATTGAACAACTCAAAAATGTCTCCTACAATTTACAGCTATCCATAAAATGCTTATTACTTTTAAAACTGAATACATCAGATAAAAAATTGTGATTGTTTTTCATAGGAAGATGTCAAAGAATACAGTTCCCCCCCCCCCTCCATCCCTTTTCAATTCTAATGGTGTTAATTGTTAAATCAAGGCGTTCCTAGCAAAAAATTGAAAAAAATCTTAATATTTTGCAGACTTGTTCATATTCTTGAAAAAAAATCATTAAAAAAATTAACGAAAAATTAACAAGACAAGAAAACCAAAGTTGAATTGATGATTTAAAAAAATTTTCATTTCTTAATTTTTTGAAAAAATGAATGAAACTACTATTGGACGAAAATTCTGAAAAAAATCCTGCAAAATTCATATTTCTATTCGGCAATTATTGAGCATTTTGATTTAGTTTTAACAGATAGAGGGGAGGAATCACAATTTTATTTTCAGTTTTAAAATTTATTTGTGGAATTCTGTAAGATTTTTGAGAACAATATTGATTTTTATCGCACCATCGCCTTGTCAGTCGCAGAACTTCGACAAAATGCGATCATTTCCTGAGTATGTAAAGTGATCGTTTCTAAAAAAAAACAATTCAAACACTGAATAGGCGAAATACATTTTTTTAAATTTTTAATCCCCCCCCCTGGGGAATATGAAAAAAAAACAGGCTAGCCAACACAGCGGATAATGCAGTGTTTCCAAAGTGATATTTAATTGCTAAAGAAATCATTTCATCTAGGTATTCAGAATTTGAACCGATGGAACTTGGACAAAAAGAAATAAAATATTTATCGAGTCCACCCCCTCCTCGATCATAAGGAGCTTAAAAAGTTTTGTATCATTTCGAACTCACGACTAAAACGACCAATTCCCAATCTTTAAAAGATGCCTTTTCCTGTCATTTCCTTAAAAAAACGACGAAAAACGATAATTATTTACCATTTTTTAATTCTTCAAAGAGGTCGTTTTTTGTCGTTTCTTGAAAAACTACAAGAAACGACAATTCTCAATATTTAAAAGATCTCGTTTCTGGTCGTTTTTTAAAAAAACTGGAAGAAACGACCACATTCCAATCTTTAAAATATGTAGTAAGTAGTCGTCTCCTGAAAAACAACAAAAATGACCGTTTTCCAATGTAGTGTAGGCAAATAAGGAAATAAAAAAAAATTTTTTATGGAGGCTCCACCCCCCCCTCAAAACTGGTTTTTCCCGAATAACTTCTCAGGATTTGATTTTACGGCAAGAGTAGCTCAGTACTTTTTTGTTCTACGCTCAATTTCAAACATCTTTTGTATGACATTTTTTTTCGTACGACCAATATCAGAGGAGATGGAGCGTCCTGAAGGAAGGGGTTTTTGGAAAATATGATATTATTTGAAAACGCGATAATATGTATAAAATCGCACTAAACTGTATGTTTTGGGCATGAAAATAGTAGTATTACGTAAATTGATGGTATTATACAACTTGACCCCCCTTTCCCTCCCTATGTACTAACCCCACCTTACCCACTTGTTTTTATTCAGCACTAGTAATATGACTGAGGGGTGGGGTGGGGTGGACACATAGGAGGGGGAAAGATGATCATGAAGCATTTTTACTCTCTTCCCCTTTCCATTGTGTCCACCCCTCCCCACCCCTCAGTCATATTACTAGTGCTAAATAAAAACAAGTGGGTAAGGTGGGGTTAGTACATAGGGAGGGAAAGAGGGGTCAAGTTGTATTAATACCATCAATTTACGTAATACTACTATTTTCATGCCCAAAACATACAGTTTAGTGCGATTTTATACATATTATCGCGTTCTCAAATAATATATTTTCCAAAAACCCCTTCCTTCAGGACGCTCCATCTCCTCTGATATTGGTCGTACGAAAAAAAATGTCATACAAAAGATGTTTGAAATTGAGCGTAGAACAAAAAAGTACTGAGCTACTCTTGCCGTAAAATCAAATCCTGAGAAGTTATTCGGGAAAACCCAGTTTTGAGGGGGTGGAGCCTCCATAAAAAATTTAGCAAGTGGTCTAGGGGGTGCGGACTTTTAAGGGGTTAGTCAGGGGACCACCCTCGACAGTTTTTGGCGATAAAATCTTGGCTAGCTAAAAATGTTTTTATTTCTTAAATAAGCGCTAATTTGCCTACACTAAATGTTCACAAGATATCGTTTCCTGTCATTTTTTTTTAAAACGGCGAAAAACGATCATTTTCCGATTATGTGAAGTTGTCGTTTCCTAGAAAAATGACGAAAAGCGATCATTTCCTGAGTATGTAAATATTTCCCTTTCCTGTTTTTTTCTAAAAAAAACGACGAAAAACGATCATTTTTCAATATTCACAAATGTCGTTTCCTGTCGTTTCTCAAAAAGCGACAAAAACTACCATTTTCTAAAGTTCAGAAGATGTCGTTTCCTGTCGTTTTTTTAAAAAACGAAGAAAAGCGTTCATTTTCTGAGTATGTTGAGTGGTCGTTTCTTGTCGTTTCTTGAAAACGATCATTTTCTGATTATGCAAAGTTGTCGATTCCTGTTGTTTCCTAGAGAAACGACGAAAAGTGATCATTTCCTAAGTATGTAAAGTAATACCTTTTCTGTCGTTTCTCAAAAAACGACAAAAAAAATACCATTTTCCAATACATACTGAAATTTCTAAAAAGACGCCAATTTTTTGGAAAAAAATGAAAATATTCAAAATAACTAAAACGTTTTCAATTTGATCAATGTAAATTTGAAAGTTCATTAAAAAATCCTCTCCAAGTGTTCACCGGCCACCTTTTCGAGCCTAGAGTTAAATTTTTCTTACTGAAAAAAATCATTAAAATTAAACCTGAAAATTCGTGCCAACAGGTGGAGTAAAAATTTAAAAAATTTCAGTTTAATCGAGCGAGATACCTACATATTGAATTACATTGGCTCTACTCCATAAATGGACTTTAGTACTCTAAAAACTGTCAACAAACTCTATCAAAAATCACCAAAGTGGGTTCAGAAAGAAGAGATCAACAAATGACCATCTCTACACCCTTCAAAAAGAAATTACATCTGCTCTACTTGAGAAAGATAGTGTAATCTCCATCTTCTTTGACTTGGAAAAAGCTTACGATAAAGCCTGGCGCTATAAAATCCTACAAAAACTCCATTTGATAGGAATAAGAGGTCATTTAGCTCACTTCGTTACAAATTTTCTCAAAGCTAGATACTTCAATGTTCGAATAAATAACACCTTCTCCAAATCCTATCCAATACAAAATGGGGTCCCCCAAGGATCAGTGTTAAGCACTACACTTTTTATTCTACTAATGGATGAAATTCAAAACGTTATCTTATGGCCTCTTACATTGAGGATTTTTGCAGACGATTTAAACATCTCACTTCGAGTAAAGGATATGAAATTAGCTCAATTAATTTTACAGGACACCTTAGACAAAATTCAGAAATGGGCTGACTTAAACAGACTCACTTTCTCAAAAACAAAAACACATTGTATCCTCTTCTCTAACAAAAGGAAAATACAACCACCAATACTTACACTTAAAGACCAAAACCTTAAATTTGAATCCTCTACCAAATTTCTCGGGCTAACTTTTGATAAAAACCTAAAATGGACCACACACTTTCTAAACACTAAAAAGGACCTCATGAAGTCCCTTAACCTTCTAAAAGTAATAAAAAACCCCAAATATAACCCCTCCAGGACCCTTCTCCTTCAGCTTTATAGATCCTTAATAAGAAGTAAACTTGAATACGGATGTCCTGCTTTTCTCAATGCAACCAAATCAAACCTAGCAATCCTCAAAACTACCCAAAATGCTGCTTTAAGGTTATGTACTGGTGCTCTTCCCTCCTCACCCATAGATAGTATCTATTGTGAAGCCGGTGAAATGCCCCCTGAACTCAGACTCCCTTTAATCCTTAATAAATTCCTATTAACTGCAGTCCTTAACCCATCAAACCCAGTTCGAAATATATTAATTAATCAATATGAAAAATCCATCCCCAAAGAAGATAATCAAACCTCACTTTTATACAACACTCTCAAAAACTACAACACTGACGTTTTAAACCTACTCCATGAGCATACCAAATATCCTCCTTGGAAAATAAACATACCCAAAATTGATTTAACAATGACTGACTATAAAAAAGGAGAACACACTCTAACTACAATAAGAAATAAATCCCTCCAAGTAATTAACAGTTATAACAATTACAGATTATGCTACACAGATGGCTCAAAAACTGAATCCCAGTCTTCTAGCTATGCTTTCTCAATAGATGGAAACCTACAAAACTATACAACCAACAAACATTCATCTATCTTCACTATAGAAATTACAGCTATTTTCCATTGCCTAAAAGTTATATTTGAAACAAACCCCCACATAAAAAATTTCTCATTGTAACAGACTCACTATCTTCCCTACTAGCAATCCAAAATAAATTTTCAGATCTATACATAATTCAAAAAATCCATCAAGTAATCTCTGATATCCAATCTTCCAACATGAAAATTAAATTTCTGTATGTTCCCAGTCATGTAGGCATCGAAGGAAACGAAGAAATAGATAGAGCCGCAAAACTAGCCGAATTACCCTCCCCCCTGAACCTCCTAAATCCAAATGACATAAAAAATATGCTCACTAAATCCCAACTTACAACTTGGCAAAATCTATGGAATACAAAAACTGACAATAAACTCCATATTCATAAAAAATCCATCCACCCTTGGAAAAAACTCTCACTCCTCAATCGATCAGACGAAATAATAATCACTCGCCTCAGAATTGGACACACAAAACTCACCCATAACTATTTATACCTTCGAGCCCCCAAACCCAATTGCCCTTTTTGCAACTCAGAACCCTTTGACACTCAACATCTCCTCTTTCACTGCCCTAATTTAAAACAACCGAGACAGAACCTAAACATCTCTGAAAACAACCCAACAATACCAGACTCAAAACCAGAAATGCAAAAAATCATCCTCTTGATAAAAGAACTTAAACTCCAACACCAAATATAACCCCCTCTTTCCAACCCCCTCTTCCCAACCTCTCTCCACACTGGGCGTAAAAATCTTGGCAATTACACACGCCCAGTATAATAAAAATTTAATTAAAAAAAAAACATATTTTTCGATACATCACTCGATAAAAACGAAGAGTTTTCAATTTTAGTCTCACCTTCCCCTCCTCTGAAGGTAGAATAATAAGTTATTCAAGAACTTCGACCCCCCGAACCGTTTTCAAAATTTTATTAAATGTTTTTTCTCTCTCTTTTTTTTAGTGGCGCTTTGCAATTTCATTGGGTTCATTCTCTCTGGAGGAGGAGGAGTAGAAACGTGTTTAAAAAATGCTTTTCTGGCTCAAAAAATGTCAAGGAATTGGAAAATTAGTATAATTTGCAGTCGAAAAATTTTGAGAAAATTGTACATTTTCAGTAGGGAAAATTAGAGTCATTTTAAAACTTTTCTCCCCCTATAATACAAGTCTTTTCTCGGTGATAAAATAGTAGTTCTAACGTTTCAGGGGTTGCTAGAATGTATTCATGAAATTAATTTCATTTCTATTTTCGAATTTTCAACCCTAACAAATGAGCAGAATAATCTTTTTCGTTGGAGTTAATAAAATTGCATAACCAGTTTGCCGTAAAAAAATATCCTAGTAGGCGATGAGGCCGATGAGTTGTGATCTCTGGTTCGAAATATTCACGATTTTTTTTTCTTATTAAAATTCTTATTCCGAAATCAAACACTTGTTTCACTTTTTTCAAATAAAAATATAATTTTTTGCTTTTCGAACAGAATCGTGAAAATCAAAAATAATCAAAAATTCTCACTTCACTTTCCTATATTAAAAAAAAATCTTTCGGGAATCATGCTTTTCAATTATTTTTTTTATTTAAGCCTTATGTTCTTGATGTGTTGGTACATATACTTAATAACTACAAGAAAAATTACAATTTAGTGATTTTTCAAAAAATAGAAATAGGAAGAGTTTTAGGTGCATCTATTTTCATTCGATTCGTATATATAAATAAACAGACCTATTTATAGAGCAGTTTAATGAACCATAAAGTTTTCAAACCGGTCCAATTCGCAACCGGTTATCAATAATTCCTCGAAAAATGACCGTACGAGAAAAACTTCCAAATCTCAGGTGTATTATGCATCCTTTCCCATTCCACAATTCTTTTTACACCCAAATCAGTCCAGAAACCACTACTTTGTTTTCAAAAATTCAGTTCAAGAATTACTTAATTTGAAAATTATACGATCAATTGGGCCTATCACCAGCTCAATTTTCTATACGAGCACTAATTGTACGAGAATTATTTTACTATGCTGATTCGCTTTCGGCATCGACACGATTTAATTTCGTCATGATTATAATAAATGATAATGTATAATTTCACATTGTTATCAGTTTGAAAATATTACAATATGCGAAATGACAGTATCAGTTGAATTGTGACTTAATCGTAGCCCGGTCTGATGTCTTATGCGAGCGCCAAAACATACATATTTGAGATCTCGTTTACCTGGTCGCTTCCGACACGTAATTATTCAGACTAATTCGATGATTTACAATAATTAAATCTTATAATCTTAACCATTGTTATGAACCACGGAAACTGGGTCATTTGGTATAAACGAAAGAAAAAAAGTGATAAACGATAATTTGTAAAACACGCATAACGACGATGCATTCGCGGTTATTGCCAGATTGCAACAAAAAAAAAGTCATTAAACGTACGAGTAAAAAATGTTTTTTTTTTTTCAAATAATTCGCGTGTATGAAAGGGAAATTTTGTGCGTAACACATCAGGTAGATGATTGTAAGGTTATATAAAACGTCGTTTCTCACTCGTTACTTTTCGCTTTTCTTGCACGTTATAAATTAACCCTTTGAATATTCATCCATACAGGCAGATTGGCAGAGGCACGAATAACATTAATACTTTCCAGGTATCGGAATCATTCGAAAAGATATACAGATCATCCATTAGATGTGATTTGCTAAAAAGAGACATTCTCGATATGACGAATAACGCATTAAGGATTCCTATATGTGAGACCGGTTTATATGTACCTATGGTAGTGGAAGAGTTATACATTCGATGAATAATATGAAAGTGAATTTTCATCGTTCGTGATAAACATAGTGTAAAAAAATCCTCGGTTTAGTTGATATATCGATTTCAAATGGTTTTCGTTCGCTTTCTCACTCTCGATACAGTACCCCCGCGTTGATCGCAACGGGCCCATCGAGGCAGCGAATCTTTGGCGTTCGATGCCGTCGAGATTGATAAGTTTATGACCTATAACAACGCTATTCAAATAATAGTAGTCTGGCAACTTGACAAATGGCGTTTACAGTGTTACGCTAGAACGTGGTAAGCCTCAACACAGTCTGCGCCGAACCGAACTGAACATCGCCCAACTCCCACACTTCATATACACGTGCTTTCTGTCGATGTCGTGGCGTGCCTCAGAGACAACAAGTTGCTACTATTGCTCATCGCGGATGTATCATTAGCAGTCCCAGTCTGGTCCGCGAAGCCATTAGTTATATTTATAGGTATTTTTAACGCGAGCTGTAGCGCAGGATCGGTGTTTCGTGTTATTTTCGTAAGATCGGCGAGTATTTTGAAATATTAATTCGATCAACGAATGGTTCCAGTTGAATAACAAGAAAACAATTAATAATCGGATTAATTTTAATGGATTGGAAATTTCATAAAAAATAATTTCAAAAATGAAAAATCGATAGGATTTTAGGTGTACCGGAGTAAGTTCGAATCTAGGGTGAGTCAGATTCGGCCCATTTTTTGTTTAATTTGGCTTCGAATTGTTCTAAAATTTAACAAAATTCAAAATAATTTTTATGAACGCCAAGAATGATAGAAAATTATCCGAATATTTCATCAAAGTTATAATCTTAGTACAATTCGAAGCCAAATTAAATAAAAAATGGGCCAAGTCCAAAATTCGATCACACTTTTACACTTGGCGTGGTCAACTCATATGAAAACGATACCCATATTGATAGGTTTTAAGCGATCTCAAAATGATGATACTCGCCGGAGGGGGGGTGATGTTAGTCTCCAAAGGGGTTTTTGTAACACAAAACACCTCTCTACTATAATTTTTCATTGATTCAAGGAATAGTACGAAGAAAATAAAAACTTATCTATCAAAAAAAAAAAATTAGGGACGATTTCTCCCAATACAGCAAAAGTGGCGCTGATTTTGGTCAATTTTGACCATGGCATACCCTAGGTAAAATTCTGAAAAAATTATATGCTATTCTAGGACCAATAGGGTATCTAAAAATTATTTTTTGAAAATTTTGCCACGAGTCCCTCATAGATAAAGAGGCCCTCAAAATATTGACTCAGCGTTTTAAAGGGGAAGGGGTGGAGAGGGGAGCTGTAAATTTTTTTGTGAAACCCCATTACATATATACCAACACTTACATATAATCAAGTTTGAAGAAAATCGATGGAGTCCATCCTTAGAAAAAATCAGTTATTCAGTAGGACATTATTCAAACATTTTACGATTTTTGGGAGGAGGGGGCAAAATTTCCTTCTTACACAGTAGATAAAAAAAATAATCGAAAAAATTTTAAATGAAATAATTTCAAAATTCTGCTGAAAAGTGGAGAATAAATCGAACATTTCAATTTCAAAGTTTAAATTAAAAAAGAAGGGAAGTAGAATACTTTGACAAAACAGTAAAACAAAATCAAGGCCCGAATTTTAAATCATACCTTAAAAATTAAGGCAACCTTAATGGTTTTAAGGAACCATTTCGTGCTTTCTGATCGGTTGAAAATGCGATAATGGAACCTTTAAGGCTGGCTTAACTTTTAAGGTATGATTTAAAATTCAGGCCCAAGACTTGTAGGACTTTTATAGACACCTTGCATTACTTTTTATCGTCTTTCTTGGCTGAAATTTCTTTCAGTCGTTTTCTATAAGGAGACTATACTCGGAGATTTTACGACAAAAAATTTCACATTTTTTTGTGGAAATTTCAGGAACCCTATGCTCTTCATTTTTTCGATAGGGAAACTGAATTTTTTCCCTTTTAATTCCTATTTTATAGCAACTATATGTGATTTTTTATTTTTTCTAGATTTTAATTTTTTCAGGGTGTATACCGATTTTTCAAAATCAAATTTCGCGACTTTTTCGCGACCTTTTCCCAAGGTATCGAGATCTTCCTCTCAATTTGACCCCCCCCCCCCCCCAAAAAAAAAAAAAAACCAACGAGATTAAATTTTTTCGAAAAATTTATTTAAAAAACAGCAAAAAAGAGACAAATTTCCAAATGATTTTTCCTTCTGAATTTTCAAAACATCCCTTAGAAAATTCCAAAATTCTCCATTTTTTTAGATTTTCTTGAGAATAGACACAATATTCCCTTTGAAATTCCCAATCGTGATCGCTACTCAGTCTCCTACAAAAACACATTTTTCCGCTTTAAAATATTCGATTGTCTGAAATGGAAGGGAGGAAGGTTTTTAATTTAAGAATAGGATTTTAAAATTTATGAGCCCGAGCGAAGCGAGGACGAAATTTTTTAGAAAAAATGTTCAAAAAGGTGCAATTTCTTTGCTTTTTCGGTTTGGTAAAAGGCAAAAAAATTGAAGTAATTTCGGAAAAATTCGCGACTTTTTCGCGACTTTCGCGACCGCTAGACACCCTGTTTTTTTTCAACAATTATTTAATATTTTTGGAATTTTGTGTTCCTAAACAGTTTACTCTCAATTATATGGAGGGGGAAGGGTCAAGGTTTTTTGAGGTGCCGAATTAATTTTTATGACGCGTCCAGCGATACCAGACCTAGAGTCAGAAATCACCTTTTCGAGCTTTCACTAAAAATGTAAAACGACCGTTTTTTATCAAAAATCAGGTTTTTATACTCTACGAATTTTAGACTTTAGATGTTTCGCGAGGTCTCAAAATTACGGAAATTTATCCTTCCCTCCAAATAGGTAAAAAAATCGAAATCGATTTTTCCGACTTTAGATTTGGTATCCCTGGACACGTCAGTACGTCACTTTTATACTTCCTTCATTGCACTTGATATGTACAAAATAATTTTAAAATAGCATGCTCCGCGAAGTCTCAAAATGACGGACATTTATCCCTCTCTCCAAATAGGTAAAAAAAACTGAAATCGATTTTTCTTACTTTAAGTTTGGTATCGCAGGACGCGTCACCTTTTTTAACCAAAATGGTGATTCCGAAGCCCTCCTAACTGAAAATCCAAAAGATGTCAGATGACCAGGACAGAGGAGGAAACACTTAAAATTAAAAAAAAATCAAACGGGTTGCCTCCTGGATTCAATTTCGCAGTCTTCTTGACTAAAAATGCAAAAGAGGGTGTTAAAGAGACGACAGCTTGTCACATTTTCGAAAAAAATAATGGTTTATTTTCGTTTAGAGCAAGAAAAAACAAGAAAAATTGTACTTCGAGCTTTGGCTCAAAAATTAAAAAAATTCATTTTGGTCGGAAATTTTCAATTTTTTCCCTTCTAATTAGCCAACTTCAGTTCCCCTTCTGCCCCCACGGAGGGAAGGTGTGTGGTAATCATATTCGTCAGAGAATTAATATGTAGCTCTCAGAATTTGAAATTTAGACACCAAATTAAGTATTCAAAATTTGGATTTTCATCATTTTTCACAAATTTTCAAAATAAGTTTTACCACAAAGAAATGTGGAATTTTTGAAATCAAAACCTAATGAAATTGAATTTTAAAACCTTGGCTCCCATCAAACAGATGAATACAAACACCATACTCGTATTTTCACTTTCTCTACTCTCTCATTCTGAATCAGTGAAAAGTCACTGATAAATAGTCAGAATTGCAGCACAGGAAAAATCAGCGAAATTCACTAATTTTCAGCAAATTTTCGCTGACTTTTCAAAGATTTTCACTGATTTTCAGCAAATTTCATAAATTTTACTGATTTTCCAGTGATTTTTCTCACTGATTTGTTTTCAGTAAAAAAATGTTCACTGATTTTCTCCTGTGCTGCAATTTTGACTGTTTCTCAGAGATTTTCGATCATTTTCACTAATTTATAATTGAGAGAGTAGCAATTGTGGAACCATATTTGCAGAAATTCGATCGTTTTCAATATTTTCAATTCCTTCTAAAGAAAACATGAAAATAAACCACAAGGAAGTGAAATTTTCCTTCCAATGATTTTTTCCACTGCCTAGACCAGAAAACCCAAAAGTCAAGATGAAAAATCAATCGGAGCATCGAAAAGGTCGCTTTGAAAGCGAATCTCGTCACAATCCTACATGAACTTTCCACGTACACTAACATGATCGTGATAATGAAAAATGAGAATTTACGATTATGAAATCGAGCATCTCAGCCATTCATCGAACAACACCATAACAAATGTCAAAGTGAAGAAAGCACGATAATAAAACTCTGCTGAGTTCTCACAGTTCTCACCGGTATAAAAAATACAATCGACGTTTATTCTTGGTCGCATCTTAAATGACCACATTTTAGGTTACACTGACGTCATAATGCTTAATAGCTCCGCTATACAATAAGGATGACATAATTCAAAGATGACGAAACATCATCGATACTATAATAACCCCTTCCAATTTTCCAAAAAATCTTCTTATAATAATATCCAAATAAAAAATATCTTACCCGAGGCAGCGAGACGATCAAAATATAATGCAACACCTGTAAAAATCAACAGAGTACAACGTTAGTGACCAAGTCAACATACAAGTGCAATAAATCATTAAGGCGACACAGCTTTTTTAAAATAGGCGAACTTAACCCATATAACTAGTTTACAAAAGAAAAACGTCGGCCTGGCTCATACAGACGTTAAAAAATTGTTTCGCCAATGCAGCATCTTCAACTCGGTATAATAAATTTATGGATAAATTTAGTAATTTTGTATACCTATATACGAATGCTGGAAACAGATTAAAAAGGATGTCAGTATATTGAAAGCTATTCATTATTTATGCGATTCGAAAAAAATTTTATGAAATATGCGCCGTGCTATAAAATTTGCATAAGTATCTGTTACATGCACATTATAGTTAAAAATTAACGATTGATCAATTTAAAATCAAAATTTAACAAAACAAGTAAGTGTAGGTAATTTTGCGAACTTTTTTTTCTTTATTTACATTCCATGAATATTTATGGCTTAATTTTTTCTTTCACCTAAATAACAGGGCGGGATTATTTCCAATTAACATAATATGTCTCGTATTTCCGACTAGTTTTCTCATTAGAGCCGAAATTAAAATTAAATAAAATGACCACTGGATGCGCTACACCGGCTGCCGAAGTGCAGGTATCAGATAATTATATAATTGATTTTTAAAGGCGAACGATACAAATTATGTGCAGGTCGCTTTTCTCATTTCTTTTATGGGACGAGTATTCATAAAAAGTACCCTATCAATCGTCACAATTCGATTTAAGGTGTAAAATTATTACGTAATTTCGTGTCTACCGCATCGCGTGAGGTTCTGATTGAAATAATTTACACAGAAGTCATACGAGGTGAGAAATGGAGATTGGAAAAAAAAATTATTCGCCCTTTGATACCATCACATCAACGTATCCGTAATCCGTATAGAGTCAAAGGGAACTTATTAATTTCATCGCCTGTTTCTTTCTCTTTACCGAACGTTTGAATCTCTCAATTTGCCATTTAATTACTGCCACAGGTATTTGATTTAGCGATTATACGTACTTTTTTCCTAAATCAAACAATTTAAACGAAGCTTATGTAACAATACGTATGAATTGAGCTGCATGTGCGGACGACCCGACAACGACGTGATTACTGGTTGATAGATCGTGTATCTTTTATATTCGAATCGTTATTACCATAGGTCGCGTACGTGTAGAAAAATTCATCTAGCATTGTTTTCCTATTTGGATGATAAGAAATCCTTGGTGTATCTGTGACAAGAACGTGTCAATGACCCAGTACCTTACCTTTCAAGTTGGAAAAAATGCCGCAGTTATTGAGTAATTTGCAAACAAGGAAATATACGTAAACGTCGCGTTTACTTTTACTTATTCGAGACAAATACTTGTCTAATTCCTTTGGAAAAACACCTCGTTAATTCGTTGTTGATTTTTTAAATTCATCATCATTACTTATGGGGCTATTCTAATTGTGAACATGAAAATTTTTTCTACGATGGCAACGTCAGGCATCATACAAAAATTTTTGAAGAAAAAAGTAACTTTCAGTAATTTTTTTTTGAGCAAAAGTGACCAAAAAGTAACCAAAAGTAACCAAAAATTCAATTTTTTTCGGGGGGCAAATTTTTTCAGTTTTCTGGGGGACAATTTTTTTGTAGTTTTCTGGAAACATTTCAAAGATAAATCAACTGAAAAGACGTGATTAATTTCATTTATTAAATTCACTCGTCAAAACAACAAACAAACTAGAAAAATCTATTTTTTTATTTTTTTCTTGAAGAATTTTGAAAAATAGCAAATTTGAAGTTTTGCCTGGAAGTGCGAAGAAAAAGTAAAGTGACTGAAGTAGAAAAAAATGACCCGCCATGATGCCTGCAACGTTAAAAAAGTTGTGCAATGAGAATGAAAGGAGCTTCTTTGAAGTTGAAAGGAGCTTCTTTGAAGTTCCTGTTTTTCGAAGGTTCATCAAAAGTTTATGTATCATTCATGTAATCGGAAAACTGTTTTTAAACAAAGGTTGCACACAAAAAATTATGAACATTTCTGGTTATTCGGAGAATTTTTTATTTGACTCTTCTGTTTCCCCAAAATTTCACAAATTTTTCATACAGAAGAGTGAAAGAGCCATGCGTAATATTTTTTGGGTTTTAGATCAAAGCTGGTACACTTTGTGAAAATTCATCTTCGTACATAAGATCTCAATCGAAAAGAGTTTTCAAACGAAAGTTGTATGAAAAAAAAACTACGAATATTTTTGATTATCACACATTTTTTTATTCACCCTTCCTCCTCATTGGACGTGGCGGGTCCAGCAGTGTTCCAGCTGCCCCGTGACACTGCTGCTCATTTTCCCATTTTCTAAAAAAACAATTATTACAACAGTTGATATTTTAAAACTTGAAGATTCAAGTTCAAACTTTATAAATTTGTAAGAAACAAAGAAATAAGTTTTCGAATATGCTACACAATTTTTCAAAAAAAATTCTACAAGTCCAATGAGAAAATAAAATTTTATCAAGTATATCAAGAGTAATCAATTTTTGTTTGTTTTTTTGTTTCAGGTGAGTAATGAACAGAATTTCCATCGTTAAAATAAACTAGAAATGGGCATGAGTAAGTAATTTTCAATTTCATTGCAATTCTCATGAAAATCTTGTCTTAAACGTTATAATTAGGGCTCGGATTTTTATGCAATTGCATATTTTGCTACGTGAAAGATTATTGTGCATATTGAACAGATTTTTGCGATTCATGAAATTCTGAGTCGAATGAGCCCTATTTGTTATTGCATATTTTGCATATTTCGGGTATTTTAAGTGCATATTTCTGCATATTTTGCACATTTTTTGCGTTTTACTGCATATTTCGGCCAAAACCTTCAAAATTTATTATTTTTTTACCGATTTTCAAACAAGAAGTGACACGCAAAAAAATGCCAAGAAATTTGAAGAAAAAAATCAAAAAAGTTTGTTTTTTGCTGGAAAAATTAATAAATACTAATGGTAGTGGTTAAAGTTATTATGATTTATGAATTATCTTAAGAACTTATAATTTATAATTTTAATTAATCATGATATGAAATCGAATCATTTTGTTACTTCAACGTTTTTGAAGCAAATAAAACAATAAAATCAAGCATACGGTGTCAATCTGATTAAATGATTTCCAGAGACACCCATATTGATTTTTTTAATGCATATTTCGTTCATAAATCCATATTTTTGCATATTTCGTCCAAAATAAATGCACAGTTTATACGCATATTTCAAAGTTTTTCGTGCATAAAAATCCGAGCTCTAGTTATAATTATTGAATGAAGTGCAGTTTCATCATTTTGGAAAAAAAATTTCATGATGGATGGAGGGAGGGGCTGAAACCATAAAATAGGCAAATAGCTTCGAATTATATACTTTGAGAAATTATATCTCCGTGCTTACATGTAAGACTTTTATTGAAAAACTTTTCAAACAACAAAAGTCAAGTATAAAAAGGCTATGAACATTTTTGGTTATTAGAAAATTTTCTGTTTGACATCCCCCAAACAATATTTCCGAAAATTTACAAATTTTGCATTTATAACTGCTTTAAATTCGATATTTTGTGTTTTGTACTTGAACTACCTCAAAAATTACCAAAAAATCATCAAAAACTACCAAAAAAATCATCAAGAACCACCAAAGAATGATCAAAATCCGTACGAAAATCATTGAAAAAGTATCAAGAAAAATTGCCAAAAAAATCATTAAAAAATTATTTAACATCATTATAACTCATCAAAGACATATCCAAAACTACGTCAATAGAATCTCCAACGAGCACATGAACCCAAACTGCTTACGGTCTAGTCCAGAACGAACCGAAGGTGGCAGTATGGAGACGTAAAAAAATTGAAAATTTCTACTCAGGTTAGGTTAGGGTGACATTTTTACCAACTTTTCTAACCCAAATTGAACGTTGACTGAAAAGAAAGTCCTATTATCGCTGCTTTCCTCAAAGTTATCGACTTGAACCCTCTCGAACCTAATTTTTCGTTTCCCAACTAAAAAAATGCAGTTTTGT
The DNA here is from genome assembly GCA_033439095.1 of Pseudococcus viburni. NCBI lineage: Eukaryota > Metazoa > Arthropoda > Insecta > Hemiptera > Pseudococcidae > Pseudococcus > Pseudococcus viburni. The sequence goes on from JAVBJF010000142.1 coordinate 181,547, forward strand.
AATTTTTGAGAGCGAGCTATCCCTCAGCTCCTTGTTCAGTCCCATCTTGGGTTTGGCACGTTCACTTCTTAGTTCTTGACAAACATACGCTCCAAGTCACAAATTACTCTGGCATAGTGGCCACTATTTCTCAAAAATTATCTTCTCTGACTTTTCCAGCTTTTCCAGACCAATTTTTATTAAGATTTTAAGACTTTACGTTATGCAGAAACAAAAGTTCACTTCTATTTTAATCAGGATTAGACCAAATACTTCCTAATTCTGGAAAAGAAATTCCTAAATTCCCTGATTTTTCCCCAATTTTTCAGAAAGCATCAATCATTATCAGTTTAGTCGTCTTAATTCGAATTTTTGTGGCACAATTTTTCAAAAAAAATCACAATCTGCATTAGGCCAGGTGCATAAAACTTTGAGAATTACTTCCCCACAAAGTGAGTTTCAGTATGAAAAGTATTTTTCCAGATTAACACAAGATGTTCTAAAAAATCAATACAAAATTCATCCTACTTTGGGATGAAAATTGAAATGAAAAGATCAGCCAGTCGAGAATAATTATCACTAAAGATAGGAAATATTTGTTAAAAACTATCGTAATCAACTTGAGTCTCATTTGAAAATAAATCTCTAACATCAATCACACAAAAAAACGGAGAACCCCTTCTCGCTATTTATATTTTGATCATTGCGATACTTATACAAAAAGTTCGACCCAACCATTACTCACGTTGCAATTTTGTAGACAATTAGTTGAAAGATTGATATCAAATGAGCACGGAAGTAAGTCGACGATTTTTTTATTCCCTTGAAATTCGGGAACACATTTTCCATCTCATTAACAACGTCTGATCGAGATAGCGATCAACGCGAAACCATAAGTCGCTTGATTATCCGGAACAGACGATCACGTTGCAGCATCCGATGTGCAAATATTTAGCTAATAATTTGCTGAACCAGTTGCACGTACATTACATATAAGTTTAATACGTACGTACATTTTTTTATTATCATATCGTGAGAATTCAATGAGTTTTCAAGCAGCGAATAAGGCGTCTAAATGATTTACATTTCGGTAACGTTATAAAAAGCTCGTGTAGAAGACTGGCGATTTACACTCTACATGAATCGTGCATGCGCTATGTAGGTATAATACTATGTCCATCAATTACTCAACTGTTTAAACAACACCTGGCTATAAAAAATGCATTGATTAATACGTTTAATATGAAAATTAACCAGCGTTAGCCGGATCGTGTTAAGTTGACACAATATACGAGCATCGTTTTCAACGAGTTACCGAAATACACCATCATTAAAATGCATCATCACTCTATCCGGGATACGCCTGGCGCTGTTCAACTAGGTATACAGTATACTCATTCGGTTTACATACTCGTGCCACTTGAATATTTCCGCATAATGCATAAATAATAAAACTGGCAATGAGCCTAATTGATAATTATATTAATGGATTTACAGAGTATATTACTCTTTTATTATTAATAAATTATTACAAGACTGGACAATATCAACCTGATATCTTAATGAAACGATAACACAGCGGTATGATAATGATGGAAAAAATGTATGTACTTTGTACGAGTTTTCTTTTTCTTGTTCTTTTGCCTCAACCTTGACCATTCAGGAAGTTTATAGAATAAAAAATTCAAAATCACGTTAACTTAAAATTTTAGTAAGAAGTTCGACTTTTTTCAAAGGAATCCTTTCTAGAAAAATGATATTGTACAATTTCCTAATACTCAATTTCCAAAACGATCAATATAAAATTACAATTTCAGGGTGCCTACAATATTTCAAAAATAATTTTCCCTTCCTTTCCAGGTTTTCCTGACAATTTTTCGAAGTTTGCCATACCTTTTACATAATGATATTCATGAAACATAGAGGAGGGGATCATAAGCACACCCAGAAATTGTGTAAGGGAGAGGCTCAGATATCCAGAAAAAATATAGGGGTCAAAATTCAATGAAAAAATGAAGTAACCAGTTATTTCAGTGGGGCTGGAGTAGTTAAGACATTTTCAGTAGACAGATAATACATACCAATAGATTTGAGCGAAAAAAAAATTGAAAAATGACGAGATTTTCTGATTCTTTTTAGCCAAAATTACTGATTTTTTCTGATACATGAGACATTGACTGAAAAATTAGTAATTTTGACCGAAAAATCAGTGAAAAATCAATTATTTCCAATATTTAATGACGAGATTTTTAGATGTCCCTTTTCTGGCCCCAAAAATGGCTCAAATTCAATTCTGAAAATAGACTTGAGAACTTGAAATGAATTTATGGAAGAAAAAATTTTAAATAAAAAGAAAAAACTCCAATTTAAAGCAAAATTATAAAGTTTTGAAAAATGAAACAAATTATGTCAGGGTGCCTAGCAAATCATGCGCATGGAAATACGGAATTCTCCGAGATTAAAATTTAAAAATTTCTTCGCAATTCATTGCCCCCCCCCAAAAAAAAATAAAATAAAAAACACGTGGACGTGCCTCAAATTTATAAATTCCATGCAAGCTCCTCTGCCCCTTCAATCTTTTCGGCTTATCCCAGCAGATAAAAAATTTATGAGGGGTTAAATATCAATCTGATCATTTTGTTGAGATATACTAATACATATGCCGAACCCGAGCGAAGCAAGGTTGAAAATTTTTGCGATAAAAGACCTTCAAAAGTTGAAAATTCATCTTTTTTCTCTCATTGAGATTTTCTAAAACGTAACCAATAATTTCGAATTCTCTTCCATTCCCTCCCTTTTTTTCAACATCGTGGTCAAGGGCATCATGGCATTCCTTTCTCATCACAGCTCATCAAAAAGTACGCGTCCAAAAAAAAAAAGAAGTTTCAAATAAATTCTGTAGAAAGAAAGAGTAAAAATTATCTCCGAGCGGAGCGAGGCTGAATTTTTTTGAAAATTTTAAAATAAAATAAGTGAAAAACACTTTTCTAGATGATTTATCCTTGTTTTGTTTTTTTTTTTAATTCCAACGAAAATTACAAAATTTTCTGACATTTTCCTGACTTTTTGAGATTTTTAAAAATTCCTAGACTTTTTCAAGTTTTCCAGACATGGACACCTTGATCCTTTTCCTTATCTAAAAATAGCACTCGAATAGGCGTACAAGTGTGGCACTCGATCGATGGTCAAAAATAAATCCTCATTTTCCGATAAGATCCCAATGCAACAATTTATTCGAGTTCGATGTGATACAAATGATAAGAAAATAAAACATCACGTTTTTCTAGTAGGATGATTAGAGGAGTCGTCCAAGGTTGATACTGGTGGAATATTACGAGGAAAATGTGAGATTATTAGCATCTTCGGGGGAGTCTTCTTCACGATAAAAATTCGCGATAATGATCAATCGTGTACAACATATAATCATCGGACGTGCCGTTACTAACCGTTTATAAACAATTATTCCGGAATGGTAAACAGTGTTACACACCTGCGCGAGTCAAAAGCAGGGTCAACAAATTAAAGGTTTACAATATAATCTGCATTATTATTTCTACCTAAGTGTATAAATAATACAAGGCTGATGGCTAAGGTGTATGATTGGCGAGATGAAACTACCTGTGATTACGATTGGTGATTATAAACACATCAAATTCAGAGTGTGTCATTTTAAGAGATATATTTTATCTCCGCTGAGATCATTGATACGGCCAGAGATACAAAAAAAGAGTAAAAAGCTAAGGTGATTTTGTAAAAATTTTGGCAAATTTTTAGATTAGTATTTTGATACATCAATCATGCAATTTTTTTAACAATAACATCCGGATTACTTCCAAGAATTTGTAATTTCTTCGTAATATACAAACTATTGAGAGAGATTAGTACCCATCTTAAGTTAGCATACATCGTATTCATTGCTTGAGCATAAATGTTAATAACTCTTTTCTTAAATTATTTAAATACCTAGCACTAAAATGAGTAATTGGTGGTCTATATGCATAGCAATTGTTTGTTCGCAATAATTATGCCAAGCCGCGTGCTGTAAGAATCAACAGGTAGGTTTCTTATAAGTAGAGATAGTGTGGGATTGAAATTTACGATACATGTTGTGAATTTTCTTTCTGAAAGCTTCAGCCTCCATGTGTGGATATAAACTCGCAACCGTATATTTTTTCATAATTATTTTTTCGCTAAGATATATGTACGTAGACGTACACTCCAACAGCAACATATTCACGTTCAATACCTAATCAGGTGGTAGAAAGTTATTAAAATCACGCACTTGGTGTACCTAGTTTATATTATTATTTTTTAATCGCAGCATGAGGTACAATTTGAGTAAAAATTGTTTCAATTAAAATTAAGCTGATTTAGATTTAAAAAAATTGGAACAAAGTTTCGAAAAAAAATTTCAAAAAATTGAGAGATTTTTTTGAAAAATTTTAATTTAAAAAAAATTACCAAGTATGATTAAAATTGAAACAAATTTTCGAAGTTTTTGGTAAATTCGAAAAGAATTGTCAATATGCTGATTGCAATATTTCATTTCATATAAATTCATTTTTCATACTATTTACTCGTCTTTATCAATTCAATAAAAACAGGAAGTGATGTTTTGGATAAAGCCTAGTGAGAAAGGGAGGAGAGAGCTCTCAATTTTTTAAACCGAAGCGTGCCCTTAGCGTATTCGTATTATACATTTTCGCCAACTCCGTTCAAACCATATACTTACTTTTACTTTTTACAGGCTCTCGTTGAAAATTTGTGAAAAAAATAATAGATACGAAACTTGAAAAAACTTGCAAAATACCTACTCGTAAAATAATTCCAATAAAAATTAGAATAGAAAAATGTAAAAAAAAAAATTACAATATGGTCTTAATTTGACAAAATATTTCTTTTATAATATATTCGATATTTTTACAACAGTTTAGAAAAAACTTTCAGAAAATTTGCAAAAAATCAAGCAAGGTTGGTAAACGTAACCTTTATAATACTATAAATTCATAATAAAAAAAACAACAACAAAAAAAATCTCTCTAGAAAATTCCTTTTGGGAAATTAAAAAAAGAGAAAAATCATTTTTGACATAATTTCAATTTAAAAAGTGATACTAATGGCTACTTCAACTCATTTACAAGGTGTCTGTCTAATAAACCAGGAGAATGAAAATTCATAGGGCTACTTTTTTTCGGACCAAACATTTTAAAATTTTCACCAATTCATCGCTTACTCTTCGCTCCTCAAATTAAAAAAAATTAAAACTTAATTTTATTTTTAAAGTACAGAACAAAATTCAAAAAAAATGCGAAGAAAACTAAACGTATGGCTATATCGATTTCATTTAATTTTTACTCGCATAAAAAATTATTTGTGTTAAATAAGCCAAATGAAAAAATTTCAATCTCTTTTAAGAATTTTAGCCAAAATTCGTACTTTCGGAATAGCTCAACAAAACTCGTTCTTTTTTTGAATTTTCCATGTCTGGTAGACACCTTGACTTAGTCCATCAGATGAAAATTTTCACCCTCCCTCTTCATTAGCAAATGATATTACAAAACAAATAGCTTTATCGAAATAAAAATATTTAGGAACACTACTTTCTAAATTATAAATCAGTGAAAATAAATGAAAATCACTAAGAAACAGTCAGAATTGCAGCTCAGGAGAAAATTAGTGAAAATATTTTTATTCTGGAAAATCAGTGAATATTCACTGAAAGGTTAGTGAAATTTTTGAAATTTGCTGAAAAATCAGTGAATTTTGCTGATTTTTCCTGTGCTGCAATTCTGACTATCTATCAGTGACTTTTCACTGATTCAGAATGAGAGAGTATAGAAAAAACCGATGAATTGCGCCTAATAGTATAGTATGACTGAAGTAAAATTGATATTTTCATTAAAATTACTTCTTTTTTTTGAAACAATCAACAAAAAGGGCATAACTCGGCATATGTCCTTTTTGATGCGACAAACGATTCGTAATCTCTGAAGTTTTCTCTATCCAATGAGCCCCCTCCCACCTTCCAATATGTTTTCCTCGAAGAGTTATGGCGTTTTTAAAATGCGAAGTTCGCAATTTCGGTACCTACATTACATGTATGATTTTCGAGAATTTTCGTAATGTTTAATTTTTTCACTGGGCAGATGATTGTAAAATTTTAAAATTTTAATGAAGTGTTTTTTTAGTTAATTTTTCGTCATAAACTTGAAAAAATAATAAAATCCGTCCAAAATGTATTTTTAGTATTTTTTTGTAACCAAGAAAATGAAAAAAAAATTTGTCATCTTTCAAAGTGTGATATATCCGCTCCCTGAAGAGATAATTGACATTTTTTTCACGAAAATGTTCCTTTTTTCATTCTCTTCAACTTTTGTATGAAGATTTTTTTTTAATTTTCACTTCCGGAAAAATTATACGTCATCAAACGTAGAAGAGTCGAAATGAAATTTTGTCACAACAAAAAGGACATATAACTCAACCTTTTGTTTTCAATATAGAAAAAATAGAAAGATATCAAGTGTTGGGCGAGCTGTTTTCTTGTAGCAAAAAGATGAAATTTTAAGGTAAAATTTTTCCCCCAACTCAATTCCTTAATTTAGTATTAAAAAAAGTATACTCAAACTTCAATCGCAATTTCCCAAAAACGCCATTTTTCCATTTATGTCCTTTTTGCTGTGATACGTTCATTTATGTACATATATAAAAAAAATATTTCTCCTATACCCCGATCATCGCATCACCCTTATCCACCAGCGAAAACTGAAGGATGTCTCACACTGGAAATTCGATGTGAAAATGATTTTGTTTCTCATGATTTTCCATCTAAAAGACCGAATAACTACGTAAAATAAACGAAATTGTAAATTCTGAAAAATCATAATTTTCATTACTTTCAAAATGGCTTAAAAATGAGAATTAAAAAAAAAAGTTTTATAACATTTCTTTAGGAAATTCAACGTAGAAAAACGTTTACTCTGGAAATTTTTTATGATTACACTTTTTTTCCCGCGAAAAACTAGTTTTGAGGGCGGTTTTTACTCTCTTGATGGTATTATCGGAGACTTGCAAGGTGCAACATTTAGTAAGCAGTTTAGGAGGTCATTCTACCCAAATAATGTGAAATTCAGCTTTCCAAGAATTTTTCCGATGTTCTGACCTCAAATGACTGAGTTAGATTGTTTTTGCAATCATTTTGATCAAATTCTCAAAATTCGCAAGTAAAAAGTTCATTTAATCGGGGTAACAAATGTCATCTCATATTGGCGTCAAAAGCTATAGAAAAAAGTGACGGATTTTTAGGTAAATTCGTCTACTTCCTCTTGCTAAAGCTTTTCCAAAATTCTTCCGAATTGACCTTCATTCGCTGAAATTCCCAAGTGCGAGAAATCGTTCGAGATAATACTCCCTCCCTTCATTACCCCCTTCGTGACAACTCTAAGCTTCAACATTTACCCAATTTTCGAGCACGAGGATCTGGAATCTGCGATGCAAGCGTAATATCCTCACGAATAATCATGAACTAGCTAAAAAAATTCGGTCGAATTGACAACCGTAAGTACCAAACATCACCTTGTCAACAGTACTACTTAGTACCAATGAACCAAGAACATAGCAGTGAAAAAACAGACCTTCAAGTTACTGTGTACTTTACGTTTACACACAGCAAACATAATAAATACAATATTTTTATAGGTAGATAAAAGCAAAACATAGAATAGAATGAGTTTCTTGAGAAATCCACAATAAATAAGCTAGCGTTTTGAATGTAATGTAATTCAAGTACAGGTGACATTCCCAATAGACTATCGAACGAAGTATTTTACATTGACCTTAACACATAGGTACACAGCATAAGCAAAGCATCACGACATGACAATGGTACGACTTGAAATGAAAAATACCATCTTGTAAGATTTGAAATTAGGCACACGAAAAATTTTTCCCAGCACATTGTGTATGTAAGTATAACGATATTGACATATTTAGCTTCGATTAGTATAAACGTATCGAATTTTAAATCTGACTGGGGAGTGCGGTTAGTAGGCTCGACGTCATATTAACCTATGGCTGATAATCACCATAGGTAAACTAGAATTCTATTAAGGATGATTTTTAAATCACACCGAGCTCTTATATAGTACACCTAGGTACTACATTTATGTAGAAAGTGAAACAGGTTTAGGCATTCGGCGTTCGTAAATATTGGCCGGTTCAATGGCACAGTGTACGCTTAACCAAAATACTATATCTCATTTGGAAAAAAAAATACTTATAGCTATTACAGCAACGACGATTTATTACATCATCGCCGGTAGTAATACAGAAACGGAATGATACGTATATTTGGCTAACGGTGAAAATATAAACAAAGCTGGGTTAGAAAAATCAGCTTCGATAAATTTATTACTCGCGACTTTTTGGCATATAATGAGCTAGTAGGTACCTCGATAGCAATTCTTCGTGCCCATGCCCCTTCAGCCATTAAAATCAACTTCCCATTCACCTGATACCTCGAACACCTTAAAGTGCGTAAATAACATCGAAGGTTAGGCATGCATCTTGATACGAAATCATCATTTGCTGTACAAGATCATTTAGGTCATTTGTCTCGGACGCGATGAGTGTAGAACATGAAAAACAATACCTATGTTGTCATTTAGCCGGCTCGGCGCGTGATCACGAATTACATTGAACTTGGATGGGTGCTGGCGAGTTTTGATAAAGCGTCGATTTTTAGCGTATTTGCTGCCGTGGGAAATATACAACGTTATTTTCATTATCCTGGCAACTTCGCCCTGTAGGAAGGCCATTTAGGTGTATGTTTACGTCGCAAATACGACCTCCGCTTTGCGACTTGGGCGCACGTTTTTCTATCATTTTAAAAGTTTGCGGTTATACGCGGCTCTTATTGTTTAGTCGATAATTGTTGCCGCGTCTTAAAATAGGTTATATGCAGCGTCGCGTACTTGATGTCATTTCATGAAAATTTTAAGCTATCACGATTTTTCGTTCTAGGTGAATTGAAAATATCCCATCGTGGTGGTGCTCTTGTGTAACCCGAGAGTCTGACTGCGGTTGGCGGCGTCGCCTAAGGTACCATCGAATCAATTTTCTTCTCGCCTTGGTTTACTCTGCAACTTTTCCCAGCTAAGATCTGTACCTGGTATTTCCTTGGATGTCGTTACGTCATTATATTTCACTCTATGACCAAATAGTCAATTTCTGTAAACTAGCTTACCCCATTATTTGGATAATCGATCGTCATAACATTGACATAATACCACACATAAGCGCACCCAGAAATTATCTATCTAATGGAGAGACTAAAAATTCGGAAAAAATTGGAGGGGAGGGGGGGTTCATGATTTAATAAAAAAAATTGAGTAATCTGTTATTTCAGAGGGGTAGGTAGTCCAAGTATTTTCAGTTGATGGATGATACGTGTACTCTCTCATTCCGAATCAGTGAAAAATCACTGATAAAAATTCAGAATTGCAGCACAGGAAAAATCAGTGAAAGTGATTTTTCACTGATTTTTCAAAGAATTTCACAGATTTTTCAGTAAATTTCATAAATATCACTGAGTTTTCAGTGAATTTTCACTGATTTCCAGTAATTTGCTTTCACTGATTTGTTTTCAGTGAAAAAAATTCACTGATTTTCTTCTGTGCTGCAATTCTGTCTGTTTCTCAGTGATTTTCGATAATTTTCACTGATTTATAATTGAGAGAGCACAAACAATCAATAAGTATAATTATATCGTACTTACTCTCCTAATCTGAATCAGTCAAAGGGTCTAACCGGATAAGAGGGGTGGAATTGGCCCCAGCTCTGATTTTCATTATAATCTCCTCAGATGGTGTCCCTTTGATATAATGTAAAAAAATCTGGAAAAATTTTCCACCCCACCCCACCCCTCCGTATCAGGATTATGGTAATTTTTCTGTATTTTTCAAAAGTTTTCAAATTCACTGGAAGTGAAGAAAATTTGTTCTTTGGCACGAAGTTACAGAAGTTCAATTTTCTAAATAGAATTTCTCTGTGTATTTGGTTTCGGGTGTTTCCTTGAACTAAGGGCCAAAAATCGCGAAAAACCGTACATAACCTTAAATGTTATTGTAGCAGATTTTTCAAAGAAATTAATAATAATTTTCGAAGCCCTGGGAAATCAGAAGAACGAAACAGATTCATTCGAACGTTATCGTTCACTACTCTTCCAAGTCATTGAAAATAACAACTCCCCACTTAAAGTGCTGAAATTTTATTTTTTCATGACAAAAAAAAAAGTGAATTTCGAGACTTTTAGTGAAACGTTCGCGAAAAGAGTGTTCATTGAGGTATTTTGACCCGCTGAACACGAATCCAATGTTAGATTCAGCATCTGGTAATTTTTTTGAAAAAATCCGCGAAAATAACAACATTTCTGTACTTACAGTTTTTCGCGATTTTCGGCCCTTGGTTCGTTGATTCAAAGAAATACTCCTCTTTCATTCCAAATCAGTGAAAAGTCACTGATAAACAGTCAGATTGTAGCACAGGAAAAATCAGTGAAGATTTTCAGGGATTTTTCACGAATTTTTCAAAGAATTTCACAGATTTTTCAGTAAATTTCATAAATATCACCAAGTTTTCAGTAAATTTTCACTGATTTCAAGTGATTTTCTTTCACTGGCATGCTTTCAGTGAGAAAATTTTCACTGATTCATTACTGTGCTGCAATTCCGACTGTTTATCAGTGTTTTTTGATTAATTTTACTAATTCAAAAATGAGAGAGTAAAAATCAAATACACGGGGAAATTGTGCATAAAAAACGAATTTTTTAGTAATTTTTCCAGGGTACGGTAGTCGCTCTTCGGTTATATGACGTTTTTCACGTTTAAAAACATCAAATGACCGAAAAAACGTAGAGGAGTGTATTAAAATTGTTGAAAAAATTATCGTAAATACACCTCTGTGAGATGTAATGTGCCAAAGAACAAAAAATTTCTTTCACTTTCGTTGAAATGAAAAATTCTTGAAAATAATGCAATATAATGGCCATATTCCGAAACGGACAGAAGCGGGGGGGGGGGTCAACAAATTTTCCAGATTTTCTTACATTAAGGGATACCATCCAAAAGGGTTAAAATTAAAATCGGATCTGGAGCCAAATTCGCCTCTCTTCTGGTTAGATCATTGAGTGAAATTCTGCTTTTCATTGAGAATTGATTGAAAAATCAGTTGATTTGCAGTGAAATAATGAAAAAAAGCAGAATTCCATCAAACTCGACTGATTCAGATTTAAAGAGTGATACGTTTACTCAAGAAATATAGATTGATTAAAATACTGATCGAATGACGCGAAGGGATTTTTTTTTAAAATTATATTTGAAAAACAAAAAATGCACTTCAGTTAACATTTTTGTGATGAAAAATCATTTTGGCGAGTTTAAGGAAGGGGCTTTGCCCTCTTAAGCACCCCCTTAGGTACACCTATGATACAACAATGTGGACTAACATGCATTTTCTAGGTGAACTGACACTCGAGGTACTATTATATCGCCAAGGCGGTATATCGACAGTATATTTCGTTCGAATCGAAAAATTTAATTAACTCATTTTGTCTGCGTCGAGTTAAACGTCTTCGTATCTATTTATTTGATAAATTGATTCTCTTTTCAAACAGCAGCCGCCCTTAAATTACATATTAGGTAATACGACTTGAAAAAAATGAATGATTTTTAGTATTAGAGAGTATTTAAACAAACGTGTAAGTATTTCTCTTTGAATAATTGCGCAGGACCAGAGGTCCATCTTGAAAAGCGACCACTTTCAAAACCCGATTAGCAAAAAAGTAACACTCACTGAGAAAATTCTTCCAACCATCGACTTCCTGATTTCGCTCACTTTGAAAAAAAATCAGTGATACGAACAAAATGAGATGTACATCATCAAAATACCAAATGGTAGGTGATTACACTGCGACAGGCAATGTTTACAAACAAATTACAAGTGGATAGGTATACTTTTTTTTACGATTCAACACCTTTAGATTCTAACGCAAGCTTATAACCGATGATGTTATCAATTTATGACGCACTCATACGTGTAATTTGCATGAAGTGATAATAAGTTTTGTATTATTTATTATTTGAATATCTTACCTAAGTATAAGTAAAAGCTTTTAGCACGAATTGGCTCAGTGGTATACGAATTAGCTTAGATATTAAAAGCGTGATCTAGCTCTCGAAATGAGACATTTATTTAAACACTTCACACCTAAATACATATATTTGGACGGCATTTGTTTGCAATTTTGCAACTGTGCCTCGAATAAATCCTCACGACTGGTGCGCAAAAATACACTATCAACAAGTCGAATCAAACAGACCAGAGTCGTGCTAAGTATTAATAATTTTTTCTCCGCCAAATTCTAAATTCATGATCTGTATAATTAGAGTTTTGCATAGAACGAGCAGAGATTTATTTTGAAAATTTCCAATAGTTGACTTTTTTTTAAATCGGAAAACCATTTGACTTTTATTTTCTTTTAATCGTTGACCACGACTGGTGTTCAAAAGAAGAATTAACTGCACGAAAGTATCTTTTTTTAGAAATATTGTACGTACGATTTCTTTTAAAAAAGTATTGAAATTTTCAATGTCACACGCAAAGGGTCCCATTTTAAAAAAAATATATATATTCCCGATTTTGTGCATAAATTCAAGAATTGCAATAAGAAAGGCACATTAAGCTCCAATTTTCTTCAAATTATATCTGATACTTTCTCAAAAAAAAAGTTTTTTGAATAACGGTTTATAAATGAAGTTTTTATGCAGGATTTTAATGGATTTTTGTTATTCAAATATTCCGTTTTCTGAGAGAAAATGAAACGAAAAATCATCATTGATAAATGACTTCATGACGTTCTTATGGTCAAAAGTTCCAATTACTTAATGGAAAATTATTAATTCAACATGGATACATTATAATGTTAATAACCCGGTGGAAGGAGGGGGGGGGATCAAAAAATTATCTAGAATACGATTCCAAAAACTGGAAACTTTTGACAAAACAACTTTTTGTTAGATTTCATAAAATTCCAAATTTTTTCTTCTCCAAAGTCTAAAAAAATGTTGAAGTACACAAAAAAGTTTTTGATTATGAGCTTGATTTTTTATTGAAATAACAAAGAAAAGGTAGCAAAAAGTTATCAAATTTCGTACCGAAATTTTAAAATCAAAAAAATCCCTCTTTTTTCGTACTTTTCTCATTAGGTACTTACTGGCTCTTTGTAATAATTCCTCGATTTCGAAAAAAAAAATTGTTGATCTAATTTTATCAAAATTTTGTTCTTTTGGCCATTTTTTCTTTTTAGAAAGTGGTATTTTTTTTACAGGGTGTCCACTATGTTTCAGAAATGTTTTTCCCTGACTTATCCAGGTTTTCCAGACCAATTTTTCGAATTTTTCCAGACCTTATAAATATGATATTCGTAAACCAGGGAAGATGGGGGGGGTAATTTTTTCGCGTGATGTACTTACATCCCGAAATTTTGTATAAAAATGATATAAAATACATAGGGTCTAACGATTTTTTTTTTTTCAAAATCACTAGATACTTTTTACAAGATCTTTAGATGCCCCTCTTCGGGTCAAAAAAATATTCAAATTCAGTTCTAAAAATTTTTCCGCCCATCCAACTCCCCCTCGCCACAAAAATCTGAAAATTTGAATTTATTACCTACAGGAAAAAAATTTAAATAAAAATGAAAAACCAAGTATTCCAACGCAAACTTGAGTTTTGAAAAATGAAAAAAATTACGCCAGGGTGTTTACCAAACTAAGCGAATAAAAGTTCGAATTTTCCGGGCTAAAAATTCAAAATTTTCTTCACATTTCATTCCTCCCTCTCCCTCCAAAATGAAAAACAATAGTCTCAAATTTATAAATTCACGCAATCCCTTGCAATTTTTTAGTTTGTACCAATAAATGAAAAAGTGAATGAGAAGGTAAAATACAAATTATTTCATGAAAATATATAAAAGTGTTGAGCCCGAGCAAAGCGAGGGCGAAAAGTTTTGCGAAAAAATATCTTCAAAAGATGAAAATTCACCACTTTTCCCTCATTCATGTTTTCCAAAACATGGCCAATAATTTCGATTTATGTTCCATTCTCTCCCTTTTTTTTCAACATCGTGTTCAAAGGCATCATGACATTTCTTTCTCATCACAGCTCATTAAAAAGTAAGTTTCCAAAAAACTTAAGATTAAAAATAAATTCTGTAGAAAGAAAGAATGTAAATTACCCCGAGCGTAGCGAGGGAAATTTTTTGGGATTCATAATTCAATGGACAAAGACATGCATTTCGGATATCAATTTTATTGTACATTACGACGCGACGGACAAAAAATGATGAATAAAACAATAATTGGATAAAAGATGTAATAATTTGGCCCGAGCAGAGCGAGGGCGATATTTTTTTAAAATTTATAATAAAATAAGCAAAAAAATATTTTTCTAAATGATTTACATTTTTGGGGGATTTTCGAAAAATTCCAGAGAAAATTCCAAAATTCCCTGACTTTTCCCGGTTTTCCAGAGAATGGACACTATGTTTTAGTATTTTTGTACTAATTAAGTTCAATATTTGTACCTACTTTTTCGTATTTTCGTACTTTTTACATTCTTCCCCCCCCCCATTCCCACAAGGGGATGGGGCAAATATATTATGATATCTTACATACAACGGCCCATCCCACTCTCTTTTACCTCGAGGTTTTTTAGGAGAGTGGGGAGGGGAGAGATCTTTATGGAGCTCTTTAGGTCTTTACTATGTAACTGAAAAATCAAGAAATCGAATTAATGGCATCATTTTTATAAAATTTCTGATAAACCTTCTCATTTCTCTCCCCAGTGAAAACCGTAATCTTTCTATTTATTCTGCCTCAAAACCCTAGAAAACTTTATCCATTTTTCAAGACTTTTTGACTTCTGTTGGTTGAAAAGTCCATAACATGAAGGAAGGATATTATTGCTCCAGAATTTCTGACTCCTTCCTCACCTCAAACAGTACTCTTCTTTTTATCGTTCCTCAAAATCTGGCATTCAATTGAAGTCATTTTCTCCGATAAAAATTTCAAATAGGTAGACTTTTAGGTACAAAGATCGATACAGAAAAAATCGAGAAATTCGTCATTGATTTATTATTTAACATTTCGTTTTTGGTTCAAATGTTGAGAAAATTGATAGAAAGGTATTATTTCTACAAAATTTCTGATCCCTCCTCCCCAACAGTAGATCACCTTCCATTTTATCATCTTTCAAACTCTGGCATTTCAATATTCATTTTTGATTCTTCAAAAATGTTGACCCTTGACTTCATTTTTCCAAAATTTCAAACAGACTTCCAGACGAAATTTCAACTTTGAAGTATCAGATTTTGAAGAAAAAACAAGAGGAATTACCATTGTTTTAGTACACGACTTTTTAATGAAACATTAAAGAACGAACAAAATGGTACATTATCATTTCTCCAGAAATATTCCACAAAAGTTATCTTGAAAACATGTAAATTTTTTGTTCCAAAAATAACGAGGCCACCCTCTCTCTATAATTTTGAATAGGGGCCTAGCCCCAAAACCATACTTATCCACATTGAAAATCGAAAATACATTAAACGGGAACATAGACGTTAATCTTACATCAGGAACGTTACTTTCACGATTTGAAACTTTCGGGATAACCCTTCGAACTTTCTTAAATTCGTACTTACAAAGTTATCACTTGACTTCAGATAAGAATCGTAAAGAATGTGAAAAATGTCTCATTAACGATTCACTCAGGACTGGACATACCATTACTTTATCCGCAACACTAACCAGCCATAGGTACGCGACCAGTAGTCGGTCACTATCGGGTATTCTCATCTTCATTGATACGAGTAGCACCCTACGACTGCGAGTGTGCAGAAAGTCAATTCTATTCTTTGGGTCAATAGAGACCAATGTCGTTACACAGTATCGATACCCAATTTAACGATTTCTTGCCAAAGGTATTACCTAATATCGATGAATTTATGTTCGCCGTACGTTCAGAAGGAAAGTAGCCCTTACAGAATAAACCGTATTTATATGCCTTTATTCATCGCTATCACAGTTTAAAAATCACGATTAACGCACACCGTACAAAGAATTACGTGCCGAGACCCGAGTAAACATTGACAGTTGGTGGATAGCTGGATACTATAACAAAACGCAGAATGGAGGAACTAGTTTTCATTCATCGAGATTACGATTTACTATTCCAACCGGTTTAGCGAATGTTATCTGTTTAATATTTCAAACGGCTAGACGATTGGCGAGCTTGCGCCTTGCGACCGCATTAAGTTCGCGAGTCGTGGAACATATTGTCGGATCACGCTGCTGCTGGGTAACTGGTTTCGTTCTATGGGTAAATTACCGTATTAAGCGATCAAGAGCTTTTTTTCGACCGTTTGAACGAAAAAATTGATTCAGATTAGATCGAATGATCTAATTTGGTAAAATTGTAGGAGGTACTGAGAAAGTTCAATTTTTTAGCTTTATTATGCCAATATATCTTGTACCTGGTGGTAGATCGTGGATCAGATCATTAACTATACGTATACTAACAAAATATATAGGCTAATGAATGAAACGTATTAATATGTCTGAGCAGAACATACATCTTTTTACACCCACGTACGTAGAAGGAATCGTATCGTTTGATCTCAACTTCCGTATAATCAAGATGTACACTATTCACGTACAATTTTGGTGTTTGTTCAGCATGACGTAAACTTTTGAATAATGGACAAGAGAGTGTAAAGAGAGTGCAGTATTTATCTTCGACGCATGGTTCCAGAATTTCGGCACAGGAAATCGTTAATTATGGAAAATCGATTGATACGTGGCACGTGCAATATGCAAATATTGATCGAAATTTTATGCAAGTCACAATACCACGAACTAGAAAAGAAATCACGATACTGCGAGTAGATTAAAAATTGAAATTTAAAATGAGAGATATTCAGATTGAATTAAATAAGTAAATGAATGAACAAATAGGATAAAAATATCCCATAAGAGAAGCTTTCGAACTTGTCGCCTCAAATTTGAACGAGAATAAAATTTTCAGGAAGAGAATCTTATTTTAAAATTGCCGTCACTATAAATTTTAGCTGCTCAGGCTGATTTTTCGATTTTCAGTGAATTTCTAAACAATAAAAATTGCAATTTTTAGTGAAAATTTGATACTTAAAAAAAATATTTTCTCACAAGAGAGGTATCCCAACTCAAAGTAAAATTTTGAGCCCAAACAAAAAAAATCGAAAGTACATCATATGAAGTTCATTCCTCGATTTTTGGGGATTTTTTGAAATTTCAAAATTACCTCCGCCCTGCGAAATATGAAAATTTGATCTAATGAACGAAAAAATCTGAAATTTTGTACATACCCTATTTTCGACCGCTTGAATCGATTGGAAGAGATTTCAACACGTTTCGGAGCCACCAGAAAATTTTGGAATTTTCCAGCACTGGAAAAAACCCATAAAAATGGCCCAAATGCACTTCAGCACCTATAATATTGGTGACCTATTTGATAATCTGCGATTATAAGTGCTGAAGTGCATATGGGCCATTTTTATGGGCTTTTCTCCAGCGCTGGAAAATTCCAAAATTTTCTGGTGGCTCCGAAACGTGTCGAAATTGCTTCCAATCGATTCAGGAGGTCGAAAATAGGGTATATACAAAATTTCAGCTTTTTTCGTTCATTAGATCAAATTTTCATATTTCGCAGGGCGGAGGTAATTTTGAAATTTCAAAAATTCGCCAGAAATCGAGAAATGAACTTCAGCACCTGAAATTTTGGATACGGGGTCCTGTTATAATGTACTTTCGATTTTTTTTTGTTTGGGCTCAAAATTTTACTTTTAGTTGGGATACCTCCCTTGTCAGTAAAATTGATAAACATAAAGTCTCCATCCACTACCAGACTACAGATTCTGCTCTATCTAATATTAATTTCCCAAAATCCAATTTCACAATTTCCAGCCATTCTGAAGCCTCCAGAGAAATTTTGACCATTTTCAGGCGGGTACCCCGAATGAAAAGTATTTTTTCACAATGGCCTCATTACAAAAACCGTATACTTACAAGGAAAGGAACAGGTGTATACATTTTTTCTCTTTTTTTTCCATGCTGGAAGACGACGATAAAGCGTTCAACACGAAAAAGAAGAAAAAATATTGCAATTAAGGCCCTTTCCTCATATACGGTTTTTGGACATGGGCTGTTTTGGAAAAACACTCCTCAAATGTATTTTTTTAGCTATCTTTCAAATTTTCAATAGGTAAGTACCTAAAATAGAAAACTGATTTTAAAAAACAAATTTGTAGTGTCCGCCTGTGAATTGCGACAAATGTGAGTTTTCTAGTTACTTACACTACTCGAGAGAAGATGGGAATTTGGGAATTCAATTCTGAGCTTCTCAATCAAATGAATTTACACGTTTTTTGAAGTCTGAAAATGCTGGAGAAATTCAAAATCTCACTGGAGGATCAACAATGGCTGGAGATAATGAAGTTCGGTTTTCGGAGTTCGATTTCAGGAAAGAATCTTTTTTTCATAAATTTTACTAAAGAAAAGCATTTTCTCAAAAATATCACATTTCTTTTCTTTAAAAAATAACGTTTTAAATTTTTTGAAAATTCGCTAAAAATCATCTTTGGGACCTGATATATATTTCGGTGACAGGGATTTTAGGACACATTGTTTTTTCCAAAAATCTTACTCACCGTTCAAATTGAAGGTGAACAAAGGCTGGACATGTGAATACTCTTATCTTGTCAGTAGACTTGCAAGAGAGCCACTTCAAGAGTCCACTTCCGATTAGAACAGAGCTCTGATTTTTGGAAGAGTATGTTCCAAGACTCTTGTAACCAAAATTTCAGCTGTCCAAGTTTCTGTATTAGGGTGTCTAACAGAATTTATTGAGCGAAAAGCTTGCCTTAGTTTGACCATTTTGCATGACTTTTTTTGACTTTTTTATGAGCCTCCCCCCCAATCAATTTTTACGAAAAACTTCAAACAAATCTAAAAAAAATTACAGGGTGTCTAACAAAATTTGTTGAGCAAAAATCTTGACTTAGCTTTACCTTTTGGTACTTTTCTGAGGGTCACCTCCAACCTTCCAACAAAAATTCTATGCGTACGTGTGCCTAGGACTCCCCCCCCCCCAATACATTTGAGATCGCCTTCAACTCTTCTAAAAAATTGGAACGAGAAATTTTTTCCCGTTTAAAAATATTCAATTGTCTAATATGGAAGAGAAAGAGTTTATATCACAATTTGGAAGAAGGATTGTGTAAAATAACTGAGCCCGAACGAAGCGAGTGCGGAAATTTTTGAAAAAAGCACCCAGAATCTGAAATTGTTTTATTAAAATTCGTACTTTTTTTCGTGTAATGTTTTGACTTCTAAAAAAAAGTATATCTATGGACTCATCTCCAGATCTCCTTCCAAAAAATCGAAACATTTTTGAAATATTCCAATCGAGATCGTTACTGAGTCTTTTCATAAATGAGAAGCAGAATTTTTTTCATGCGAAACTATCAATTGTATGGGCTGGAAAGGAGGAAAGTTCATACCATCATTTTAAAAAAAATAGCATCAATTCACTGACCCCGAGCGAAGCGATGGCGAAAATTTTTGAAGAAAAAGGCATTCTAAAGCTAAAATTTCTTCATTGTTTTAATCAATCTTTTAGTACATATTAAAAGGGAGGCAAAATCTTCAACCCCGATCTGTCGGATAAATTTTAGACCTTATATACCCGAGCAAAGCGAGGACTAAGATAAGAAAAATTTGTGATTTTCAAAAAAAAAAAATAAAAATAGAGTCTCAAAACGAATATTAACTATTTTAAAACTTTTTTAAAAAACTAATTATCATGGGTAAATGGAAGTTTTTTTTTGATATTTGAAAAAAAGCTTGACCTTAGGCTTGACTTTTCAGTACCCGCATAAGTTTTTTGAAAAAATCTTGACTTATCAGGACCGTTAAACACCCTGAATCACAATGAGCTCCTCCTAAATTAAAATTTTCACGAACAAAGTGTTTTATTATTTTTCACTTCCTAGTTTTTTTTTTAAATTTAAATTATTTATTAAAGGTGAATGAATTTTTTTTTTAATTTTTGAAAAAATCTTCACCTGTGAGTCTAAAGGCTCAACTTTACTTGACTAGCTTGACATCTTGGTCAAAAGCTTGACGTCTTGATCGTTAGACATCCTGTACACCAATTTTTAACGAATTTTTCAAAAAAACTGTGATACCTATTTTTGAAAAAAAAACTTACCAAAATTAATTAAAATTAAGTCCATACCAAATATCGACCTCTTAAACCCAAGTTTACCCATTACCGCAGGTATTTTGAAGCCTTTGCACAATTTCTATTTTCGCTAGTATAGTTTTGAATTTTTCTCGTTTCCTTTCGAATAACTTAACGATTTTAAGACGGACCCCTCAAGTGTGGATTTTTAACAGCTTTTAAATAGAAAAATTCCTAAAGGAGTGACTGAAAGCTCTTGATCGACTGGAATTGGAAACGGTAAACTTAAATTTCGGGATTTTTCCAATTTAAAATACGTGGTCAAAATTCAAAAATACACATTTGTGATATCCGCCAGGAAATCAAACCAGAGGTGGGTGTTTTCATTAAGATAGTCGAGAAGAAGCAAAAACTCAATTACATTTGGATTTCTTCTGGAAGAATTCGAAAATACTGGAGAAAATCGAAATCACGCTGAAGGCTCCAGAATGGCTGAAAATCGTCAAATTTGGGTTCGGGAGGTCGATTTTTTATAAAAATTTGATTATCATTGAACTTAGTTAGGGAGAACTTTTTAAAACATTTTTTACTGAAAAACTGATTTCTAAATTTTCAAAAATTCGCCAAAAATCGAAAAAAATGGAATTTTGGCGAGAGAGGTTTTAATAGGACAAAGGACAAGCTCTTTCCAAAACTCACAGCCTCGTTTCAGTTGGAGATGGATACCTCAACTGATTCTATAAATAGAAACCCAATATCAACCTAAAATTTTTATTCAACGAAATCATAGAAGGCTTACTGAAAAACTAGACTCGCACAGAAAGACATAATTTTCCATGAAAAAGTTCCTTTATCCAGTAAAGTCGTTCACTCCAATAGGATTTGAAATATTACAAGTTGCAGGTTCTCGTACACTTAATACAGTTCATTAGTCTTTTCTCCATTGAGAATACATAGGCCTACAGCTGGTACATCGTCATCGTGATTCAAGCATAATCATGTTAGTTGTGCTATGCACATTTCTCTGTACACTTTTTCCATTTCCTCAGGCATAGGATATGGTTCTGTCACGTTAGTAATATATTTTTTGCATTATACTCTGTAGTAGAACCGGTCGCCACAGGAATCAGAGCACAGAGATGAAAAATTTACACGCAATATGGACCTACCGCCTTTTTGTTACAAGAAACTGCAACAAAAAAGACACTCTATGAGAATATTCCTCTTAGTATATAGGAATAGGAAACACGCAAGATGCAATGTACCTGCGTTTACTCAAACATTCCTAGAGAAAATCTGATTTATATTTCAAACCTCCCTAATTATATACTTATCCAGTCATTACTTCAAACCAAGTGTACAAATTTCATCACCGCCGACTTTGCTAAAACCTAATCCTCGATGGCGATAGCAAATTGCCGAAGCCGAGTAAAAATGATGTTATTTAAAGTATTAACTTATTGACAGTTACAATAATTCTTACACGAATATGCATTTAGTTATTGGTTTGATATAGCATGTAATTAATTTGTCAAAATAACGCCGGCCGACATTACACCAGCACGCAATGTACCTAATCTAACTGCACAAAATGAAGCAATTAATTTATCTGACATGTTGTATTTTTAAATAGTTTTCGCGCCGTTTGTTGTATACTTTTCGACGTGATTTTAAAATTGCCCGGGTATGTTACGAAACATAACGGGCGACTTAATTTTATATCGAAGATAAAAACGGCCCGAAGAATCGATTACCGATTCTCTTGTTTATACACCAGACAATAGTCAATTTAAATTTGTAATTCGCAATATTTACAGGTAGGCAACATAATCCATTTTTTTATTCCGCGTTAATAACTTTTTCGAACATGAAAGCGTTTTAAAAATGTATTAGCGAGATGAAAATTATATCATTTGAGGTATTATATCGATCGGATATTTTTACGAGATCCTTTCAAAAATCGTATTACGATCCGATGACTTCTTGTAATCGACCCGTTATCTTCCTCGTAGTTTACGGCGGCGCGATGTTTCCTATTTTTATGGCCGATTGAATACCATTCGGTGAGAGGAATTCTCAATAAAATAAATATTTAAGTCATTCGACGCGGTATTTTCATGCACTTCCGAAGTACATAAAATCTAATGGATTTCACGGCTGTTTTTTTTATTCTTATTTTTTTAATATAAAATCATATAACGTGTAAATTTGAACTTTACAATTCAAACTCGACATTTCGATTTCGTAACGGATCATTAAACATATAAGATTTCAATTTTTATCAGTTGTCTTTATCTATTAACCTGTAGTATTAATGATCATTTTGGAGGGAATATAATTTTAATGTTGATATTTTGTAATAAGTTGAATCTATATTCAATTTATTTAGAATAAAATTGCAGGTTTTTACATTCGAGTATATTGGCAAGTAAATAAGAAAGAGAAAATTGGCGTAAAAATCTACGAATTTTTTGCGAAATAAAATCAAGTCATAGATTTCAAAACAAGATTTTAAACGGAAAATAAGAGTAATTTAATCAAAATTCATATAATTTATGGGTAATAAACTAGTGTAAAATAAATTTTTCATTTTTGACCACTTAGGACCTTAGATAATAACTGCTGAGAGTGCTGGGCTATTAATCAAAGCTGGTAATGGGAACCGAAAATTTATGATTTTTTTGTGTAAATCTCTCGATGAATTTATTCTTTGGCCCCTCCCTCTCCTACCCCCACTGCCACCGCAAAAAAAGCAACAATAATTC
Source organism: Pseudococcus viburni (assembly GCA_033439095.1). NCBI lineage: Eukaryota > Metazoa > Arthropoda > Insecta > Hemiptera > Pseudococcidae > Pseudococcus > Pseudococcus viburni. The sequence continues at coordinate 204,626 of JAVBJF010000142.1, forward strand.
AAGCGATTCCAAACCTAACGAAACAAAAAATCAAGTACACACCTACATCTCATAAAATGAATTATATGCTAGAAATCATATTTTTTCGAATACTTGAGTAATACGAGTAAATTATCCTTTAAAATCGTTGAAACAATGATTTTTTCTTACAAGGAAGGTATCTCAAATCGAAGTAAAATTTTGAGCTGAAACAAAAAGGAATCGAAAGTACGACATAAAAAAAAACATATCCAAAATTTCAGGTGCTGAAGCTCATTTCTCGAATTTTGGCAAATTTTTAAAATTCACTTTTTTTGAATTTTCCCCCTCTGAAAATGTCATGATATTTTGTGTTTTTGAGTTGTCTACCTGTTAATATTTGTGCTATTTTGGTATTATTTTTGTGAATTTTTTGCTCTCTACGAAATACGAAACCTGATCAATACCTGATATTTCAACTTACCTAATTAATCAAATCATAGGATTTTCATTAGAAAGGTAATATCTGCCTACCAACATTAACGTACTTCAAATAAAATTTCCAGAAATGTATTTTATTTTTGGCCTTTCTACGTAGACCTCAGAATTGGAGTTTAATACAAATAGCTAAGTTGTCAACTTCAAGGATTTTTTTTCAAACTTATATTTGAGATTTTATTCACATTCGTTGAAAATTTCGAGGATTTTTAAAAAAGATTTTCTCCATTTTTTACGATTTTCAAAATTAAATTTTTAAAAAATGGAAAATATTCCAAGAAATACTCAAGTTTTGCCATAAAAATCAATCTTCTTCGGAAAAAATTTCCTTTGCTTTACTTGTACATGGCTCTCCTCCTTCCAAGAGCTATAATTTTTTTTTTTTTAATTTCAGGAAGAAAACGTGTGAAGTTTTGTATTTTCTTTCTTAAGTATATCGAATGAATAAAAAATATAAAAACATGAACTCATTTCAAATTTTTCCTTTGAATTATCAATAAAAAATAAAGCACAATAAAATGTTAACAAGAGAGGTACCATATGCAAAATTACCTCATCGTCCTGCAAAATACGAAAATTTGATCTAATCAACGAAAAAAAAACTGAAATTTGGTATACACCCTATTTTCAACTTCCCGAATCGATTGGATATGGTGTCGAGACGTTTCAAAGCCCCCAGAAAATTTTGGAATTTTCCAGCACCGGAGAAACATCCAAAAAAAACTTCCAATTCAAATTTATATTTTTTGTCATAAAATTTTTCTGGAAAAAATTAAAAAATACACCGACAGCGCGTACGCATTGAGATAAAAAGCTGAAAGTTGATAGATACTCCATTTTCGATCAAATAGGTCACCATATAGGTAATCCATAATTATAGGTGCATAAGTTCATATACTTATATACGGCCATTTTTATGGGCTTTTCTCCACTGCTGGAAAATTCCAAAATTTTCTGGATGCTCTGAAACACTTCATAACCATTTCCAATCGATTCGGGAGGTCGAAAATGGGGTAAATACTATATTTCAACTTTTTTCGTCGATTAGATTAAATTTTCATGTTTTGCAGAGTGATAAAGTATGATATTACGAAATTTCAAAAATTTGCCAAAATTCGAGAAATGAGCTTCAGCACCTGAAATTTTGGATATGTTTTTTTTTTTTATGTCTTACTTTCGATTCCTTTTTGTTTCAGCTCAAAATTTTACTTCGATTTGAGATACCTTCCTTGTAGGACACGATTTTAAAGGATTTTTTACAGGGTGCAAACTGGATAGGCCTTTTGAATTTTCATGACTTTTTTCAATAACCTTTTTTTATTCGTTTTTAGGACCTCTATTTTTCAAAAAAAATTATCGTGGCGAAAATCATTTTAAAAATATTGAAAAATTTTTAAAAGTAAAACATTTTTCTGTTCAGTGAAATAAATGAAAAAAGAATTGAAAATTCTTTGTATTTTTCATAAAAATTCACGACTTTATGACTTTTTTTTTCAAATTTCATGATTTCATGATTTTTTCTCAACTTTCATAACCAGGAGGCAGTTTGTTTCATGAAGGAAACTTGAATTTGAAGGTTTTAAGGATTTTCAAAATCACCAGGGTGTCAACTCTGCATCAAAAAGAAGGGGTCAAGCAATTCTCGTTCGGTCTGACAAAAATTATTGAAATACAAAAATGTGTATTTATGTCACAATTCGACATTTGAATAAGAAAGTCGTTTTAAAGAAATTTCATTGAATTTACGAATAAAAATGTTGAAAAAATCTCAAAATTTGTTGTTTTAATAAAAGGTCTAGTAATAAATTTTCATTAAGGGTATGCTCTACCTTGTTATCAGTGAAAAATTAAGGATCTGGATATCTTAAGCATTATTGAATAAAATGGTCTGAAAATTTAATAATGCGTTTCGGAAAAAACATTACCTTTTGAGGACTTTTGAGATATTTTCAAAATTTTTCTTCGATTTAAAAAAAAAAAGAATTTTCAAAAATACTTATAAAAAATGTTGTTGTTTGTCCAATTTTTTCCGAACATTTCTTTTTTTTCAAAAATGGAAAGAGAAATTTTGAAAAAAACTCAAAAGTCCTCAAAAGATAATGCTGTCCCGAAGCACATATTAATTTTCAGAACATTTTATTCAATAATGCTTACGATATCCCGATCCTAAATTTTTTCATTGATAACAAGCTAGAAAGATATAAAAACCAAGTTTCTTTGCCAAAATTGTAACCCTCTTCCCCCTCAAAAACATATATCCAACAATGTATTACGTTAAAACACATTTTTTGACCTTTCAAGTTTGAACACTCAGTCACTACGACTCAAATAAATTGTGGTCAAGTTCAATACCTCTGATTCCGATCATCGTACCATTCGGCAAATTACTGGAAACAGAACAATACTCAACCTATTTAACGGTAATCGCCATTTCCGAAACAATATTACTTTCAAAACCTACTTAATTATAGAAAAAATATAAGGATAAAATCTTATCGATAATCATAGGCGAAACAACATCTCGAGGTCGCTGATCCATCTACAACGCCAACGCAAATACGTTAAAAAATTAGCAACGAGTAATTAATTCAACATTTCGGAATATCCGATTGACATTTCCGAGATCGTTGGAGCGTCGCACGCGAAAATTCGTACTCGCATCATAATTAACTCGTTCATTTGCAAACACCTGTTGGAAGATCAACTTCGAGATCCATTATATTGGCGGTAATTATCCGCAGGGTGGGTGGAGTTTGTCATATTTAATGCAACGTAGGTAGACAATTCGCCAGCAACGAAATGTAAATATGCAACTATCTCGTACCTGGTTCGATTAGCGTTTATTTTTTTAACCGATTGATTCAATGCGAGTCTAAAATTCGACTTCGAACCGATAGGAAAATCATTTTGCATATTTCTTGAGAAAATTGTTCACTTTCACCGCTGTTTGGATTACTCGTACAAGATACGTAATTAAAATTATTGTTCTTTTTCAATACGAGCGATGGTCACATAATGTAATCATAATAACGTACTAATTAACTTATATCGACTACGAGATTAGCTTCTTTTGTGCCAAGTGCCTAGGTCTAGGTGCTTGAATACCGCGGACATACACTTTCGATAATTTTGTCGCGCGAACCTGACGACCTGACGCCAGAAACATAAGAAAAGATGTTAAAATGGATTACAAGTATTACTCAACTTCCTTTTTTACCCTTCTAAAGATGAGACATTACAACGGAAACCATAAAATGCTATCTTTGTTAATATATAAATTATACTGCGAACATACAGAGAAAATATGGTATATGAATCGTGATGTTACGAGTATTTTACGAGCGATGTTGCACCGATGACCACAAAATATCGCAAATTTATCGTCGAGTTTGTTAACCTCAAAAACCTCACATCGAATGTTCACGGCTAAGGCCAAATTTTTTATGAAATATTCCACCAATGGAGGCATTCGTGACTTGTAACGATCGTCTGCGTTGGCTGCCAGCCATAAACCTTACTCTAAATTCGAGCGAATGTTGCAAAAACGTAAACTAATTATAACAACCGTTAATACACTCGGTAATAATTATAACGCATTCGCATCTGTTGGCGATCGGTGTAGCCATCGTGATAGATATTTATTTTTGTATGAATCCACCTACAACAACGGTGTTTGAAAATTTACACTCGTAGCAACCTTATGACCATGCAAGTTCAATATACGTGAATTTTCATCTAGATACTAAGTTATTCCTATTCGTACAAAGTAATTACGAAACCCCAACGGTCACGAATTTTTGTCTCTTTACGACTAATGACAATTTAGTAGCCCTATAAGGACCCGTATATTAGGTTAACTGACCTACATAGTTTGTAATAATTATTCAGAGGAAGTTCAACACGTAGTAATGCGGATTTTTAAACGTAGACTGAATTTGGAATCAAGAGTTTATTGACGGCCATAAAGTTAAACGCAAGTGAATCATTTTAATACCGAATGGTTATTGCCCAATCTTTAGATATTCTGTCAACATTTTTCTGAAAAATACGAAATACCTGGGAAAAAAACTAGCTCAATAGGTGTTGCCAATCTAAAGAATTTTCTAGCTTGTTATATCAATGGATTTAATATTTGTACCTACTACCATATTAACTCTCGAAAAAAGTCAATGGAACTTTGACATTTGAAAATTTTCCAAATTTAACCCAAAAGGAGTAAAACTTCTTCAAAATTAAAAAAAGGTTCAATTTTGTTGCAAAATTTTGAAAGTTTCATAAAATTAACAAATATCTCAAGAATACTTCAATTTTTACCCAACTAAAATTTAAAACGTTAAAAACTTGGATTTTTTTCCGAAAAAACTTTGACATTTTTTAGAAGTATCAGCGGGAAAAGTTGGGCTCAGTGCGTTGCATTTCTCCAGTCTCCAGTCATAACTTGAAGTTGAAAATTTAAGGAACCAAAAAATGACAATTTTCCACTTCTACAATTTTCAAACATTTTTGTCCTCGATTTGCAAAAGTAATTTTTGATACTTTTTTATTGACTGCGCCTAATTAAAAAAATTATTGCACTGAAATTTTTTTCAAAATTTTGTATACGTTTCCTTTAAAGACATATTATTGGTGGATCCAAATCAATTTGATTCTCTCGAAAAATCAAGGTTGTCCACTGCCAAACACCTCCCTCCTCAAGATGTGAGAAGAAAGAATAAGTAAAATAAAAAAAAACTTCAAAAAACTTTTAGAGCGTTGATTTAATTTTTGGATCTTGAAACTCAAATTTCAATTCAAAACATTTTAGTGACTTTGGAAGCCCTTAATCTAATTTTGAAATTTTTTCATCGAATTGTGAATAACAAATGGAGATACAGGAGTCTCATGAACTCCCCTCCCGAGATTTTAATCGAATATGGTTATTTAAGTGATATTTCTTAGCCAAAGTATCTTACCACAATCCCACCACAGGGGTTGATAACAAATTTTAAAGCCAAAATTCGTGCTTTTGCATTACTTTTTCACTTTTTCAGAGTAAATTTCAATTTACTTCTCTTTTTGCAGTCTCTTCAAGCAAGTTATGGATATTTTTTAGTTTTTCCAACTAAATCAAGTAGAGAAGAAGAAATTTTTGTGGTTGAGGCTCAGAAGTTTGAAAAATTGTAAACAATTTTTTTTGATTTTTTCAAACTTTCCCACCCGTTTATCAATCAGTTTGCCTAGATGAATCTGTACAAAGCAAGGATAAAGTTTTGGAAATTTGAATTTTTCCCAACAAGAGGTTTATTTTTTAATGAAAGTGTCCAAACAAAATTTCCATATTTGAAAAAGCAGGATTTTGGTAGAACACTTTTTAAACATTTTTCAACATTTCTTCTTCGAGGGGGGGGGGGGAAGAAAAAATTCATTCAAAAAAATTAATTGAAAAAATTTCAAATTAAAATATCAAATTTTAAAATTCTGAAAATTAAAAAATGTCACAATAAAAAATATTTAAAATGTCGACGTTTAATTGAAAAAACAAAACGAAAAAATCAGGACATTTTGATAAAAAAGCAAACACAAGTAGGATTTGCAGAACTGTTCAGACACCCAGCAACTCCAAGACATGGCAAAATCAGATATTTTTTAATTTCGTCTACACTATACAAAATTTGAGATTTTTTCGTTATTTCAGTTTCCAACCCGGTACCCCTAAAATTTGTAGACAGGTTTGAGTTTAGGTCCTTCACTAAAAATCAAAACTTGAACATTACGATGAAAAAATGTTTGCAAAGAAAAAACTTTTGTATTTTTGGCTTCCTCGAGTTTCAAACGAAAAAATTATATGATCTTTTTGTCTATCTATAATAGGCATAGAGTGTACAAAATTTATTTTGCTTGTTTCGATCCAAAAAATCTGGGAACATGAACAATTTCTTAATTTTTTTGAAACATTTTTTAAATGCTATTTTTCAAACTTACAATTTTGAATTTTGACTGAGAAACCAACAGAATATTTGAGGGGCTTGGTTCCAAAACTCACTTTTGCCACGAAAATTTACTACGTTTTCTTTGCGGATTTGGGTTCCGTTCTTAATGCTTCACGACTCTACAATCTCCATTTTCATGTTAACGCTTCGACTTTGCTATAATAGACGTAAGAAAAGTAACTTTGGTGTCACAACTCACTTTTGTCTAATCGTTTTCCGTTGTTTTCTCAAAAAGTATCTTTTTGGCAAAAGTGAGTTTTGGAACCAAGCCCCTCATTTGTAGTGTAGTGCTTTAGCCTATAAGACTTTTGCAAAAACCACTTTTGATCAAAATACGGACAAGGGGGGGGGGGGGGTGATATTCATTAGGCAAATAAAGATTTTGAAAAAATTGAAAACTGCAAAAACTCATGATCAGAAGCGTTGATTGGGATTCAGTGAAAATTATACGAAATGATCTCCTAAGAAAAAACATATGTGAGGCTGGATATAGAAACCACCCTTAGGTGTCAAAAATCGGTTTTTGAGTTGAGGTTCCCCCTTGATTCTACTCCTTCTGAAAAGCCCAAAATCAGTGTCAACTCAAAAATCAATTTTTGACTCCTAAGGGTGGTTTCTATATCCAGGCTCACATATGTGATCCTGGATATAGAAACCATCCTTGGGGGCCAAAAATTGGTTTTTGAGTTGAGGTTCCCCTTGATTCTACTCCTTCTGAAAGGCTCAAAATCAGTGTCAACTCAAAAACCAATTTTTGAAGTAACAGGACAATTCCTCAGGGAAAATTGCCTGTGGCCAATTTCCCGCACGAAATTCCCCATCTGCCACTCCCCCAACCACGCAATTTCCGATTATATTCGAAGAATTGTCACAAACTCGAGGTTTTTACATCCAGGCTCACATATTCTAAAATATACTAGCGTTTCTCCTGAAAGAAACAATGCATATGACTAATTCATATAATATTCGAAATTTTTTTTGTAAAATCCCCCAAAAAATTCCAACAATTCCATCCAAGAATCTGAAAAATGAGGAATGGAAGTTTGAAGTTTTGATAGGCGAAAATTGATTGGCTGGTTATGGAAAATACCACACGAATAAGTACGGGGGGAGGGGAGAGGGGAGTCCTCCCATATATTCTAGAATTTCTAGAAGACAGGCATCATAGAAAAATTACGAAGAAAAAAAAGTGACTCTTATTGACCTTTTTTGAGAAAAAAGTGACCAAATTTTTTTTTTTTGGAGGGGGGACAATTTTATAGTTTTTTGGTGATTTTTTTAATTACAGGCATCAAAGCGAAATTTCGAAGAAAAAAAGTGACTTTCAGTGACTTTTTTGAGCAAAAAGTGACCAACGTGACCAAAAAATGACCAAAAAGTAACCAGAAGTAACCAAAAATTCTATTTTTTCGGGGAAATTTTTTTACAGTTGAAAGAGGGCCGAGAATTCAAGAAAAAAAATGAGGGGATGGGGTCAAAATTCAATGAAAAAATTAGGTAATCTAAAAATTTAATTTTTTTAGTGGCACTTTAGGAGGCAGATATACATAATTAATTTAATTATACAGATCATTTGATTTTTTCGGTTTATTACTCGCCTAGGTACTTATTTTTCAGCCACCAATTTCAGGTTTGGCAAATTCCACTCCTTTCATCAAGAAAAAAGATCAATTTCGTTCCAAACCAACTTTCTACACGTGTACGAAAATGGGCAAAAAATTTGTCAATTTCAACGAAGCCTTCGGGTTAGGAAAAAATAAACGATATCTAGAAAAGACAGTTCAAGTTGGCTGAATGGTTCAAAATCATACCTACGTAATTTTTAAAATAACTATTCACATTCGTATAACCGGAGGCTTATAGATATTGAAAACGCACCTCAGAACCTCTAAACAACCACGATAAGAAATCAGGAACCTTGTACCACATAAAAACTTCTTTCCACCTTTTTAAAAATTGGAAAAATTTACATTCGGTTCCAAAATGCACACAGTTCGTCTAGACTCGACTCGATTCAAAGGAGACAGAAACTATCGCAGGTAAACGCATGACCACAGATATTCATTAAATTGATACGCGCGATTCGTACAGTTGTCAATTTGTCTGCTCAAGTCGAACGTATAAAATCAACACGTAAAGGTAACTATAATATGTGTTTTGACATACGAGCGTATCGTTTCAATTACTACATAAAGTATATTAAAAGAATAATGTGCGCGCGCGATAACAAGAAGCAAAAATGGATATCGAATGTTGACACCGAACAAGTTGATAATCCAATTCCACCCACGAACGATTTATTTTTTTCTTGTTATAATAGCCGATTGACGGATTGTATAGGTAGAACGCTTTCGTCTGGGCATACGTGAGGCATAGAAATTGATCTCGAGAGGCGTGTGCTTACATTACAATTTACAAACTCGTACAAATTGTTTTACCATACAATTATTAATAGTTTGCATTTTCTTTTCTATGTTTCAGGGAGCAATATTTATTTAACGTGTTTGAAGTGATCGTGTCGACGTTGGAGACCAAACTGCAACGTATTGAAAATTTAGATAAAGCTGTGGAGCATTTGATGCGAAGGGTTGAAGCGTTGGATTCGCGATTATCCTACAACATCGATAAAACCGATTCGGTGATAATGAAGCTGCGCAATCTGGACGCGAAACTGTTCCAATTTTCGCCCAAAATGGGTAACACTGGTGCCATAAAAATAGTACCCGAGATGTACGCTCACGATAAATTATTTAACATAAATATAGACGGTAAGTTAGTATCATTAGATCAAAAAGTCAGCGATATCGATTCGAAACTGATGAGACTAAAGAGTCAACTAGACTCGAATTTCCTCGCCTCGGACGACATCAACGCCGAAGCGAGCGAGAAAAAATACGTAAACGCGAATGCTCCGGAGGGCAATAAATTACTCAACGCCGAACTAGAAGCCATACGAGTGACCACAAGTAACATCGATAAAAAGTTACAATTCCATATGAGTACGGTAGCCGATAATTTAGCCAACTTGAATACGATGATGGCCGATTTACACGAGGCCGTCGTCGAACCGCTCACAATTCAGCAACAAATGTACAAATCGAATAATGGTACAACGACAACCACCACTTTACCACCGACGGTGGTCAAAAGCAGCAAAATCGATCGGCTGGTGCGTCAAATGCATCCCATCTTGAGCGTTTCGGAAAAAATGGATGAAGTTTGGGATGTCGTAGTTGGCACCAAAACATCGGTCGACGATTTGGTGCCTAAATCCAATGAATTGCTGACGCAGACTCAACGCCAAGAAAGAGCCATCAACGATATTCACGCGGATCTGCGTCAAAATACGGATAAGATTATTGCCAATTTGGATATCGTTGAACGACGTCTGAAGAAACAAGAAGACGACGTAGTGACTTTAGCCCAACGACCAGTAGCTGCCGAGTTGCTGCTGGATCCAACGATAGATCGTTTAGTCGAATACGATCATAGTCGTTATAATATTATATCCGAGGAGTCGCAGCCGACTTATACAGAGTCGCCTGTGCCACCGACATACACCTCGCCAACGGTATCAGTTCCTACAATATCGACCACGTCGACAACCACAACTACCTCGTCGCCGTTCCTAAATCCCAATAGTATAAATATACAAGCCGGAACGCCGATGAAATCATCAACGGTGAGGAATCGCGGAGTCATCTTCCCAAGCGTAAAGAATAAACCATCTCCGACCAATACCACCTTTTCGACTGATATATACACAAACCTAAAGGATGTGAAGGTACGTTGAGTTTTAAATACGCCTAGCTGTTTTCTCTCTCTTTGCCCATCGAACATCTCCTTCGTTTGTAATTAATTCGCTACCTAACGATTAAGACGATGAGCAACTAAGCCGCACGTCCAAGTGAACTGACCGTGAACGTAGGCGTGTGCTATATGCCTCGCTGTCAGTTCAGACCTCAAACTATTCAGGACGCTTTTATCGCAAATTCTACAGGTTTTCATTCCGCTCTACCCACCGATTCTCGTCTTAATGTACTATAAATAGCTAAAATTATATACAAATACAATATTTTCAATCAAGTACGTCCTTTTGCTGAAATGTACTTAGAAGGTGCTTGAATAAAAGTCGAGATTTTTTTCAAAACGAACTCGTGTGATAAATGATTGGTAAATCAAAACAATGACGTAATATTTTACCATCATCGCGATAATTCATTTTTTTTAAAACCAACAACGCGCAACGTATCGTATGCATAGAAGGTACTTTGATTGATGACTCAAAACAATGAAGAGAGATGCCTTAGGGCCATGTATTCAATTAATATAAAATTAAAATTCTAAATAATTAAATTGGTAGGTATAGATGTAAGTATAAGTATGTTGGAGCTTCGATGGAATGCAATTTTCATTATCTGCTCTGATACTCGTCTTCGGTACTTATTTGACCGGTCATTTTGAGCCCACGTTTTATTCAGTTCATGAGACTTGGCTTATTTAATAAGCTCTACCAGCGGTTTTTTTTTTTTGATACTAAATTCAATACTATTGACAGAACAGAAAATTAATTACTTAATTAATTTTTTTTTCAATTTTCACGAGAGAGGTTTCATTCAGGTTTCCGTGAGAAAGGGTGAGAAGGAGGAGTAGGAGTAGGGTGTAGGGTTCATGATATGAAAAGGGCTATTCCATACTAAAACAGTCCAAAATGAAGTGGGGTCGTCCAATTTCTTTCTAATTTTTTTTACAATTTCCCCTTGGTGGTCTATTAACAAAACCATGATCATTCATTTTTTAACCTTCAAGGGGGCGGGGGAGGGGGCGGACCTCGAGATTTTTATGCAATTGCGATTTTTAGCCAAATTATCCAACTTTGAAGGCTCATATCTCCAGATCGGTTATACGGGGGGGAGGAACTATTTGAGAGCGTAGAATTCGAATATCGACTTACTTTTTGATCCGACCCCCTTCCCGTAATTTTTTGAAATATTAAATTCCCTGTTGATCACTTGAAACGAGGAGGGGGTCGTTTAGAGCGCGAGGAGAGGGTCGGATCAAAAAGTAAGTCAATTTTCGAATTCTTCACCCTCAAATTGGTAGGAATCGATATGCCACACGATATTTTCATTTCTCAACATACCTTTCCCAAAATTGGAGGGCTAGAGGGACACTGAAGGGCCAAATTGAAAACATAAGCAAATATTCGAACTCAGTGCCCTTAAAAACCTAACAAACGACAGGTGACACGTTATTTTTAATTTTTTTGAATTTTGACCTCATCAAGGGAGCTGATAGGAAGGGGGGAGGTTCAGAGGGGTCGGATGAAAAAACTGAATACATATTCGAAATCAGCGCCTTCGAATTAGTAGTAATCGATGTGTTACTTTACTTTTTCGTTTTTTTTAAATTTTGGTCGAAATTGGACCCCAGTACTCCCAAGGGTCAAGAGATCCCATTTTGAAAATTTGTTGGTTGGAAAAAGGGTGAAAAGGGCTACACACTATAATTTTTTCAGATTTTTAAATGGTAGATTTCATCCTTTGTTCTTATATCATGAAAGTTGAGCTTTCACCACCAAAGTTCTACTTTGATCTTTTCAAAATGTGATTACCGTTATTTTCGCCCAAACACTCTCGAGATATGAGCCTTCAAATTTGAGTAATTTGGCTACAAATCGACATTGCATAAAAATTTCGAGTCCCCCCCCCATCCCCTTGAAGGTTAGAAAATAAATGATCGTGGTTTTGTTAATAGACTACCAAGGGGAATTTGTAAAAAAAAATTAAACGAAATCGGAAGACACCACTTCATTTTGCCGTCAGGTACTAAATTGTTCATCATGGTTGAAAGGTACCAACGACCCCCTTAAACCTAACGACCCCCTCAAACCTAACGACCCCCTCAAACCTAACCAACGACCCCCTCAAACCTAACCGACGACCCCCTTAAACCTAACGACCCCCTCAAACCTAACCGACGACCCCCTTAAACCTAACGACCCCCTCAAACCTAACCAACGACCCCCTCAAACCTAACCAACGACCCCCTCAAACCTAACCGACGACCCCCTTAAACCTAACGACCCCCTCAAACCTAACGACCCCCTCAAACCTAACCAACGACCCCCTCAAACCTAACCAACGACCCCCTCAAACCTAACCGACGACCCCCTTAAACCTAACGACCCCCTCAAAACCTAACCCGACCCCGTTAAACCTAACGACCCCCTCAAACCAACCAACGACCCCTCAAACCTAACCGACGACCCCCTTAAACCTAACGACCCCCTCAAACCTAACCAACGACCCCCTCAAACCTAACCGACGACCCGCTTAAACCTAACGACCCCTCAAACCTAACCAACGACCCCCTCAAACCTAACGACCCCCTTAAACCTAACCAACGACCCCCTGAAACTAATTTCATGGAGTAGCTCAAAAGATATCTTTTGATCTGATGAAAATTCTGTACTGTTCACTTTATAAAAAATCGGGACATTTAACGACACACAGCACAGCCTCGAAAATTCGTACAAATTCAATTTGAGCAAAATAATATCAAAATTTTTGAATTACGAGAAAAAAACGAATGATAAGATTGGACCTTCCGTGGAAGAAGGGAAGAGGCGGTAAAAATTCACCGAGTTTGTCAATATTGTAAAAGAAACGCGGTCCAAATAAGTTACAAAAAAATTCATTTTAATAAACGACAGTTTTTTTTTCAGAGAAAAGTCAATTTTTTCAATCTCACTGTTTTCTAAAATTTCTGGGTGAAATTTAAAGCTTCTGAAAAAATGACAAAACTGCATTTTTAGCTGAAGAAATTGAACTTGAGTCGAAAAATTAGGATAAGGTTGAAAAATTAGAAGGGAGTGATTCTCAAAGATGTTTATTGGATCTGAAAAATGAAAATTTTAGCTACGTTTTTCTGGATTCTTCTTGTCATTTTCATAAGGATCACAAATGTCTCTTTTAATAAGAGACAATTTTTTTCTTTTCCAACATTTTTTTCTCATTAAAAAGCATGTCATTTTTCAAATTTTTTCCGCTCAAGCCCAGCTTTTTTCATTTTTCCTTGCTACAACAATCAACAACATGCCTCCCTCTCCTCCCTTTACACGCGGATACAGGCGACTACCCCTTCTGCAGATGGCCTATGGTGAGGTTACTTCATGGTAAAAAAATTTACGTCCTAAACGCCGTAATGTAAGTTGCAGAGTTATTTCTATTTTTCTACTTTTTACATTAATTTTCTGTAATTTTTTCGATGTATCGGGCGATTTTTCGAAATTTAAACGTCAAACTCCCATAACTTCCCCCCAAGTCAACTTTAGGGGCTGAAATTTTTATTGTGAAAGTTTCTTGTGATGCTCTACAAGCCTGTAAAAAAAAAATATTTTGGCGTGTCACACCTCGCGTACTTCCCTTGTTAGAACGTCAGGGAAAATTTTCAATTTAAAACAAACATTTTTCAATTTTAGTCTCCCCCCTCCCCTCACTATGACCAGCAATATTAATTTCCACCACTTTTACAATTACCATTTTAAAAATCAATACCTTAATTTTTTCTAACCATTATTCAAGATTTTAAGAGCTTGACAAAAAATCGAGGTGGGGGGGGTGATCAAGAATCAGGATTTCCTTTCAGTTCCAAAAATTGACAGACAGATTTTTTTTGTGGGATTAACCAGGAATTTGTCAATTTAGACAATTTCGAATGGTTGGAAGGATAACAGGGTGTCTAATAAAACTTCTGAATGGAAACAAACGACTTTTGCAAAAGTTTTGCAGGGCCAGAATTTTCAGCGAGATATTTTCACCCTTCTTCCAAAAAAATTTCACCCTCATAAAAGTTGAAATATTCAATGAAGTGTTACAGACTTTCTAAAATTACTACAAGAAATTCAACAAAATATTTAATAAAAAATGAAGAGATAAAAAAACTAAAATTTAAAATCAGAAATTCTAAAAAAATATATTGGACAAAATGAATTTTTAATGGAAATGGAACACTTTTTCAACTCCTTTTTTGTTTTTAGAACAATTTTGTAAAATGCAAGACCTGTCGACATCATGAAAATTTGAAATTTTTCATAAAGCGATCGACGTAGTACTAATGAATTTTAACCTCCCTAGGGAGAAGAATAATTTTTTCATAAATTTTCAAAAAGTTTATAAATCACCAACAAATTTTAAAACTATGAAATTCTCCTCAACTTCTCGGGGTGGTTAATTTTGACTGGAAATGACATCGAAAAAAATTAAAATTTCGTTTGTGGAAAATGAGAATTCGCTTGTTTTTTCCTAAAATGAGCTAAATTTTGACCTCTGTTGTATTTTTTATGACAATTGGCCGAAATTTTTCCAAGTTCATGGCTCATTTTTTTTTTTGAAGTTTGAGTTAATTCAAGGCACTTGATATTTCAGTCGAAGATGTCCAATTTTTTCAGTTATTTAGAAATTTGAATCAATTTGCAGCACTTTCACATTCTATGCATTTGAAGGCATAGAAAAATTTTTACCATCTTTTTTTTATACGAGACTACATTAGAGAGTTGAAATGAATAAAAATATCATTAAAAATTTTCTTTCGATTTTTGTTTTGGAATTTGACACCTTTAAGAATTACTTGGATATACTTCGCTGAAAAATCTAAAATTTGATCAAGTTTCTTCTCACCAAAACGACCAACAGGAGGAGAGGGGTAATTTTTCACCAATTTGATTTTGGCGTTGATTCGTTAAATTGTCATTAATGGTTTCGTGGTTAAATTTTTTCAAGGCCACTATGCGCCAAATCCTAATTATTTATAGATCGTTTTTTTTTAAATATCAAATTTGATCTTAGAACAATTTTTCTTCAATTTTTCATCAATATAATGAAAAATTTTAGTCTGCAATAGCTAAAAATTTCTCATTTTGACCAATTTAGAAGCGAGCGGGAACTTGTCCCTGCGGCTCTTGAACGATCTCGACCTTAAATGCACTGCAGCTTCGCTACCGCGGGCATCCCTTCACCAAACCGGGTCAATTTCCGATCAATAGATACACTTGAAGTACATCGATGGACAAAAAATCCTGATGCAACTCTCGTTACTCTAGTTAAAGCACACTTAAAAAATTTTGCAAGCGAATAAAATCGGCAGCTTATTGTAAGTATAAAAAGTATAAATCAAACGTGATAACAGGTCACCGCAATCACCTTTAAACAGCGCCGTTCTTTATTTCTTTATTTTTTTCTGCTTTAAACCGTACTATAAAATACCCATGGAAATACCATTACGAAAACTATCCTAAGGCGTAAATTATGCACATGCATTGAATCCACATAGCCACAAGACTTGTAGTATACGCCGAATACCATACACGCTGCAATTTTTTATACCTTCAACTTTTCACCAAGCAGCGAAGAAAAACACGCCGGCTAAAAAATACCGGAACATAATCACAGAGCTTAAAACAAGTTTATAATTTCACTAAATACAATCCAGGCACGGCTTTCTTTCATGTCAAAAAAAAAAATCATCGTTATTTAGCTCATATGTATAGCCAATTGATACACCTTACTAATTTAAAATTAGGTAACTGCAACTTTGCAGTAGTTATTTTATAAATTATTCTTCGCGTTCGAATCACGCAATGGCGAACGCTTCAAGATCATCGTGTGGTTTACGTTTCACGCGCGTTTAATGAACTTCTGGTCATCGCGAATGAAGCTGGTTGATCGAAAAATTCAAATTGTTAACGCAAATCTGACCCAAATCGTAGCTTCGAGTCGACTGGTTGCAACTCTCCTACGCATTCGCGGCTCCGCGAAAAGCCCAACGTCGGCGTACCATCGACGACGATATTCGCTCGTAATTAAATGCACCACCCTGATTGGGAGAACGACTCGTAACGATCTTGTTTTTAAATTAATTACTACGCCGGCCAGACGTATAATAATTAACTCGATGCGAGAATTTTGATCAAATATCGATTAGAGAGACTCGTCGAGTCGTACACGTTTGCAAATACTCGAAAGATTTTACGATCGCGTTCGTTGCTTAATTTCGAACCGTCATTAAATCTAGATGAAATTTGAGACAACCCTAATCCTCGTGCAGTTTACAAATCGCGAAAAAATCTGTTTAATTTGAGAATATACGCAATCGCCTTTCAAAAACTATCAACGTCAGAGCGTCTTCGTTGATTTATGGGCATGTTGCGTCGCTCTCAGCGATATGCTGATTTTTCATATTTTTTTCTGACCAACTCCCATCATTTTTGAGGTCCAATATTTCAACCTGGTCGGATGATTTCGAGAAATCCAGCTAGAACGATTTTGATTATTTCGCCAGTTCTATCTTCGGTTTACCACGTTTTATTGAATTATCGCGAGTAATTCAATGCACACGCCATATGAACCCACATTATCACGGTGGTACGTTCAATATACTTAGTACAGGTACATACTAAATGATTATTCTCTGCTATACAAATCGAACAACATTTCGAGCATATATTATTATAGATGGGTGCAATAATGTAGTCGTCGACGTAATACCCCATTGTGAGGAAATTTTCGCGTGTAAAAATATGTACACTGTCAAAGCACGCGTGTTCTGTTTCACCGTTTATTTACCGGGTTGATTGTATGTATACCTATGTGTGTCCTTGTCCAGTGGATGGGCCACTTTTTCCCCTTTTTTTTTCTGAATTCATTTTATTCTGCTATTAGGCTACGTACATGGTCGTTGACATTTATAGCATAAATATGTATGCAGTAGGAACGTGTGTACGTTGGGTACATAATATATTTACCTATAATGTATTTATAGATAGAATACGGGTACGATTTTTCACTATCATTGCGGTCTGCATTTTACTTCACAATTCCTTTTTATTGGTAGCAATTGTTTGATAAACAGATTACAAATAAAGGTAAAGAAATTACCTCGCCATTTATTCCTCGAATGAACGTAAACATGGATAAATTGTATTACAACTCGAAACGAATTTTCTTAAAAATCGTTCGATTTGGTGGCGTCTCAAGGCAACTAAAGAATGGCAATGACCATATCTTTCCATGAGACGGGCAAAGGTGATGGTAGGTCATTGTTGGAAGATTCTAACATTAAAATGGTTTAAATTAAGCTAAAAATTTTTGAAAACGATTTAGATATTGGAAATATAATCAGAAATTGAATTTAAAAGTTCTGAAAACAATCCGAAATTTATCATACTTTGCATGGAAATTATCTGAAATGGCAAAGATTTGTTATAATACTTATTCTCAAAATTCTCTAAAACAACACAAAAATTATTCAGAAAAATGCCCTAAAAACTGTTTGAACAGCGTTCAGTAAAACTAAATTTGAGCATGAAATACCAAAAAATATTTTAAATTACTTACATCAACATTCAACATTTTCTAAAAATCAGACTAAATGTTAAAAAAAAAATACTTTTTAGATATGTTATACGGGGGGGGGGGGGGGTCACACCCATAAAACCCTATTAAAAAACTCGAAATTCTGTGGACTTTCTAAAACTGGAAAAAGTATCAAAAAGTTAAAATAATGATGTTGGAAATACAATTTTAATATCCATGATTTTTAAGCTTTTTTCAACGAAGGAAAATTTGCCGAATTTTTCATATGAATTTTCAAATTTTCTAAAAAAAATTCTCGTGTTCCATTATTTTTTACACCTCAAAAATTTAAATTTTCCTTTTGTTTTTTTTTTAAATTGCAATTTTCAAAAAAATTTGTAGTTTACTCATTTTCAGAATATTTTAAGTAATTTTCACGTAATTTTCATGTATATTTTAAGGATTTTTATTACGCAAACTTTACATTATTTTCAACGCTTTTTACAGCTTATTTTTCGAACAATTTTTAAAGATATTTCAAACACCTCTTACATACTTACGGATATTTAGTTTTTAAAAATTTAGGCTAAGGTTTGGTCTTACAATAAATTTTGTTTATATTTTGAAATTTTACAAAAATTTCATTGTATGTATTCCGAGTCGTTATAATTTCCTGAACTCATTTTACACATTTTCCATACCTTCTGAAGCATTCAACCAATGTACAACTTTTTTTTTACAAGTGTCTAAACAAAGGAAGGATTGATATACTTAAGGTCATTTTTGGGCCGAAAACGAATTTTGACTTGAGTGGCCTAAAAATATGGTTTGTAGTCTCACTTACAAAAATTGGTGATCAGCTGCCCTAAAAAGTCAGGAGGGGGAGTGACGCCAGGACATCAAGGATTGAAAGTGACCAAAAACTACATATTTTTTTGTAGTTTTGGCGTGAAATCATTTTTAGAAGAAATGAACTTTGAGAACCCCGAAAAAGTTTGAAAGTTCATTTCGCAAAACTGTAAAAGTTTGTACAACATTTATTATAAGCCCTCAACCCATTACAAACGTCAAAATACCATTTGTGACCTGTGCAGAGAGAAGGTACCCAAAGTCGGTATTTTCAAAAATGAGTTTTTTAGCTGAAATAATAAAGGAAACCATAAGGAACATATTGAGATCTCGATGAGCATCCAAGATAGATTTTTCGCCGAGATAGAGATATTTGAAGTTATGAAATTCATGAATTCCAAAAAAACAAAATTCTGAGAAAAACGCGTTCAAAGTTTTTACTCCTGTTTTTTATGTATCAATCATCAAAAAATCTGCCAAAACTACTTCATTGTACTAAAATTTCACGAGGAATTAGTTTCTGACGTCGAAAATTACCTTATATTAGGAGAAGAGAAAAATGAAAAATTCACCATTACGATGCGTTTAATTTTGAAAAAAAATCATTACAAAAAGAAATTCCGTTTTTCATGCACTTATAAATCACCAAAAAAGCTGCCAAAACTTCTTTATTGAACTGAAATTTCACGAGGGATTCGTTTTTAACTTCAAAAATTACTTAAGGAGGGAGGAAAATAAAATAATTTACCATTTCAATGCGTTTAATTTTGAAAAAAACTGCATTACAAAAAATTTGGGCATTATTATTATTATTATTATTATTATTATTATTATTATTAAGTAAATTACAAAAAGTATACCTTATTTTCGACAAAGGGAATCCGATCTTGAGATTTTTTAAGTTTAGACTGATTAGACGTGTTCTAATAGGTTATTCGAAGTGAAACTTTGGTAACAGATGCATAAAGGTCTGAACTACTTGAAAATGCAAAAAAAAAATTGGAAAAAAATTGCCCATTAGACTGATTAGACGTGTTCTAATAGGTTATTCGAAGTGAAACTTTGGTAACAGATGCGTAAAAGTCTGAACTACTTGAAAAAGCAAAAAAAAAAAATTTGAAAAAATTTCCCACTTTTTGTTTTTTGGCTTTAACGCCAAATTCAGTTTTCCGACTTTAGGTACCCTGTCCCTGCACGAGTCACACTTTTAATCAAATTGGCGAATTTCGAGGGTTTTTACAAAAAATTATCAATTTAACAACAAGCATAGCCTACGTTTTTGGGGAGAGCTGATTACCAATTTTTGCAAGTAAGACTAATACCATCGTTTTTGGCTATTCAAGTCAAAACTTATTTCGGGTGTAAAAATGGCCTTATTACAGCAACCCCTGCTTTCGATTCGATATACAAGACTTTTGGCGAGATATTTTCCACCCCCTACCCCTACCCCCTCTCACCCACAATAAAAAAATTCATAAAAAATTCTACTCTTGCTAGATAATTTAATAATCTTGATGTTTCAGAAACCTGCTCGAATTCTTAGAAATTTCATTTAATACAATGAAAAAAATGAATAAGATACAAAATTTCAGTGTTTGATTAATAATTCTAAAAAAAAAAATGGGGGGAAAAATGTAGGACTTTTCAAATTAGGATCAAAGGCTTCAGATTTAAAAGAAGATATCATGTAAAATCATTAAGTTTTTTTATCTTTAAATTGACTGAATAAATGGATTTAAGCTTTTCTTGAACGTCTTCCATAAAAATTTAAAACTGTCGTAAAAACTAAACTACATATTACAGGGCACTCAAAACAGCTCGAAAATGTAAAAAAAAGTTCAACTTTTAGATTTTTTGCACCAGAAACAAAATAAGGTGCTCAATTTTAAAAATATTACGTTTTTGCCATCACATGCTTCGTGATTTTTGAAATTACTCATTGAAAATTCATTAAAAATTTAGAAATAAAGAACTAGGCATCACAAGCATTATGGTCAACTTAAAATTAATCATATCTTTTTTTAGGCATCAACATAATTTATAGTGATTCTAATGTGTTGAGGATCTTTCGTCAATATTGAACGAAGAAAATGTCCAATAAAATTTCCAAAACAAAATGCATTACTTTTGTAAGACTTATTCAGACACCCCCCCCCCCACACGCACACAAAAAAGATACATCCCCACGACAAAAAAAAACTCTTGTTCCTATTTTTTTTTAAAAACTTCAATACTAAAAATGAAAAATAAAGATCAAAGAAAATAAATAATTTAAATAATAAAATCTCAAATTTTTCTTATTTTTTCATTTCAAATGATAAACTGGAGAAAACAATAAATTAATTTTTAATGAAAAATTCAAGATATTCGAGCCAAATGCAAGACTTTTTCAGCACTTTCAACACTATATCTATTAAGACACCCTGTTGAAACCTAATTCCCAGGAAAATAAACTAACGGGGCAAATGAATTGCTTTTTTCTCCAGTTATACTTCGCCGATTAAAAATATTTTCACGTTCGAGCTAAGTTGCACTTGAAATCATTATAATATATTCTAATTACAGGCATAAAATCTGTACCGAGTCGCGTTACATATAACCACGTGGACTCGGATAGCTGCGGACAATTCCTGTGGCCGTTTAATTCACTCGCATAATTTCCAATTAATGCGAAACCGTATGCTATAAAATCATCGAATACGAATACCGCGGCTACCGAACGAACGCCTCGGCATCGCAACGAGCTCAGATTATTCGCCTTTATTATGCAACTCGAGTCTCCTAAGGCTATATCCGTCTGTGTTAGTAAGTAAGCGCACCGCTGAACTACAATTAGGCATTGCGAACCATTCGCATTCCGGTTCTGGGGCAGATGCGAGTATATGAAAAGTGTTCAGGAAACGGGATAATTAAACTTTAAAATAGAGAAAAGAATTAATTATTTGTTCGCGAAAACATACACGGAATGTGGTGTCTGAAGGCGATATAGTTCACTTATGCGAAAATAATAAACCATATACCCGCAGACGGAAACGTTCGATAACCGAATAGCCGATATTTATCGTAGAATTGATTTCATTTGCGAACATATGACTATGTCGATAATGAGGTCATAATATTTTAATGTAACTTGGTAGCATTCTACTTAAAGGTATGTCTTCAAGTCGTAGATTCGCGAATATACCTACATACTTCATACGACACTGATTTATAATCTTAATAGCGATAATGGCACACTTGGCGACTGCCACAAAATTATTCACGAGGTAGCCAAATATTTAAAATGACGAAAAATTATTGACACATAAGTCGCACTAAATAACATACTTAAGATTCTCAATCGAATATACTTGACTCTCTCTCATTTATAAATCAGTGAAAATTATCCAAAATCACTGGAAAACAGTCAGAATTGCAGCACAGTAATAAAGCAGTTAAAAAAATTTACTGAAAGGAAACAGTGAAAAAAATTAATATAAAATCAGTGAAAAATCACTGGAAAGTCAGTGAAAATCCGATGAAAATCACAGAATTTCACTGATTTTTCCATTGCTGCAATTCTGACTATTTATCAGTGACTTTTCACTGATTCAAAATGAGAGAGTATATTGGGACGTATCTAATCATATGAGACTTCCCCTTTGGATGGGGGGGGGGGCATCCTGATACCCTAATATGCATGAAAAGTTAACATAAATCGAATTTGAACAAAAATAAGATTCACTTTCGTCGACTTGTTGAATTGATCTTTATTAGCTATCGAATTTCAGTTAAAGCAGCGATCATATTTAGACACAGAAACGAGTTCTCTACTGGTCATTGATGTCTCGCCTCGTTTTTTTTCTTTGATAAGTAGCCTTCTCTGTTTTAATTTTGAAACCCGATCAATTTTTTCAAAGACCACATCCCAACAAATGATCCGTGAAAATAAACATTCAACTTCCAAATCCGCAGCCACGCACGATCAGCATGGATTCTCGATTCTACATGTTCGGAATACTTTAAACGAACTCGAGTCAACAACCATTCAACATCATATTTTATAACACACGATTATATGAACGAAAAACGCGGCAATCCATCTAAACAGCCCCGTTAATACGTAATCCTGTTCTATTTAATTACCAGACACACCACAGACATCGATATACTCTACGAATGTACATTACATGTGCATTTCCATGCATAACTATCACGCATCTTCGTTCGAAGGTTTGCACTTTCAAAAAAAATTATTCGAGGTGGAACAACGTGATTGTACGTTTTTTCACGATTTTATTATTCCGAAGTTCAGGGCCAGTCCGAATAGGAGGGAAAAAGGAGCCAGAGAGGGCAGCTTGTCCTAATGACAAAATTGCATTTTAGCAAAAAAAAAAAAAAAAAAATAGATCTGTGTAAATCAAAAAAATTTTGAAAATAATTTTTTTCTAGGGACTAAAAACCGTAATGTTCTGGTCGTTATTGCTTGGCCCGGAACGAAAATAAATTCTCAGAGGTCCGAAACTGGACCGAAATTAACGGTTCATAGTCTTGGACCGAAACCGAACCGAAATAAATAACGGACCAGTTTCGGTCCAGTTTTTTTTTAAAGCTTTGAGTATGATAGAAATGCTCTGATAACAACCAATAATTTGATTTTTAATTTTGAACTGTGATTTTTCGAGATTTGACTAGATTTGAGAGCATGTGTGTGAATCTGAATTATGAAAATAAACAGAAAAACATCGTTTTTTAAGTCTATCATTTTTTATTTATTAAAATGAAACAATTTGGGAAACAGAATTGAAAGTAATGTCCAACCTCCAACTTAGGTACATTTTTCATTTTTGTGATTCAGATATGCAAAATGAATTTTTAATTCCATGTTCTTCAAAAAACAAAAAAAAACCTATAAAAATAAAACAAAAAGCAACCTAGTTGGACTTATAAACATTTAAAAAGGTGAAAAATAGGAGCACTTAATTGAAGCCTCGTACAACCAAAGAAAAAACGAATTTTGTCAAATCCTTTACACCAAAAACTTGTGAATCCAAGTTGAAAAAAAAATCAGTATTGGACTGAAACTGGAACTGGTCCGAAACCTCAGCTCTGAATCGAAACTGGTACTGGAACAAATTGTTTCGGTCCATTTCTGAAACGAAACTGGTCCGTTTTTTTTTTTTTTTTTTGGAATATTGGAACATGGTCCGGAACGAAATCATTTCGGACCGCCATCCATGTTTTTTTTCAGGGAAATTTTCGTTTTTGATTTGGAGAAAATGATACGTTGAATGAAAAAAAAATCTATTTTATTGTACTTTCAGTTGAAAATGTTTCATTTTTCTGTCCCTTTACCTCTCCATATGTAAATTTCAGCTTGACCCTGACAAGGAAGAGGGCAGAAAAATCAAAAATTTCGAAGTAAAAGTAAAATGAGATTTTTTCCATTCATCATTTTCAAAAATTTTCCGACTCACTCAGATCTAATTTTTTCGACTAACGTGAAATTTTGTAATTATTAGAATAATATACTCCTTTCGTCCTTTCCCATGTCCCTGAAAATAAATCATGAATTCCAAAGTCTATAAATTTGACACTGTCAATCTGCATTTTTTTCAATTTTTCCCAAAACATTTTATAAATTTTATAACTTGAGGGTAATTCAGCTCTTTTTCAAGGTATCTAACAAATTGAAACAACAAAAAAGTATGACTTTTTTTCAAAGATGACTGTTGCAACGGTGAAGTCTCCAGACGAAGATTTTGAGGGTATGGAATTTTTCAGTTCACTTTCTTTGAAATCTTCTCAAGGAGAGGCGAAACATGTAGGTGGTAAAAATGCAAAACATCAGAAAATGAAAAAGAGGTTTGAGCAATAAGATATGAAAAAATTACAAGGTTCATACAGAAGCTGAACATCGAAAATTCACGATACTTCGTGTTTTCTAAAATTAATAATCCGTCGATGGCTTTGTTTACTCACCAAGGATCGAAATTATTTTATGAGAAGTTTCCAAGTTTTCCGCGTAAATTTTCTCAATTATCTACACCTTAAACTTAAAAAGAGGGATTTTTCGGCGTTAAGAACATTCAAACTGTTGCTGGAGTGAATAATTTTTGACAATTTTTTACTTTGAAACATTTTATAATTTTTTAAAAAGATTTTTATACATTTTTTTTTTTAGTGAAAAAAGGGAAGGAATCGTCCAATGTACGAGCAAAGCGAGAGCAAAAATTTTTAAAAAAATGAGTTGAAATGGTAAAAAAATGAACAGTTTTGAAACATTTTACAAGTCATTTTCAAACTGTCGTGCACAGAAGATAAAATGGCTAATTTTTGATAAGTATGACTTTCATATGACTTGTATGAGCCAAAATCTGAAAGTATGACTTTTGTATGACTTATGACCTGTTAGACACCTTATAAGAACCAATGTTTCAAAATATTCGCTGAATTTTTGAAAAAAACGAGAAATCTCGATAGCTAGGTAATTTTAAATTTTTCAGAAAATGTCAAAATAACTTCATGAAAATTTCAAGACAGTTGAAAATTAAAAAAAAATTGAAAATTATAAAATGATTAAAAAATTTAATAAAAAACTTCAAATTTTGGAAAAATTATTGAAAAAATAAAAATTTGAAAAAAATGGCAGAATTGAAATTAAGAATTCTGAGAATGGATAATTTCAAATTTTAGAAGTATAATGACAAATTCTAAGAAATGAGAAGTTTTAGAAAGAATTGAAATAGAAGTGGCCTCAAAATTAACGTCAATTTAGAGGCTTTCTCACAGAAAACACATCCCCCTTCCCTCCAATATAATACTGAAAATTTTTTGAAAACATCTTTACTTAGAATAAAGCTGATAAAACTTCAATTTTAAAATTTTTTTAAAATCAAGTTCCTATGATTTTTTTGAAAAAAAATATTGAAAATGGAAATTAATCATCGACGTTTAGAAAAACATGACTTTTGGGGGCTAAAATTGAAAAAATGATCTAATCACAAAAAAATACCAATTACGACGCAACGCCTTCTACAATTTTGAAGTGTTTTTTTCCAATACATGTACAAATAAGTACACACACGAATGTTGCAAGTACAAATCACCCACATAAAAACCTCTATTAACGCTTACGTTTCCAAAAAAAAAATCTGATATGCTATAATCTGCGTCCACCAACGCGATCGTGTCAATTTTTAGGCACAAAGATGGCACAAGAATTCTGCTGAAAAAAGTTCCAATAAGCTACAATCATAATTTCGTAAAATTCGAACTAATTGCTGTACTTGCACGAAACATTTTACAGTATATGTGATCACCATGGCGAAGGAGGGGGACAATTACTCGAATTTAAACCAAAACGGTTAATTTACATGCGTGGCGCAGAGACGCGATCATCAGGCCAAAGGTTTAATTGGAAGGGCGGTCTCACACGTCGCTGGAAGCTGTTAGTCTATATACACAATACCGATACCATAATCTGTGAATAGATCTTGAAAAGAAAGTGTTAAACTGTCAAGCGGCCATAGTCGATCATTAATTTTCGGATAAGTAATGTACAAGAAAGAACTAGGGCTTGATCGCGATACAGCGATACATTATCGTCTTAGTTAATTGAAGAGTACTCGTCAGTTCCGTGTGCGACCGAGTGTTATTATGAAAAATTACA
This sequence comes from Pseudococcus viburni, assembly GCA_033439095.1. Taxonomy (NCBI): domain Eukaryota; kingdom Metazoa; phylum Arthropoda; class Insecta; order Hemiptera; family Pseudococcidae; genus Pseudococcus; species Pseudococcus viburni. The sequence goes on from JAVBJF010000142.1 coordinate 230,905, forward strand.
CCGACACCGCGCGGTTAGCCGCATATTACACGTATTACCGTCGATAAACTATCTGGTAGCGTCCGTTGTTCCGTTAAGTTTCGTAATCGCTGCGAGGAGCTTGTTTAGAATGGAGCAAAGATGTATAGCATAAGACTGCGATCTTTGAGAAGTGGTCTGGATCGAATTTATACCAATATTTGAGCAGGTAAAAAGTCACCAAGCATAGTTATTATTTCACCGAAGTAATAAATTTTTCAAATTTATAACTACCTCGAATTAAACTCTCAAATAATCAATTTGAAATGCTTGTTCAATAGTGGCACTCGATAGTCATTCAATACGGAAAGGGATTGAGAAAAAATCTTTCAGTGTGAGAAAAATGTATATTTTTATACGAATGAGGGGAAAAAAGTTATAAAGTAAACATAATCTATCAATTTTGGAACAATTATTAAAAAAATAACAAGTCCATCAATTTTCTAGCAACAGATTTCCAGGTACCTTGACCATTGATAAGCTAATTGGTTGAAGGAATAGGAAAGAGGTAAAAATCTTTTTCAATTGAACGTGTCACAACAAAAAGGACAAATAGAAAAAATGGCGTTTTTGGGAAATCGCGATTGAAGTTTGAGGATACTTTTTTTAATACTAAATTAAGGAATTGAGCTGGGGAAAAAATTTTACCTTAAAATTTCATCTTTTCGCTACAAGAAAACGGCTCGCCCATCACTTGATATCTTTTCTATTTTTTTTCTATATTGAAAATAAAAAGGTTGAGTTATATGTACTTTTTGTTGTGACAAAATTTCATTTCGACCCTTCTACGTTTGATGACGTATAATTTTTCCGGAAGTGAAAATTAAAAAAAAATCTTCATGCAAAAGTTGAAAAGAATGAAAAAAAGGAACATTTTCGTGAAAAAAATTTCTAATTATCTCTTCATGGAGCGGATATATCGTACTTTGAAAAATAACAACTTTTTTTTCATTTTCTTGGTTATAAAAAAATGCTAAAAATACATTTTGGACGAATTTTATTATTTTTTCAAATTTATGACGAAAAATTGACTAAAAAAACACTTCATTAAAATTTTAAAATTTTACAATCATCTGCACAGTGAAAAAATTAAACATTACGCAAATTCTCGAAAATCAAACATATAATGTAGGTACCGAAATTGCGAACTTGGCATTTTAAAAACGCCATAACTCTTCGAGGAGAACATATTGGAAGGTGGGAGGGGGCTCATTGGATAGAGAAAACTTCAGAAAATACGAATCGCTTGTCGCATCAAAAAGGACATATGCTGAGTTATGCCTTTTTTGTTGTGACACATTCAATTCAAAGCAAAGACTTTAGCTTTTAAAAAACTACTTGGTTAAAGAAGAGAAGAATGGACTTGATTACCATAAATAAAATTATTTAAATTTCAGATTGTAGAAAAAAGAACTTATATTCAAACATACAAGCTCAACTAACCCTACTTTTATTTTTTGTTTCAGGGTTACTCCTGCCAAGATTTAATAAACTTTGGAATGAGACAATCTGGAGTATACTATTTGCAAATTCGAGGTACCTCGTATTGGTACCTGAAAGTATATTGTGAGCAAGACATCGCCGACGGTGGATGGACCGTAAGTATTACATTAAGATTTTCAAACTATTCTAGATTCTCGGTAGAGACAGGGAGATAATCCGCAACGATATCGTTAACAATACTAATACCCGAATACAAACTCCACACAAGCTCACACGTCGTATTAATAATATCAATATTGAAATGAACGAAAATGAAGCAATAACCAATTTCAATACCTTTTTATAACCCGATTATCTATTCCATAAATATCTTATTTGTGCCTTTTACAATGAACATATTCAATACGTTCATTGAAAAAGTATTTTTCAAAGAAATGTATTCACACATATGAGAATATCATTCAAACATTAACTAATCTGATAAAAATTCGCGACAATTTTTTCAATTAATGGGAGATTGTTATTTGAACACGTAATGATGAATACAATGTGTATAAAATGAATTGGGAACATAATCTACATATTTTTCAATATTTCGCAATGTTCGACATAATACATCGCTCACAATAATGAAAAGTAACAAAAAACCTCAGGTTTCAAAATTTAAAAATAATTTTTCATTTTTACCAAAATCAAATTATTCAAGAATTTAGTTTCCTCGACAGTGAAATTTCAAAAAAAAAAATCAACTCTTAAAATCATAAAATACTTTTATGTAGTTTTAATTTAGTCAGAACACTCGAAATTAAAAAGTGTTTTTCCAAAACGACCAAAGTCTATGCCTAATTTTGAACAGTTTTGTAGAAACACTTCTCATTTTTGATTTTTTTTTTTCAATTTCAAAAGTTGAAAAATTCATTGTTTTTTGGTCTTAATAAACAATCGAACAATTGTGATAGGAAACTTGTAACTAAACATCGAAAACAAAAAAAAAATCATTGAAAAAAAAATGCGAAACATGAACATTCACTTTAAGAAAATCCTACATATTTGAGAATAGGCAACCAACGTTACAGTACTGTTTGAAAAGTTGCAGTCTCGCGCCTTCAACATTCAATGCAATTGATCAATGATGAATTTAAAAAGAGAATATGGATAAGGCCTGTTTTTTGACCACGCACAACCACTGACTTGACCAACCTTAAAGTGTTGTATTTGAAGCCTTGAATGAAATTTCGAAGTTAGTTTTCCCAAAAAGACCATTTTTTGGGCGCCGAGCAAGGGTCCTCCAAAGTTGAGGATTTGAAATCATTTTGGGAATTACTGAACAATTGGTTTTCAAATTATTGAGCGTAAAATATTTTTCAAGTTGGCCGAACTTGGTACAAGATGAATTTCAGGTATCCGACAGTTTGGGGGGGGGGAAATGGGGGGGTCTATTATTTAGAATTTTAAAACCGCCATTTTATACCGATCCTGTGGTGCTACACCAAAAAGATTTTTACAGATTATTAGTATCTATCTGAAAGACTTCTAACCTGACAAATTTTTAGTTCAATAAAAATTTTCGCTGATAAGTACGTAAAAATTCGATTTTTTGATTTTTCGAACTTTTAATATTTTGAGAAGCCCTGAAAAGCCAGAAAGTTGATGTTTGGGTCAAACATAATGTTTTTGTATACATATTCAATTTTTGTGATGAAAAAGTTTGATATTCAAAAATTTCAAAAGATATGTTCAGAAAATTAAAAAAATTATTTTTCACCAAACACACCAGCACGATCGCTGCCAAAAAAAAGAATTTTAACCTTTTGAAATTTTTTTGTTTTCTCTTAAAAATTACTCAACTACTTCATAATTTGACTTAGTTTCGAGTGTTAGCTGCAAATCAACTTTTGAGAAACACACCTTCGAAAAAATATTTTTTCGTACCTACATGTTTTGAGAAATAATTGATCGAATTTAGCTGGAAAAGTTTACCAGAAATTTTAAAAGATTAGTTTGAGGATCATATTATATCCCATGTGTCCCAAAAAATTGGAATTTCAATTTTTTCAAAATTTACAAAATTTCGATTTTTTTGAATTATAAAATGTTGACCACTCAAAATTTTTAATATTTTAGAGTAGTAGCTTTTTTGGAAGAGGGGGGGGGGCACTAGGAAGCATCATACGGTATTTAAATTGATTTTTTCAAATTTTTCGCAAAATTTCAGAATACAACCAAATTAAAAACCAAAAAAAGGAAATTCAAATATCTTAATTATTAGGATTTAGAGTCTTTTTTGGGGCATTTGGGACCATGATACGGCTCTCAAACTGATTTTTTATTTTTTGGTAAAAGTCCCTAATCAAAATCGGTAATAAAAAATTTATTTGAGGGCAAAATGTGGTCTTCAAACCAGTCTTCTTCAAATTTCGAGACAATTTCCTATCAAAAAGGAAAATGATTAGTTATAAATTTATTAACTCACATGTAGCTTCATTTTTTTTTCAAAATTAAATTCAAATTTTATTCTTCCGAACATAAATTAAATTTATTTTTTCACAGGTAATCCAAAGAAGAGACGATTTCGACCCCAGAGAGAACTTTAACCGCGACTGGAATGATTATAAAAATGGTTTCGGAGACCCATCGAAAGAATTTTGGCTTGGAAATGAGAATATTTACATGCTAACCAATAACGAAGAATATTCCCTTAGAGTAGAATTGGAAGATTTCGATGGAAATAAAAGGTAAGCATGGCAACGAATTCGATGATAATTTTTTTCTCACTATCAACTTGACGCTTTTCCGTTCTGTACAGATACGCTCAATACTCTCATTTCAAAATCTATTCCGAAGCTGAATATTACAAATTGGAAATCGACGGATACGAAGGAAACGCCGGCGATTCGTTGAACGATCCTTGGTACGGAAGCAACAGCAGTCCTTTCTCAACATTCAACAGGTTGGTGAATACAGTAAATTATAAGTAACTCGTACGACTAACTTCGATTACATTCGTTTGGTTTTTTTTCTGACAGGGATAACGACAGATCAAGTCTAAATTGCGCTGCGATGCTGAAAGGAGGTTGGTGGTGGAAATCATGCGGTCGAGGACTGAATGGATTATATCTTATTGATCCGCAAGATTTAACAGCCAGACAAGGTTAACTTTTCTATTTCAAACTAAATGCAAAATTTAATCAAATAAAGAAATTAACCAAAAAATTATGTAAAATTCTAGGAATCGTATGGTTCAGATGGCGTGGCTGGGATTACACATTGAAAAAAGCTATGATGATGATAAGACCAAGAGGTACGATTCCAAATACATGATAGAAATGTAATCATCATTAATGGCCAAAGGAAACCAAAGTTATCGTTGTATTTTACAACCTAATGAATGTATTTATTGCCGGTAAAAACTGTGTGCAACATAAAGAATAATTCGAATAATGAAAACAAGTCACAGCATTTTTCAAGTATGGGTTCCTAAATGGGAATTGTAACTTCAATGTAGTAAATCTTGATCAAATTTTCATTTGTTTACCAAATAATAATTGTTAGTCTTGTTTAAACATTTTATATGTTATATGTTTGTTCTTTTCACTATGTTGTTATCAATGGGGGAAATTTACTTTTTATGGAAATCGGTAATGTTTTGTTAAACTAGTACCAGAATTAAGTCGTGATGTAAAAATGTTAAATTACAGTTTACACAAAATATTATCGATCGCATCATTAATAATTTAATTTGCTAGTTTGTAAATATTATACTGATTCTGTTATTTAAAAGTGCCAAGTTGAAGTAGAAGCTTTACATGGTTTAGTTTATTTTCTTGCATGATTCGTATTGAGATAATAAGGAATGTAATGCAAAATATGTTACTGTTACGTTTTGTATGTTTAGCCTGCGATCGGAAGATGAAGTACTGAATAATTTATTAGTAGAGTTCAACTATCCATGGAACTTTATTTTTATAACGAAATCTTTGTTTAAATATACCTTTTTTACTACACTGTATCATCATTTATACTGGTTTATTGATAAGATGAAAACTTACCGCATTGAATTGAATTTTTCATGAAATCAAGTCGATAAAACTGCAATCAAAAAAACGCAGATTCGTTAGTTATCTACAAATAATAAAATTATTCAGAAATTCTAATAGAATTATTCATTCAGATATAAGAATTTACTTACATTACATCGATGAACCAAGGCAACATAATTTCTTATCACAATAACGTAACGAACGAATGAACGGAACTATCCGACGATTTTGAAAGTAACGGTAGAACAATTAATTAAATTTTAAACTAAATTAATAAGATTAACGTAATTAAGAATGAAAAGGCGCAAAAATTCATGCTCAAAATTGCGAAAAATGCCGATTTTGTTTTTCGTTCGTTGTAAATTTTGATTTATGATAGGTTCTGTTTGTAAACAAACTGTTTCCAAGGTGGACAGCAGCCAATGGGATTCTTAAAATGTGACGTCACACTCACGTGATTAACCTACTCGTTTTGCCTATTTATTTATTATTTTTCATCATTTTGTTTTTTTTAAATTTTTTATCTTTTGTCCTTTCGACTTCGAGTTTCGAAATTGAACTATTCGAATTCAAAACTCAAAATTAAAATGGTTCATTTTCATTTCATTAATTTGTCAAATTAATAAAAAATCACAATATTCCAACGAAAAATTATAGATTCAATCAATAATTCTACCAAATAAATGATGATTATTTTGACAGATGTGAGCTAAAACTCGATTATTATGTTGTTTTACTTACTTACTCAATTTTTTCAAAGCATTATTTAACGTGTATGCTGGCGCTGGAAAATTTTTAGAACTAATCCGTGATCTGTATTCCTAAACACAATTTCTGCTCAACTTTCTCAAAATAAAGTTCTAATGCTTCCTCCTTGAATACAAATTTACAAAATATTCACCTTCTAACTTCATAAATATTCGTGAAATTCCGTGTTTGTACAAACAAGAAATGCTTTTAATTTTCTTGGAGAAAATAGTTTCCAAAATTTCGTCAAAATTTGATCGTTCATTTTATAAATTGACCCATTGACTACGAAATACAGATATATATTTGATTTTTTAGATTGAACCGTTGAATGCATTGCTCACTGGGTATTGTTTTCTAATTTCTACACACAGATACAATTTTCAAAATTTAGATTCTTTCTAGGTTAACCTTTGTTGAAATCCTATCAAGAACAAGATCTAAAAACGTAAAAAGACGGATAAAAATACCACGATGTAAACTCACCTTACAGCATTATGGCCAGAAGTATCAGTCCATCATCTCATCCCTTGATTTTCTTTAAAATTATTTTGTCATAGTTTTAAGACTTTGTGAGTGTTGAATCAAACGCAAAAGTTCATCCTTTCATCAAAATATATTTACTCATTTTTTTGTGAAATCGTCCACGTCATTCAAGGTAATTATACAGTACAATTAGTAGGTACAGGTACTTAATCGGATTACACCCAAGTTGGTGTATTTTCCAACGCCTAGACTAAATTGCCCACGAATTAACCTAGCTCACGACTCCAATATACCACATTCATCAAATTGGTGAATTTCACTATACCTTCTAAAAATCTTTTCGTGTTCATTACTTTGATCGTGTATTATTGAAATCATTCTACTTCGATCTTCCAACTAAAAACATGGAGACCGGAATCACCTTCGCCCGAAGCTAACTCATCAAATGAATGAAAGTATTGATTGCACTTTCATTTTCACTTCATCCATTAATCGTGGATGATTTGAATTATTAACAACGAATCTAGACTTTCAGTAACGAACAAAACTACATTATTAGAAATTCAATAAAAGTTTACTTTTTTAACGAAATGTACAAAATAAGATGAATAATCTAATCCTCATCTTCTTCAGGGACTTCTTGATTCTTTCCCTGGGCTTTTCTAAGATTTTTCCTCTTTACACGACCCGGTCGTCCACTTCCGAATGGAGATTTCAACGAGAAATCAATATGTTTTTGGGAATCCAAACGAACAATGAAGCTTGGTACATTCACTACTTGTTTATGAACTCTAAAATAAAATCACACTATTATGGCTGGGCAATAATTGAAAATCCTCATTCAAATAATTAGATAAGTATGTCGAAAATGTATCACTGTTGCAAACCTAATGCGAATATGATTATTCGTTAGAGATCGTCAGCGAACATTAATGTAGCCTTTATTAAACAAATACATTTTAAACAGCAAATGTATTCTGCCCAATGTAAAAAGGCGAATGCTTAATACAAAAATTCAAATAAATAGATAAATTAATCACCTTATATGTCTTTGACGTATTAAAACACGAGCATGATGAATACTCTTAGCTAATCCCAATTTGAATACCTGTAAAACGATAACATGATTGAAATAATTTTTTTCAAAATTTATAATAAAAAGTTCCAAATTCAATCTTACTTGAGTTTCTAAACGACGTTCCAAAAAATCTTCAATTTTTAAACCCAATACGTAATCTAATTTCATTCGGTTTTCGTCCAATACACCAATACGAACCAATCTTCTTAAAAGAGCGTTACCTAAAAATAAATAACTCCGTTTAAATACATGCTAACCACAGACAATAAGGCAACATTTGCCATTAAAATACTTTCAGATAAGTGTAATTAAATCAAAACAATTCAGAAGAGGTGTCAGAAAATAAAAGTATGATTATCATCACAAAATATATCGTACTTCAAGGCATAGATCTCAGTAAAAATAGTCGACATAAATATTCAGTCGAGAAGTGTCAGAATAAAATTTAGTTTGGTTCATCACTGATCTAGTACCATTATTCATTATTAGGCTACATCAAATATATCAAAATTTACCTTCAAACAATCTCTTGGGTTCTTTCTCATCCAAAGTCAATAGTTCACGAGCAGCTTTACGTATTTTAGCCAATGTATATTTCACTCTCCATACTTCGCGCTTGTTTCGTAAACCATATTCTCCGATAATTTTCAATTCTTGATCTAATCTGGCTTTTTCATAAGGTCTCCTGGGAGTGACATAAGTTTTACGACAGACAGTCGGTACTCTGGTGTTGACCATTTTGGATCACGAAGCTGAAATTGGAATAAAACATGATATTACAGATTTGGAAAGAGTAAAACAGATTACGATGCTAATGAAATGATCGTATCAATAAGCAAAAGAGAAAGGAACTAGCCTAATGAAACAGTATCACGACACGTGGTACCGGTCTACCGCAATTTTCATTAGGTGAATATCGACACATTTCATGATATTATAACTTGAAAAGTTTTATATAGGGAATAGTTATTATGCTACTTACGAATTAATATGTCTGAATAATCCCAAAGTCTTCAATATTATTCTAAATTTTCTTCTTCATTTTGATCAACGAGCCGCGCTGCGAAATCCACGCAGCACCATTCCGACACTGAAGGCAAAGAGAGGAAAGGAGACAAGAGAAGGGAAGATGAATCAAAGTCAAAGGAATCGAATAACTGGAAACGGTCGACATCGAGTCGTTCAATTTAAAAGTGCACCAGTTATCGGACAAAAAATATCTTGGTAGTTAGTAGGTGATTTTTCACCTATCTTTTAAAGTATTTTTTTTTTTTTTTTTTTACAAACATACAAAACGTAACAAAACAGAAAACAAACTCAAACTGCCAGAGTATACATTTTTTTGATCTATTTAAAAAACGACCGTAGTCCAAAAGTGGATTATTTCAAATTTTTTAGTATTTTACAGAAAAGTAAAATTAATTAAATTAAATCGTGAGATAGCAGGGAATCTCAAAAAAATTTGACCCTCGTATTTTTTTCTGAAACGTGATTAATCTTAATGTTAATATCTTTGATTAGTTTTCACTTTTCAATTTACACCAAAAATAGAAAAGTTTATTTACTTTGATTGCACTGGAGGTGCGAAATACTCGAAACATTTTTCTATGACTGAAAATGAGGTTTGGTGGATAATCAATCAAAGTTCAAACTTCAAATGTTATTTAAGTCTCAAAATGTGGACTGAAGGCCCATAGAGCAAGTTTGACAGTTAAATACTCCATACAGTTCTTAAAAATTGAAATGAAATAAAATTTTCTGTGTTTCTAACCAAAATGAAATAAAAGGTTTTCAAAGTTTTCGAGCTTTTTGTTTGGAAAACAGCCGTACAGCCGTAGCCCATTAGGTTGATTCTAATTGGTTGTTTATTGAACAAAAAGCTCGAAATATTTTGATTTAAAAAAAAGAAGTGTTGAAATCTTTTTTAAAATCCAAAATAAAATAATAACATCATTGTTTTTCTGGTAAAATTTTATTGTACAAAAGTAGGTAAAAATTTTTTTAAATTTGGACTATGACCATTTTATTCGTTTTTATTGTCGTCGGTGGTCTAAACCTAATTAAATTCATTAATAGGCACCAGAAATTCTTTTTGAGTGAAAAAAATGAGAAAAAAACTTGAACTAGGTATCTATCCAAACCCAAGAGTGAAATTTTGGAACTTGAAATTTAAAGTGTTTTAAAAACCGTGTGTGAAAAATTTCCATAGATAGATCGATAACTTTAGCTTCAACTTAAAAAATAGAACAATAAAAACTAAGAAAATATTAAAATATAAAACTAGAATAATAAAATTGTGATTTTTGAAAAATTTCCCCTCTTGCCTCAATTTGTTTTTTTTTTCAAAATGTGTTTACTTACTTATGCTAACTTATGCCAAAATTGAACACAGCGCCACAGCCGATGATTTTTTGGGTAAGAGCATTCATTCTTTGGCCATTTAAGCATTATTCTATAAAATAATTTTCCAACAATAATTTTGTTTCAGTTTTTAATTGGATAAGTTGAAGTACATATTACATTAATATGGCATTTCTGAATTTTAATATAGCAAAAATATTTTAATTTTTTTCTTCAACTTTTTAATTTTTTTCGATTTCTCAACGCTTTAGAATTTTTTCATTGAAACAATTTTTTCTGATTTTTAACTGAATAAGCATTTGAGTAATACGAAAAAATTATTTTTGTCAAGTATGTAGTATGTACTCCTGAAATGTGGGATAAATGTGAAAAATATGTACCAAAAAATCGTTCAAAAAAATCCAAGATAAACTCATCAAGGAGATGAATAGTGCTATGAAAACTACATTTGCATAAATTTTGTTCTGATGATTTTTTGCCTAACATCAAAACTGAAGAGATGATACTAAATCATTTAAAGTTGAAAAAAATTGAAACTCGTTTATTATGAATAATTTGTTGCTCCTTCAATATTGATGTTGGGAAAAAATCATCAAAACTTTTTTTCAGTTTTTCAAGTAAGTACTACCTACTTATTTCTTTTTTACAAGATTTTTTTGTAGCTCCTCTTTCAACTTTCTAGTCGAACAAAAGATGATAATTAGGTAGGTACCTATTTCGTGAAATTTGTCTAATATACTTATTTGAGGTACTAGGTAGGTAGGTAGCTGTAGCTAGACAAAGATATTTATTCCTATTAAGTATTAAAATTTTGATTTGCGTTCATTTTTTCAATAGTCTTTTGCCCTTCGATTTTAAGAATAGGCAACATGATTATCCAGATTATCTAACACATTTTTAAGTGGTACTCGGTTGTATCTCTATAGTTTATGGTAGTAACCAGTCACTGTACAGTGTACACCCTGCATAGTGAAATTTTATGGGAGATTGGACAGAGATAAAGAATTTAGAAACTCTTTTAGAACTGTAGACGCAATTTCCTGATTATTTCATCCTCCTCCAACTTTCGAAAAAAAAAGAACAAAACGATCCACCCTAATACTCACTTAGGTATCCTCGATAATTTTTGCAGAACGGTAATAAATTTTCGATACTCACAATAAAAAATTTACCTCTAGAATAAATAATACAACACCTGCATGCAAGTATAGAAAGACCTACCTACTTACATTCTATTTTTCAAACTTGAAATTAACGCCCCTGCAGTTCATTCGCACCCTTTTTTTAACAATACAATTTTCGACGGATAAACTTGGTGAAGAAAACCATACTTACGTTGTTATCAAAAAAATGCATTAAGATTTACCGTCGCAAGACGCAGATTTACCCGTTTTTCCCCAACGTTCATATAAATATTTCAACAGATACGAAGTCATTTGGAGTTTTGTCTAACATTCGGTACATCAGGGGTTGGTGTGAAATTTCTTATCTAATAGCGTTAAGGGATGGAAATGCAGGCTATGAATAATAGATGTTTATTTAAAGGGAGGGAAAATAAATGTATTTTGCCAATTATTGACCTTCAGCCGTCTTTTATGTATCGAAATTACACCCTTGATTTTTATTCTGACATTAAGGGTTGGAAAAGTACTAAACATTGTTAGCTTTCTTTTATGATTTAATTTCTTCTCCGTATAGTTGATTTATTAAGTACCTAGATATACTTACCTACATATGAGTTTTATCAAGGAAGAAACTTACTGTAGGTGCAAGTGCAACATTAATTATTTAGAAGGAAGACATCTCGATCTACACTGATGAAAATCTATCCTTTTTTTAAAAATAAATTTATGAATTCATTTGTCAAAAGAAAAAAAAAGGTAGGTAAATTGATGTGTGTGATTATAATATGAAAATTCATTTTTAATTTAATAGGTATCGACTATAGGCAACCCATAATAAAATGTTGAATTCCTAATCGGTCTCCAAAACTTGAAACTAATTCAAAAATATTTAAAATTTTGAAGCAGCAAAAATATTTAACAGTTGGAGAAAAAAACGTACCAAAGTTGTTGGAAAGGAATAAAATTTTTACAATAGTTCGTTATAATGTATTACTAGCCTGCAAGCATCTAGTTCTGCTTCCTTTTACATCTTTTTTTCCGCGTTAAGGTTGATTTTCATACAGAGTGTGAGTAAAGTCAAGCATGCGAAGAGAGAAAAGTTTGGAAAGTTTTCAGGGGAAAATTATAGCATTAAGAATAAGAAGAAAATAAACGACGCAGTGTAGTAGAACGGGGAGTATCCAGCTTGTTAAGATCGGATAGATAAATACCTTAGTTTCGATTTTAACATTCTTATTTTCCGTCCCGTCTAGTTTTTCAAAATAAGGGGTTCATAAATTCGTCGGCAATCGTTTGATAACGTGAATTTCCATCTGTTCAATTTAACTTCAGTCACCTTTTTTTCCCTTTTGTTCTTTTATCTGGCGATCTGTGTCGATGATATTTACGAACTCAACTTTTTACGTTCGAATTATTAATTAAAAGTTTTACAGAACAAGTTTATAATGTATTTGAATATTAAGTAGATAGGTAGGTACCCTTACTTGAGGTTTTTATAAGCAATAGGTTATCTTGGAAAAATAGAAATACATATGTATGTTTAAGAGGATTCCTGAGCAGATGCAATGGTATAGGTAAATGAAATAGGTAATTAAATTTATTTTTAATCAAACAATACGAAAATCTTCTTTGACGGACAACTTTATTCCTATTTTTTTAAGCCTTGAATTAAATTCTTAGGTGCCTGATAGAAATAAAATATTTCGTTATCTTGCTTTCTACCTTTTTTTTCAAATTTGTGAATTTGTGAATATTTTTCATAAAGTTCTATTCAAGAAAACATCACTATATTCAATTCAAATAAAAATCTTTTTGAATTTAATTTATAAGCCTGGAATTTATTCAGAATAATACAAATAATATTATGTCTGTTACTCAACAGCACACATAAAGTTATCGATGTAAAAATTGGCCAACAATCAGAAACAATTGACTGACACCCAATCCATTTTTATTACCCCTGCCCAGAAATGAATGCCAACGGGAAAATACAGGTAGGTACTACGCCAAGGAAAACTTTGAAAATAAGTGTTAAAGCCGCAAGTGTAACACGCGCTGCGAATATCAACAATTCTGGAAGTTAAAGAAGAAAGAACTTTTCCCAAATTACGGCGAAATAAAAAGAGAAAATTTTCGCCAGAAAACCGCGCGAAAGAAAGAGAAACAGATATTTTCTTTTCTTGAAGCAATGTGCGAAGACGAGATGGGTAAAAACTTGCCAAGAAAATTTCTCACTGTTTTGGTTTATAATTTCTTGAAAACGGTTTATTTTATTTAACTTCTCTACTTCTAAACAATCGTTTACGCTTCATTAGTTATATTAGCCGTATTTATCAAGACTATTCACTTATTAATCTTCATCCAAGTTTTTTCCTCGCGTACATTTTTCTTATTTATTTATTTTCGGTTTCATTAAAACAATTTAATTTTTTGGAAGAATATTTTCAAAAAAATTGTCTTCAAGGACGTCGTGCTTTGCGGCAATTTATTATAATTTTTTCTTTCAAATAAAATTAACTAAGTAGTACCCACTTTGTGATGAATTTTCAATGCGAAAAATTATCATCCATCTCCCCTCTCCTAAATTAATGTAAAATTTAATTTTTCACACAGTAAATAGGTATTTCGCCTTTAAAAAAATCTCAAATAGGGAATTGAGTACTCATTAATCATTTCAAAATATCTACTTACTTCATAAAACGTTGACAGAATTTCTAGGAAAAAAATTGTAAACCTGCTTGTAAAATTTCTTAGGTTTAGGCTGCGATGAAAACTTTACGACTCATTAATGTTACCTTTGATTAAAATATGAAAAAAATTTGTGAAAAAAGTACCAGTATTAGAAATATTGCAATATGGGGCTATAATATAGACATTCAATTTTCAACGAAACAATCATTTTTGTTATAAACTTTTGTTAATAGTATACGAGCTGAAAGATTTGAATAAAATCGAGCCCTGTTTACCAGGGTACAGTGATTAATTACTTGTTTATAATAAAGTCCGGATACCCGCTTTGAAAATGAATTCTTTTTCAGCGTTTTTTCATTTCTTTGCATCTTTTTAATTCGGTCTTTTCTATCGAATCTTTTTTTTTTAATACCTATCTAATTTAAAAATTTATTATAATCTTCTATCCTTTTGAAGATTATTATGTAGGTATCTTTGAGAATGGATCGAGGTTGAAAAAAAAAACAGAATACATACCTTACTCATTCACTATGGACTGATTTTCATGATTAAGTTGCCAATTTAATTTTCTTTTATTGATGGAAGGTAACAGTTGATTATATGAGCATGAGCAGGTATTTCCGACATAAATGAGCAAATAAAAGTTGTAGGAACTTAACTTGTCAGGACGTTGTATGTATCATACTTTTTCTGGAATTCTTGCAGTGACTTTTTTTTGTTGGTCCATACTTTGAAGTAGGTACCTACTTACTTAGGTACCTGAATTTATCATGACTCATTTTAACGAAGTACCTAACGAGTTTTAGGGTGAAAGGTAGGCCTACTGACTTGTAAATATGCAACATATACTGAGTCTGCATAGACATGTTTGTCTGTCCTGTAATTTGAAGGGGTAAAATTATTTCCCAACTAAAATTTCATTGCCAATTTGATTCTGCAACCAATTTAAGTGGAAAATTTTTGTTGGCGTCATTGAAAAGTTCAGTTTATGGGGAAACTTGATCTATTCATGTGGTTAGTTTCTTATATAAGGTCAATAGGGAGTTGTACGATTTAAAAATAATTGAAAAAATAACATAACACAGTGCACAACTTATTTTATTTTCGTTAAAAGTCTTAAAAAAATTATCTTGCTGCTTATTATTATTGTTTACTTTTTTGAATGAAAAAAAATCGATTTTCTTTTTTTTTTTAGATATAACCCGGTACCAATAAAAAAAACTTGAGATGAACATACAGGGTGTTCCATGAATCGTTTGCCAAACATATTTTTTCGGATATAACTGGGACTTACCACTAAAAAAAACATGAGATGAACATGCTGCCTATTTTGAAAATTGAAGGGACAAATGCTGCTTCTAAAAAAAACACGTCAAACATTTTTTCAACCATGGGAATGAATAGTACTTTGAAAACTGAGCAAATTTTCACTGTATGACTTTTTGCTTATCTTTAAAATTGTGGGCTACAAAAAAATTGTTCAAAAAAATTTCTCAAAAAATGAACTGATCAAGGGAATGGATAGTAAGTACGTTAAAAACTGAAAAAAATTATGCTGTTAACTTTTTGCCTAACATCAGAAATAAAGGGGCTAAAGGGTCATTAAAAATTGAGAAAATTTGAAAATTTTTTGAAGCCCATTTATTTTCTGACCCATAACCCCTTCATTTTCGATGCTAGGCAAAAAGTCTACAGAATAAAATTTCTTCAGTTTTCAACGTATTATCCATTCCCTCGATCAGTTCATTTTTTGAGAATTTTTTTTGAACAATTTTTTGTAGGGCCTTCAATTTTAAAGATAGGCAAAAAGTCATAAAGTGAAAATTTGTTCAGTTTTCAAAATATTATCAATTCCAATGGTTGAAAAAAATTTTGACATGATTTTTTTAGAAGCAGCATTTGCCCCTTCAATTTTAAAAATAGGCAACGCGTTCATCTCAAGTTTTTTTTTTCAGTGATCCCGGTTATATCCGGAAAAATATGTTTGGCAGACGATTCATGGAACACCTTGTATTACCTATTTTGAAAATTGAAAGGGCAAAAGCTGCTTCTAAAAAATCACATCAAAAATTTGTTCAAACATGGGAATGAATAGTACTTTGAAAACTGAGCAAATTTTCACTGTTCAATGACTTTTTGCTCATCTTTAAAATTGAAGGGGCTACAAAAATTTTTTCAAAAAATTAACATGATTAGGGAAATGGATAGTACGTTGAAAAATGAAGAAATGTTATTCTGTAGACTTTTTGCCTAACATCGAAAATAAAGGGGCTAAGGGCCTTCAAAAATTGGAAAAATTTGAATTTTTTTTGAAGCCTATCTATTTTGAGTGACCCCTAGCCCCTTCTTTTTCGATGTTAGGCAAAAAGTCTACAGAACAAAATTTCTACAATTTTCAACGTTTTACCCATTCCTTTGATCAGTTAATTTTTTGAGAACTTTTTTGAACAATTTTTTTGTAGCCCCTTCAATTTTAAAGATAGGAAAAAAGTCATACAGTGAAAATTTGCTCAGTTTTCAAAGTACTATCCATTCCCATGGTTGAAAAAAATTTTGATGTAATTTTTTTAGAAGCAGCATTTTTCCCTTTCAATTTTTAAAATAGGCAATATGTTCATCTCAAGTTTTTTTTATTGGTACCGGGTTATATCAAAAAAAAAAGTTTGACAGACGATTCATGGAACACCCTGTACCTTCGCTGAAATTGGACCAAATTAAAATTTCAAAAATTCACCAAAAATCGAAAAATCAACATTTGGTAACTGAAAATGGGGAAGAGATAGTGGGAGGCTGAGGTTTGGAGAGTCTGGCGCCATGAAACTGCTATATATCTAGAAGAAAAATTTAGAGAAAATATTACTATATTCATGAAATTATTTTAAAAAGGAGGCGAACCATAAAGGTGGTCATAACTCACAATATCGATGCCAAAAAAGTACCCTTGTGCGAAAAAATCGAAAAATGACATGGTTTTTAAATTTTTCCCAAAAATAAGTACATGTACAATGATATTCGTTGATAAAAATTACGTACGTGTGAAAAACAAGAAATGAAGATTTTAAAAACAAAGGGTTTCAGTTACGAGGAAGGGAATTTCTCCTCGGTTGATCTACGCTTGCAAGTGATCCTATGGTGAGAAAATTGAAACTAAAAATTTTATGAAAATGATTTTACTTCTGCAACTTAGAAAGACAGGCAAACATATAAATTTATTCACTAGATTCAGTAGGTATTGAAATATCCTTCGGGTAGTTACTACTTATAGGTAATGTAAACTTGTTGAGGAAAGGAATGCCAATAAGTACGTGCAGAAAAAAATTAATGTTGCAGGTAAGGCATTTGCTCAACATTTTCTTCGAAGCTACGAAACATTTTAGGTAAAGATGGGTAATAGCAGGTACTTGTGAAATTCACAACAAAATAGCTTTTCATTTTCTTTACGTTCTCACGGGAATACTGGTCGCGTAAAATATGTCCAATGGGTAATTATGATTTATAGAGAATAAACTCGGCATTAACGTTCAACATTTTCTAATATTGAAACTAATTAGGAGAAAAAGTACGTGCTATTAGGTTATTTTCTTTTTTTCTTTTTTTGGCATTAGGTACCTACCTTTAACAGTCTTTGATTTACCTAGGTATCTTTTTGGGTGCGATGACATGTGACGACATCAGTAAAATACTATAAAATAAAATAAATAATTTACTGAAAAATTTGGTCGAAAAAATGACAATATAACAACAAATATTGCAATAAAACGTATATATAAATGGAATGAATGAAAATTTATAAAATCATAGCTAATGGAAATTCCTAACGAAAGAGATAGCGGTAATTTAATTATAAAACGAATCCATCCGTTTGTTGAAAGCTTTTATCGTTTAATGTATCCTAATAAAGTACTACACAGAGACGGAGAGAGGCTACGTAAGAGTTAATAAACGAAGCAGCGACGTAGGATATTCAAAAATGAAAGTAAAACAACACTAGCTTCATATGTATGCAAAAGTTTATATTTAATTTTAACTTTTAACCAATATACCCTTGCCTATTAACAATTCAAAATGAAACATTGAATTCGCGAATCTAAAAAACAGATAAATGCATACCGCATTAGACTGCAAGTGGTGTTTTTTTTTAAAGCTGATTATATTTTGTACATACGTTATCCTCGAGCTGACAGTTCACATTTTTGTATGTGAAATATTAGCAAACTCGATCAGTTAAATGTAACATATAAATTCAGTCGACGTTGCGAATGGACTTCATAAAATAATATCATGCAGTTATACTATGTATGCGACTTTTCACCCCTTAGTGAAACATGTAACATTGTCTCTCTCATTCGTGGTTCGTGCTGTCTTGACTTCGGAGAGTCGACGAAACAGTATTTTTTATGGGTTTTGATTTCAGTCACTTAATAATACAGATACCCATACGAGCTTAAAATGTCACCATTTTTTTCATCGGTGTTACGTGCAGCTTTTTATATCCTGTCAAGGTATCATGAGGGAGGGGGAAAGGTGTATCAATTCGTTAATTCATCGGTTACCTGACAAAAGAAGTGTCCCTATCAGCAGCGAAAGAAAAATTCGACGAAAGTGTATTATAAAAGAATTTCATCTGAAATTTCAAATGTTGAAGTTCATTTTTCGAATTTTAGCGAATTTTTGAAAGTTCAAATTTACTCCATAAGGCAAAAAATATAAAAGATCAAATCCTAATTTCGACCTCTCAAATTGATTGCAAGTGATTTTGAGATATTTTGAGTCTACAGAAAAATTTGGAATTTTTCAGACTTGAAAAAAGAAACGAAAAAGTATCCATACGAACTTTTGCATCTACAAACACTGATTACCCATGCTTGTGACCTATTTGATTGATTAAAGCATAATTTTCCAAAATTCGTAACTGCTGGTTAAATTCCATATTCTTCTCTAAAAATGATTTGGTGAAAACTGAAAAATACACGAACAACATTGAGCATACTGGGGCAGATCAAAGAAGCTCTCAAAGTTGGACTTTTCTCCAAAAACGACCTTTTCCTCGAATTCTTTTTAACACAAAAAGCGAAGTTTTTGTAGTTACTTAAACTGATGGTAAAAGTGAAACATGGTGGAAAATAGTGTTTTTGGGCAAAATCAACTACCTATAGGTATCTGATCATTTTGGCCTTGAATTTATTCAAAAAACATTTTGTTCCAGTTTTCATTGACTTCTTCAATTTTTTGAAAACATTCAAAATATAAGTGTGATAATGGAGGGATAAAAATTGAGGTACTCTTTCATTTATAAATGAGTGAAAATTATCTAAAGTCACCGGAGAACAGTTGAAATTGCAGCACAGTAATAAATCAGTGAAAAAAGTTTTATTGAAAGCAAACAGTGAAAAAAATAATGGAAAATCAGTAAAAATTCAGTGGAAAGTCAGTAAAATCTCCGAAATTTGCTAAAAAAAATCAGTGAAATTTGTTGAAAAATCAACGAAATTCTTTGAAAAATCAGTGAAAATTTGCTGAAAATCAATTAATTTTGCGGATTTTTTCTACGCTGCAATTCTGACTATTTATCAGTGATTTTTCACTGATTCAAAATGAGAGTGTAGCAAGTAAAAATTTTATTTTGTCTTTTTTAGTTCTGAATACAACTTTCAAGCTGTTCCTCCCCCTTCCAATTATCTCCAAAAAAATATAATCTTGCCCTCCTCTTAATCAAATTGTTGGGAAATCTCAACTATAAAACGCGAGGTAGAGGTCTAAAAGTGATAGGTATCGATCAAAGTACCCATCCATGGGTACAGGAGGTGCAGAAATCAAATAGCATCGATGACCCACTGACAGAAAATTTTAAAATCACACACTTATTTGAGGCTTCTTAGAGAAAAATTTGAAGGTAGTCGAAAAATAGCCATTTTTGAAAATTTCCAGCTCCCATTCCTTTCGATTCAGCGGGCTGAAATTTTTTGTGGAAGGGTTTCGATTCAAAACAATTATATAAACTTTGTGAATTTGATTCAAATTCAGTTTTTTTTTTGATTCTCCCTAATACCTACACATTGAGGTGAAAAACCTAGTCAGTACATTCCTATTTAGGTCGATTTGAAGAGGCTAGCAAATTCCAACACTCAAAAATGAACAAAATTTGTTGAAGAAAAATATACAGGATATTTCAAAGTTGATCGCGCTCCTCCCAACCAGTGAGTGGGCCACTCGTCCTGAGTTCAAGTATGTATGTTTGCCTAACCTTCAAATTGCAGGGGCTGAGTTATGCTCTTCGATTTTTTTTTTTTTTTGAATTTCGTTTCGCATTTTCTACCGAGCGTTACTCGACAACCAAGATAGATAGAAAGTTACGCTTTGCGGCAGCGGATAGCGCACTTTCTCTAGAATTTTTCTATGCGGTTGACGATTTTTTCTATTTTTGTAAATAACTAAAAAAGTTGTCCTCTATTGGGTGAATTATTATTAATGTTTCTAGAAGAAAAAACCGCGATCTTTCCAATGGAGCAAACCCCACTCCTCTATCTTGCTTGAATCAAAAGTTATGAACGTTTAATTTTGTGAAAAATACAAGAAAAACCTCACTTTTTTGATTTTTCAAATTTCAAAAATTTTTATCTTCGTAACTAAATGAGACCAGGATATGGGGTTTGCAGCATTGAATTGACCAAGTATTACATTACCTACACAACATAGGCATGATATATGTACTTCAATTTTGCAAATAAAAATTCTTTATAGAAATTTTTTCAATTTTTTTGACAAATTTTTTTTATGAAGGACTTGCAGATATTATTTCAATTTTATGTAGTGCAATACTTAGTTAATTCAATGCTGCAAGCCCCATATCCTGGTCTCATTTAGTTACGAAGATAGAAATTTTTGAAATTTGAAAAATCAAAAAAGTGAGGTTTTTTTGGTAGGTATGTATTTTTTTCAAAATTAAACGCTCATAACTTTTGATTCAAGCAAGATAAAGGAGTGGGGTTTGCTCCATTGGAAAGATCAGTTTTTTCTTCTAGAAACATCAATAATAATTTACCCAATAGAGGACAACTTTTTTAGTTATTTACAAAAATAGAAAAAATCGTCAACTTTTTTACACGTTTTTATCGAATATTTTATGCGGTATACCCACCCTAGATCACTTGCAAAAATTATCAACCACATTGAAAAATGCTAGAGAAAGTGGGCTATCCGTTGCCGCAAAGCGCAACTTTCTATCTATCTTGGTTGTCGAGTAACACTCGGTAGAAAATGCGAAACGAAATTCAAAAAAAAAAATTTCGAAGAGCATAACTCAGCCCCTGCAGTTTGAAGGTTAGGCAAACATACATACTTGGACTCAGGATGAGTGGCCCACTCACTGGTTGGAAGGAGCGTGGTCAACTTTGAAACACCCTGTATTGAGATTTGAACAGGCAGTTACGAATTTCAGAAAATTGAGAAAATTATGCTTTAATCAATCAAATTGGTCATCAATATGGGTAATTTAAGTACCTACGTTTGTAGGTGTTAAAGTGCATAAATGGACTTTTTTGTAATTTTTTTCAAAGCTGGAAAATTCCAAAATTTCCTAGAGGCTCCAAAACTTCTTCCAATCAATGGGTGGAGGGGGGGGGGGTCGAAAATAGAAAATAATCCGGATTTCAATGATGTTTGTTAATTAAATTAAATTTCATATTTTGTACGTCATGAGGTACCTAGGTAATTTTAAATTTTCAAAAATTCGCTAAAATTCAAGAAATGAACTTTAGCGTTTGAAATTTTAGATATATGGAGTTCTTTTATGATATACCTACTTTTGATTACCCATTTTGTTTGGGTCCAAAATTCTACTACAGTTTGGAATAGGTACCCTATTCAATTGCAAGTAAAAACTCTTCAATTTGATAATGAGGCGAAAGAATTCAAATCTTTCCTGCCAATTGTTACCTAAATGAATATGGTTCCTTTATGAGGCCCACAAACCCAAACCCATATGGTTAGGCCATTAATCTATCATAAACAAACATCAAAGTAGGTATTCGCATTCGACACCGCCATGCCAGCTCCTAATTGAAAACATACGAAAACACAGCCCCATCCACGACATCGAAATTAGGTACCCTTAAAATCAGTTCGACGAAAGTAATTTGATTCGGGCACGCACCACGGTGCAGTATAAGGCTAGTGCATCAGGCTGAAGTGCAATGCGAAACAATAAAGAGCGTGAAACTGCGTCAGCAATTGTCCATAGATACTTATTTAATCAACGTTTGCTTGTTTACTGTAAAATGAAGGGCTAGCGTTTCGTGTTGTTACGAACACCGAGAATAATAAATGGTTCATGTGATGATGAGCTAAAGGGAAATGGAGAAATGTACAGCGGTGGACCTCCGTGCAATGATTTTCGTTACGAGAGGAAATCTTTCCTATGGCAAATTAATCTCCCTTTTTGGTTCGCTTTAATACATACCTATATCTAACCCTATTGGTAATGGTAACGTCGATTTCGATTGTAACCCGAGTGTTTAATAAAATTATGTAACTTGGGTAAACAGGATATAGCCTGTGGCCAACATCGACCACATTGCATTACAAATAATATAGAAAATTCTTCGTCGTATTGTTCGGTACACAGGTAGCCAAAGGTTTTAATTTTTAGCGGTTTATAAAAGGAGACGATAAATCAATGTTTTTTTTTCTCTCCGCTTCGATGTTACGTTGCACAACATGTGAAGAATCAAGCACCTATAAATAAGTTAAGAGTGGAAATTGCGCAAAAAATCCAATATTACAAGGACAATGATAGAATTTTTTTCACAATTTCACGTTCTCATTCGACAATGCCCAATGGTACGAAATTCGTTCATAAAACCATTCACAGACGCTTGAATTTTTTCACACATGCTTTACGAATCATTTCAAACTTCACCGAGTTTAATAACTATATTTTCTTCTGCTTGTCTTCAGTATTTGGAAGTACGGGTTTATTTTGTTATGTACCCTCGTTTCATTTTCGTCCCCTCGACAGCGTACACCTCGCGCAAAAGGAAAAGTACTAACATCTCTGCATTCTTTCATACTGGCGAACGTTTACCTTTTTATATACACAAGTGGCAATCTACGTTAGGCTCACTTTAATATACACTATATCACACAAAGGATAACGTAAACATGTGTGACTGGAATTGTTATAGTAAGTAATGTAACCCCATTTTTTGCCCTGCTCTATGACGTTTTCCCAATACCAGAAAATATATCTGTGTAACCAAAATACAGCAGCATGAATTTACGTTAGTTGGGTCATTTTTTTTTTTAGAAAGCCAAGTCGATGACTTCTTTTGCCAAAATAGGTATGTACTTACTTGAGCAAATAGAACACCCTTTATTTTTCCACCATACCTATTTCTCTCTATTAAACATAATTGTACAAATGGAGGGTTCATTTTTTTTAAATTCATTTTTAAAAGTATCTTGATTGATATTGCGCTAGTTTAATTATTACCTATTTGTAGTTTATGGATTTCATTTAGAATTGTAGGTATGTACTACAGTAGTGGTACTCACCTATGAAATCATTTTGCAAGAAATGTTTTCATAAGGGGTAGAAATGACAAGATGAAGAGAAATAGTGCGCAGAAGTACCTACAGTCAAATGGATGGAGTCCATTATTCCAAGTCCATCTCTCCTTGCATTCGTCCTCAAGTATTCCTGGAAATGTATGACTAGCTGAACTACGGATTGATTGCACAATCAGTCACTAGAAACCCCATCTTCCGCATTATCTATCCATATAGACAAAGTCGAGTTACCCCGACGCGCCTATTTCATAAGAAAAGTGTAAGGGAACATTTTTATTAGTGGAATTTTCAAAATTTAGGGGAAAACAAGGCAGTTGTTTACGGTAAACACGTTGTATTTTTTAAATTGCAGGGGCTAATTATGTAAAATTTTCATTTTCGTTCATTTCGAAATATTATGCAAAAATAGCAGGTTTCCTTCAAAATATTAAGTGTGATGATGCAACATTACATGGAATGAAAAAAGTCATTGTTATCATCAATTAAAAATTAGGTGGGATTGGAATGGCGGTGGGGTGGGAGTGGGGTAGAGGGAGGTAATGTATTTTAGTCGTAGAATCGGTATCAACGGCCAGTTTTGGTCAAAATGTTCCTTTTAGTGCAGTTTAATGCCAAGAACTGATATTTTAAAATAAAAATTACGTATTATGTAGCAGTGATGTGGAAACGCGAAAATTTTTTTCCGTTTCTGGAAACGTTTCTAGTTTTAAGCACAACGTTTCCGTTCCTGGGAACGTTTCCGTTTCCGAGTGCAGCGTTTGCGTTTCCGTTTCCGTTTCCAGAAACATGTTCACTTTCCAGAAACGTGTTTCCGTAATTTTTTTTTTCAAATTACAGGGCACGAAAAATTCATTTAAAATCAACGAAAATTGATAAAATTTGGCATTATACCCTATTTTTGACCTCCCAAATCGATTGGAAGCGGTTTAGAAACGTTTCAGAGTCTCCAGAAAATTTTAGAAATTTTTAACGCTGGAGAAAACCCCATAAGAATGGTTCATATAAATTTCAGTACCCTGCAACCTCAAATTACCAATATTAGTGATCTATTTGATCGATCAAAACACAATTTTCCGAAATTTAGCAGAGTTGAGTTCAAATTCATATTTTTTCTAGGAAAATTGTTTTCCAAAAAAAAACATGGATTTGAACAAAAAGTTACAAATTTTAAAAAACGATGATTTTATTGATCAAAGTAGGCCAGTGCTAGGAAAAAAATCTGTATAATTTTGAATCCAAGCTACCAAAAATCGCAAAATTTTTCACGATGAAAAAATTTTCTCCCAATCCTTTATGGGTGTATAAAATTATATACTACACCTTGCCATGTAAATTATAATTGAAGAAAATTCAATATTTTCGACATTTCGACACCAATTGAGATCAAAATTTATGAAAAAATAATTTAAAATGCGTTGGAAACGCCGGAAACGCGTTTTTTCGCGTTTCCGATTCCGTTTCCATTCACGTTTCCGGTTCTCTTAAAATTATTTCAGGGCGTTTCCGTTCCCGTTCCCGTTTCTCAAAATTGAGCGTTTCCGAGCGTTTCTTGGAAACGTTTCCGTTCCGTTTCCACATCACTGTTATGTAGGTACTGAAAATACTACATATTTTTTTTTTTCAAAATAACACTCAGAGGATACGTTCAAAAAATCCTATTAATTTTTTGTCAGAAACAACTAGTTTCCCATAAAGAGTTATCTTGGTATTTAAAAAACCCCAGGTAATTAGGTATTTGCGAACAAACCTACTTTTATAACTTTTTCGAATTTTAACGAATCTCAACGAAAATATGTGAAATGTCTTCAGAAAAACATGATAAAAAGTTGAGATTCTTTGGCAAATGTTTACCACCTCCTTTCTTCAGATAAAGCCTCAAAGTTCCAAAATTTTAATTTCGAAAACAATTTTCGTTTTTCTTTTTTTTTTTGATACATTTATTATTATTACTGAGAAGTAAAGAAGATTACGCTTTTACCTGGTTTTTGAGGGTGAGGGGGGGGGGTTGTGTTCACAACCATGAATTTTTCGCACAATGAAAACGGTTTTTTGGAAATATTTCGAAATTGAATTTTTTTTAAAAAATCATCTTATCTACCGACGGTTAAATCAATAAAAAAAATATTTTTACTAAAAATGGACAGATCGACTACAGACCAGTAAGGTAAGACTTGCGGTGTTTGTTTTGTTTTTTGTTTTTCGAAAGGTAAATAAAAGGTGGCTAAGAAGTTGCATTTAGACCTCAAAAAGACCTGGTAAAAATTTCTCTCCCCCTCACATACTTTCATCTTTAACTCTCCTCATTCAGTCTTAAAATCTGACTACCTCGTATCTTTGTATTTGAAAAAATGTTTAAAATAGGTATCTTTCCAAAAATTTGCTTTGTATTTACATATAAGTATGAGTACTTTTTAGTCAAATAATTTTGTCACTTCATTTCTCAGAAGTAGGTACTTGGAAAATATCAATTTTTTCAATTTTTTGAAATATTTCGTAAGAAATACATAAATATTTTTCTGAAATAGGGTTTACGGTATCGATCTTAATATCTTGACCCAAGAAAACCATCGGCGGTAATTTTCCTTCAGCACTCCTCGTCCAAGCCATTTTATCAAAACAAAACAAAAATGCATGGTAAATACATATTTTTCCAAAAAAATTCCCGTATTTTTCACTGAATATTCGAAAAACTTGAAAATATAATTATTTTAATGAGGTTATAAGATGAAAAATTCATGCCAATGGTATTTTTGGGTAAAAAAACATCCATTAAAACCATTTTTGATTTTTTTTTAATTTTTTAATTTTTTTAATGACCGGGTGAAGAGGAGTAGGTAGGTACGGGTAGGGTAGAAGTGAAATTTTTACCAGGTCGTTTTGTGGTTTAGACACAACTTCCTAGCGACCTTCCCTGTTCAACTTTCAAACAAATGTGCAAAATGATTAGGCTGACCTGAGAACAATCCTGACACAATTCCTTTATTTCAGAGATTCTAAAATTTCGTCGTAATTTGACGTTATTTCATAGGAATTCTAGAATCCCCCAAAAATAAAGTCATTTCAGAGTTATCCGACGTCCATGTTGAGTGAAAATGAATCCTTCAATATTACTTAATCCTCATGTACCTAATCATTTTTTAAATTCAATTTAAAAATATCTTCAAAATAACGTTTTTGGCCATAAATAAAAACCATGTGAGCACTTCAAAAAACTCAGGAAAAATCGTGGGCTTTTTCACTCTTCACTAGTAAAAGTTTTCCTACAACTTGTTTCGAAAAAAATTAAAAATTTTGAATGATAATTCAAGATTTTTCTGGGAAGTAGGGAGTACCTACTACCTACCTATAAGAACGTTCACCGAAAATCTCAAATTTTTACCACGTATTTTGAGATTTTCTCACAGCCACTTTTTGTAAGGGTTCATCAAAATTCGAAAAAAAAAGTAAAAACGACCCACATTAAGTATACATAGTGAGCGAATAGTCATGAAGGGGGATAGTGTGTAAATGGGACAGAGAGGAGAATATTTTGTTCTTCGTATGAGATAGCTACCGAATAATCAGTTTCAGTAGGTACCTTTTTAACATGATCTTTTTAAATAATTTTTTCATTCTCATTTTTTGTTAGTTTATATTTGAAAGATTGTGCTGTATTACCCTTTTTTTTTTTAGCAATAAAAAAATGCAAATGATCGATTTAATCCTACTTCCTTTTCCTTTTTATGTTTCAAATACAAAATACGAAGAGATTAACTTAATGAAAAAATTCAATCAATGCTTCTTTCTTTTTTTCATCCCTGATGATGTAGGGGAGTTGTATCAATTTTCTATCAAGTAAGGATTAAAGTATTTTCGTTTTTATTGACGTGAATTTTTATCAACTTACGGTTACGGGTGCCTGTGTTTAATTTTTTATATGTTATATTTCTTGGAGATGTTTTGTATGACCTATTTAACTGTATACTTGGAATGATAATGAGAATGGGAATAATTTTCAAATGATATAGTTCAGTAATTAATTAATTATTCATAATTAGGTAGGTACCTACATGTTTGAAATATTTTTGGAAAATAAAATTTATATTAAACATCTTAAAAAGTAACCATACCTACACTTATGTACCTATACGTACCTAGTAATAAAAAAAAATTAAAAATATCACACAGGATGAAACATCGGCCAGTTTTTGATTGTAATTAAAGAAGCCAACAAAGATTTCCGAATTGCATTCATAAATCTCGAAAAGATGAAACATTTTCGTGAACATGTGATATATAGTTTTCCTAAGCTTATTATATTACTTAAGAGTCAGGTAGTCATTAATTTTAATAAAATTTGGGGCTTGAACATTTGGTTTGTTTTAAAGCCAGCTCGTTTTGGTTAGGGGACACATTGGAGGGTATGTATTGGGAAGAATACACAGGCCGCACCTAGACCAACGAATTCGTTTTGTCGGTAATCGCACAATTTATGGAAGTTTGCAGAATTAAAAAGACTCGGAGGTGGAAAACGCGACTTGTTTATGGCTTTTCGTTAATACTACGTTTGAGAGTTTTTTCCGCAAGTATTTTATTTCACTTTAAGCAGTACCTTAAGTCGATTTCGAATCATAATAATGGATTATATATCTTGAAAAGTGCGAACAGGTTATACATTATCGAAGATCTATGTATATTTTTTCAACAGAATCGGGGAACTTTTTAATAAAAATTAATTCCTGAAAAAATTCTTTGTACGAATAAAACACATTAAAATATGATATAGAACGCTTATTAGTATTTTTTTTAAAAATGGCAATCGTAATTTTACTTGCACTTCATCATTTCTTCCATGTTAATTGCACAAAAAAAATAAAAAATATTTCAGCCCATCACACCTTCACAATTTGCAAACACCTGAACAAATTTTTGCATCTAAAAGTAAATGTGGTTTTATTTATTCGTCTTTGTAAAATAAATCTGCGCTATGTAAAATATTTATGGAGCAATTAACGAACCCCAAAAGCGTCGGTAGCAAAGGGTTTAATACTAATGGTTCCCGTATTGTCACCTAGAAACGATCACTCACTGTTAATTTGTAGTGCGGTGCACAGTACACGTATCGTATTACAAATCCACAAACCACCTGAATGATCCAAATGTATGTAAAACTAATGGTAATGTATAGCCTATCATTTTATTCTTACCAGAATGTAAACTCGAAGAATTGTTTGATTTTAACATCGCCGTATTTCTTTTTACATTATTGTACCGAACAAAAAAGGGGGATTAAAATTTATTTATAAGCCTGGGCGAATTTACTCCCGAGTCTGGAATTAGTTATTCGCTTGAAAGAAGTTATTTCAAAGGGTTGGTTGTTTTATTAGATGATCCCTATCTTTTTTCTTTTTTTTGTAGGCACAACAATTTTGATGCCAATTTTGAATTTGCCCCAAAAAAAAGTTGCAGTGATTGATACGAATGATTTGTTAGTCTTCAATTATTCGTAATTAACTTGCACACATGTGAGCTTGGATGCTAAAAGCACCCTTAGGAGTCAAAAATTTGTTTTTGAGTTGAGGTCCCCCCCCCCCTTGATTCCATTTCCTCTGAAAGGCCCAAGATCAATGTCAACTTGGAAATCAATTTTCGACACCCCCCCCCCCCCGGTATGGTTTCCGCATCCAGGTTCTCACATATGTCGCATCATTATACCCAAATTTTTGCTTTAATTTTTAATAATTTTTTTTCTAATGTTTTATTATTTTCCAAGTTTGACATTGTTAAGAAATTCAAAACTTTTTCCAATTCTAAAATTTTATATGCTTAGATTTTTATATTTAATTTTCTTAAAATTTATATCTCCAAACATTTTGTAGCCCATATTTTTTGAATTTCTCAAATTATTTTGTTTTTTAGTTGTTATTTTTTCCGACTTCAAATCTCAAAAATTCGTATCTTCCTCCAACTAAAAATACTTTCTGTTCAAATGCTCATAATTTTTTCAGAAATTTTCAAGTTCAAATTTTCATATTTTTCTCAAATTTTCATATTTTTCTCAAATTTTCAAACATTTTTTTCGAGCTGAAATTGAAGCGTCCATTTAAAAAACAACCATACCTAGTTCAAA
Organism: Pseudococcus viburni; assembly: GCA_033439095.1. Lineage (NCBI taxonomy): Eukaryota > Metazoa > Arthropoda > Insecta > Hemiptera > Pseudococcidae > Pseudococcus > Pseudococcus viburni. Next base: position 260,569 of record JAVBJF010000142.1, read on the forward strand.
TTTAGAAACAAATTTTTTGCAGTTTCGAAAATAGAATTTTATAAAAAAAACGATGGTATTATTTATTTTGGATTTAAAAAAAGACTTGAACACTTTTTTTGTGTTTTTGATTCAAAGGTTTTCGAACTTTTTGTTTAAAAAACAACCTGGTGGACTATGGTTGTTTTTTAAACAAATAGCTTGAAAACTTCGAACACCTGTGATTTAGAAACACATGGGAAAATTTTTATTTCAATTTTTGAGATTTTTGGGGTTGTTGAACGGTCAAATATGCTCTGTAGGCTCTCAATCCACATTTTGAGACTAACTAACATTTTCCGAACCTAATAATTTTTAGTCGTAGAAATGTCCTTTGCTTATTATTTCACTCTCCTGTAAAATTCCATTTTTGGTCTATGGTTGTTTTTTTAAACAAACGCTTTAATTTTAAAAAAAATTGTTGTGATTTAATATTTTAAAATTTTTTCCAACGTGAAAAGATTTTAAAGAAATAAAAAAAATACATTGATAATTCAATCGTTCAATTATCAATTTCCTTTGACGACAGGTGGAATTGAAATTTTAAAAAATCTCAACTTGAACTTGGAATTCAAGAACTTTTGGAATTTAAAAAAAACGAGAAAGATTAAGAACGGATTTTTCAAATCAAACAAAAATCCTCTCATCAATACGAATACAAGATTTAGACGGCGCGGCGGTGAAGAACACGCATCATTTTAAACGTGCACTAATTTATTTGATTGGGTCAAAAAATCTAATTTTATAATTTAAAAAAATCAAAAAATGAAGAGAGATTGAAGTTTTATTGCGGAACACACTGCTCCAATCGCCAAGCCGATTTTTTCAATCCTGAAGCGTATGGTAACACTGCGTTTTCGTAATCACTGATGAAAAATAAAAAATTCAAGATGGTTGAAAAATTAATTAATTTCATCTTTTGTTGGTTTTGGAATTTATTTGTGGTCGAATAATTATTCCTAATTTACTCTAATTATTTAAAGAAATGCGTGAATGGTACTTATCATTATTTATGTTGGTTCTTACTTTGTTTGATATTATCGTGCAAGTGGTTTCATTAGTTCGTGTAATTGATCATTATTCATTACTCGTGTAATTTCGGTTTTTGGTGTTTTATAGAGGAAAAGTTCATCTTAGATCTCTTCGCTTCCAGTAGTTTCATGATCAAGTTTATAATCGAAATCCAATTCCAATCGTTATCGTCTGTCGGTGGTGCCGTGATGAATTTTTGATTACCTTACTTTGAAATCTCGATGGTGTACCGTACTCAGTGTTTCGGTGTTCGTTTCGTTGGTTTTGCGCTTCAAAATTTTAAATCTCTGTCTTATTATAGTTCAATCGCGAATTTCGGTCAATTTTTGCATAAATACATATAATGAAGAAGTGGAGTCAGGGGTGAGTAAGTTTTGATGTTCATTTATTTACTCATTGTAGCTATTGTTTGTTGAATCATCTCATCACTTTCATTATGGATGTGTATCTAGAATCTACCGCGTATCTTTCTAGCTTTCTAAATAGTCATATCAAAAGTATCAATACAAATACTCATCGATGCCCATCAGCTATTGTCAATTCATTACCATTACTCTGTGGACTGGGATGTAATACAGAGCACTTTCGGTATATTTATTAACGATAGCGGTACACGAATGTAACCAGAACGTTCATAGTTCGTTGAACGTTTTCTTTCGTGAGGGTGTTTATTCGACAAAGAATTCGAAGCTCAATTTTATTTCCCCGCTTTGCCAGATATGAAATCAAATTTTCGTTCAGCGAGAAATCTAAAATCGTATTAAATACAACCTCCAAAGTTTTACACTTGTTACTCTGCTTCGAAGACGGTCTAATTTTCATAACGTGTAAATCGCCTTATTTTCCAGAAACAAAATCGCAACGAAATTAGTAAGATTAAACGCTTTTTGTAACTAAGCAATAAATTTTAATATGTGTTTGAATTTAAAGAAATTCGCCAGAGAAATTTTAATTCTCAATTCGTAAAAGTGTAACTTTGGATAACTTAATCTGTACAAGATGTCTGAAAGGTCTTAACAAAGATAATGAACTGTCGTATACTATTTTGGCTGCTTCTGGTTAAACGCAATGAATACGCGGGTGCAATCACGATAGGTTTATTCACAGTAAAACGTACAGTTAGAGCTTGGATAACACAATGCACCTTAACCTAATGTCAAGGTTTAATATATAGTCTTAATCTAGTTTACTTAAATTATGCTTACGGCTAGCTTTATTGTATATATTTACACTTCGCGCCTCGCATTCCTTCACGATCGGTCGATGGTTATGCCATCGCTCGAATCGTTTCCTACTTCCTGTTTACAAACAATACATTCGCGATTTCTTATACTACATCTACTCTCCCTCTAAAAAGTGAAAACGTCCTCGTTTTCTCTTTCATTCATAAGCTTACGGTTCTGGGCATGGTTTATATACAGTGGGGTTGTTCAACTCTTTCTTTGCCTCGTCAATTCCTTTCTTGCGCTCAGCAATTAAATCTATCTTAGTACTATTTTCTATATTTTTACTGTTAAGCTGGCAGAATAATCTTATAATATATGCAATCATTATAGAAATAACCCCTAACCAACTTACGTATATAATATCAGCTAAATAATCGATTCCAAAAAATGATGCGGGAGGTTGCATCAGTTCGAGTTTTTGCAGTTTATCCTCAAGATTTTTCTGACTGGTTTTGATTTCGAAATGCGGCGTAGTTTCCTTCCAGTTTTGGTTAAAAACTTTCGTCATATTGTTAAATTTCACGGAGCTAACAGTGTTGATTTCCAATGACGCTGAATCCATCAGTGACCATTGTAACGGAATAACACGTTGCATTGATATGTCGTTTTTGCTGTTCTTTGAACACGGAAATGTTTCAGGAATTAGGGTTATCGTACTTCTCCCATCTGATTGGAACAGAGTGGTGTCGCACGGTATTTGTATGTATATTGCTCCTGGCAGGTTATAATTGATCTCTAATGGCTTTCTTGTTCCATTAGTTGATTCGTACGTAAAAAGTTTTTGCTGAATGTTGGATATAAGATATTCATTAGTATTTAGCTTACGGACTAAAGTACGCTTATGCGCTGGTTCACACTTAAAATGGCAAACCTGGTTTAATTCATTATAACTACGGCTTAAAAATAGATACTTAGCACATTCCGGTGCCTCGTCAGAGTAGTCAAAATATTCAACGTAGCATAATCCGGTGTTTATGTCACAATTTTTCTTAGCTGTACCTGCTATGGTTCTGAAAATGTCATTATTCTTATCGAATGCTATTAGCATTTCGTCGGTATTTAAGATACATAGCGATGTATCATGCTTGAAAAATATCGGTATGTACTGAAAAAGTTTCCACTCAGCATTTATTTTTCTTACTGGAATTCGGATTTCTAAATGGATTTTTGAATTTGAAAATTGGCAATGAGTTAATTCTTTAGTATAGTACTGGAGTATATCTGCTGTCGTTATTGCTATTGTTAAATGTTTCTTCTTCAGCTGCAAATCCAAGGTCTTAAGATCTCTCTCGAGCTCTCGAACTGGCAAGACTGAAATTGGAATTTTATGGGCTGCGCAATGAGTATATATATCGTTATAATACATTGCGTGAGACATTTCTGTAACTGTTTCTGTTATGAGATAATGTATTTTTTCAACATTATTTTGGTTATCTCCTATCTTGTCGAGTTGTTTTCCTACTTCCGTGAGTACTGAGGTTATGTTTCCAAAATTTTGATACGTATTTGTTGCGAACTGATTTAACTTTGTGGTTATGGATATGAGGTCAGCATGGTCGTCCAGGATCGATTCTCTTATATTTTCGTAGTTACTTTTTATCTTCTGTTCATTTTCATAGAGCGGATATACTTCTTTTTTCGTTATGGCGTTGCAGCAAAAGTTGAGGAAATCCCCCATGAACTGGATTCCTCGTTTGGGCCGTCTTGACTGGAGTGTTTTCTCTATGTCAAAACGGATGTCTTTCATGTGATGAGCGATTGTTTTCTTAACGTTTTGTAATGCGAGTCCTATTCCAGAGTCGCATAAGGCTGAATTTTCGCATATGTCTATTGATCTTGATCGGGAATTGATGTCGTGATTTATGAGGTATTTTATCGGAACTGATCTGTCGTATAAGGTGATATCCTGGATTTCTGAGAGATATGATCCTGGCACGATTTCGATTTTTAAATCATCGGCGATTACTGAAGAGATTAATACTGTTACGACTACTCGGAACATCTGAAAATTAAAATATTTACATTCTTATATTTACTCCTTCATTGTACAGGGTATGCAACTTATTCTACGCCTAGTGTAATGTGAAATGTACACTTATATCTAGGTCATTAACTTATGACGATAGCTCGTTGCGTTGTGATACGCTACGAGTGTCTCGCCGTCTTATACTTCTAGTCTTTTTGTTTTTGTTTTTTTTTTGTTTTTTTTTTTTTTTTTTTTTTTGTTGTTGGCGTATCGCCTTTTTTCTCTCTCTCTTTTTTTTTTTTTTTTTTTTTTTTTTTTTTTTTTTTTTTTTTTTTTTTTTTTTTAGGTTTTTTTTTTTGTTTTTTTTTTTTGGGGTTTTTTTTTTTTTTTTTTGGGGGTGGTTTTTTTTTTTTTTGTTTTTTTTTTGGTTTTATCGTTTTTTTCTGTTCTTGGGTTTTTTTTTTTTTTTTTTTTTTAAGTTTTTTTTTTTTTTTTTTTTTTTTTTTTTTTTTGTTTTTTTTTTTTTTTTTTTTTTTTTTTTTTTTTTTTTTTTTTTTTTTTTTTTTTGTGCTTTTTTTTTTTTATTTTCGAGGCAGTTTTTCGCTTGTCGTAAGCTAACACACACTCGTACCTACTGCATTGTTTATGGTTATATGGCCGATTACTGATGACTACGCGCGATTTTTCACATATTTCTAGTCTTAATGCATAATTTCTTCTGTTTATAAATATAGGTTCCTTAATAATACGGATACTCGACGTCTCAAGTTCCTTGCTTAGTCTAATGTTTATAACAATATTTTTCTTACGTGTTTTAATTGTAATCATATTAGGCTTAATTTCTAGTGTCATCAGCAATTTTTGTTTATCCATTCTAATTTCGTACGATATATTTCTTAAGACGGCGTACGTGCACCGTTTCTTTTTTATTCTCAAGCTCGATTTCATAATTCAAATCCGATACCTTCTTAAGGACTTTATACGGTCCTGTATATTTAGGTAGGAGTTTACCTATATGTTTATACGGTACTTCAAGTAACACTTGGTCGCCTTCTCAGAATGACTTCCTCATGCTTCTTGTCGTACTGTTCTTTGTCCTTCATCTGGTTTTCGTATATTATACCAGGGATGGTTTTTCGAATGCGATTGAGTTCTTCGATCTCAAGCAATCGGTCTTGCCTCGCTCTGGTGTTGATCGCGAGTTTGTTTTCGATAGGCATATTCGGTAGTTGTCCGTAGAGGATGTAATACGGGCTAAGTCCATTGAATCTGACAAGGAGGTGTGGTATTGTAGCAAATACTACGAATTTTATGTAGTCTGCCCAATTTGTACGCTTCTCATTGACGTAATGGGCTAGAGTCTTGGTCAAAGTTGAGTTGAGTTTCTCGACCCCGCCTTGACTGGTCGGTGAATAACTAGAGCTATGCACTAATTGCGCACCTAGACTTTTGCATACCGTTGTCAGATCAATATTTTTGAAATGCGTTCCGTTTGGGTGGAATTTTTGGGCGTTCCCATACGTTGTAGAGTTCGTATAGGAATTTATCACGCTTTCTGTGACGCGGAATTTTAGGGTTTTTTGCCCGGCAACGTGTACTCGACATCCCCGACGAGTTATATTCCTTTCCTTCACTTTTGGTAATTTTTCCTACAAGTCAGTTAAAAATGGGCCAAAATTTTCGGGGTGGGATTCAAAGGGCTGAAGTAATCAGGTTTTTTCCAATTTTTACTTTTCCTTACGGCATTCGGGCAGCTTTTTTACTAATTTTTACCCCTGAGCTATCCACACATAGTACTTTTTTGGATTTTACTTCGTTTTGTTGAGCCGAATGTCCACCAAAACGGTAAGTCGGATATGCGGGAGTACATCCTGTTTAGTTGTCTGGGCAACTATGGGTCTGTTGTGCTTGACATGATCGCTAAAATTCCATTCTCATTGATACGTATCTTCGACTGGCTCTCTTAAAGTTCCTGTACTGCGGATGTTGTGTATCCGGCTTGTTCTCCTTGATAAGGATGATATTTTTACAAAATTCGTCCTTTTCTTGCTCTTTCCGAAAGTCCATGTTGTCGGTTATTTCGTAATTAATCTCCGTTCTACTTAAAATATCCGGAACCACATTGGTTTTTCCTGGTTTGTGCTTGATCTCAAAATCGTACTCTGAAAGTTTCAAAACGAGACGAGCCATCCTTGCGTTTGGCTCTTTCATTTTTCGATAACTGACTAGCGCTGCATGGTCCGTGTATACCGTGAACGGTATCCCATACAGATATTCTCGAAAGTGCGTAATTGTGTCCACAAGCGCGGTGAGCTCGAGGTCGTACGCACAGTACTTTGTCTGCGCACCCTGTAGTTTTCTACTGAAGTAGGCCACGGGGTGTATTTTCCCAGTTATCTCATTTTCTTGAGACAGCACTCCTCCTACTGCGATTTTCGAGGCGTCTGTCTCTACGATCGTTTTTCTTCCTTCCTTGTAGATCTGTAGCACTGGTTCCGTCGTCATGGCTTTTTTCATTACCTGGAATGCTTCTTCGTGCTGTTCTTCCCATTTGACTTTCGTTGAAGGTTTCACATTTCCTTTCGTGAGATCCGTTAGGCATGCTGTTTTCTTTGCAAATCCTGATATGAATTTTCGGTAATGTCCACACATTCCTACGAATGACATCACATCACCTACTGTTCTAGGCTGTGGGAACTTCGTAATGGCTTTCGTGTTCTTGTCCAGAGGCTTGATTTCCTCTCCACTTACGTTGTGTCCCAACATTTCAATTTCATCATAGAAAAATTTACACTTTGTGGTCTTCAATTTTAAATTGATCTTTTCGATTCGTTGTAATACGGTCTCTAAATTCCTTAACGTTTCTTCGAAGTCTTTTCCATACGTGCACATGTCGTCCATGTAGGCAACCATTATGGCATATAATAGGTCGGCGAATTCTGTGTTCACTGCCCTTGAGAATGCTGCTGGTGAGTTGGCCATCCCTTGTGGGAGCACTGCATATTCAAATAACTGATTGTCTACATTGATCGCTGTAAGGTGCATGGAATCTTCCGTGATTGGGAATTGATGAAATCCGCTGTTCGCGTCAAGCACGACGAAGTATTTATTTCCTTGTAATGCCATGATAATATTCTCGATTCGCGGTACTGAGTTCTTGTCTTGTATCAACTTCTTGTTTAACTCGCTGTAATTTACGAGAAAAACGGTACTTGTCATTTTTCTTTAGTAGGAAGGCAGGTGAGCTGTACTGAGATTTCGATCTTCTCAAATTCCTACTTTTTCTTTTTCCCTAATTTGTCTCCATATTTCCCTTCGTTCGACTGGCGAAAGTTTATATGGGCGTATTTGAACAGGTTCGGTGTCTTTAACTCGTAACTGATACGGCTCGACGTTTGCTTTACCTAGCTGTGACTCATTCATGGTAAATAAATGGCGGTATCGCTTTAGTAATCGGACGGCCTTGCGTCGTTGTTCCGGTTCTAATTTTTCGCTGATGTCCAATTTATTTCCATCAAGGTCGGTTACGTCGTAGTCGGAGTCGTCATCGGGTGTGGTCCCAATGTCGTACATTGTATGGGTTACGGTTTCTTGACTTGTCGCGGCAGGTCGTGTTTCCCTTACGTATGCAATTCTTTGGCATTCATAAATTGTTTTCGTAGCGGCGGTGTAATTCCATAACTTTACCGTTGCTTGTTTACTATTATCACACGTACCTTGCGCTGTGATTCCGCTTGTGAAATGGAATTGCTGATTCGGGATTATAGGATGACCTATTCTGTCGATGTTATTGCTTTCTAGCACGAATGTTTTGGCTTCGTGTGGTTTTAATACGATTTTTTCACCGGCTATTACCTGATTTCCTATTAGGTGAACAGCCTGACCTTCTGTTTTGAAATGTTCAAGCCAGTTTTTGTCCATTTTTATGGTGATACGATTATTTTCGGCTCCAAGGCTAATGATCCTCTTTTGAAAATCTATATTGGCGGCATGTTCGAGTAAGAAATTCACACCCAGAATGACGTCGGTGTTCAGTCCTTTGGTGGCGTAAACCTCGGCATCGTATTGGTTCTGGTTTATGTGGAACTTCATCTTCATTTTTCCTTTGACGGTCATTTTTGAATCGTTTGCGCATGTCAACTTAACGTCCGGTGTACCGAGCTTGACGTCCTGCGGTAGGATTGCATCGTTCACCAGGGTCAGGTTGCATCCTGTATCGATGATTCCGTCGTGGCTTTTTCCATTGATAAGAACTTCTATTCGCAAATTTCCTCGATTAATCCTATGGACTTTCTCGGGTTTCCTAGATGCGTTTTTCTTAGTTTTCGCTGGTCTTAAGATTTCGGTTTCTTGGAATTTTTTCCTAATTTCCTGTACTTCATCTATATCGAAATCTTTAAGTAACGAAAATTTATTAAAATGTTCATACCTTTGGAAATGTTCTGTTTGTTTGCCGTTTTGGATGTAGAAGATCGTTTGCCTTGTTTCGGGTTCTGGAGTTTCTGCTTGGAGCCGGGATGTTTCTAGTTTTTTGAAGCCAACGCCTCTTCCAGCTTCTTCTTGAGAAGATGGTGACAATCATCGATGGTATGATTGTTTTTCTTGCAGTTCGTGCAGTACTTCCCGTTGTCCTTCGGTTTGTCGGATCGTGCTGCCGGTGCTGCTCGTGGTGCTGCGTCAGATTGTGGTTTTCCATGTTTCTTCCAGCACTCTGCATAGACGTGTCCTACTTTCTTGCAATATGAGCACGTCTTCGGCGGACCTCCTCCTCTTGTGGTCTGTTGGTTCGTTTGGGGCCTGCCGTTTATTTTCCAACATCCTGTGGCTATATGACCTCTTCTTCCACAGTATTGACATTGTTGGCTTTCTCCTGTCGCGTTATCGGATACTTTGTTGACTTTTTCTTCTTCCATGTTTTTGACCTGTCCTTGTAATTTGAATACGATGTCCTGCAGGTTTTTTATGGCTTCTTTGTCTTTCTTCGGGTCTACTCTCATCATTCCAGCTTCGTATCGTTCGACGTTTCTCTTCACTTCACTCATGGTATCGTTGCTATGTACCATGATGGATTTATAAATTTCTTCTCTCATACCTCTCATGACGTGTTTCACTATATCCGCGTCTGGCATCGAACTATTAATTTGAAGGCATAGGTTGAGTACGTCTGCTATGTACTCTTTCGTACTTTCGTCTTCTTCCTGGTTTCTGTTTTGGAGTTTCTGTTCTAAAACTTTGAGTCCTGTGGGACCGTCGAATTCTTCCATGAATTTTTTTACTAGGCTTTTCCAGTCGCCTACTGACGTTGGCGAGTGGGTTTTGATATTTCTGTAAGTCTGAAGTGCTAGGCCAGTTAGGTATATCGGAAAATGGTCGAATTTGTCTTGATCCTTCCATTTGTTTAAATGCGCGTAAATTTCGAACGTTGCTAGGTATGTGGAAAATCTTTCGTCCATTCCTGAGAATTTTGGTGGATTGTAGCCATCTTTTCCGTATCTGGGAGCTGGTGTCGGAGGTACTGTATCGTTAGTCATGACTGCTTTATGGTTGAATGTACGGTGTATTTCGTAAAATTTATCGGTAAAATACTGGTCTCGAACGCTTCTAGCTTCTGGGTATCCTTCTTCAAGAAGCTTTTTCAAGGTTTTTCGGTAACTATCTAGGTTTTTCTGAGCTGGTATTTTATAGAGCGCGAAATATCTGGTTAGTCTGTTCGCAGATATTCCGTTGATCCAACCGGTTGATGAATCTTCGACTTCGGTCACGTTTGAACTTTCGATATTATCGGTCGCGACGGTTTCGGTTTCGACACTAGTTTCGCGAAAAGACGAGTTTAAGATATTATTATCACTAGGCATTTACCTTGGTTATCATCTGTTGGTATACTGCTTTGTAGAATTTTCCTCGTGAAGGCCTGTTGGACGCCACTTGTCGTATACTATTTTGGCTGCTTCTGGTTAAACGCAATGAATACGCGGGTGCAATCACGATAGGTTTATTCACAGTAAAACGTACAGTTAGAGCTTGGATAACACAATGCACCTTAACCTAATGTCAAGGTTTAATATATAGTCTTAATCTAGTTTACTTAAATTATGCTTACGGCTAGCTTTATTGTATATATTTACACTTCGCGCCTCGCATTCCTTCACGATCGGTCGATGGTTATGCCATCGCTCGAATCGTTTCCTACTTCCTGTTTACAAACAATACATTCGCGATTTCTTATACTACATGAACTTACAAAGGTATTAATATTAACAAACTTTCTACATTCGTGAAATCACAGCCGCAGCCTTTAAAGTTTTATCTAAGATTAAAAACTTGTTTTCTTATACATATTTACCCGATAAAAATGGATTTTTGATTGAATATAAATTGAGATGCATAATTTCTAGAACCCTATCGACAAATAAGTATTGCCAAAGTACCTAAGTATTTGTTTTTAAAACTTTCTTGGTGATTTACTAATGAACTAATAAAGTTACCCCGACTGTAGATACTTACAAATCGACGTTCTGTAATACCCTGATGTTATTTTCTTCAGTACATATTAAAATTTGGTTACAACTGTAGATTTCTTTTTGTTTATTTTACTTTTTGAGGGGGGGGGGGCGTATGCAGTATTTATAGGTTCGTCTTTGCTTTCATTATCTAATGGGTATGTTCTATTACCTACGTCGAGATTATTTCTAACGAATTACCACAGTAGGTACATTTATTACCAATCTCCATAATTACTTGACTTGTGGAAGTTGAGTATCGGTTTTTCAAAACACATTTAAGACTTGAGTACCCAACATGAATTATGAATTTTACAGAGGCAAAAAGCAGTTTGATATAGGTACATATTTTCAAAATTGAGAAAAGAAGAGGAAGGAGGTTCTTCTAGGTTCATTTAGGGAAAGATGTTTGGATTTGCGTTGGATTTGGAGCGTTTTAGAAAATCATCAGTGGCTTGGAAAGTCAGAAATGGGACTTCATTCGATTTGAAAACATTTTTTTGTTCTCTTTTTCTTGATTTTGAATTATTTTTGCGTTTGTTTTATGTTGGAAACTTTTTTTTTTACTTTTTTCAGATTCAATGCCTACATAGTTATAAAGTTTTTTTAGCTTGAATATTTTCGATCAGTCATCGAAAATTTGTAGAAAAAATGAATTTTAGTATTTAACTGAAATAATCGCGAAATTAATAATTATCAGATTATTTTGACTCGTTGAACACGAATTTAACATTAATTAATTTATTTATCTATTTATTCTCACATAAAAAGATTAAAGTTGGAAAATCACTGAGAAATGGAAAAATGCCAATGGTCTCCGCTTTGTGTAGTTCTTTTATCACCGGTACGATCTATTTTCGATCGATTTTCTGGATTAGAGTATCTGAAAATTTTGAAATGTATCAGATCTATAGTTCAGCTACAAGAGGAGGAGTAGTCCTTTTTTTCGCCACGTTGTTATCTCCATAAGATACAATTGAAGCCAAAATGTTTGATTTTGTTCTACTACATAGAACTCAAGTAGAAAGTTTATTATTTTTTTAGGACTCTGTGCGTTATTTTGATTTATAAATGACTTCAGCGACGTATAGTTGATAATGTGTGGCCAAGGGGGATTTTTTTTGTGGGTTTCGTAATGAAAAAAATTCTTTGATATTCTAATTTGAAATTTAAAAAAAATACTTGTTTTGTTCAATAACAGTGGGGAAATTTTTGAGGTCTGAGAAAAGTAAGGGTGAAAATATTAAACGAAGAACTTTAAAAGCAAAACTTTCATAATTTCTTCCAATATTTTTGTCATCTGGAGGAGGAAGTCTAAACCTCCAACCCCTATGATTCTACTTTTTATTTTAGAAAAAAATAGACTGGTAAAAAAGTGGATACCAGAACCGGCAATGAAATTTTGAATCGAGAACAAAAAGGGAATCCCAAAATACCCTTCCCAGCTGAAAATTCAAGTCCTTACGTTAATTTTTTGAACTGGTGAATTTTTAGGAATTCAAAGTTACTTTATGAACTTATCCAAAGTATGAAAATTTCATCAAAATCTAGGAACAATGTTGAAATCTAGTATAACTTATTTTCAACCTGTCATAATGATTGAAAACGGTTTTGAGCCTATCTGAAGCTTTCAGCGAATTTTCCAATTTTCTCAAAAAAATTTTGCTGGAGAAATATATTGAATTAGATCTGGCAGCAGTAATAGACTTTGGAAAATTGTACAGAAATTGATTAAAGAGATGATCAATAAGAAGTATAGTAATCCATTTCTCTAAATCTGAATTAGTCAAATTAGAGTTGAATTATTTTTTACTGATTTTTCAGTTACTTCCTAATTTGACAAAAAATTAGTAATTTTTGACTCAAAATCAATGAAAAATCACCGATTTTCAGTGAGATTTATTTCACTGAATAATACTAGCAATGTTTGACCTGAATTCTACTGATTCAAATTTAGAGAAAGCACGTTTGTTGGTTTTAAAGTGCATTGAAGTCATTTTTATATACTCTTTCAAATGGAAAATGGATGAATTTTCATCCCAATAATAATCCCTCACTTTTTTCAAGCATTTGAACCCGGGATGAAGATTAAGATGAATTTTCATCTCAATAATCAAACCACGTTTTTTTCAAGCATTTGAGGCTGGGATGAATTATGGGATTTTAGAGCTTTTGAGGCTAGGATGAATTTTTGGATGAATTCATTCCAATAATCATTGAGGAGAATCAAAATAAATTAAAAGGCTATAATCATGTCCTAAAGTGCCACAAAACTGGTACCAACTCAAAATTTCAAAAAAATTATTTGATTTTCTTTTCTCACTTTTAGTTTTTGCCAATTTTTTGAGCGATTTGAGGTAAAACACATAGATGAAGCGTTCTGCACATAAAATGAAGATACAAAAAGGTGTAAAATCTGAAATAGATAATGTGCTTCATTTTTTTAATTTTTTTTGAACAGTTAATTTTTCAAAATATTTACCTAATTTTATAGCTTGAAACCGACAGGCGCCATAAATCAAATTTCAATTTCTTTTTCGATTAGATCAAATTTTCTTTACACACGTAGATTAATTTTGAATTTCCAAAAATTCGTCAAAATTAAAAAAAATTAACCGAAGCAATCGAAATTTCCAATACAGGCTACTTTTGAATTTTCTCTCGATCAATTTTTGTTTCAGCCCAAAATCCGATTGCTGATTCGAATACTTCTCATGTTACTAGTAGTTCACCTCTGTATAAACACTCCTCAAATGTACAAAACGAACCCCAATCCGGATTAAAAATCTTGTTCGGTTCGTTATCTCGAAGTAATCGAATGAATTATTCCCAATGTTATGGATTTACACGTTTTACAAATGTCTTGGAAATTGCTTCTACACGGCGAATGATCATTGGCTAAGTAACCAACTTGACTTTTCACTTAGGCGAATAAAATATTTAGATAATCTTATCCATTTCAGGCTGGTAAAAATTTGGGGTGGGTTCGTATTGACACTGCGATACGACGAGGGTCCAATTTCACGCGTATTGTGCTAGGTAGTTAACGTTGTAAATATTTAATTGACAAAAGTATTCCGTACAAATTGGTAAGATTGAACAAAAGTGTAAAGATAATCAGAAGAACTTATATAGGAAAAGCGGTCTCTACCTCGAGGGAACTAAAACGTTATAACGCGACGATATATCAAGAGGGCGATTCTAACACCGGATGAATTTTACATAGATAGGCAATCAAAGTAACTGTCAAATATGCTGGTCAAGCAGAAACGTGCTATCGAAAAATTTAAATAGCGAAGTTGATATTCTCTGTTGGTAACAGTTTGAAATGAAGGCTGCGTTGACAGTTGGAATTCCTATTTCGCCGGGTAAATTTCAATTCGGCGTTGATTTTCCCAACATATGTGATGCAGTTTATGAAAATATACAAAAGCTTATTTTATTGGAATCTGTTTTTCAAAATATTGCGCGAATGCAATAGCAATGGTGAAAAAAAAATTAAATTTTATAAATTCTCGATGTTCACTTCATATCTAAAACTGACAACGGTACATGCTACCTACCTCTGTGTACGATTTTCTGAAATCTAACGAATCAATTGGCAGCCTTACTTGTCGATTGTCTTTACGAGTATAATTTTAGAACTTGTAGTATACCTAGAAGTCAAAATTGTCTGTTTTATTTAAAATTGCATTCGAATGTATCGAGAGGATTGCTTATGACATAAGTACCCCTATAGCCGATAGTAAAAATATGCCTCAGCCATTTACCATAAATTCAGAATTCGCTTCTCAACGTTTTACGCAGCAATTTTACTTGTCAGTAATTTAAGTTTAAGTTATGTATAAAGTTTGGCGTTTTAAAGACGTATTACATCAATTTTAACAAACTGCTGATGTCAAAGTTTAACATGTTATTTTGACGCGTGCGCCATTTCTTCGCCGAATGCGTATTCAATCCTTAACATTTTAGGTAAACGATAATTAATTTAAACTAATTCGAAAACCATTTCGTAGGATTCTTTTTCTCGATACAGTCTGCCGATGACGCGCGAACGATGAACCGAATACGTACCTAGCATTTTTCAAGCTCCATGAAAAAATTTCCCCATTTTAATTATTCCTCGTTACTCGTAATTATACAGAAAAACAACCGTCATGGATGATGGAGGGAGGGAGGGAGGAGGCGGCTAACACGAGGCAAGTACACATTGCAATTTTGTAATTACCTAATGTGTCCATTTTTGATCTCTTATCGTAAAAGAATGACATGGGATTTCAAAAACGATTTACGCTTTTTCGCAAATAAAACGCGGGCAGATGGTGGTACCACGCACACATAATGGACGATTTCATATAATTCTCGCACCTGCGTCACAGATTTGTTTCTTTGTGTTTGAAATGACCACGTATTTCCGTATTACCGCGGCTAATACGTCAACAGTTCATCCATCAAATAATTAACGCACCCTAATTCAAATTTCATGCCATTCTGGATGAAAAGTATCATACGGGTTTATATGGCGACTCGGTTTTCATTGTGTCATAAACTGCCGGTTAATTAATTATTCAACAAGGAATTTAAATCGGCCGGACGTACGAATACGGCGATTTGTAACATATTTTTATCGTCCAGCAAGGAATTACGATGGCGATGTCGACGAATTTTTACGTGTCAATTATTCAAAATGTTGTATCAAGCGATGAAATTTTTGCGGCTGGCAAATGTGTTCGGAATTATGTGCGTAGGGGTGAGTTTTTATACGCGCTCGTCTCTTCCCCCTTTTTCCCTCCAGCGTCGTTTCTTTAAGTTTATATCACAATGAAATCTCATTTTATGACGATTGACGATAAAAATACGCTTGTATTTTGCTGCAGAGATTGTTAAATACGTGTACCAAGTATCGAGTTATATTCCGCACGAGGGTTTACTTTTTACAATAAATGAATATTCCGAAAATGGGAAATGAAATATGAGTTTAGTGGTTCAGTTCTTGCTTGCCAATAATGTCAGTGACCTGAGTGAAATCATGAAATTATTTCGTTACGTATAGATTGAAGTTTCGTATTTTTCAGAAATACCTTACTCTCTTATTTATAAATCAGTGAGAAAATTTCCAATAAAAACAAATCAGTGAGAAAAATCACTGAAAAGTCAGTGAAATTTATGAAATTAGCAGAAAAATCGGTGAAAATCTTTGAAAAACCGGCGAAAATTTGCTGAAAATCAGTGAATTTTGCTGATTTTTTCCTTGCTGCAATTCTGACTGTTTATTAGTGACTTTTCACTGATTCAGAATGAGAGAGTATGCATCTAATATGTACCTACTATGATTAAAAGTTCAATTTTTTTGATTTTTAAAACCGATCTTTCGTTAATTTACTTTTTTTTTAAAGTAATTATTTTCACAAATTACTATCCAGTCATCCAGCAGAAGCCTTATTTTCACAATTGTAGTATCTTTTACAGAAGGGATATTCGTCCTCCACTTCCTAGTTCCTATCCATTGAAGAGTCTCTGCACAAGATTGTTTTTAAAATTTACTAACGAATCAAAGTTTTATTGTTTTCAAATCAGAAATCAGCTTATCTGACATTTACCTTTTTTCCGAAAAAATTGAAATTATCATGTAGGCATGAATACTTACCAGGGAAATACCAGCATTGGCATTATGAGGGGAGGGGAAAGCTTAAAATTGAAAAATTTTACTAATATAATTTTTCTGATTTTTTCCTCATAACACCAGAAATTTCACATTTGAATGTGTCACAACAAAAAGGGCATAACTCAGCATAAATGTCCTTTTTGATGCGACACGCGATTCGTATTCTCTGAACTTTTCTCTATCCAATGAGCCCCCTCCCACCTTCCAATATGGTTTCTTCGAAGAGTTATGGCGTTTTTAAAATGCGAAGTTCGCAATTTCGGTACCTACATTACATGTTTGATTTTCGAGAATTTGCGTCGTGTCTAATTTTTTCACTGTGCAGATGATTGTAAAATTTTAAAATTTTAATGAAGTGTTTTTTTAGTTAATTTTTCGTCATAAATTTGAAAAAATAATAAAATTCGTCCAAAATGTATTTTTAGCATTTTTTTGTAACCAAGAAAATGAAAAAAAGTTGTAATTTTTCAAAGTGCGATATACCTATCCGCTCTCTGAAGAGATAATTTGAAATTTTTTTCACGAAACTGTTCCTTTTTTCATTCTCTTTAATTTTTGTATGAATATTTTTTTTTAATTTTCACTTCCGGAAAAATTATACGTCATCAAACGTAGAAGGGTCGAAATGAAATTTTGTCACAACAAAAATAACATAATATAACTCAACCTTTTGTTTTCAATATAGAAAAAAAAAGAAAAGATATCAAGTAATGAGCGAGCTGTTTCCATGTAGCAAAAAGATGAAATTTTAAGTTAAAATTTTTTTCCCCAGCTCAATTCCTTAATTTAATATTAAAAAAAGTATACTCAAACTTCAATCGCGATTTCCCAAAAACGCCATTTTTTTATATGTCCTTTTTGCTGTGACACGTTCATTTCATTTGAAATAATATCATTACCTTTATAACTTTTCCAGCTCAAAAAAATTGTTTTTCTATCTGGAGAAAATCTGATTTTTCTGCCTCCTTCGCTCGGTTTGACTCGTAATTCTGTTCGAAGTTGTGAATAATTCTGACTGACTGGCAGGGCTTGTACGAACGGAGAGGACAAGAGGGAAGCTTTTTCTCAATGATGCCAGAACTACCTCTTTTGTCAATTTTTTTTGTAAATAATGGGGAAAAAGTCTCATCTACGTCAAAAATTTATATTTTCACTCCCCTCTTTAATGTCCACTTCGGCTCTCCCTTGTTGACTGGCCATGTTTTGCTGTAAAAAAGTAACCAGTCAGAAAAAACTTTAGGCAAACGTGTTGTCTATTTTCAAAATCGAAGGGCCATGCTTTTTTTTTAGAAAAATTATGACATTTTGAAAACTGAGCACATTATCTACTAATTATTTGTACTCAATTTGAAAATAAGGAGTGCGGGAGGCGAGGTACGAACGTATGTTGAAATAAAAATATTTCAATTGTTGAAATGAATAATCAGGATGTTAAACCAATTTTGTTGTGCATAATTTTTCGCGGATCATCTAAAATTTGAATTTAGAAACGCTAAAAGTAACGTTTAAAATGAAAGAATTCAGAATTTTTCATAGTTTTCGAATCAGCTTCTTCAATTTTGATCATAGCCGAAAAATTATAAAGAAATTTGTGTAATTTGCGCTTAAGACATGTGTTTGTAGCTCCTTCAATTTTGATATTAGATAAAACATTAATACAAATTTTGTTCAGTTCTGAAACTTTTTTCTGAAGAATTTTTTACTTTTTTTCAATCCTTATGTATTGATTTATCTAAATCATTGGAGATAGAAGTGTGAAAAGAAGAAGGGGTCCAAGCTTCACGCAGCTTCCTTCTTGACGACTCGGAAATTGAAAAAAAATAGAATATTTTTCAAAGATTTAAGTATGTACATTACTATGTACTTTGAAAACTGAATAAATTTTCATCAAATGGCTATATTAGCATAACTTGAAAATTGAAGGTGCTACAAAATATTTTGTTCGAAAAAAGTTCTAAAAAAATGAACTAATCAAGGTAATAGATAGTATGTTGAAAAATGAACAAATTTTGTTCTACAGACTTTTTGCCTAACATAAAAAATGAAGGGGCTACGGGTAATTCAAAAAAGTGGGCTTCAAAATTTTTTCTAAATTTTATCAATTTTGGATGACCCTTGGCCCCTTTATTTTTCATGTTAGGCAAAAAGTCTGTAGAACAAAATTTGTTCATTTTTCAACATACTATCCATTCCCTTGATTAGTTAATTTTTTTAGAACTTTTTTCGAACAAAATTTTTTGTAGCCCCTTCAATTTTCAAGTTATGCAAAAAGTTATTTGTTGAAAATTTATTTAATTTTTAAAGTACTATCCATTCTCATGGTTGAAAAAAAAATTACGCGATTTTTTAAAAAACATAATTTGCCCCTTCAATTTTCAAGATATGCAACTTGTTCATCTAACGTGTTTTTTCAGTGGTACCCGGTTATATCTTAGAGTATGGCAGACCACTTACCCGACACCCTGTATATGTACAGGTATTTTTGTTTCGGCTCAAAATTTTACTTCGAGTTGGGATACCTACCTTGTTAGAAGTTTTAGAAGATGAATTGGTGGTAAAATTTTCAAAAATATGGAATGAAAGATCGTAATTTTAATCTTTGAAGCGTTGTAGATCCTTCTATTAGTACAGTCGCATTATGTAAAAAAAGGAGTTCCGCTCGATCGGAATGTTAAAAGCAATTTGATGATTGATCCTTAATCTAGACTGTATAATGAACAAATTTAGCTTGGGTGCCATTTTTTTAACCCCCTCCTCTCCCGAGGATCCACCCCCTATTCTTAAAATCGTTTCAACTCCGAATGATTTCATCCGATTTCGATTTTTTTCGACTCTAATGATAGTTAAAAGAGTTCTGCACATTTTTTATTATTACAAAAATTTTGAAAAACTCATAACCGGATCGTCAAATTTCCAAAAACAGTCATAAATTATGTTCAAATTTTCATTTTTTGCCATTTTCATCAAAAATAAACGAAATACAATGAAACTTGTTATAATAAAAGTTGTTTAGAATGGTAAAATGAGTGCGTATATGTAAGGTGTTTTTTCAAAAACTGCTCCCCTCCCCTCAGGGTCCACCCCCCCTTTTCAAAAATCCTTGTAACTCTGGCACATCTTATCTGATTCCAATTCTTTGAATTCCAAATTGTGGCCGAAAGGGGTTCACGCATTTTTTGTAATTATTAAAATTTAGAAAACTGATCTTCCGAGTTGTCAACTTTCAAATAACGGTCAAAAACGTTTTTCGCAATTATTTTCATTATAGGGGGGGGGGAGGAGGTTTTGGGAGATGATGAAATTGATTTTTTAGAGAGTGCACAGAGAATCCGTCTTGTATAGCTGAATATGAAATCTCAATTTCAGTCAGCCTTTATCGCCCAAAAAAATTGGAGATTCTAGAAAATAAATTATTTCAAATGATTTCTCGACAAAAGTACTTCCTAAAAAAGTTCTGACTGACGAAATTTTTTTTTCCGTTTCAAGAGCTGACAAATACAGGCAACAAATGTGCACAACCCCCTGTAAGGGGACGTGACCTCGACGACGACGACGATTTACTATTAGGTCAAATTCTACTCAAATCTGAGATTTTTTTTTATTTCTAGGAACAATAGAAAAAGTTTGAATTTCAACTTCACTGAGTACCTATGTACTACCTACAGTATATTAGATACTGCCCAAAAGCGAAGCGAAGTTTTCTTGGAACCTAAACACTTATCATTTGGATACAGTAAAAGAAAATATGGAAAAAGTGATAAAAATGTCTTTTTTCCAAATTGAAATTTCCTCATTTAAAAGTTTATATCCTGAAAAGTTTTTTTTTCATTTTTTGTCCCATTTTTTTCAATACTACCTTGTCGATTTTCTATTTCTTCATTTTATTATGTTCAGAAAAGCTTTCTTTGTAATTTAACCGATGGATTTTTGGACGTTTCAATTTCTCATGCTTTTGCGTTGAATTGATTTACTGTACTGATTTTGAATGGATCGACGAAATTTTTTTGGATAAAGTTGAAATTTCCCTAAAGCTCTCCATTCAATTACAAAAAAAACTATCTCAAAAGTTAAACTTTTCAAGGCCAAATAACACATTTTCATCACTTTTCTCATATTTTACCATTCCTTTTGTTTCTTTACTCAAAAAAGAAGTGTACTGTATAGATTCCAAGAACGTTGAAACTTCATTTTTGGGAAGTGCCTGATTTTACTGTAGTAGGTAGTAGGGTTGAAATTTTAACTTTTTTTTATCGTTACCAAAAATCAAAAAATAAATGCTCAGAGTTGGGTAGAATTGTGATCCATAGGTAAATAAATATTACAAAAAAAAATCTCGTCGGTCGTAATTTTTTAGGAAGTACTTACTTTTGTCGAGAAATCATTTGAAATAATTTATTTTCTAGAATCTCCAATTTTTTTGGGCGATAAAGGCTGACTGAAATTGAGATTTCATATTCAGCTATACAAGACGGATTCTCTGTGCACTCTCTAAAAAATCAATTTCATCATCTCCCAAAACCTCCTCCCCCCCCCTATAATGAAAATAATTGCGAAAAACGTTTTTGACCGTTATTTGAAAGTTGACAACTCGGAAGATCAGTTTTCGAAATTTTAATAATTACAAAAAATGCGTGAACCCCTTTCGGCCACAATTTGGAATTCAAAGAATTGGAATCAGATAAGATGTGCCAGAGTTACAAGGATTTTTGAAAAGGGGGGGGTGGACCCTGAGGGGAGGGGAGCAGTTTTTGAAAAAACACCTTACATATACGCACTCATTTTACCATTCTAAACAACTTTTATTATAACAAGTTTCATTGTATTTCGTTTATTTTTGATGAAAATGGCAAAAAATGAAAATTTGAACATAATTTATGACTGTTTTTGGAAATTTGACGATCCGGTTATGAGTTTTTCAAAATTTTTGTAATAATAAAAAATGTGCAGAACTCTTTTAACTATCATTAGAGTCGAAAAAAATCGAAATCGGATGAAATCATTCGGAGTTGAAACGATTTTAAGAATAGGGGGTGGATCCTCGGGAGGGGAGGGGGTTAAAAAAATGGCACCCAAGCTAAATTTGTTCATTATACAGTCTAGATTAAGGATCAATCATCAAATTGCTTTTAACATTCCGATCGAGCGGAATTCACTATGCGACTGTACTATATGCAGATAATCCAAGTTCATAATTTTTTTTCAAATTTGAAACTAGAGTTGAAATTGGGCAGATGTGAATTTATTATTTTTTTTTATCAAGTATGATTTGTTTGGATTCAGATCGTTTTTCTTTCAATATAGGTAGCTAATTGTTTTGAAAATTCTCTGTTTTCGCTGGCTCTACTTGCGTGTATTTCTGAACGATTTTTCTCGAATTGAAGTTCAAGTTGAAATGAGAAAGATTTACAATTCGTATGTTCGGAAATTATCATTTTTCCCAAGCATATTTTTTTTTTTTAATTTTCATATTTTTGTTAACACTAAGTACTTGCATCCAGTCTAACCTATTTATCAAGTACCTATCCATACTTTCTTTTTAAAATATGTTTGTATTTTCACCGATATGTGATTGAATTTCACCCAACAAAAGGATTCAAATGATGAGAAAATAACGTCCAACGTAATGCGAAATCTTGTTATAAATATTAACGAAAAATTTCACGATAGAAAAATCTTGCCCGGATAGCGCATTACAAATATGAATATACAAATATTCGACCGAGTTGATACAGTCGAACTAAACAGTATAAATTTTTGCAGTAGGAAAAATCTTATAGCAGGATGCCGAAACGGTATAATCTTCAGAATGGAACAGGAACTCAGCAATTTCCAACATATATCGTTGTAATCCTGTTATATAATTATGCGCATGGTCAAGTAAATAAGATTTCCGAACGTAAATGGTATATGAATATCGACGTCATTGCGAACGACTGTACAGTAGGATAGGTAATAGGTATACCACGACGTATACATGGCGAAATATTTCATTCAGCCTTTGAAAGAACAATAAATGGATTATCGCTCGAAGAATCTACTACGTCGTGATAATTTAGCCGGAAAATATATAAGTATAGTAAATTAAATTCTGATTCGATATTTCTATATCCGACGGGTGCTTTTAAATGACGATTTATAATACATACCTACGTATCGTATATTGTTGGTAACTAGGTATTTATGTGTATAGGTATATTCGAGCATTTTTGCGTGTTTCAAGGGGGGGAAAGGTGGATATTGTAATAACCTTATATATGTTGGTGCCTTGGTGCGATTTTATTCTATTGAGAGTGTCGTAAAAATTTTCATTTTTATAGGTATTTATTACGCATAAGTACCGAATATCAACTGGGTGGAAATTTCCATTTTCAATCACCTGTTCGTCTTACGTGGAAAATTTTTCAGTTACTACTAAAATTGGAATAGCGGGAAAATATGGTGGATTCTAAAGATCAATTCAACAATTCCTGTTGACAAAATATCCTGAGAAAATTTACAACTTGTATCATACGTAGACTCTTTGTTCATTTCAAATTCGAGAAAAAATTTTCCGTTTGGAAAATATTTGTAGTTTCAACAGCATAGGGAAAGTTTTTCTCTCGAATTGAATATAAAATAATGCGTATTGCAATTTTCTCCTGTATGATATGATCTTCGTTATTCGATTTTTTTCGTAGGATAGTTCATTTTTATCCAAAACTGTCAAAAAATGTTTCGAGTTGCAGGAAACCATATACAAACGTTCAAAAGCTTCTTAGACAGCTAACATTCTCGAATTAAGAACATAGGCATACTCAAGGAGAGGGTTCTGGGGGTTCGAGTACCCCCTCTCCCCCTAAGCTTGACAACGAAATTTTTCATCATGAAAATGTCAAAAAATTCATTTTTTCTGCCTTTGAACTATGATTTTTCAAAAAAATTTCGCCAATCTGAATCAGTCAGGTGAAATTCGTGCTTTTTTGAATTACTGAAGTAAATTTACGTAAAATCAGTGATTTTTCACTCAGATTTTCAACAAAGGGCATAGCCGAGTTTTAGATGAATTTGGCCCCCGCTCCGATTTTGGATCTAATCTCCTCAGATGGTGTACCTTGATGTTTGACCCCCCCAACCCCCTCCCATTTGGAATTATGACAATTTTATTGAATCATTTTCAAGAATTTCTAATTTCAATGGAAGTGAAGGAAATTTTCTGTTCTTCGGCACAAAGTTACATCTCATAGAGATGTATATACGATACTTTTTTCAACAATTTTGGTGCACTCCTTCGCGTTGTTTCGGCTATTTCAAGTTTTCAATCGTAAAAAACATCGTATAAGCGAAGAGCGACCACTTTTTGAAAATATCCCAAAAACGTGTTTTTTAACGTAGATTCACGTTACGTATTAATTTTTATCGATTTCGATGCACCAAGGGCCGAAAATCGCGAAAAACCGTACAAAAATTCTAGTTTTTTTATAAAAGTTTTTCAAATTTTGAGAGTTTTGTATGGAAAAAAATGACTGAACGAACGAAGAAACTAGAGTCGGATTCGTGTTTAGCGGGTCAAAATATCCCGATAAACACCGTTTTCGCGATCATTTTATTTGAAGACTCGAAATTCGATATTTTTATCATGAAAAATCAGTGAAAAGGGTGAATTTTGAGACTTTGAGCAAAACGATCGCAAATAGGGTGTTTATCGGGGTATTTTGACTCTCTAAACACATTTAATCCGACGTTAGTTTCTTTACTTGACGATTTTTTTCGTATAAAACACTCAAAATTTGAAAAAATTTGCTGAAACAAAAACATTTCTGCATGATGGGTTTTTGGGATTTTTGGACCTTAGTTCAAAAAAACAGCCAAAACAAAATACTCCGTAAAAATCTACATTAAAAATGTGAAAATTTAAATTTTGAACTTGGCTACCTACTAGGCTATAATTTCAATTCCGGGTACCCGGGTGGGGTAGGTAATCTAATAACTTAAAAAGTGGTATTATAAAATGAAATTTGGGTTTCTGATTTCAAATTTGTCTTTAGTTTTTTTTATTTAAGTTCTCTAGACGCCTCTAAGCTAATATAGGGAGCGGATATTTTCCTGTATCAAAGAAAAATCGATATATTCATGTACTTTTCCAATTCACACCATCTCGAAGAGAATAAGTCCTATTTGTTTGCCCATATTTTGCATAAGTATTTCGCTCCTAAAAACATATTTTTACATGTTCACGATATTTTTGGCACATATTTCAGCATATTTTCGCTAAATTCCCCTGGATTTTGAATTTTTAGCCCATATTTTTGGAATTTTTCAATTTTTAATTTTTTTGATTTTGCGGAAATGAAAAATTTATAACCGAACTTCGGAATTTTTCGCGATTCGCCGATCCAAAAACAAATGATATTATTTCTTTCAAATACGCACTCACACGCTTCGGTCGACGAAGTGGACACTAGGTAAAGGTTGGTGGGTGGTGGGGGAATGCGAGTGTTGTATTTCTTGTTTTGGTAATGTACTTATTGCACACTTTCAAATTTTTAATGTAGATTTTCTCTGAGTATTTTGTTTTGGCTGTTTCTATGAACTAAGGTCCAAAAATCGCGAAAACCCATGCAGAAATTTTGTTGTTTTAGCAGATTTTTCAAATTTTCAGCGTTTTATACAAAAAATCGCCAAATAAATAAATTAACGTCGGATTTGTGTTTAGCGGGTCAAAATACCCCGATAAACACCCTTTTCGCGATCGTTTTGCTCAAACTCTCAAAATTCACCCTTTTCACTGATTTTTCATGATAAAAATATCGAATTTCGAGTCTTCAATAAAATGATCGCGAAAACGGTGTTTATCGGGGTATTTTAACCCGCTAACTACGAATCCGACTTTAGTTTCTTCGTTCAGTTCTTTTTTTCCATACAAAACGCTCAACATTTGAAAAATCTTCTAAAAAAAAAACTATAATTTTTGTACGGTTTTTCGCGATTTCCGGCCCTTGGTGCATCGAAATCGCCAAAAGTGAATAAGTAACGTGAATCTACATTAAAAAACACGTTTTCGGGAGATTTTCAAAAAATGGTCGCTCTTTGTTTATATGGTGTTTTTCACGATTGAAAACTTAAAATAGCCGAAACAACGCGAAGGAATGCACCAAAATTGTTGAAAAAATTATCGTGTATACATCTGTATGAAATGTAACTTTATGCCAAAGAACAGAAAATTTCCTTCACTTCCATTGAAATTAAAAATTCTTGAAAATGATGCAATAAAACTGCCATAACTCCGAATGGGAGAGGATTGGGGGGGGGGGAATCTAAATTTTTCTAAATTTTTTTTACATCAAGGTACGCCATCTGAGGGGGTTAGATCAAAAATCGGAGCGGGGGCCAAATTCACCTAAAACTTTGGCTATACCCTTTGACTGATTCAGATTTAGAAGGAACCTACATAGTACCTATATTGATTGTTTGTTCCAAAAATCCCGCAATTTATCAATTTTTCTTTTCTCATATCTGTATTATGCATCATCCGCCTGTACTAAAAATATTCCCTGACTAGGCCATTGAATCAGAAAATAATTCAGTTTTTCAATGAATTTTAACCCCCTTTTTTTCTATAATTCAGCCCTTCCTTTACATAATTTTTGAATGTGATTACGATTAAGAAATCAATGGCTTATAGAGATGGAAACTCTCAAAATTCTTTTTTCAGGTATTATGTTGAGAGTGGCTCAGAGGAGACGGGAAAAAGAGAGAAAATACCAAAAAACACGAATATTTTCAAATATGATCTACTTTGGGCATTGAGGATCTGTTGTTCTACTACCAGAAGTTGAAGGGGCTAGACGTTTGTAATTATCCAAGATTGAAAGTCATCCCGTTCTAATTCTTATTGGCAGCTGTTTGGATTTTTCTTAATCACGAGTCAATGTTTAATCTAAATTATTTCTCATTTCACATAATTATTTCAATTTTTTTAACATTTCCTTTTGCTAATTTCACTTTCTCCGTGTATTCTTCTTATAAGACTCAACCTCGAAATCCTCGTGCATTATCGATTGTTGTTCCCGTAATACATTTCCTTCAACTTCATGTAGCAATAACTCGTTCGAGAGTATAAAAAATAATAATAATAAATGCACCACATTACAAATTTTCGTAAGATTAACGAAATTCACGAGAACCGGGGGAAAAAAAGAATGACGAAAGAAAGACAAAAAAAAGATAAAGAAAAATACTACGTTTTAGCGTGGATAATGGCGTAATGTTGGTAGGTAAAATGCATTTATCATGCATTACATTCGTGGCTTAGGAAATGAAAAAAATTGTCATCAACTTTTTTCATTTCCATTTAATAACAATTTCGATTTGCCCGAACAAATGTCGAATACGCGCAATTTATGAAAAAACAAATAACGTAGCCGCGGAATGAACTGCTAGAAACTATTTTTATAAAGGGAAAATTCTGACAGATGAAAAATATTTTAAATTTGAGCCGGTAGAAAACAGTAATACAAAGATGGAGTTTTAAGATTATGCGGAAGATATGTTAATGGAAAGGGAAAGGAGGAAGACAAATGTTACTCAATGAAGTCAGATTTACCATACGTGAATGTTTGTTACAAAAGCAACGCAACTACTACTTCAAAATGCTGCCAACAAATGATTTAACCATTTTCTACGCATTTTTTATGAAAGTAAAAAAAACTAGTAAATATATACGCTGAGATAAAAAACCGAAAACCCAATCCTTATTTTGTTAGTATTTTTTCCTTTTTCCCCCATGAGAAAGTCGAGGCCATTTTAGAAGAAATTTTCCACAGGATTGGTGTGATTTTTCAATGCTTTCAGGGAATGATTTTGATGCAACGTGGTTTAATTGGATCGGTGTGTGTTTTGTGTTGCTGACTTCTGCAGATACAGTGACCGCAGTATGAATGGGTTAAGAATTGTCTGATTTTATTGGATGAGTTACAATCATGCGAGACATATCGACTAACATTATTTACGCGTTGTTTCCTTTCGTTTTTCTTTTTTTTTTCAATAAAATCCTGCAGTATTAAGTATTTTAGTAAAACTCGTAAAATTAAATAAATCCTACATTTTTTCTACGCGTTTTATCACGTTGATGTTCTCAACTTCTAAGGATTTAATTTAAGAAAAAGAAATAAATCAAAGTTGGCTGAAAAAGCCGCTAACTTTTTTCTCTTCTTTTTTTCGTCTTTATAGTAAAAGCGAGAAAACTACATTTTCCGAGTGAGAACCCTAAGCGCCAACGTTCATTGCATTACCCGAAAAAGAAGATGTGATCGGTGGTAGGAACGGTTAATCCTTGGGATATTTTGCTAACTTGGCACCGGAACCCCAAACCGTGTCCCTCTGGATTTTTCTCTTCGTAGTCTTCTACTACGTGACAGCTAACAGAAGGAGAAAAAAGAAAGTGAACTTTTTATCGCGCTCATTTAATATCCTCATTCGAAAGCGGACACGAGCAAAATTTTATTACACCAAAAACGTAATTCGAAGGGCGTGTTTTAAGATTCATTACTGTTTTGTTGATTAAACGAGACCATTCGATGGATGAGTAAAGTTTTCTCACTCGTTTTACATAATTGATTCGATTCGTTTGTGAGCTTGAGCATAATCGACTTACCTGGGTGAAAAAATGAATTCAAAGCAATGGTTCCAGTAAATCGTTTGGTTTTTTGTCGGATTTCGTTAAGGAGGATCTAAGCGAGATTATCTCAAGAAAATTAACAAAGAAATAGATATGTACTTATTGTGGTGTTCTAAAGTTTGAAATTCGATAACTTCTAGTTGATGGACGAATGAGAAAGCAAAATGATTGAAGGAAGTGTTGCCAAAAGTATGCATCAGTTTTACGGAATCAGTAACTCGGTTATTTTTTTGATGAGGAGCAAAGATTAGACTTGATTAAAAAAACCATTGAACGGAAATAAATATCATGAAATAAAATAGTCGAGACAAGCGTAACATTTTTGAAAAATCCTAATTCCAATTGAATTATACAGGGAAAAAAGCAGCCAATTACAAAAATTGTATATTAGAAAAGGGACTTACTGTTAGATGTAATCTTTTTTACGCCTAGGTCCCTTTTCTAATATACGATTTTTGTAATTGGCTGCTTTTTTCCCTGTACCCTTCAATTGGTAAATAATGAATTTTTTTCACCCCCTCCTCCGTTCTTTACAATTGGTACCTTTGAAAGTAAAAAGTCCTCTTTTAAATCTACTTATTTTAACGATTTTTCGGTGCAATTATGAGAAATTACTGCTGATGAAGCTGTTAATTTCACTGTGTTTTTAGTTAAACAGAACTATATTTTCACCAGGAATCAATGATAGTTTTTTTTTGGGGAGGGGGGTCCCCATCATTACCAGGTATTGTTGTTAGTTTTGTCAATATTGCCAGTTTTTTCAATGAGATTTATCTGATTGTTTTGGTGGGTTATTGGGAGAAATTTTGGAAATTAACATATTCATGCTAATTTAAAATGCATAATAATGAAAAAAAAAAATTGAAACAGTTTGGATGTTTCGATCTAGATAACCCCAAGATATAATCATGAGCAAAAATTGACGAAGGAAGAACATTGATTATTTTGTCGATTTTACCAACTTTGGCAAAAATTTCTACATTAGGTATTCTTCATAATTTTGTTGGTATTACGAATTTTTGTAAAAATTTTTTGATAAGGATTAAAAATTGAGGGTTAGGTATCAATTTACCATTTTATTATTTTGTGGTATTATTAATTTTTTGATTGAAAATTTGAGGTTATCATTGATAACTTCGCCAATTTCGTCATTTTTTTGTAAACATTTCGTGATTTCTATTGATAATTTTACGTGTTTTATTAATTTTTTGGTGAAAATTTCATCGAAGTAACAAGCTATTATTACGATGATAGTCGTTCTCAGGATTTTTTTGTGAGGCTTCCAAATAAAAATCTGACAAACATTATCCTGGAAATACCTACTTACGTAGCCAGACGGACAGTGAAGAATCCCAAATTTTGATTTTGTGTAAAATTAAAAAAAGAAAAATTTTGTTGAAATATTTTTGCGGTAAAGGGCATTTAAAAGTTGAAGTTGCATCATTTCCCGAACTTTTCAGATGTCAGTGAAGAGTGAGAAGTCGTGATCTCGTTAACCCCACCTCCCCTCCCTCTTGATATGATTTTCTGTTAGATTGAGGGGTATGTTTTTAAAAATTTATCAACTTCTTGGCGTTAATGAATTCAGTTGATTTTTTTTCTTGTTTGTTTCTCCAAAATCACCACGCTTGAAAAATGAAAAAATTGAAAATAACATAACTTTGAACGAATTTTCCCAACCATAAAACTTGAGCATTTATTAATGCCCAAGCAGTGCAGGGGAGTTTTTTTTTCGAAAAGTCGTGCCATAAGAATCAAAAATTGCACTTTTGAAACATTAAAAATGAAAAAATAATTGAATGAAGATAAAAATTATCTTTAATAAATGCTAGAAAAATAATCAAAAGTTTAAGAAGGGTGCAAATTGCGCCCGATTCAACCCTGTGTGGTTGTCCATGATACTGGCTTCTAAATCATTTTGTCGCAAATGGGAATTCGACGATCCAAATCGAAATGTATTCTAAGTTCAATTTTTTTTCAATTTCTTTAATCTCACATTTTTTAAAATTTCTTTCAACTTGATAATTAATAGGAACAAATTTTAAAAAACACGAAGTTGAGAATTTTTAAAAATTAAAATTTGAAATTGAAACAAAACTTGGGGAGAAATTTTGAAATTATTGAGAAAAATGTTTGAGTTGGAAAAAATTTTAAAAAAATTGAAGTTGGAAAAATGTCGAGAATTTTTAAATTAAAACATTTTACAGTGAAGAAAAAATTGTTTCGAATAATTTAAAAATTGTTCTACAATTTTTTTCAACTTAGGTATGAGTATAAAATTTTTCCAATTGAAAATTTATTAAAATTCTTTCCAACTTTGAATTTTTAAAGAAATTTCCAACTTAATGTTTTTCAATCATAGCTGCATGAATTTTAAAAAATTCTAAATTTGGATACAGTATTTAAAAAAATTAGAATTAAAGAAATTGAAAAAATTTGGACTTTGAAAAAATTTGAGCTTGAAGAATCCTAGTTTGATTTTTCAAGATTTTTTTTCATAAAAAAATTGCCTTATTTTAAAATTAAAGAATTTTTGAATTTTTTTTTAAATCACGTTTTTAAAAAGTCAGTTACTAATTTTCTCAATTTTTATGAAAAATATTTCAAACATCTGCAGATGAATTACTTTCCTGCGTTATTTACTACTGTTCTTATTTTTGAATGACTGGAAAATCAATTAATTTTGAGCGACACTTCTCAAAAATTACTTTTGCTTTTATATTTCCTTAAAATTGTATGTTTATTTATATGATGCATGATGGGAGAAAGAATGTGGAAATGAACTCAATGTTTAAAATTATTTGTCCAATAGACACAACACCTTAGGTCTCGGAAAGACTTCATTAACAAATTTTCCTAGCATGTAGATGAATAAAGGATGGGCACGTCGCAGAGATAACCACCAAAGTACGTGTTTAATGAAACAGTAAACAAGTTGTGTTAAATGTTTGACCTGTACTGGGTCCGTACAGATGAGGAAATTCCTATATTCTGTCAAGACTTGCGGTTATGTTTTACAAATGGCATCGTTTTCAGCTTAGCTACGAGAAGTATGTTTTCATTTTTGCCTTGTTGCCTTTCATTGCAGTAATTTTATCTTGATTCCGTGATGTTTTCGTGGCGCAGTTACCGTTGCAATTCAAAACATCGCCACCCTCCTTGGCACGTACCTTACCTACGTATTTCTCATCCGAAACATTGCCCGAGAATTTCTCAGCGAGTAATTATTTTTCAAAAAAATTTAATTAATTTGAAAAAAACTACCTCGTTAAAAAATGTGAATACTCGATTCAAGGTTCGCCTAGTTGTTTTTTTTTCTATCCACGCAACACGTACGAAGTTCGCAAGTTTTTAAAATAATATTTCGCAAGTTAGCACCCTCATTCCTCGGTGTAGCGTTATTATCATAATATTATTAGCCGGTTTAAACTTCCAAAAAAAGTTGAAAGTTGAACAATTTAAAGGTACGTTTTCGAGTTTTTAGCATTCGAAGTTCGTTAAGTTTAAATGCATTTGTTTTTAGCCTTTTTGTTACGTTATTCTTTTACTTTTATTTCGATTTTTATTCAACTTTTTACTCGGGGAATATTTGGCAACGGGCCGGGGTATGTGACAGAAAAGTCTCCCAATGGGTTAGCTATATACGCGTTCTCGTTACGTAATCCCTACTTGAAAGCAAGATAGACGTACTTTGGTTTGAAAAATTTCGATTTTTTTCACCCCGTAATCATTGATGGTGGAAGGGAAAGGCAGAGGAGAAAGGCACGCGTAAGGATTGGAAAACAGAATGCAATTATTTTACCGGTATAAATTAAAAACCAGCGAAATTCCACAGGTTGGAATATGGAGAGTTGTACGCTAGGCGATTGTAGAGAGTGCGAAGATATATAAAAAAAGGGGGTGAAATGGAAGAAAGAATTGCAAAGGATGAGAAAGAAATCGCTATTTAGCGAGGCGACGGGGAAAGCCCCCATCAAGATGGAAACTTAGGTAAGTTTTATTGGCACGTCGTTTTTCATTGCATCTACCCTAATTACTTTTCGAACGATCCAAATCGTTGCTGCGTCCCAAATCGCAAATAAAACATTTCCCAAAAGAGCCAAAAGCAGATTGGGACGGCAACATGTAAAGATATACAGACGCTTTTTTGAACATTGGCACAACCATAAATATTGCTCCTTACGCGCGCACACTGTTTAGACTTTATACGATAAATTATCACACGTTTTACTTATGTTTATTTATACGTTTTCCCTCTAAACAACCAAAGAAAAAGGATAATTTAAAGGATAAAGTATCTTTAACGCGTTATATTAGTATACCTTTAAGCGATTTGAGCTTTTTGTGAAAGATCACGATAATTCTATGCAGATGGGAGATACGTGACTATTTAGTTAATGAATGTTGAACGCATCGAAGCTCGATGAGCCCGATTTTGGAAAATTTGTCAGTCGCGTAGTTACCTAGCTTTACGAACCGGCGTACCGGTATTTTTGATCCTATCCTATTAGCGAAGATGTTTGCGAGATAATTTTTCAAAAAAAATTTACCAACGCGAAAACTTGGCAAATTTTTATGTAGAATTCGATCACGAAAAATTATTCGTTGGAGTCGAATACTTTGGGATTTTCTTATCAACCATACTATATTAATTTGAAACGAAACAATAGCAAAAAAAAGAATAAAATGCTTCTACTTGAACATACCGAAACGAAAATATCTTTTCGTGGTAGGTAATTTTGTAAAAATGAACGAGGCACGTGAAAAAATGTGCTTGAAGGAATGGTAAAATAGCATTCCGAACAAGAATATATTTTTTAAATTATAACAATTTATGGAGCAAAGTTTTAAAAAAAACTACGAAACGAAAATAATATTACGAGCGGTATTGAAATTTTTCGTTTCTCCCGAATTTTTTCAAATATTTGAAATATTAATATCAATTGATCACGAGGGGCGAGGTTATTATTTTTTAATTTGTATTTTCTTTCGAATCATTTTTCACATGTAGGTACGTGATTTATGGTGCCAAGGGAGAGAAGGAGCCAATATTTTTCCAAGTTTTCAAATGTTTGACAGAATATCGAAAAGTTACAGAAAATGTCAAAATTTGGTTTCTGAAATTTTTCCCAGTTTTTTCCAAGTCTAACAAAAATACAAAATGTCATTATGTGAGCGGTGTAGAAAATCTGGTCACCAGAATTGGGTGTACAAAATTTGATCGTCAATTTTAAGGATTAACCTCTTGCACTTTAGCATATCCGTGTTGAAATGAAATTTTCTCCTCTTATCAGTGATGGAGGGGATGGAGAGAGGCAAGTTGCCTTCTCAGCCCTCCTGTTCGATCCACCCCTGCTTAGAGCTAAACCAAAAAAATACATTTTTCCCCATGCATGCAGGGTGTTTCATAGCTGACCAACCTCCTTCCAACCAGTGAGTAGATAACTCACCATGAATCCAAGTATGTATGTTTGCCTAACCTTTGAAATGCAGGGACTGAGTTACACACTTTAATTTTTTTTAAATTTTGCTTGGTACTTTCTACCGTGCGCTGCTCGACAATCAATACAGTTGACAGTTGCGATTTACAGCAACGCATAGCCCACTTTCTTTAGGATTTTTCTACGCGGTTGATAATTTTTGTAGGTGAACGAGGGTGGGTGTACCGTATCAAATAATGCTTATTAAAAAAGAAGTGTAAAAAATTTTAAGATTTTTTTCAATTTTTGAGAAGAACTTGAAGAAAAGTAAGTATGCAAAAACCTCACTTTTTGACTTTTCAAATTTTGAAAATTTCCACGCATCTTGGTGACTAAATGAGACAGACAGATGGGGTTTGCAGCATTAAACTAAGCTACGCTTCACCACAAAATAAAATTAGTGTCTTCTAATTCTTCATTAAAGTTTTGAAAAAAATTTCCGTAATTTTTTTTTTTTGTAAGATTGAAATATATCATTCCTACGTTGTGTGGTGTAATACTTGATTAGTTCAATGCTGTAAAATTCACCTGCCTGTCTCATTTTAGTCCCAAATATAGAAATTTTTGAAATTTTAAAAGTCAGAAAGTGAAGTTTTTCATGTGTTTTTTTCAAAATTAAACGTGTGTAACTTCGAATTTAAGCAAGATAGAAGAATGGAGTTTACGCCATTGAAAATATCAAAGTTTTCTCTTCCAGAAAATGTTTAGAATTCCTTAGCTAAGGGTAAGGGTGCCTAATATCGGCCCGCAGCTGATCTCGGCTCCTAATGCATCGATTGGGCTGGAAAAATTTTTTTCTGATGTATTTTTCACAGAAAAAACAAATAAGACTAAAATTGTAACCCTAAAGCTAAAACTCGCGGAGATAAATCGAAAAAACTGTTTTTAGAAAGTTAACATTAAATTCATCTGAGCTTTCCAATCACTGTGCCAAAAATGTGTTTGCTTGTATTGTGATTTTGAAAATTTATATCGTTAGAGAAGAAATTAAGTAATTTAATGCGGTAATTGTTTCAAAATTTTAATTAGAGTAAGTATTTTTAATAATGTTTTGAAAAATAAACTTTGGTGTGTCCTAATATCGGCCCTTTAGAGGTGCCCTAATATCGGCCCCATCTTACATACGTTTTTCTATTCAGAAATGCTGGGAGAGAAGTGGAAAAGACAGACATGGTCCCAAGAAGTGATGGCAAAAGCTGCCAGGGCTGTAAGGAGTAAAGATTGTGGTTTTAGAAAAGCATCAACAATGTTTGGTGTACCGATAAGTACATTGAAAGAAGTTTGTGTTGGCATGGTGGATGAGTGTGCCAACAAGAAAAAATATATTTATTCTTACTGTTTAAATAGTTGAATAATTGAATGTAATGATTTTCTTGTGATTATATTCATTTTCTGACAATTATTTGGTCAGTTTTGCAAAGTTTTAGGGGGGGGCGATATTAGGAACCCATTTTTTCAATTTTGCATTTTCTCACTTTTCGGAAAAAAATTCGCCAAAAATCAGAAAAAAAATTTGGGGGCTAAAATTTTAGGATATGAAACTAGAGTATATACCCGACATTTTAAGCCATCACAGACATTTCTTGGTGAATTACAGGTCGAGCTATTCGAAAAATAAAGATGGGAGTCAATATTAGGCGCCCTTACCCTTATGGGTCGGCAGGTGAAATATTTTCTTTATACCCCTGTTTTCCACTATATTTGAGTTCATACCACCTGCTATATAGGCATTTCAGACCAGCACAATGGCTGGTTTTATTGGCCTATTTGAGGCCTTTTGTCCAGTTATTTTGCACCTGCTGGCAGTGGCGATTCTAGCGAGTAAACTTATAAGCTCAGCTTACATCAAAATTTTGGAAAAAGGAAAGAAAAAAATGTTTTTATTGCAAGTCTAATTCCAAATTCATATCTATTTGCGAAAATCCGAAAACCAGTACCTTAAACTGTCTACATTCAGCTTCAACGTAGTTGGTTTGTTTATGGTTGCGCATGCACAGATAAAGCTAAGCAGCATGGAAGTGTAAGGGGAAGGTTATGTTTGTAGCAGGTGGTTGGAATCTGGCTTCAGAATGTTTTAATTGTGATTCTTTTCAATGTTTGGAGCTTTATAACTCCTTCAGTTTTGACTAAAATCAAAATATGAACATAACTTATTTAATTTGCAATTTCATAAGGTATAAAACAAGTTATATTCATTTTTTAATAAAATTGAAAATTGAAAGAGTTACAACGGATTAAAACTGAAAAAATTTAGCATTTCTTATTTCACTGAAGAAAAATGAATGAAGTTATAATTATTTTACGAATTATGATTTAAATAGCATTAGCAATGTTGCAAATGTTGCGAAAAATCTAATTTTATTATTTTTCCCTAAAAAAATTTCTTAACAATTAGGTGTACCTTGGTACAGTGCAATTTAGATTTCTTTAGAATGATACCAGAGTTGTGTTCTGATAACTTGACCTATGTTTTTTTTTAACACAAATGGTATTCTAAATTATATGAGAAATTATTACCCACCCAGAGCCCTCAATTTTTTTTTGAATCATTGTAGCATAGATTTATCAACTCTTAGGTTACATCAGATTTTTTCCTAGCTACGCTACTGCCCGCTGGTTGGTTTAGGCTCTATCTAACAATGTCCTTCCAATATAGTTAAGTGGGAAACAGGTTATGAGCGTTGCCCTTCCCTCTTTTAATATTAACCTTGCCGGATCCGGAACTACTCTCCACAAATATCCGGATATCCGATCTTTTCCGAACGTATACGAAGGGGGCCCGAACGTATACGAAGGGGGCCCGAATGTGTTATCAGCAGCGAGCAAAATTAGTGGGAATACGATATTTAACCCACACCACAAGTGACTACCATCGTCAATTGACTGGAAAGGGGATGTCACAAGGGTCATGACCAATCACATTTGTAAATAAATATCCAGATATTTTTTCTGAATACCTATCCGGATATTCGAATATACTCGGATATTTGTTGAACACCGCTCAGCTCAGTCTAGTTTTGGCTCTCTTCCTGAAAGGTTACTTATCGTTAGAACAGAAAGTTGCAAGTAACAGTGCCAGAAGAAGAAAACTTTTTTAGTCATTTTCAAAAATAGAAAAAATCGTCAAATTTGATGCGAGCACCCCCCCCTCCACACAAATTATCAATCACATAGAAAAATTCTAGAGAAAGAGGGCTATGCGTTGCTGTACACAACTTTCTACCTATGGTTAACGAGTAGCCCACAGTCAAAAGTGTCAAGCAAAATTCTGAAATTTTTTTTCAAAGAGCCTAGCTCAGCCCACTCAGTTTAAAAGTCAGACACGAGACAATCATTCATTCTTGGATTAAAAATTAGTTACCTACTCACTGGTTAAAAAGGAAGCGATTAGCTATGAAATCCCCTTTTTTATTTTTTACCTAAAATTCCCCTCGTCTTTCGAGTGTTTCATTCACCAAGAAAAGAATGTTAAACTCGTGAACTCTCCCTAAATACTTCTTTGATGCGAACAATTTTGTTCCCTCAAAAGCGCGCAAAATTCAACTTTTGTCATTGATAATTTTCATTTATTTTTATTTTTTGATTCAACTGTACCAATTTTGGATAACTATTTATCGCAAGTAAAAGATATATTGTCTTCGTGTTTTATATCAACGTTGACACGGCGAGATAAATTAATTGTAGTAAGAATTTTATACTTACTTCGTTCAATGATGGTATAGTTTGATGTGCTGCGGACCGCGGAATTGGGAGTTTCCCTGTTTTACCTTTATCCAATTACGAAGCTGGGTAAACTGCTGTATTAGTTTTATCGTAATAATTTCTCTAGGCGTTATTTAATAATCGTGATCAAAAAAGGAGGAAAAAAATATGGGATAAGAAGTTGAAAAATAAATTTTACGGGTATGAAAACTTTTGAAAGTTTTCTTTAAAAATTTACTCGAGTTTATCTTGTGAAACCTTGAAAACCAAACGAGTACGAGAAATTGATTTAGGCTCGGGAAAATTTCGTTTTCGTGTTATTGTACGTCGAATAGCAAAATCTTGAAACTGACTGAACTTAATTAAAAATTACTGGTGAAAATTTTTCAAATTTTGCATCGTATGCTGTCAAGCTTAATTTGTGCTTGAAAGTGCGTTAGATGTTGATGTTGCTGGAATGAATATTTTCCACTCTAGACACGAGGCATTTGGAAAGGGTTGTGTTAAACCGTGTTATCTCCTTATCTCCATAGCTTATCCAAATGCAACTATGAGAAAACCTATTAGATTTTCATTGGGAACTTTATAATGCGTCTTTGAAAATTTTGGTCGAAAGAGGTATCAGTGGTAGCCTTTGGCTGAAGTATTGCACTACCATTTTGGAATTATTTGAAATTTTATTTTGAAAATTGAATTTGGACTTTTGAGTTATTTGAAATTTTGTTTTGAAAATTTGAAAAAAATTCAGCCTAAAAATTGAACTTCATCAAGTGTGAATTAAAGAAAAAATATTCGACGGGCTTGCCTATCATTTATACTGAAAGGGGTAAAGGAGATGAGCGAATTTTATATCAATAAATTTTTCTGTATTGATAAAAGTTCAAGATTATCATCACATTTAATCCCTTTTATATTGATGATGGACAAAAATTGTGTACATTTTTTTTATTGTTCTGACTCGTGAAAACTCAAGAAATGATAAGCATATTTTTTCGCTGAATAAATTTTTCATCTGCAATTTTTCAAATTTTTGGGTTTTGAATTTTCATTTAAGGACTCAAATTCAAAACATGGCAGCTAAAATTTTTGTGGTGTGGTACTTGGCCTAGGAGCTACCACTCAGAACACTTCTGATCAAAATCCATTGAACTGTTTTAGTGAAATTTTTGTATAATTTTGAGTGAGTCTTTTTTGAAAGTTTCAGTCTTTATACTTCTTGGAAATTGTCAAGCTGCTACAAATTTGACTCTGAAGTTTCGAATGATATTACCTATTTAGTTGGAAATGCGATTTTTCTGCCATTCGTATCACGTTTCACCCAGAGATGAACCCAAAAAAGTTATCGATGATGAGGGAGCTGAACTGAATGGGAGAAAAGAGAACGACGAATTTCCCCCAAAAATGGCGGAATCTATTCTTTACTCGAAAAAAACAAGCGTGAATTGAAATTTTTTGGAAGTGATGACATGTTGTGAAAAAATTATTGTTTAAAGTTGGAAAAAATTGAAAAAGTCTTTCTTGAAGTCGAAAAAATCAGAAAAAATTGTATTCTATTCAAAAATTTCAGATTTTTCCCCTTTTCAATAAGCCAACTTTGGTTCAAATTTTCATTTAAAATATCATATCGTGTTTTTCCGAGTTTTTGAAGCAGGAATTATAATTGAAATGTGTTTTAATCGCAACTAAATTATTTCCTGATTTTTCCGACCATTTGTGACTGCGATAATTAAATCATTCCCCGATTTTCCGAGAATTTGTGGCAGCTATAAATTTTGGGATGAATTTTCATCCCAGGATCATCCCGCATTTTCCCGCGGTTTTGAGACTGGGATAATTATTGGGAGGAATTTTCATCGCAAGAGAATCATCCCCCGATTTTTCAGAGCTTGTTAGGCTGCGATGAATTTTGGGATGAATCTTCGTCCCAAAAACCATCCCAGGTTTTTCCGTGGTTTTGAGGCTGGGATTATTGGGATGAATTTTCAACCGAACAAAGTCATCCCCAAATTTTTTCGAGCTTTTTAGACTGCGATGAATTTTTATCCCAAAAATTCTCACGCGTTTTTCCGAGTTTCTGATGCTGGGATGATAATTGGAATGAATTTTCATCCCATTCAAGTGAAGCCATTCCCTGATTTTTCCAAGCATTTGTGACTGCGTTGAATTTTGGGAAAATCATCCCACGTTTTTCTGAGGTATTCAGGCTAGGATGATTATTGCGAGGAATTTTCATTCAAAAAAATCATCCCCTGAGTATTCCGAGCTTTTAGGCTGCGATGAATTTTCATCTCAAAAATCATCCCAGATTTTCCCGTGGTTTTGAGACTAGGATGATTATTGAGAGAAATTTTCATCCCCCAAAAAGTGTGAATTACTAACTATGAATCGTGATTTCTCCAGCAAAAATGCAACTTTTTTAAAATCGTCATTTTGGCAAAATTTCCCAAATCAATTAAATTTTTTTCCATTTTTGAAGAGCAAGTTGCTGTTTGCCCCGCCCAACTCTGCATCCTGCACCATTAATAATTTTTCCTTCTTATACAATAATTCGATAAATGAAACACATTCGATTCAAGATTTTTTAATTCGCTTTTTTTATGGAATATAAAAAATAAATATTAGAAATTTTTTTATCCTTTATCGTTTTTGTTAAAAAAAATTTGTTATAAGAGAAAAATATACGTACATAGTATGTATAAGATAAAAACATCAATTCAATGAAACGTTTTGATACACGAGTGTTAAAAACTTATGTAAGTAGATAGAATTACATAGGATACCGTGTAAATTAATTCGTTAACATTACAAAATATTTTTTATTACAATCATACAGTCGAAAAATTCATCATTTCTATAAATTGACTACATTCTTCGGGTGCGATTTCAGCACCACGCGTATAATATTTTTCATGCATGTATGTAACGTATTCGTAGTATACCTAATTAGAAAAAAATCGATTTTCCTGCTTGTAATTTTGAGACGTGTAATCGACAAAGTCATATTCAAGCGAGAGCATTACTAAAATTTACCTATATATCTATGAATCTGTCGATATTGGCCTCTTACGTTTAGGAGAGAAAAAAAAAATGATATATTCGTATGGAACATGGGAGAGGAAAAATGCTTTGAAAAATAGCATTTCGTATAGTTTTACAAAAAAATTTAAACAGAAAAAAATCACATACAATATACACAAATCACATAACGAAAATAAAAACGTACGAGTTGTGAATCATGTATACATATAAACAACAGCTACAGGCTTTTATTCGAATTTTTTCTATTTTTAGTAGGATTTTGCTATATGTACAAAAAAACGTTTAATTTACATTCAACATGTTTGAAATACGATAATTTCATTAACGTTAAAAGAATTTATGTACGTTATGCATAATATGAAACAGATCACAATTTTGTAAGTACAGTTCGAGTATTTATCACCGGACGAACTACTCGTATTTTGAGCTCCTACAATCGTATTGGATACTTCCAATTCTTCGTAACTGTCTTCAAAATCTGAAAATAGATATTGCTCGGGTGACTATGCGATCTGCGAGTCGGATTAGGCGGTGAAAATGCGATTACAAACGTTCGCTTTCTCGAGAAAGTTTTGCTACGTCAAGTTCATTTATCACAGAGCAAAGATGGGGTTGCCGCAGCATCGTTTAAAGAGTAGATACACCTTGCGTTAAATATGCTAGGTAATAGGTACCTATGTTATCGATTTATTGGTAGGTATCTGTTTGAGATAGGGTACAAAAAGATGATAGGTTCGACGATGTTTTCGAGTTAATTCGTACACGATGAAAAATTCTAAAAAACCAACGTTAAGTTTCCGATAATGACAACGAGGGTCATTCGATAAATATGGCTTTTATCTATGGCATCGATATATAAAAATGATGAAAGTTCAAATCTCATAAGCTCCGTGTAGATGTTTAATTCGGTAAAGAGAAGTATAGACTGCGAGAGAGAGAAAAAAAAGAGGAAAAGGTAATTCGCTAGTTTCAAGAGTCATTAGACGTTTAAACTTCTACCGCGGCTAATCCCTTGGTAATAGACTCCTTCTGGTAGTTTTTCAATTATAACTGATGCTAAGTCGGATACAGAAAATTTTCAAAGAAGAAAACTTATAATTTAATATGTCACGATCAAATCTTTTACTTCACTTCGGATTATGATACGCATTTTATTATATGATATATTTCGCAAGATTCCCACGAAGTGTTTCTTCCCGAGAGAGAATCTGCGAATCTCGCGGACCTAGTTTTTTTTCTCCGTCTCTTTCTGTCTTATTCGTTGATTCCGAGACAAGATTTATTTTTAAATCGTAAATTTAGAAACACGTCTGCGGTAGTTTGTGAAATTTTATAAATTAATTTTGATCGGATGTGACAACCGACGCGTAGTTTTCCAGATTTTTCCACAATTGAATTCGGCATAGATATGTCCTTACAATTTACCTTGAGAGCGCGGGTCAATTCAAGGTTTTACGTCGATGTGAAAAATGTCTGCGAAGCTGGGTCGAAGTTTTTGACAATTTTATCGCGTAGAAAAAATAATTTGATGATTGTTTGGAATAGATATTAATTTCAATTTGATGATTGTTTTATAATTGAAGACTATGAAGTGATTAATTTTTATGAATCTCAAGCATTTGGAAATTTCGGTCAGGTAAATACATATAAAGCAACCATTACCTGTATGGCGATTTATCTGGATGAGAATACCCTTATGTTTTTCTGGTAAAATGAGTTTTTAAAGCCTCCGTATAAAAAACCTGACTGGTTGTGTGGTTGATTTGAGAAAAACTTTTTTTAAAGAAAACTTTTGATGGGTTTTATGGGAAGGGTTTTAAAACCGATATTTCAAGTTTATCATTCATATAGAGGATTCAATTTAATTATTTTGGTTTTCTAAAAGAAAAAAAACACACACTCCAAGAATATTATTTTTCAATATGAAACCATTAACTGTAGTTCGTTAGGGATTTGTTTCGTTAATTTTTTTGAAGAAAAGCCCTAAAATTTGTTGATAATAACGAATATTGGTGGCTTCTTGGGTAAATAAAAATCTGGAAATTATCATAAAAGAACATAGGTACCATAATTATGATCTTATGTTTAAAAAGGACGTTTTTTTGTTTTTTTGAATATTTCAAACCATCGTGGAATTCTGATCCTGAGGTTGATTTTTTTGTTTTATTATAACAATGGGTTGGTTTTTGTGTTTTTCCCCGTGAAGAGTTGATTTTTTTTGTTTTTTTCGCGAAAATATCTTTGTATTTTGTGGTTTAATTTTTGGTATCGATTAATTTTTTCGTTTTTTCCCTAAAAGTTGTGGGTTTATTCTCAATGTTATTTGGTTTCTTTTTTACTTTTCTGGAAATAGTATAATTTTTTGAAGTATTTTTCATGTTATTGTGAGTAGATATTATTTTTGTTCTTTTAAAAATAGAATGGACTGTTTTTTGTATTTTTATTTTATTCTGAAAATAGTTTGATTTTTTGAGTTTTTTTCTGATTTTTTCTGTTTTTTTTCTTCAAAAATTGGAGCGATTTTTTGAGATTTATCTTTAGTGTTGTGTGTTTCTTCTTTGTGTGTTTTTTGAAGAGGAGTTGGTTTTTCTTTTTTGGTTTCAATAAATGCCTATGAAAATGGTTTGATTTTTGTGGTTTTATTGTCAATGTTGCTCTTTTTTTGGAGAAAGGTTTAGTTCTTGTGGTTTTTGGGTTACTATTCGGTTTAATATTAAAAATGATTCGCGGGGTCGGGGGGAGTTGTATGGCATTATTCTCAATTTCGTTTGATTTTTGGGAGTTTTATTTTGGAGAGATGAGTTTTTTATTTTATTTTTTTTATGTAAGTGGGTTGTTTTATTATGGTTTAATTTTGAGTATCATTTCGTTTTTGAGGTTGTCTAGAAATGGTATGTTTTTGAAGAATTTTTTAGTTTACTCTAAATATTTGTTCTTTTGAAAACGATTGTTTTTATGGATTTATTTCGTTGTTTTTTCTGATTTTTCCCCCAAAAAAACTGTTTTAATTTTTTATTGTATTTAAAAGGGGTTGGGTTTTCTCTAAATGTAGTTTCGTTTTCGAGGGTTTTCTGGAAATTGTATTTATTTGTTTTCATTCTGAATATTTTCTCGTTCTCTTGAATTTTTTGTGTTTTTAAACAATTTTTATGTGAGGAAAAATTTGGTTTCTATGAATATATTCTGAATATTTTTTGAAGCCGGGGAGGGGGGGCATTTGAAAATTAATATCGTTCATGTTATTTTGATTTAATTCTTAAAATGGTTTGATTTTTAGCCGGATTTTTTGTGGTTTTGTTCTCAATGCTGTTGATTGTTTTGGTGTGTATTTTAAAAGGGTTTCGTTTTTGGTTGTTTTATTCATCGTGGAAGGCTAGTTCTTGGCTTGTTTGGATTTTTTGAAAATCCGAAAATATCGAGACCTAATTCGACTCGATACCTAACACTTTTTCTTATTCGGGTTAGAATACTACTATGCATTTTTTCAGGCTTTCTAAGGAAACCAGAAATAAACCAAAGGGAAGCAAGCAGACTTGAAAAACTTGTTTTTTCTTAGGTCTTCAAAAAAATAAAAACCCGAATTAATCGAAAAAAAAAATTTCCCGAGTATTTCTGTGATACCGAATAAAG
This sequence comes from Pseudococcus viburni, assembly GCA_033439095.1. Lineage (NCBI taxonomy): Eukaryota > Metazoa > Arthropoda > Insecta > Hemiptera > Pseudococcidae > Pseudococcus > Pseudococcus viburni. The sequence continues at coordinate 304,483 of JAVBJF010000142.1, forward strand.
ATAAATCGAAGCAGATCTATAAAAGTTTGCTTTCTTTCTTGTTTTTTTGTTTTGTTTTTTTAACAAGATACTTATGTAAAACTAAAGCTACTTCAGCAAAGCAAAAAATTGGGACTTTCGGTATTTTTCAGAAAAATCAAATTCTAGGTAAGAAAAACTTGGATGTTTGTGCCAAAATTCTATATTTAAAAATCTATATTCAGGGAATAGGAGTCAGCCAAAAAGTTGACTCCTGATTCCAGCTTAACTCCGGAGTCAGGGGTGAAAGCTGACTCCTGACTCCTGCTTGACTCTGGAGTCACTTTCAGACCTCGATTCCTGACTCCACCTTGACTCCGGAGTCAAATTCACACCCTGATTCCTGACTACACCTTGACTCTGGAGTCAATTTCAGACCTTGACTCCTGACTTCTGCTTGACTCCGGAGTCAATCTGTGACCGTGACTCCTGACTCCGGCTTGACTCCGGAATCAAGCTGGAGTCTGAGTCAATTTGGAGCCAGTTTGACTTCGATTTTGGAGTGGAGAATAGAAATCAGCCAAAAAGTTGACTTCTGACCCCAACTAACTCCCGGAGTCAAGGGGGAAAGTTGATTTCTGATTCCACCTTGACTTCGGAGCCACTTTTAGACCTCAACTCCTGACTCCACATTGACTCCAGAGTCACTTTCACACCTTGACTCCCAACTCTACCTTGACCCCGGAGTCAAACTCACACACTGATTCCTGACTCCGCCTTGTCTCCTGACTCCGGCTCGACTCCGGAATCAAGCTGGAGTCGGAGTCAATTTGGAGTCAGTTTGACTCCGACTCCGGAGTCGACTCCTATTCCCTGTCTATATTTTTCAATTTCCTATTCAAGTACTTGTAAATGTATTTAATAGGTAGATTATCTAAGAAAAATTATCAGCAACTTACCTTTTTTTCTGTTATAATTTATGGCTGTACTTATTGTAGTGGTTGATGGAGTTGGATTTTCTGTAACGATAAAAATTTTCAACGTCTCATTAATACACAGCTAATTGTTGTTTTGGTAATGGTCGAAAAACTAATTAACTTACCATCTAATTTTATCAGGCCATCAGTCTCTCCTAAGGAATTTTTCGCTACACAACGATAAGATCCAAAATCACTTCTGGTAACGTTGTGTATTATAAGTACCATATTTTTATTATAGTCTCTTTCTTCTGATTTTGCTTCGTATTTATCACCTGAAACAGACAAATCTGCAACCATTCATTACCAATGTTCGTAGAACTTGTAAGATTTAAAATGACAAACTGCCTATTTGAAAAAAGTAGCTGGTGAAAGAGAAAAATTCTGTAATTTATATTTTTACTATTTTGTTAGGTATCAGCATAGTAAGTCACAGGAACATTTGTCTACATACGTTTTGTTATACAGGGTGTTTCATAGTTTACCGCGCTCCTTCCAACCCATGATTGGACAACTCACCCTGAGCCCAAGTATGTATGTTTGCCTGACCTTTGAACTGCAGGGGCTGAGTTATGCTCTTTGAAATTTTTGTTTTGAATTCCGCTTAGCACATTCTACCGAGCGCTACTCGACATTAAAGATAGGTAGAAAGTTGCGCTGTGCGGCAACGGATAGACCACTTTCTCTAAAAATGTTCTATGTTGTTGACAATTTTTTTAGGTGAACTAGGGTGGGTGTACCACATCAAATATTCAAAAAAAAAGGTGAAAAAAAGTCGACGATTTTTTCTATTTTTGTAAATAACTAAAAAAGTTGTCCTCTTTTGGTACCATTCTTAGCAATGTTTCTAGGACAGAAAACTCTGGTCTCCCTATCTCATGTAGTCGCAAAGATAGAAATTTTTGAAATTTAAAAAATCAAAAAAGTGATGTTTTTCTTGTGTTTTTCTCCAAATTAAGCACTCTTTACTTTTGATTCGAGCAAGGTAGAGAAGTGGGGTTTGCTCCATTGGAAAGACCAGAGTTTTCTGTTCTAGAAACATTGCTAAGAATGGTTTCAAAAGAGGACAAATTTTTTAGTTATTTACAAAAATAGAAAAAATCGTCGACTTTTTTCACTTTTTTTTTGAATATTCGATGTGGTACACCCACTCTAGTTCACCTACAAAAATTGTCAATAACATAGCAAAATTCTAGAGAAAGTGGTCTATCCGTTGCCGCAAAGCGCAACTTTCTACCTATCTTGAATGTCGAATAGCGCTCGGTAGAATGTGCTAAGCGGAATTCAAAAAAAAAAATTCAAAGAACATAACTCAGCTCCTGCAGTTTAAAGGTTAGGCAAACATACATACTTGGGCTCAGGGTGAGTTGTCCAATCATGGATTGGAAGGAGCGCGGTCAACTATGAAACACCCTGTATATTTTACAGAACATACTATATATAGGTATATACGAGTCTGCAAAACGTAGGTACGCGTATCTCCAAGTATATAGGAGGAACGTTGAAAAAAAAGAATAAGAAAAAACTTCTCGTACATGAAAATATCATAAATTCGAAGAAGTTGTTAAATAGTAAAATGCTCTGAAAAAGTAAAGAAATCGCGCTATGTCAAGTTGATATTTCGTGACATGGTATGCAACAAAATACGTGTCAGCATTTGGAAGATCTTTAACATGTATAGGATGCACGCGTCGCGGAATGGAGGAAAAGAAGAATCACGAAACGTAAGTGACGAGAGTATACAGTACGCGTAAAAAAAAGCACGAGAAAAAAAAGCAAAGAATAATAATGATTTATACGGTGTTCATGGGAATTTATACATTTATATGTTTTTCCATTTTAAGAACGTTTTACAAGCGGATTTCGATACGATGAAATTATTTTCGCGTGTAGAATGTGTTGTAAAAGATGAACGAATCGGACGCCCGAACGATACTTCGGTATGGAAAATAATCGCCCAGGATATCTCGTCGGGTAACGGGGGTGGGGGTGCTTAAATTTAAAATTCCAATTGTTTTATAATCGTATTAAAAAGGCGAACACGAGCAGTTACCTATTCGTTTTGAGTTATTATGACAAGGTAAAAAAAATAAACAAGGGGTACCAAGGGGGGTAGAAGGGAAGCTATATCAGATACGTGGTACTGTGATAATCCTGGCACCATGACACGACTCCCAATCACGATTCCTTCGTGTGACGCGTATCATTTGAGCAAAATTTATGACATACTGATTATATTTATAAGTCTACGTTCCTGCGTTAAAATATATGGGTCGTTTCACACATGAATACAAACTGTCGTTGAAATTTTCGAACGTTGATCTTGAACAAATTGTGTTTGTTTTTCTTATACCTACTTATACGTAGGTATCTACGAATGAGTACAAGTACTGAAAATAATGCAATTTAAGCACGATACGGCGGAAAGTTCTTGTTTGAAAGCGTATATACGTATATTATTATTACACAAACGAAAATTATTATAAAATGTTATTACGTAATTACCTGATACTATCATGTCCCCTCGTTCCGTCGTCCAGTAATTTATGGAAGTAGGATGGGCTTCGGTATGACAGGTTAATGAAACGTTTTGTCCAATATATGCTGCTTCGAGTTGATTGGATATTGTTAGCATGGGTGGAACTGTCGGTATAAATTCGTTTGCAATTTAAGAACTGTATTTTAAAACCAACGAAAGCGCTGGATAAAAAAATCTAGGTATACGTACATTGTACTCTTAGTTCAACCCTTTTACTGATTGATGGCGGAACACCGTTTGAAGCTATACATAAATAAGCTCCCATGTGTAATCGACTGACTTTCGTGATATGTAAGACTTCTCCGTCTACCACGTTCACTGAAAAATTCGTCAATTTTCAGTAAATTCAAATTGATACCGGATTCGCGATTTTTAGATTTCCGTCGGGTTGGATGGTGAAAAATTTTCGTGTTGGAATGTCGGATGTGAATTGTTTCCTTTTATCGAGGGGGCAAGAGGGGCAAGAGGGGCAAGATGGGTTGAGAGTAATAACGAAGTGTCTACTACCAAAAAAAAAATAGCGAGAATTTTAATGATTTCATCGCAAAAAGCAACGATTTTCAACATTTTCCTCTTTTTGTGAATTTTTTAATGAAAGGATAAAAAGGGAATTCTTTTTTGGGGTAAATTCAAAGCAAGGAAAATTGCATGAAAATAGCAAAAAAATTCAGAAAATAGGAATTTTCAAATTTTTTTAGATCCGGTAAACACCATTTTTATACATATGTAATCACAAAATTCTATTATCACAAAAATAATGAAACCCCTATTTCAGAAAAGATTGGTAAAGTTTTCAATCAGTAACGGAGTGTCGACCTAGTTCTATATTATTTTATACTACATATTGTCCGTCCAAACTAGCTTGAGCCAAATTGTGTCAGTTTCGTTATCCGAAAGCAAAAAATAAAATTGCTGTAGTTAAATGGGAAAAAATCAAAATTTTGTTTTTGCTTTTTGATAAGGAAACTGACACAATTTAGCTCATGCTATGTTCGACGGACCATACTAAGGGTCGAAATTATGTGTGAGTTCAAATGAAACAAATGTTTTGATATTTTGATCCGTATGTATTTCTTCTCGAATTTATCCTTCATGATACCTATGACGAAATATTTTGAAAAAAATGGTCAAATCAGTGTGGAAATTTTGAAGGGTGAATTCATGTATATTTTGTACATCAATTTCTCGAGTTAGAATAAGTCAATTAAATTTTGATTCATAAAAGAAATTTTTTTGAAGTCTTGAACTATTGGACCTAGATGAGACGAGGCGAGGAGTGCAGCTCGACAGTGTTTTTTTGTTTTTCTAAGAATACACACGCAGAGTGAGGGGAACTACTTGTTGTTTTATGAACGTTAGTTTTTTGATTCCTGTAATTATATTCTAATTTTATTGCTGCTAATTTTACGGTACCTAGTCATTGATCCCGTTCAATATTTATCCCGTTCGTTATTGAACCAGTTTAAAAAATAAATTGAAAATAATAAAAGGCATTCATTCCGTTCATCATTGATCCAGTCCGTCACTGATCCCGTTTTAAAATAAATATCTAAAATAGTTAAAGTCATTCATCCCGCCCGACATTGATCCCGTCCGTTTTTTATCCAGTCCTGCATTTATCCAGTTAGTTTTTACGCCGCGCCGTTTGAGTTCCACGAAAACGGAGTACCTTCATCTTTCGAAAATTCCATCACCTACGGATTTTTCACAATTTGAAATTTTTGTTTCTACTTTTATGCATTTTTTTGATAACTTTTGACAATCAAAATCGATTTTCCAGGAAAAGGAAGGGTCCTAGGAATGATATTTCGTCAAGCCCAAAAATACTTGGAAATAAATTATTATCAAGATATTTTCAATGGTTTTAGGGTATGTTCTACCTTGTTATCAGTGAAAATTGAAAACATTAGGATTGAGATATCTTAAGCCTTATTGAATAAAATGGTCTGAAAATTTAATATATGCTTCGGAACATTATCTTTTGGGACTTTTGAGATATTTTCAAAATTTTTCTTTAATTTAAAAATTTTCTCCAAAAATACTTTGGATAAAAAATGGTGTTGTTGTTTGTCCAATTTTTTCCGAACATTTTCTTTTTTTTTTTAATGAAAAAGAAATTTTGAAAATATCTCAAAAGTCCTCAAAAGTCCTCAAAAGATAATGTTATTCCGAAGTATATATTAAATTTTCAGAACATTTTATTCAATAATGCTTAAGATATCCCGATCCTAAATTTTTCCTCTGATAAGCTAGAGCATACCGGTACCCTTAACATAACGTGGCTATTTTATAGCTGTGGTAGAAATTAAATGATATTTTGTCTTTATGAAATAGTTTGAGGTTGAACGACGAGGGAGGTCAATTATTGAAAAATATTCAACGTAACAAAATTATATTTTGTTTGCTTTACAATTTTTAAATTTGAAAAAGTTTTGCGTAATTTTTTAGATGTGTATGCTGATTTTTTCTTGCAAATTTTGAAAATGTTGCTCAAATTTCTGTATTTTGACAATTTTTTAAATAAAAATGACAAAAAGCTAAAAATCCCTTGAATAAAATTCTGAAATTTTAGTCTGTTTCAATTTTCTTTAATTTTAAAGCTAGATTACCTATCGAAAAAAATGGCAAACTGTTCCCGTTCCAATGTTTTATCATGTTGTTCTGATCAAAAAATGCTTTCTTGTGAAATTTATGTTGTGTTTAAATTCTTTAAAATTGTCCAAAAAAAATTCAATATTTTCAAAGCTTCACCTTCGTTTCGCTCGGGCATGAACAAAATTACAATTCTATGATCTATCTGAGACAAAAGTGCGAAAGAAGGCTCCCTTTCTACCCCTTCCCTTTGAAATCCTTCTGGTATTTCAAGTCTTCATACCCCCTTTGTACCCTCTCAAAAAAAGCTTCCGACGCCACTGAATATGTGAATTTTTAACAGGTGAAAAAAGTCAGTCCCCGTTTTCCATTTCGAAAAAACAAAAGAGTTGTTCAACACACGGTCCCTTTTGTGCCCCGAATTTTCGATTCTGACGACGCTACTGAGTACTGAGTCTGCGAGGGCAAAAGACGTCATAAAAATGTGTAGGACAATAGATATTACGTAATGTTTTTGAACTTGAGCGAACCGAGGGCTAAAATTTTTGCAAAAATTGAACTTGAAAAGCTGAAATTTGTCTGTTTTTCAACATTTCAATTCTCATGAAGAACAGTGACGTACCGAAGGCATTTCCCAGACAGGGGGGGGGGAGAAGAGGCGAAAATCCCAACTTAAATTTTCAACATTCCCAACTACATAATATAGGCGATATCAGAATTCCGGGAGAGGGGGGTGAGATTCAAATTTGGGAACCAATTTTTTTCAAACTTTTCCAGCTGATTTCTTAAAATTTGCATGTAGGTATCAATTTTTCCCAAAACACGTGAGGTTTTTTGATTTTTTTACTTGTTTCCATCATTTTTGCGAACTTTTGAAATTTTCACAACCCATTACTATAAGACCCTTTTTGAGATGAAAAATCTGAATAAATTTTCCATTGGTTACTCCAAATTTTATTATTTTTTTCAAATCTACAAGTAATATGATTGTAGTTGAAAAAATATACGAAATGGTTTATTTGCCTTGAACGAAGAAAGGGTGGAGTTTCGAAAAAAAATTATAATTTTATATCAATATTTGGCCCGAGCGAAGCGAGGGCGAAAATTTTAGAAAACCTCAAATTTAATGTGCAATAAAATAGTGTTTTGGAAGAATAAACTTTAATGAAAAATCGACTGCTTCTACTTTGAAATGATTAAAGTAGAAATATACCATGGCCGAGCGTAGCGAGGCCGAAGCTTTTCAAAAATTGTATTTTCAAATATCAAAAATAAGTTTTAAGGAGAACAAGAAAAATGAAATTATTTGGAATAATTTTGAAAAAAAAAATGCGAAAAAATCTCTTTTAAATAATTACAAGTACAACTATAAAAATTTTTTGGTTGACGAGTGAAAATTTTCAAAATTTAAGGTAATTAATCATTTTTTTCCCCCGAAAAGTATTTATTACAACGGTTTAATTCTTCACTGGGAAAATAATCAATTTTCAGTTGGAAAAGGTTGGCGAAATGACTAATTTTCCCAACTAACAAGTGAAAATTTTGTTGATTTCGACTATTAAAATAGGTAAACATTTTATTTATTCATTTTTCATTTAAAAAATAAATACCAATCGTTCCAACTGACATTTTTACTCATCACTTGGGAGAACAACCAATTTTGAGTTGGGAAAGTAACGAATTTTGAGTTGGGAAAATTACCATTTTTCAATTGGGAAAATCAACAATTTGAGTCGGGAAAATTAACAATTTGAGTCGGGAAATTTGCCATTTTCGAGTAGGGAAAATTACCAATTTGAGTTGGAACAAGTGAAAATTTTGTCAATTTCCAACTTTTGAAATAACCATTTTATTTATTATTTTTCATCAAAAAAATGAATCCCAACTGTCCAATTTTCCCAACTGATGTGTTGAAATGTTCAATTTTCCCAACTCACAAGTAAAAAATTTCCTCCGGGGGAAGATCCCCCTCTCCCCTATCGGTACGTCACTGATGAAGAGTGTTTAGGTTTCAAATATTCATTTTCAATGTCTTTATTGATAACGTTAAAAATAAATATTTTTAAAAAGTCATAAAATTGCAAAACTTTACCCCCTTTAAAATCTGTCGCTCTAGGCATATTCCAATAATGCCTATACGTAAATACCGTCCTACATACAATCTTATTATAATAATAAGTACACCAAAAATGACCGTCAAATGTAATATAATTCTGTTAGTACCTAACTACGTACGTGACTATCTGACTACCTCTATATACCCGCAAAACTCGACGATACATTCGAATAAAAAGATTACATTTACTTAAACGCGCCTCGCCGAGTCGAGCCGCGCGAAGAAGGAAAAAAATGACAACAAACCAGCAATGGAATATAGATTGAGCGTGAAAATCTTACAAATACGATACCAGATTACGATAGAATGACTCGCAGCCGAAATAGCAGAGAAGGAAAATATAAAATACACATAGTACAGCTACCTACACGAATAGAAAGAAAATGTTGACAGATTGCTACATAAAATGTTAAAAGATTATTTTCAAAAAAGAGAAAAAGATGTACGAAAGTTTTTCGCAACCGTATTACGCGAACAAATTGCGCTTATAACAGGCTAAAATGGGGGAACGAATTGATCAATTTAACTCGTGAAACAATACCGCACACCCCTTATACATATTACATACATAGACTTACAAGTATAATGCTCGTGATAAAATATGAATTTTTTTCCTCTTTCGCGCGTCAAAATTTGTCTTTATTGAAGTACCTACATTTTTGTTATCGAAATATACGTTCAGAGTCTGTATTACTTTTTGCTCGCACGTTGAACGATCAGGGTTAAAATGAGGAAGGAATTTAAAGATCGAAGTGCCGGAAAACTACGGAAGGTAATGAAAAACGCGAATATATAACGATACGGTTTCGATTAAATCCTAATTTCGTTACTGAAACATCGGATACCTCGGAAAAGTTTCGAATACGACCTACTTGAGATGCTGTTCATAACGTCTATTCTCTGGGGAGTGGACACAAACCTCATAGCAATTTATATATTGAACCGAAAGACAAGGGATCTTTAGTATTATCATTATTATTGTGTTTGCTTCTTTTCTTTTAGCCTTATACTTTTTATTATATATCGCGTTGACCATTATACTTTTGTATAGTGTAAGTTAATTCGAGTATATTTTCAGTCTTTATAACATTTGAATCTCGCGAGAATATACGGAAACAGATACACCTACATTTACAATGGAATAGGCCCAGACAGGGTACGGTATTCGGTACACGAGAGTGTGCGTCTTAGGCGGCAAAGTTTTTAAAATTAATTTTGAAAAATAGAATCTTAGATTGTTGCAGATGGTAAATTTTGTTTCGGTATTTATCAGCGGAGCTAAGTCGAATTGTCATTTTATCCTCTTCGGTATACGCTGTTAAATTGGATTTTTTTTTACCTGCTCGCTTTATTTTCGAACCGTACCGAAATCCAACCTTCTAAAATATCGCCTTAAATTTAGGCAGAAAATTAAAAAAAATAAATTTCCGCAGTAAAACTGGCTACGAGGCATTTTTTGATACAATGATTACGACGGTGACGGCGTCGGTGGTGGTGGCGGATGGCGGTGGCGTGCCTATAGTGAAATGTGTATATTCGTACCTTACGTTAGCTATGGCATAAAAAAGGAGTACCCTGTTAAAGGTTCTAAGCCGAGAATATCCAACGCAGACGATTATTATACGGAACGAAATTCTAGTCCGAGCATTGAGGGGGTTAAAGGCAAGAACGATTCGAAAGCAGTCGAGCGAATAATTAAAAGAGAAGTTGAAATTCCGCGGCTACAATGCTTGTCCGATACCGAAAACGTGTTACATTTATTGGCGTACGGTTTGCGATTTTGCTAATAAATCGTTCGCGTAAATGCAAAATATACCGTGAGACCGGTAAATAAATTTCTTCCTAGTTGGTCCTCATAAATTCGTTTAATAACTTTCTCTGTGTGTAGGTATCCGGTCTTATTGGCCAGACGACCGAATCGAAGATGCAGATGTGTAATGCTTACAACAAGTGTAACGTAGTTGCCTAAGTCTACCTTTTTGGTGAATATTTCTGCGTGAAATTTGAGAAGATGTGGGGTATCCAGAGGAGGGAATGGCCAATGGCTTGCTTAAATAAGCTGAGATTTGATTTCTTGGGAAATTGAAGGGATTTTGAAAACTAAATCGTTGAATTAGACCAAAAATTGACGAAGAATGTAGGTCTTGGATGGCCCTGTATGGCCTCCCTCAATTTTATCTCAAAGTTTAAAAAATTTTCAAATTTTTGTATATGCCTAATGTAAAAATTGAATAATTTCCTCAGTGAAAGACCTCCGAGCTGGGAGGAGGCCTTCTTTTTACCAAAGACTTGATTAACTGGTTGACGAAGTATGGGAACTCCGGGTAGATTATTGACCTGAAACATTCGCCCAATTTAAGCTGTCTTCTGCAAATTTTTACCTAATTCGAAATTTCTATTTCTGTTTTCTCAAAACTATGATTTTGAGGGGCTTTTTTGGGTATAAACTTTTAATCGTGAATTTTAAAATAACTGCGTTGTTCTATTTTTCTCTAAGAGACAAACTTAAAGTGGCATTATTCGAGAAAAGAAAATTGGAAATTTGCGACTCAGATGACAATTTTTTTCTATTTTTCCACCCTCAAACACAATGTTTGGAAAAATTTTCGACTCGAACTGCGATTCCAAAACTTACTATTTTTCCAAATTTTCTGACGCAAATCCAATTTTCCTGATTGAAAATTATCAAAGTTTTGTAATACCTAGAGAAAAAACCTTTGAATTATTGGTATACCTAATTTAATGATTCACCTCAATTTTCAAGAAAAAAATCAAAAATTTGAATTTTCAATCTCTTTAGTTTGAAAGTTAATCTCACATCATTTTACTAGTTGATTTCAATATGGATATCGTCCCTTTAATGCTGAAAAGTCGAAACTCCATAACTTTATACTTTTTACAGGAGAGTTGAAAAACTATGTTATTTAAGATTTTTGAATTTCGTGAAAGAGGTGTTGATTTTAATGTTTTTTTAGTATTTAGAAAGAATTACCAATTTTTTTTTTCAAAATACATTTTTCTAATTTTTCAAATGGAGTTACGACTTTTTATACTTAAACACATGGAGATACGCCAAATCAAAAATCGGCATTTTGAAAAAAAAATGAAAATTCATCCTGAACCCTAAAAAAAAAAATACATAAAAATCGTCACCTTCTCAACAAATTCAAAAATCATAAGTAATACTGTTTTTTATCTCTCTTGTAAAAAGTAAAGTTTTGGAGCTACACTGAGAGAACAGTGGCGATATTGACTACAAATTGTGGAAAAATTTATCCAGTCCGAGTTTGTGATGCTTTTTACCACAGTTGTGGTACTTTTTTTGCCACACCTGTGGTACTTTTCATCGCAAATGTGGTAGGTACTTACTTTTCACCACAGTTGTGGCAAAAAAAAGTACCACAACTGTGGTTAAAAGCATCACAAACTCGGACTGGATAAGTTTTTCCACAATTTGTAGTCAATATTGCCACAATTTTTTCTCTCAGTGTACGATCTTTTAGCACTAGAGGGAAGATTTGATAGAGTTACGTACGAAAAAGTTTGAAAAATTTCAGAATATGGAGTTACGCCATTTTTTTTTTTTAATTGTAAGGATTTGTTGGACTTTTGGTTTGAAATGATGTTATCACGGACGTCCCAATGTTGCTATTTCAGCAAAAAAAAAAATCAGTTTTGAAGTTACGATCTAATAGCATTAAAAGGACGATATGTTGTATGCAGTACTGTGGGTTAAAATCCATGAAAGGTGTGACCAAATTTTCTACACCAAATTTTGACTTTTTTTGTAATTTATTGATATTTTCTTGGACAAATGAAAATTTGGAAAAATGTTGACAAATCGATTTTATGACTTTTTGTTAGATGTTTAAAAACTTGAACTGCGGAAAATTTTGCCTAATCAGTATGATGACTCTTTCTTGCACTCTCAAAAATTTAAAAAAATTTTCATTGATTCGAAATAATGACATTTTATCAGACTTGAAGAAAGCGAGAAACCCACTGACACAATGACGTTTTGTTTACATGACATTCTAATGAAAGGTTATCTCTAAAACACATCCTTAATTTAAAAGATTTTGCTTCAAAGCAAAACCTAAGTGACGGGTTTTTTTTGCATTGAAATCTCAAATATTTCAATTTATAATTTCACGTTTAAAATCTTTCCATTTTATGTCAAGTATAAAAAAAATATTTATCGATCTGTTTCAAATCTAATAAAATGTCTATGGACAAGTGTTAAGTACTTACATATGTAGGTATGTAATGTACTATGTAAATTTAGTTTTTTTGTCGCAATTTTTCATGTTTTTGAGCTTTAGATTTTTTGTCGCCCACCAATTCTAAAAAAATAGGAATTTGAAAATGAAATTTTGAGATTATTAGTGAGCAAACCACTCCCGTTGCCTTATCCACTTTTTCAACCCTGTTTTCTATTTTTTAAGGGCCCCCAAAAAATGAAAAAAATTGGGGTTTGAAAATATTATAAGAATCACAAAAATGTAAACATTTGTGACCCGTGCAGGGACAAGGTACCTAAAGTCGAAAAACATAATTTTGAGTTAGAGACAAAAATATGAAAAATGGGCAATTTTTTTCAAAAATTTTTTTTTTGCTTTTTTAGGTAGTTCAGACCTCTACGCAGCTTTAAACGTGTTTTTTCGATTATTTTTTTTTTTGAAAGTCATGATTTTTTCTAATTTTTAAATGTCTCTATCTCACCGAAAAATTGACTTAGGATGCTCATCCAGGTCTTAAAATGTTCCGCATAGTCTCCCCTATCATTTAAGCCAAAAAACTCATTTTTGAAAAATCCGACATTAGGTACCTTTTCCCTGCACGGGTCACATTTGTTTTTGTCGTATTGTGAAAATTTTTTAGAAATTCTCTGTGCATGATTTGTTCCTTGATGTTTTAAAAACATTTTAGGTTGTAAAGTTCTTGAATAAAAATGAGTTGAGTACCTATATTTTTTGTAAGACGAAATGAAATATTGCTGTAGGTATCAAAATGGCTTTTAAAATATTGAGTTTTGAAAAAGTCATTTTTCTCAAAAAATTTTTTGAGGATAATGAAAAAGTTTCAATTGCCAAAAACTTTTTAAAGAAGGAAGAAAAATTTTCATTTTCAACTCATTTTTGAAAATTTTGTAAAATTTCGATTTTTAAGTATACTTTTTTAAATAGAAATGTTTGGAAAGAAAATACAGCAATTTTAAAGGGCGAATTTATGAGGTTTAAGATTTTTTACCTCCCTCCCCACTAGAAAAATCTGTGAAATTTAAAATTTAAAATTTTGAACATCCTTTTCAAAAAATTTCACTTTCATTCAAAACCCCTCTTCCCCTCCATCTGTGATTGTGGGGTTGGCTTCGCCGCGTCACAGGGAATTAAAATGTTTAAATCATGATTTTTGGTTTTAGATTCGAAAAAAACTGCTTTGTGAATACCTAAGAACTTTATAAATAACCCCTTTTCTGCGAATCTCTTTTCGAAATGTCAAATATTGAATGAAAACCAGAAGTGAAAGGAAAATAAAGATTCTAACTGATACCTAATTTTTTATGGAAGGGTTGAACTCATACCGCAAAAGCATTGACCCCTGTAATTCTTCCTCTAATTTGATAATTCACTAGCCACATAGATTTCATGAGTGAAGGAGGGGGGGGGGGGGGGGTTGAGGTTTGTGAATATTATCAATATCTTTTACGTAGCTTTCTATTCTACAATTTTTTTCTCTCTTCTTGTAACCTTCCCAAGTTCCCATGGTCCATTGTGGTAATCAATAACAAAACGAAATTACATATTTTCAAGAAATCAAAACTATTTAAAAACGACTATTCAAACAGAAAACTTAATTTTTCCCCCATCTTTTACTCATCTCACCAAAAACCTATTCCAGTAGATGTGTTAGTATAGGTAATAGGTAGGTATAATTCGTGACATAAGATACCTCTTAAATGACGCACGACGGCGTTAAAGCTACCCAGAAATGATGCTGGTATTTCAAAATGATAATTTATTGCAAATTTTCATCGTTAATAACGCGAATTTTCATAATCGAAAATAAGCTAGGGTATACCTTGCTGGCCAGTATCATTTATGTACATCTGTTTCATCAAGACCGTATTCCGTAAGTAATACGTTTAGAAAATGGTCATATCCTTTCAGCGCCTCGTCCATTATAAGTTTTATTTGTACTGCTCAATAAGTTAAGCAGGTTTGAACGTTTTTCTATACGGTACAATGCGGCCTCTCTTCATTTCGCAATATATCAAGTTATTTCCTCCCTATCATATTATTTCTGCACGGATTACACTACCGCGTATTAGTCCATTCAGGGGTTTTTTAAACGTTCTTATGCTATGGTTGAAAAACCTTCTTTTGAAATTTTCATTTATTAAGTTATAAAACTTATATGTGGGAGAAGTATTTCCTATGTCTGGATAATACACATGAGTTGAGGCAATTATTTGAGTCGACTAATCAGAAAAGATTTCGCTCGAGAAATGTTTTTAAAATTGTAATAAGATTTATTCGATTTAATTATTGAAATTAATGTTATCGTTTTTTCATTTCCAAATTGAAATAATATTTTTGAGAGTAAATTCGAGAAAAAAGGAACTTATTGTGGTACCCATGTAAGAACTAGAGCGGGAAGTCCGCTAAAAAGTATATAAAAAGTCGAAATAGAAACATCCGTTGCCTTTGGTTTTTCATTTTACAGAAAGCATCGGTTTAAGAAAGACTGTGGTAATTGCTTTGATGTGACACCGGGATACCAAAAGCTTGTAAACATTTATAAGGAATACAATTAAAGTTCATTGATTAGGGAAAACCTTACCCGTTTCTCCGTTGTAATTAATGTCTTCGCCGTCTTCACGCCGCCACATCACATATGGTTCTGGATAACCGCCTGCCCTACACGTTAACGTTACGTTGGATGCTTCTCGTACCACTATATCTGTGCTGGTTTCTTTATCAATAATCGTTGGCGGAACTAAAATCGTAACGCATTAATTAATTTCAAATCTTTCCTTCTGCTATGCTATATAGCAAATCAAAACGTTTATAAACACCGAAAGTAAATATAATTTAGTTTCTCTTTGATGAGAAAAATATTAATTTCTTGCCTGTAAAAGGATGGAGTTTTTCAATCATATGCGGGTTTACTTTCGGTATTTAGCGAAGTTTTGAAAGCTGCAGCATTTACTTATCAAGTTTAGATATGGAATGAGTTTCCATTTTATAGCATAGTTTTTGGTGTTTGCGGTAAAGCCACATACGTGTGTACATGAAGGTGAAGATCGTTTTTTCCTCAATGTTTGAGTTTCTTCTGTAGGCGAGTATAATGTTTAAGAAATTTGTTTCAAATTTCTATTTGGGTAGGAAGATTCGATATGAATAGGAAAGCGAATGATTTGTATGGGTAATTCGAAAATTTTTTCTGCCTGTTAGATGACAATTTTATTGATTTTTTTGGGCATTTTAGTCTACTTTAAAAAAAGTTTAATTTAATTGTGAGCCTGGATATAGAAACCACCCTTAGGTGTAAAAAATTGATTTCTGAGTTGACACTGATTTTGGGCGTTTCAGAAGGTATAGAATCAAAGGAGAACCTCCACTCAAAAACCAATTTTTTACACCTAAGGGTGGTTTCTATATCCAGGCTCACATATAGTAAAAGTCCAACTTTTGGCAACATCTTGTCATCTTTTTCCTGCATACTAAGCTTTGTTGATGGTTTATACTTTCTCAAAGAAAATACTGATTAATTTATCGTAAAACTCATTAATCACTCAGATTCAGAATTGTGTAGGTTACAGGTATACCCTCCAGAGAGAATTAGAATGTTTTAGGCAGAGAACGTTATACATAATCACAACTGAAAAAGTGGAAGGGAAACAATAAGTGCTGGCATATTTTGAAAATTCCCCATCATTAAGTAAGATTCTATCTAGTTGTAATTAAAAAAATAAAGTACTATGAAAATTTATTAAATTTTTCAGCGATGATAAGTTACCCCCCCCCCCTTTATAAATTTATTTTCTTGTCCTTTTTAGTGCATTTGAACCGATTCCCAGGCCAATAATTTGATTCCCTGGTACATAACGGTATGAATTTGATTCATGTAAAGTATTAATTTCCAGCTGATAAAAAGGTAGAGGTTGGCAGGGTGGCCTCTCAAAAATTTTGGTCATTCTACATTTCAGTATTCGAATTGAAATTATTGAGCTTGATTTAAAGAATTAAAATTTTTGTGAGAATTTAAAAATTTTTGAATCTGAAAAATAGGAGGAAATATTTTACCTGATCCTCTTTCTCCCCTCCCCCTCTTATAATGCCAACTGCATTTCTTTCCTCATAAAAAAACTCAATTTTTTGCTTTTAAAATTTTTTATTCTGTGACTGATTAATCAGTAACCTATTAGTACTATGGGAATCAACTTACTTAATGACAAATAATAAAATAATGTAGTTGAAAATGGAAGAGAAAAAGTTTGGATAGACTATTTTCAAAAAATGGACAAATACCACGAATACGTTATTTAAATTTTTATTTTAGACCCCTCCCTCCCCCCCTCCTTCATACAAAAATTTGTTCCAAATTAGTTGAATTGTCTATCCTGAATTGAAGTGTGATTTGGCTTTATAGCTGTTTCCAGTGCCTAGATGCAATTATTCTTATATCTTCTACCTTTTATTTCAACTGTTCTCGACTTATTACCTAGTTTCCTATTTGAACCGCAAATTGTCCTAAAAAAATCTGTTTTTGCCTTGTTCCATTGAGAATTTTTTTGCACGTGAACCAAAAGGAGAGAAATTCATAACGGCTCCCTGGCAGATGTTTGTGAATCCATGTGTCACTGAATCGTGTACAACAATTTGCCTACCCCTTGCTATAATAGGCAAAAATTTAAAACATTCACTTTTTCCAAAACTTCATGTTTCTTAAAATAAGGAAGTAACCAGTGCATTGAACGGCGAATCTGAATGGGATGGCATGAGTGCATTTATGCTTGAGTAATAGAACCGATCATTGAAACGTCACAATAACTTGGACCAATCAGAGAGAGGAAATATCTGGGCTCTGATTGGCCGATTCTATTTTTGGGCGCAAATTTCCGTAATTTTCACGGGTAACTCCGAAATGAGGAAAATTTTAGGAAATTTTATTTCAAAATCGGATTCTACGGGCTAAAAAACCTATAAATCATTAGCGCATCAACGGTTTGCATGCTTTATCTCGGAAAAAATTGAGATATTTATGACTATTTTTTGATTTTTTCAAAATAATTTGAAAAAGAAGTAATTTTAGACATTTTTCATATCAACTTAATTGAAAGAGGATAAAAAAAGCTTTCAATTGGTACCATTACCATTCGATTTCATGCATTTTTGAAAATCGCTAATTTTTTCCCATCAAATTTACAAAATATCAAAGTGGCACGAAATCGAATGGTAATGGTACCAATTGAAAGCTTTTTTTATCCTCTTTCAATTAAGTTAATATGAAAAATGTCTAAAATTACTTTTTTTTCAAATTATTTTGAAAAATTCAAAAAATAGTCATAAATATCTCAATTTTTTCCGAGATAAAGCATGCAAACCGTTGATGCGCTAATGATTTATAGGTTTTTTAGCCCGTAGAATCCGATTTTGAAATAAAATTTCCTAAAATTTTCCTCATTTCGGAGTTACCCGTGAAAATTACGGAAATTTGCGCCCAAAAATAGAATCGGCCAATCAGAGCCCAGATATTTCCTCTCTCTGATTGGTCCAAGTTATTGTGACGTTTCAATGATAACGTCTATCTCGCTTACATAAGATGTAATTTCAATGGTTTTTGGACCTTTTGAACAACTTTTAATTTTTATGTAATTTTGAATCATTTTCACAACATAAAGTGAATTGAAAAATTTGAAATATTGATTTTCAAATCGTAATACCGTAGAAAAGTTGCAATCTCGAAAGACTAAGAAAGTTATTTTTTTAAATATTTGAAATCCATGGTATCTTCCGATCGTTCATAAGCTCCAAAATTTTCAAAAAATGAAAAAAATTAAATTTTTTTTTAGAAATTATTCAAATTTTTATTAGATTTTGAAATATTAAGTGCCTATCGAGACCAGACAGCACAATTTTTAGTATTTTATTTCTTTCTTCAATTTCTCTCATTATTTCTCCAGGTGCATGCCTATAGAAAAAATTGAAAAAGGTATGCACATATAAAACGTTGATTTGAAAAAAATTGTGCTTTTCAGTGTAGATAGTCGCTAAATAAACTCTAAAAAAGATTTGAATCTTATTTAGAATTTAAAAAAAAAAAATTAGTTACATTGAATTTTCAAAAACTTTGAGGCTCGTGCGCGACTCGAATATCAAATTTTCAACTTTTTTGATCTACTTACCAATAAGCTTCTTAATGAGTACAAAAAGTACGAAAGTGCGAAAAAATTGCCAAAAAGACGAATTTCCGTAAGAAATTACAAAAGTACCATCCAGAATGTTGAAAGTTCGTAATTAGTCGTTTTTTTAACTGTTCAATTTTTTTTTTATTATTTTAATACGTTTTTAAGCGTCAGTGTTGTCACGTATGTACAAGAAAATTGATGATAGAAAAATATTTCCGAGCAAAAAATTTATGATTCGTTTCATTTAGGTACCTACTTACAGATCACCTGGAAAATTAAAAAATTATGCTTCTGAAACTGTATTAGTGATGAAAAAAATGAATTGAATTTTTCGAAGTGATGCAATGATTAATAAACATTACACATTTTTTGTTCTACAGTTTTAGTTACCTATTATTAATGTTCTTTTTCAGAACATTCAATTCGAAAACAAAAACTCGAATAAAAATATTAATTACTCATTCGAGTTGACGCAGAATCTCCATTGCATCCAAGCATAGGTGCACCCAAGGGGTGGGGTCGAGGGGGCTCGAGCATCTCCCTTTAGCTTGACAAGAAGATTTTTCATCATAAAAATATCAAAAAGAAATATATTTGTTTGATTTTCAAATACGATTTTTCAAAAAAATTTCACATGCAGTGTTTTAATCTATCTATTTTTTGAATGAATATACTTATTGCTCTCTAAATATGAATCTGTCAAATTTAGTAAAATTCATGTATTTTTGAATTAGTGATTTTTAATGATCTTTCATACAAAAATCACTGAATTCTTTATCAATTTCCAATTTTTCAGAAATTATCAGTAATTTTTGACTGAAATATCAGTGAAAAATCTCTGATTTTAAGCGAAAGTTTATTTTATTGATTCAAAAAGGTAGAATTTTGCCAAATTTGACTGATTTAGATTTAGAAAGTAGATAGGTAGTTAGGTACCTATATTGATTGTTTGTTCCAAAAATTCCGTAATTCTTCTACGTATTTTTCCATGCTCAAATCTGTACATATGTACATTTACCATCCGCCTATTGAATCGTATATCCTGACTACATCATTGAAATAACAGATAACTCAATTTGTTCCATGAATTTTGATTACCTGCCCATATTTTCTCTTTTCTTCAATTCAGCCTCTCTCTTATACGATTTCTGGGTACGCTTATGCACGCAATGAAACCTTTGGGATTTTTGTAGAGGAGAAGAGGGGACTATGTATAGATTTAAAACCACGTTTCAAA
This sequence comes from Pseudococcus viburni, assembly GCA_033439095.1. Taxonomy (NCBI): domain Eukaryota; kingdom Metazoa; phylum Arthropoda; class Insecta; order Hemiptera; family Pseudococcidae; genus Pseudococcus; species Pseudococcus viburni. The sequence goes on from JAVBJF010000142.1 coordinate 324,316, forward strand.
AAAATAACTCTTACTTCGAAAAGCTAATTACCCTAGCTTCGTACCAACTGTGTACTGATCCATCAAGGCTGAAAATTTATACGAAGTGGTTTCAACTCAAACTGTAAACTATTTTGAAAAATCACCAAACTCGAAGAATTCATTTCCCATGCCGTTCCATTACACAGATACGTCAAGTGTGGATCCACAGAGACCTTGGGGAATTTACCTTCTCCCCTTAATAGGTTAAAATACCTTGAAAATGCTTTGAAAAGGGGACATTTTTGCCTTTCAAACGTGACTTTTCTAAACAGTCTCTCCCTTGTTTCACGCCTCACTCATTTCTGAATCAGTGAAATTTATCAAAAATCACTGAAAAACAGTCAGAATTGCAGCACAGTAATGAATCAGTGAAAAATTTTTCACTGAAAGGAAATCAGTGAAAGAAAATCACTGGAAATCAGTGAAAGTTCACTAGAAATCAGTGAAAGTTCACTGAAAACTCAATGATACTTACACATATGAAATTTACTGAAAAATCTGTGAAATTCTTTGATATTCAGTAAAAAATCGCTGAAAATCTTTTCCTGTGCTGCAATTCTGACTGTTTATCAGTGACTTTTGACTGATTCGAAATGAGAGGGTGTAGGCAATGTATCATTTGTCTAAAAAAACTCGTATTTTGATCGATTCTTTTAAAAATCACATATTTTTCGATTTTTTTACTTCGAAATTGGCTTAAAAATTCCCTCTCCCCCCTCCTTACATCAAGGCCACCGCTTGACTACCGAAGTAGTTCTACTAGCTATATACCTAGGCCTACGCGTTTTAAAAATTGGCTTGGTGGTGTGTGCAGATGGTGGCGGGACGATGGGTGCGGAATGATTTAAATTTAATCCGTACAGCACGCGGTCGCCTAATGTCAAGTTTATATCCGTAAAGTCTGTTTTATCGGCGATAAAATGGAGTACAAGACAAATAGTTAATCGTGTGATCGGGTAATTTGGTTATTATTTTACGCCTTAATAACCGCTTATCTTATCACTTCTCTGGTACTCGAATTCGGCAACATAATGATATTGGCACCGATTACATGTGAGAAGGTGCCGCTGCCGATACCTATCTTATCGTTTCTTTGGCTTTTCCCGTCCATAGGTCTAGGTACGGTATACGTGAAATGTATAGTAAGAATCTATAGCGGACGAGTGGTGGCTGGCGGCGCGGCGACGTACCGACGAAATTTTATCGTTTCGCTGTCTCACTCTGCATCTACAGGTATAAAACTATACGTTTTCCGTTCCGGTCCATTGAATCGGTTCGAACGCGTGAAAATCTCTTACATTGTATGTCGCTGCAGACTTGAGATAGTTTGAATTCGCTTTTCCACAGGTAATCTACCAACCTCCGTGGTAGCCGTGATCGTCTAGTGGTTAGGACATTGCGTTGTGGCCGCAATAACCCAGGTTCGAATCCTGGTCACGGCAAAGGGTGGAAATTTTTTTTTCTCCGATGATTTTTTATTCGTAACCGGAATGTAATTTGATACCGCGGTGTACCCTTTTTTTCTCCTTCGTTGTTTACTTTTGTACACGCGCGCATATAACCCAAAAAAAAGAAGAAAAAAGTGAAAATAAATGAAAAATTCTTCAATAGGTTGGTATACGCGACGGATGAAGAAAAATACGAAGAACATATGACTGTTGTGATGACAATCGCGGTAACATATTTTACGTGAGCGACTTTAAGGATGAAATTGGAAGAAGGGACGAAATAAAATTACAGCGGGGAATACATGACCAAAGGGGAATAGGTAACCTCAATCTAATTTTCGGACCAAACGAGCTATGTCAAAAATACCTCTTGTTTTTCCAGTCGTTACGACATCGAACAACGAAATATATAAATCAGAATGGTAGAAAAGCCACAGCCATATAGGCTTTCGTCCGCGGTAAGATTTTTACTGTCGAATATAAAATCGCAAACACTTTGAAATAGTGCTAATGAACGCGCGACCAAACTGATTTTTTCCTTTTTTCCACGTTTTATTAAGATGTTTTTCCTTTTATTCCATTTCAACCCTGCCCTCTTCCCCTTCGCGTTTGTTTACTATAAAAATATCGAATCTGGAATGGAGCAAATTTTTATTACCGGAGAGAATCGTAAAAATCTTAGGTCAGACGGTATGTAATATCTTAGGAGCGAGATTGTGGAAACATATTTCCTAAATGAATTAAAAAGCGATAGTTCACCTTGAATGTATCCTTGTTGTATTCGATTTATTTTACCAAAATTAAACGATCCGGAGGATAATGCTCATTTGTATGAAAAAGCTCATTTAAACATTTACTGCGTTTGAATTTTTGCTTTTAAAAAAGCCCAGAACTACCGAAGTATAGCTTGAAAACTTGAGATTGGATTTTGTAAATGCATCAATTTTTTTCAATTATTAAAAAACATTTAAATGTATTGAAAATCTGCTGGATTGAAAGGAAAAATGAATAAAATATTTCAAAATTTGATAAAAATGTTTAATTAGGAAGTGATTTTACAAAAAAAATAAAAATATGTTTCAGCAATTTTTTTGCCGAACCTTCAGATTTTCAGAATATTTTTTGACAATTTTTATAATTTTGAAGTTTCTTTCACCTCAGTTTGAAATTTTTCGTTTTTAATTCCTAATAAATATTCGATGATTTCTTATCCAATTAACATTTTAACATAGAGATGAATCTAACCGAAGGGAAATGGGTAGTGGAGTGTTTGCTGCCGTCAATAGGTAAATGTAAAATTGTATTTTCAATCAGAAAAACTACGTTTTAGTAAGACAATCTCCGAAAGTAATTATTTTGTAGAAATTTTTTTTCCCCGGAGTCGAAAAAATTGAGAAAAATTACATTCAACGGGGAAGTATCGCAAAAGTTCCATATTGTCCTATTCTCCCCCTCCCCCCTCTTATTTTTCCTTGACATTGCTATGAAGACGAACATTTTAGAAAATATTAATATCGAAATTTCCAAGATGGCAATTAGAAATGAGATTGGAAAATTCATCAAGTTTTCCCCTGAAGGTGAAAACTTTAATTCGTGGGTATGCTTTCAAAAAAATGAAATATTCAAATTTTAAAACTCCGAGCAAATATTCTAATGTTTTGATTTTTCTGCAATTTTTTGGTATTACCTACCAGATTTTAAAAATTTGTTTTAAAAAACAGCCTTACATATCTACTGGTAAGAAAAAAAAGAAAAAACAGAAAATACCAAGAATCTCACCTTAGTAGCGAGAAACCCAGAAAATAGCAAGAATTTTGATGATTTCATTGCAAAGAGCAAACATTTTCAACATTGTAAAAAAAAAGTAGATACTATGTCTTGAAAAAAAGTGCAATATTTTTCTCTAGCTAATATAGATATTAAATAAATAGGTCATTCTTGCATTTTTTCAACGCCTTATAAGTCTAAGAAAACTTATTTTTACCAGAAGGCCAAGCAACAAGCACACTTTGAGAAAATGTCATTGGCGGTAAAAATTTCGCTTGAAAACATTGATTTTTAGAATTTTTGCTACTTCCCTCCCCCCACCCAAAAAAAACCAAGAAAAACAAGAAAATAGCAAGATTTTGCCCGGAGGAGCAAGAAAACAAGAACGATTCCTAACAATTGTAGTGTAAAAGCGAGAATTTTCAACATTTTTACTCAAAGTAAATCTCCTCACCAAATTTGGTCAAAATCCAAGATATGTTTTTTTTTTTCGATCCACCCTACTATATATACACTCGAGGTGGGTGTATTTTTTGGACATAAAGAGGGACTAAGGAAGGGGTGGGAGGGCAAGGGGGGGTAGCTTGCTACTATTGGGATTTCCCAATGTTTGGTTGGGAAAATTTATCATTTATACTTATTAGTTGGGAAAACTGAACAGTTGTACATACCTTCATATTATATTTTTTTAATGAAAAAACAGCATAAAATTATATTTTATGAGGGAAATTGACCATTTCTATAAATATGAGTAAGGAAAATTGAACAGTTGTACTTTTATGTTTTTTTCTAACGAGAAAGTAGAATAAAATGGGAAAGTACTTACTAATTACTTCGTAAATTTCTTAATTAAAAGTAGGTAATTAAATTCGATTCGATTGGCTGGAATATTGAAAAAAATTAGGGACCTATAGCTTCTGAAGATCTTTTTTTGCAAAAATTTACGCTCTCGTTTAGTTGCTTTTAATACTTATTTAAAAATCTATAATATTTTTTTTAAAAAATTCAAAGGTATTTAGTTGTACAATAATTCTTCAGCTTTTGACAACTGAATTGCTAAAAAGAGAGTGATTTTTGGCTCTTAATTATTTAAAAAAAAAAATTTCGCCCTCACTTCGCTTGAGTTCATATATACTTGGAAAATTTGCAATTTGGTTTTTAAAAACTTGAGGTTCTCCTCTCACATTTCTGAATTAGTGAAATTTATCAAAAATCACTGAAAACAGTCAGAATTGCAGCACAGTAATAAATCAGTGAAAATTTTTTCACTGATAGGAGGTCGTGAAAGAAAATTACTGGAAATCAGTGAAAATTCACTAAAAACTCAGTGATATTTTATGAAATTCACTGAAAAATCTGTCAAATTCTTTGAATAATCAGTGAAAAATCCGTGAATTTCACTGATTTTTCCTGTGCTGCAATTCTGACTATTTATCAGTGATTTTTCGCTGATTCGGAATAAGAGAGTAGCTTCAATCTCTCAAAAAACGTCTTTTTTGAATGCTTAGCTGGCAAAGCTGTGGCGTGGTGTCAGTGTTTTTTCATTTTTTTGAATTGTAAACAAACTATGAGGCTTCATCCTTCCTCCCCAAAAAAATAACTCCGATCAGTTTTGATGATGGTTGGGAATTTGTTAAAAATTTGAGTTGAGATTTTCACTAATTTTGTCCCCCTCTCTCAATGAACTGATTCCGGAACGTCACATGGCAATCTTAATTTTGTTCAGAATTTCAGCACAATCGATCAATTTCAATTCGAATTTCCTGTCATGAAACAATCTTATCAATTGAGACCAATCATAGAAAAAAATATAAAATCGAATTACTTACATAATAAAAATTATTGAAAATTAGCGAGAAAACTTTTAAAAAGCGTACACTCGATCAAGGGAGCCTATTGGTCTAAGCTTAGAAGTGATCAAGAATGTTATTTGTTTTCCTCATCTTACAAATTCTTGGTAAAATGAAATTTTTTGAAAATACGCGCATACATTCTTCAATAAATCTAAATTGGCGACGCCAAAAAATTATAATAATTCTCAAATGAGAAAATCAAACTCCATATATTATTTTGGGACCACATAAGTAATAATCAGATGGTTTGATTTTCAGCAATCACAGCGATACTTTCGATTTCAACGAGTTACCGGTCGTTTCGTATTTTTTCTACCATTATCTGCCTAGCAGTTAGAATAACAATTTCGGAGCGAGCATTTTAAATTAGATATGTCCAAAATGCGAGACATCTTTCATTTAGCTTTTCTGTGTGAAAAGAGCGTAATCAGTTGGCATACGCTATGCATGGGGGTTGGACGCAGAAACGTATTTATTTTACGATATAAAACGCAAGATAAAAATTATTTTAAAAAGGTAAGCCTCAGATTAACTCGTTGACAGTTTGTCAAAATGGGGTCAGTTTGATATGACGAAGAAAACTTGGTAGAATGGTAAAAACGGTGCGGACTGCGGAATATGGAATATACTCGGTTACTCGGCCACCGGGGGATCGAATAAAAATCGCGGAAATGCTCGTTTCGGTGCTTCGTGCAGTATAATATCAATTTTTTTTAGCCCTCCTGGAAAAAAAAAGGTCAGAAAATTATCGTTTTGAGAACTTTTAGGGGTTTCGATGGAATTGCAAAAACACACATTACGTTTGGTATTATGCGGTTTTAAAAGTTTTGCAAAGTGAAAAGTATTGTAAGATAGGTGCTCTTATCGACTTTGCTGCCGAACGAAACACATCTAAAACGAACGGTTAACTCGGTATGTTCCAGGGAGGAAAGAAAAAGGTGAAAAAAAACGCGCAGTAAATAATTAAACGTAAATGTCGTTATGTAGGTACCTGTTAAAGTGAGCAATAGAGAAAGCCCAATGCGAATCGAATGAATTCAGATATGTAGAATAGACCTACGGAAGTTTCAAGAAATATCCCACTGCAGCGATAAATAACGGTCTCTTAATCCGACTGTTCTGAACGAAATCGATTTAGCTAGACAATATTTTATTCTTCAATTTACTTATAGCTTATGTTCCTTTAAATATGCCTAACGGTTAACGCATTTACGAGGAAAAAGGCTACCTAATGTCTTTTTTCTTTATTTTTTTTTCTCGAAGCTGTTTTTATTTCTTTTCATTCCTTTTATCCGGTAATTTAATTTAAATAAAATTTTTTACTTCTTTTTTATATTTATTACCTTTATCGCTTCGAATATAGTAAACCGTAAAATGAAAATAAAAATAGTGACGATTTTTGCAGATTATTGAGATTTTTCTCTATATTTTTCGATCGCGATGATGTGTCCGAATGAGAAGGGTAAATTTTAAACCTTTAACGATTTTTAAAAAATGAATTTTTATTTTACGTTATTTCGAAAAAAATCGTACTTTTATGGACTGATGATACGATGGAATGGGAAATGTTTTAAAATGTTATTGCAAAATTTGAATTTTTTCGTAAATTATTGCCTTTACTGTGAAGATGAAATTGAATTAAACCTAAAATTAAAATTTTATTTGGATCTGATCTCTCGTTCATTTGACTGAACAGATCAAATAACCTTTGAAAAATTGTTTTACAAAGAAATAATGAGAAAGACATCTACGGTCAGCGGCCTTGTCATTCCTTATACCTTTGAAATTTCTTTCCAACGGTTCGAACTAAAATTTCCATTTTATTAAGAATTTGAAAAAAAAAAATGCGAAAACGGTTCAGATTTCATTTAAGATAAAAGTCAAAACGAAACAATGGTTGGAAAAATTTGAGAACGATTTTTTCTCCGTCAATTAATCTCAATTACGACGGTGAAATAATTGCGAAATAAATCCGCGTTGTTGTAGATTCGATTATTATTAGATTAAACCGCAAACCAGTCGATTAAAATACTCAGTTGAGGAAGAAATGCTTTTATACTTATAAAAATAGTATCGGTGTACGGAAAGTTATCGATCTCGACGAATAACCGATTTATATAGCGAATTACACGACGAGACGTCAGATTTACCGCCACTTAACTCGAAACGTGCATCAACCAAATAAATGTCGAGTTGCATTTTCGTTAAGATATGAAACAAAAATCTATGTACCTATTCCCAGGTGGGGATATTTACTACGCGTCTCGTCTCTGGTTCCCGACACCCTTTGAAAATAACACCAATAAAAATATTCAATGTGATGCTCCATTATTAAATAGGATTTTGGTTTTCTCGCCCCTTTTTTTTACGCGACGATTTTGATGGTTTTTGCGTGATTGAAATTTTCGTTAAATTCGAGCTCGAGACGCCAAAATCGCTGCGAATTTAAGCGAGTACGACGGCGTGGTAGAAAATTTTATGTGAAAGGTGGATATTGCTTTTGGGTATTCCAATTTGAAAGGGCAGCTGTTTCAAAAATTTCAAATAATACGTTTTCAATATAAATTTTGGAATAATTTTGAAAAGTGAAGGAAAAAGGTTGTGATCACCAGGTTGAATATTTTCAAAATTAAGGGAGTTTCGAAATAGCGAGTTTTTTATTTTCTAATTGTATCATTTTTAATGGTGGTCTTCGATTAAAACTTTTTATTGATTAAATTATTAATTGATCGATATGACTTAAACCATTATAATCTGATTTCAGTCGTTTGATGGATATTAAGTTTTTAATCTGTTAATATGATCTATCTGATTGGACTTCAACCGGCTCCAGTGAAGGATTTGAGCAGATGTGAAGGAATGAGGTTTAAATTTCCCCTCCTATGATTCAAATCTCAATAAAGATGTTGAACTTTTTTTCTTGGATACAATTTTTTGTAATTTTTTTGTCCTCGTTTTAGCTTCGGCTTAACCGATTTGCCTGTTTTCTGCAGAATTATGATGATTTTCAAAATTTTGAGCGGCTGTAAAGGCTACTAATAATTTTATGGCTTCTTTCCTTAATAAGTAAGTTTCTAGTCCCTCTCAATTTATAAATGTTGATAAAAAAAATGAACTATGAAGATAGGCGGAAAATGTCAAATGTCATGAGCATACTTTCCCAGGTTTCATCATGTAAAAGCTGGTGGCAAAAAATTGGCGATCAACATTTTCCTTTGAGAATTTAAAATTATATTTAGCTTTGGAAAATGCATCACAACAACTTTTTTTATTAACCATTGTTATATCTTTTCCTTTGCTGATATCTTTAATTTTTACTCTACACGGGAATCCCCCACTCACTTCTCTCCGGTTTGAATGAAAATTGGATAGCATGAAGGTGTACGTCAACAACTCTCTATGTCCCAATTTTCAGCTTTTTAAATCAATATTTCAATTTTTAACGAATTTTTTAAATTTAAATTTTCCTTCAATAAAACAAAATTTTGAAGATGGAAAACTTAAAAATTTTGCTATATTTCTTACATATTGAATTTCAACTACTGAGGGCCGTGCTGAGAAAATCAGGGGTCCAGGGAAAAAATAAAAAGGGTCTTTAGGTATTTTGAACCTCGATATACGACGTAATTAGTTAAATTTTTTGAATATTTGTTAGTTTCAAGAGCCCTCGTAGTAAAAAAACCAGGGTATGGAACCAATTGGCACCACCACCAAAAAAGACCGGGAGAACAACTTTTTTTCGAATTTTCAAATGAGAACCAGCATCAATTGGAACCATTTGAAAAATTTATAGAACCAATCCCAATAAAGACCAAAACAAAGGCTATAGAGAGAAATCCCCAGTAGAGAGAACAACCAGAGTGGAGTAATTTTGAAATTGACCAGAACCACAAGCACAAGAGCATGGTATTTTGAAGAAGTAACCACCAATATAAAAACCATACCAAATGAATTTTCTATCAAGAGCAAAATAACCACCACCACCACCACCACCACCACCACCTGTTTGGATTCAAATCACGTTTTTGACTTATTTTTCCAAATTAATGTAAAATTGAATGAGATAAAAATTTTTGGCTGCCAAGTTTCCTGGTTCAAACTTTAATTAAAGCACAAACATTTCATGAAATTCCAAATTTCGATTGGAGACCTGATTTTGATGTCAAAATTCAAATTCTATAAAATTTTTATGTCTCATCTTGAAGTGATACAATTTTTGAAAAAAAACACCATTGGAACCGGGAGACCCAGTACCAATTGGAACTGGGAGAACCATGAAATGAACCTAACTGTAGGAACCAGAACCAAATCCAGAACCACAAGAAGTAAAAAACAAGAAACAAGCCTAGAACCACAACCTAAAAGAAAACTGATTATAGAACCATTTCAGAACCAGAATCAGTAGAAACGACAAATGAAACGATTAAAACCAAATGGAACTGTTTCACACCATTTTAAAAACCAATTCAAAAACCAAAACCGGTACCATTTCATATTGAAGGTTTAAGTGAAGCACCACAACCACCAATAAAAAATTTTTCAATTGGTTCCGTACCCTGAAAAAAACCAAATTTTTCAGCTTTTTTGATCATGGCGAGCCATAGCGGACCCCTACGAGCCCCCTAAAAAAACACAGGTCCGAGGGAACCAACCCCTCCAGTGCACAGGCTTGCAGCTACTGAAATTATGTTCAAGGATGTCGTTTTGAGAGTATAATTCATTTTTAGGACCGTTGTCCGAGCGTATGGGTCTGATCAAAAAACGAACTTTTTGATGATAGGTTTTGTACTTGATTCTTCCTTGCCTTTGATCAGAATTTTAGCTACCTATTGAAATATGATCGAAATGTTTTATATGTAGATGTGGCTTTCTCTCGAAATTAATCATAAGAACATAATTCAGGATGACTACTTTCTGGAAAACCTGGAAAAGTCAGAGAAAAAGAAGTTTTTGATTTTTTTCTCCAAATCATGGAACTTTTTTCGTCGACGAACTATTAGATATTTTTTGTCTCTTAAAATCACGTGTTTTATGAACCCCTTTCCCTCCCACCCTTTCTCCTTTTAAAAAAAGAACGTTCGAGAATGAAAAACGACCAAAAAACATACTTATTTTTGAAATGGTGTCCATTTTAGGAAAAACCTAGAAAATCTAAAAAACTCTTACGGAATTTAGTAAATCTTGAAAAGTTGCAGAATTTTGAATTTTTTACTCCAAATTGTTGAGATTTTTTTTAAAACCATCAACGCAATTTTGTCTAAAAAAATCCTAATATTTTTGAATCGTAGATATCCCTTGAAAAAGTTGTTTTTCAACTTTTGAAGAGGGCTCGATTTCTTATCGTACAAATGATCTTCAATTTTCGTTCTTCGTTTCAGTTTCATTAATTGGAATGTTTTTTTTCAAGAGCGACGAAATAAAATGATTTTTGAAAGAAAACCGTTTTTTTTTTTAGAAAAGAAAAGACGTAATATTGATACTACGAATTTTTAAAGCTCCCTTTTTTCCCTTGCCAAGAAAATTAAGGGTTTCAGATAAAATGAAAAATCGGTACAGAAAAAAAACATGACTTGAAATTTTTTTCCGCTAAATACTTCGATGGATATTTTTATGAAATGAAAATTTTTTTCGCTGGATTTTAATGAAAGTTCTTTTTGCTGATTTTCAGTACCTAATAATTTATTTCACCGATTTTCTTACAACCTCCATGGCCTCTATTGACTTTTTTTTGTAAAATTTTCTTGAAGACACATTCTTCTTCGTTTTTTGTAAGATAGAAAACCTCGGAGAAAAATACTACATAGGTCTTATTATTACTTTTTTTTGTAGATTTACCCGTTGAACTCATTTTCTACGTGTTGAGTTTAAAATAATTGAGAAAAATTCCTGTAAAATTCGTGTAGAAATTCTGATTTTTCACGTACGAAGGACCCTCACAAACTGTCCAACGCCGATCCTATTGTGGAGGTCCTCAAGGTGCAATGCACAGTTGCACACGCTGTGCTTAAAAAAACGAGGTTAGTTTGAAAGATACAGTGTTACCAACATCTAAAATTTCATAAAATTTATACATAATTGGAAACTAATATCTGCAAATGGTAGGGGGTAGTGTGTAGAGTAAAAGTTGAAAGTCGTGACATGCATATCGGTATCGGATATTTGGTTGAGGGTCCATCGTTACAGCTTTTGTTAGATACATAAGCAAAGAAGCGGAGAAACTTTTTAAAAATGTCTGGAAACCTGAAAAAATATGGGGAAATCTTTCCTGAAAAAAATTAGACAACCTATACATCGTGTAGAAATGAACCCCAGACACAAAAGCGAAAAAATCTCAATTGCAAAAAGAAGGATTTTTTACTTTTGTGTCTGGGATTCATTTTTACACCCTGTATTCACCAATTTTGAGAATAATCTGATTTTTCAACAAAGGAAGAAGAGAAATAAACCAGATATGTGGCCTGGTCTACCAAAAGGGACCGCAGGCCAAAATCAACTTACCGAGGAAAACTCGGTCAAAAAAACAAGTATTTTTGAAAGTTGAACTTTGAACTTTCGACTGAAATATCTCGAAAGCACAGCTTTCTAGAAAAAAATGAATTGCACTTTATGGAGAGGGAATTTTACGCTCTACAATTTATGTTCTATTCATTTTTTCCATAGAACCCTTCCTTTACTCAGAAAATTGACTTCAAGTGTCAAAAGTTATCAATTTTTTGTTGAATTTTTTTTTACATATTTTAAAAATTTTTGTCACTTGAAGTCAATTTTCTGAGAAAAGGAAGGGTTGTACGGAAAAAATGAATAGAACATAAATTGTAGAGCGTAAAATTTCCTTTCTGCAGTGTGCAATTAGTTTTTTTCTAGAAAGCTATGCTTTCGGGGAATTTCAGTCGGAAGTTCAAAGTTTACTTTTATAGAAAATATGTCTAAAATCAAGCTTCTTGGCAAAAACTAATGTAGGTACTTTACAGCAAAAATAATGAAATCTGGAGTTTGCGGTTTATGTCATTGGAAGGACCATACTTTCTTCTATAAATATTGATCAAAAACGAAAAATCGGTTTTGGTGACTATAGGTACCTTTTAGTAGTCCAGGTCACATATGTACATATTTGAAAAAACTAGAAGGAATCAATGTATTTTCCAAATTCCAAGGCCTAAAACCATATTTTATTAAAGATCAATTCTACGAAAAATTGAAAAAAATCACCCATAAAATTTTTGCCTAAAACCGTATTTTATTAAAGGGCAATTCTACGAAAAATTGAAAAAAATCACCCATAAAAATTTCGAATGAACATTTCACTGCCCCTGCAATCTTATGGGTTGGCAAACATATGTACTTGTACTCATGCTTGGCTGTTTATTTATTGTGTTGAAGGTGGTACCTCAATGATGAATCATCCTATACATGTTTCATTAAAAATTCGCTCATTTACTGCCCTTCGATTTTGATTATAATTCAATCTTGTCATATAGGTAAACCTTTCTAGTCCCGTCCATTTTACAAGAGCTGTCTGAAAAATTTGAAACATTTTTTCTTAATTTTTCAAAAAATTAATTAATAAAATCGATTTGATTTGCACTCGAATGCCTATACTCTCGAGTTATGATGCACAGTATTTTTTATTTCCAAGCGTATTATTTTTTGGTATCAGGATAACGTTGAAACATAAACTGAATACAGCTTGTACACACAACACAGTTATACTGAATGAGATAATTTAAATTATTATTCATGTAAAACCAAATACCACCAATCGTTCGTTTCTAATACTGTAATAATATTACAACCCGTACGAGCTTGTGGCGGGACATGGTGGCGTGTGGAGAGGTGAAAATCTCTTCGAATTCGTAATAAAATGCGATCTCATATATGCGCAGAAAATAGGTTCCCTTGTGATTCAGCAGCTTGCACAATTAAACCGCAGAATAGAGAAAATTTATAAATTAGAATATACGCGAACGCGGTAGCCGCGCGAAATGACTCGTTTTTGTAATATTTCTCATCTTTATGTGTGTATTTAGTTGCTTTTTTTTTCTTTTTCTTCTTCTTTTTCAATAATGTTGAAAATATTCGTTTACGCGACACTTCTTTAAACGCTGCGCTGTTTGCGAAACCAGCACAGCCACATACCGACATCGTATAAATGTACAAACATATACCGAATGGAAGATATGTACATTTTTTTAATTTCAGCGTCAATGATGCATAATATTACATTACGCGATGGCGGTGCTGGCGCTAGTGGTACGCGAATATATATGCGGTTAGAGTGCAGATATGCTGTATATTTTTCTTATTATTCTAATCAAGATAAAAGAAGGAATAAAAAACGCTTGAAAGATTATTCCCGTCTTGTACAAAATAAAGGCATTATTTACAATTTAAAGGGGGTAGAAAACGAGTTTATTTTCCCACAAAGGTCATTACACAAGTCAAGATAACGTAACCTTCATTACATAAACTGTGCGTTTTCCATCCTCTGACAAAAGCTGGAATTGAAGGGATAGTTCGGGCAAAAGGCGACGCGACGTCTTTTAACCCAACGCGAGAAAAAAATTACCATTCTTGAATTCAGAAACGAAAAATCACACCGTATTTTTCACGCGAGGAATATACCTCCTACCTCGTACGTAGCTACGTATACCGCCAAGTATTCTGCGGAGGAATTTTTTTCCTTCTTCGTAACTTTGCTAAATCGTGAAACTGCTCTTTTGAGGGTTCGCGTCATAACTTTTTATTTAAACCATATTAAAGTTTATCGTTTAACCAAATGGGAAACGGGATCTCACGGCTGCGTCAAATTCAGTGCGAAATGCTGTGATTTAAACGAGTCATCTTGAGAGAGAAAAAGGGGCAAATCTCTGCGCGAATTGCACGTATGTACGTTGCATACATATGAAATACGATGATAATTTAATTTTTGCCAATCTTACCTACAACTTGTAAGTAGCCTTGCTGACTTCGCATCGGATCGGTATTTATTTGGCACATGTACCATCCTCTATCCAATTCGTGAACGTTTCTTATATGCAAATACCAGGAGCGATGGTCGTTATATGTTAAAGATATCCTTGGATTCTGCGTGATCACATTGTGGTGTATCGATAAGATGGTTTGAGTGTCTACCCTGACCCACGCGACCTGCCAAGATACACGCAGTCCCTGCATATAAAAATTTAACGATACGAGTCTATGATTTAATTAACATTATGGTATCTATGAAATATGCATGAGTGAGTTTATTCTACTAGTAAACATATGATTAATAATAGGTATATATTTATGAAATAGGTAGGTCTAGGTACGAGTATGTGCTTGGTACACATTAAAAATTTGCCACGATATTTTCAATTTTAATTTTTTGGCATTTAATATTATTTTAGATCTTGATGGAGGGGAATGAGAGATCAACTAAACATTTCTGAAATGATGAAAAAAAAAAGGTAGAAAAAATGTTGTCTGCCTTAATGAATTTTTCTTTGAAAATTGAAAAAATTTGATTGGATTCTTTATTTCAGTATAGTTGAAGCTTGCTTTTTTTAAAAGAAATAAAATAATTGACCATTCGACTTTTTTTATTCGTATGTACAACTTTTCAAATTCAAAATGACCTGTGAAACTTGAAGTTAATCTCTTCTTCAAAACTCATTTTTTTCAAGACAACACCTCCACAATTCAAGGAAAAAATATCCACTAGAAAAATGTCAAATCTTATTAATTTTTCGCCATTGCGGTGGTTAATTTTCCTATAAAAAAGAGATTTTCAAAATCTTAGCCCCCTCTGTATCAATTAAAAGCCATGCGCCGAGTCCCTCTGTTTTTGATGGGATTTAAACCTAAAAACAAAAAAAATTGAAAAAATATTGCAAAACTTCTAAATTTTCCTTAAAAATATGAAAATATGACTCAATTTTGAGTTCTAAGGATGAATTTTGAACCCAGGGAATTATCTTACGGGGAGTTCTGGGAGTCCCAACAAATACATTTTAGCCATTTTTATTCACTTTTTGGGTCTCCTGAACCTCTCTGAAATAGTTCCTCTGATCCAAAGTTTATCGTTACAAATCAGAATTGAATCACATTTTTAAAATTTTAAGGACCTTATTTAGAAATTTTGTATTATTTTCTCGCCAATTTTTTTCTTTGCTTTTAGCATGTTATTCTATGTCAAATCATGGGAATCTCATTTTTTGAACAAAATGAACCATCCTCGGGAGTAAGATCTCCAAAATTCGAAAATTCGATGTAAGATAAACCCTATCGCTCGTATGAAAGTAATTGCATTCTTTTTGATTTTGAAATGTCTCCGAAAAACACGTTCGTGGCGTGGCTAAATACGAAAATCATCCTAATATCCCCACCCCAAAAAACTAGGAAAATTTCTTCTTACGTCATGTCACTACTTTATACAATCCTTACTTCTAACTTTCCAAAAAAAGTAAAAGACGGTTCACTCAAACTTTTAAATTACCTATTAATGTTTTTTTTTCTCTTTTTACTGAAAAAATTCGTGGTTTAAATAAGGAAAACGAACGACAAAAAAAATAATAATAAAGTAGCAACCACAAATTTGCGAATTGAGTAGCAAAATAAACTCTCGAGTTTTTTCCATTTTGAATTTTTTAAATGAGATATTTTTTATTAGTCGTGAGAGTTATTTCTGAAGAATTACGAACAGAAGCGAGGAAGTTTGTGATTAAAAATCTGTATCTGTAGATATGTAAACAGGACATATTATCTGTCGGCCCACTCAATACATAGTTGGTTTCCACAAAAAACACATAAAACTTCTTCAAATTGTTTTTTTCACCTTCTTTCAGTTTAATCGCCCTATTTTTCCTTATATTCAAAACTAGAAATGACAATTTTTTGGCAACATTTTTAATCTCCTCAAAATATATTTCTCCTGAGAGAAAAGTTCCCCTTTAAATCATTAGATTGCATAGATGGTATTAACGTGGAGGAGTAGGGAAAGGGAAGACAGAGAGGTGGTATCAAAATCGAAAAAAATTCTTCGAACTCAAAGCTTGAAGTTTTCTACATTTTTTAGGAAAATTTTTAAACTAAAAAATGTGATCCGTGCAGGAACAGGGTACCTGAAGTTGGAAAACGGAATTTTGCGCTGAAGCCAAAAAACGAAAAATGGACAATTTTTTTCAAATTTTTTTTTTACGTTTTTAAGTGGTTCAGACCTTTACACAGCTGTTACCAAAATTTCACTTCGGAAAACCTATTATTACACTTCTAAATGACGTTCAAACCAACTGAGGAAAGGTACCTAAGTCGGAAAGTTAAAAAAATATACATGCGCTTCAAAATGCGGTCTGTTGAAGGTAAGGGGGGCCTCGGGAGTCTACCAGAATAAAAAAATAACGTAAAATACCCATAGATAACGTTTTTTTCTCTCAGAAAATTTTACAGTCAAAATTACAACACCCAAAACTCAGAGAATCGAACAATGATTCCGCCTTACCAAGTTACCAGAGAAGTATCCCAACTTGAAGAAAAATTTTTAGGCGGAACAAAAATAAATCGAAAGTACATCATAATATAACCCCGAATCCAAAATTTCAAGGGCTAAAGTTCATCTCGAATTTTGGCGAATTTTTGAAATTTCAAAATTACCTCATTACCCAGAAAAATTAAAACATTATTTGATCTAATCGACAAAAAAACCTGAAATTTATACTGTATAATTATACCCTATTTTGACGTCCCAAATCGATTGGAAGCGGTTTCAAGACGTTTCGGAGCCTCTAGAAAATTTTGAAATTTTCCAGCTCTGGAGAAAAGCCCATAAAAATGGTCTATATGAATCGATTCTAACTAATTTGAGGGCGTAGAATTCGAATATCGACTTACTTTTTGATTCGACCCACTCCCCGTGCTCCAACTCACCCCTTCCTCCAGTCATCGGTGATCAATATGAAATTGAATATTTCAAAAAATTACGGGTAGTGGGTTGATTCAAAAAGTAAGCCGATATTCGAATTCTACGCCCTCAAATTAGTTAGAATCGACATGCCACAGGATATTTTCGTTTCTCAACATGGTTTTTCCCAAAAAATGGGGGCTAGAGGGGCACTAAGAGGTCAACTCCAAAAAATAAGCAAATTTTCGAACTCAGTGCCCTTCAAAATCTAACAAACGACAGGTCACACGTTCTTTTTCATTTTTTTGGAATTTTGACCCTATCAAGAAGTCTAATAGGGGGGTTCAGGGAGGTCGAATGAAAAAACTGAGTACAGATTCGAAATCAGCGCTTTTGAATTAGTAGTAATCGATGTATTACTTTACTTTTTTGATTTTTTTGAATTTTGGTCAAAATTGTGGATCTCTTTACCCCTCAGGGGTCTAGAGATCTCATCTTGAAAATTTGTTGGTTGAAAAAAAGGGGAAAAGGGCTTCTTACTGTAATTTTTTCAGATTTTTAAATGGTAGCTTTCATTTTTTGTTCTTATCATGAAAGTTGAGCTTTCATCGCCAAAGTTCAACTTTCAGCTTTTCAAAATATGATTACCGTTTTTGAATCTCCTATTAATTATCTTTCGGACCCCGCATACAGTTTTTCCTCAAGTATAACCTATCTCGAGATATGAGCCTTCAAAGTTGGGTGATTTAGCTAAAAATTGCAATTGCATGAAAATTTCGAGGCCCGCCTCCCCGCCGCGCCCCCTTGAGGGTTAGAAAAGAAATAATCATGGTTTTGTGAATAGACCACCAAGGGGAACTCGTAAAAAAGATTTGAGCGAAATCGGAAGACCCGACTTCATCTTTGGTCTGTTTTAGTATGGAATAGCCCTGCTGGAAAATTCCTAAAATTTTACGGGGCTCCGAAACGTCTCGATACTATTTCCAATCGATTTTGGAGGTTGAAAATAGGGTATCTGTCAACTTTCAGATTTTTTCATTGATTAGATCAAATTTTCATATTTTACAGGGCGATGAGGTGATTTTGAAATTTCAAAAATTTGCTAAAATTCGAGAAATGAACTTTATCACTGAAATTTTTAAATGGGGTTGATGACTCAAAATTTTACTTTGAGTTATGATACCCAGTGACGTACCGAAGGCATTTTCCAGGGGGGGGGGAGAAGAGGTGAAAATCCCAACTCAAATTCTCAAAATTCCCAACTACATATAGCCGATATCAGAATTCCGGGGGGGGGGGGGGGTGTAAAATTCAAATTTGCGAACCAATCCAATTTTTTTCAAACTTTCCCGACTGAATTCTTAAAATTTACATGTAGGTACTGATTTTTCCCCAAGTCGCGAGGTTTTTTGATTTTTTTTTACTCGTTTTCATCATTTTTGCGAACTTTTGAAGTTTTTACAACCCATTACTATAAGACCCTTTTTGAGATAAGAAATCTGAATAAATTTTTCATTGGTTAGGTGCTCCAAACAATTTTTTTTTAACCTACAAGTAATGTGTCATTGTAGTTGAAAAAACATACGAAATAGTTTATTTGCCTTCAGCGAAGAAAGGGTGGAGTTTTGAAGAAAAATTATAATTTTACATCAATCAAATTTTGTAATTTCAATGTAAAGAATAGGGAGATGGATTTGGCCCGAGCGAAGCGAGTGCGAAAATTTTAGAAAACCTCAAATTTAATGTGCAATAAAATAATGTTTTGGAAAAATAAACTTTAATGAAAAATCGACTGTTTCTACTTTGAAATGATTAAAGCAGAAATATATCATGGCCGAGCGTAGCGAGGCCGAAGCTTTTGAAAAATTGGATTTTCAAATATCAAAAATGAGTTTTAAGGAGAATAAGAACAATGAAATTAATTGGAATAATTTTGAAGAAAAAAGTGAAAAAATCTCTTTTAAATTACAAGTACAACTATAAAAATTTTTTGGTTGACGAGTAAAAATTTTTAAATTGCAAGGTAATTAATAATTTTTTTTCCAAAAAAGCATTTATTACAACGGTTTAATAATTCTTCGCTGGGAAAATGATCAATTTTCAGTTGGAAAAGGTTGGGAAAATGACTAATTTTCCCAACTAAAAAGTAAAAATTTTGTTGATTTCCGACTGTTAAAATAGGTAACCATTTTATTTATTCATTTTTCATTAAAAAAATAAATAGTAATCGTCCCAACTGACATTTTTACTCGTCACTTGGGAGAACGACCAATTTTGAGTTGTGAAAATTACCAATTTTGAATTGGGAAAATTACCAATTTTGAGTTGGGAAATTTACCATTTTCGAGTTGGGAAAATTACCAATTTTGAGTTGGAACAAGTGAAAATTTTGTTGATTTCCAACTTTTGAAATAACTATTTTATTTATTATTTTTCATCAAAAAAATTAATCCCAACTGTCCAATTTTCCCAACTGATGTGTTGAAATGTTCAATTTTCCCAACTCACAAGTAAAAAATTTCCTCAGGGGGGAAGCTCCCCCCTCCCCCTTATCGGTACGTCACTGATGATACCTCTCTCTCTTTAGAATTAAATTGAGTTCTTAAAAAAGTGAAATATGCTTTTGAAAATGACTTTTTCCATCAGGTTTTTTTACCAAGAAATTATCCACCAAAAAACACAAGAAACATCCTCGTTTAAAAGTTATATCCAGCTAAACTCAACTTCATAATCTAAGCAGATTAAAAAATTAATCTCCTAGATTGGTTTTGATTTAAGCATTCCAAGGTGTACCAGTAAAAATTAAAAATTCCATTATTCTATTTCTCCACCAAGTTGTTTTCTAATTGTAAAAATAATAATTGCACTTTTTCCATTACAAATAAATAATACAGCGTTTTTTTCCTTTACCTTGTAGCCTCGTAGATTTTCTACAACGCAAGCCAGCAGCGCATCTCTACCCACTGTTACGGTTACATTCGGAATAGGTTCGGCGAAACGAGGCATCATGGCTTCTGCATACAGAAAAATTACACGTCAGTTTAAAGGTAAGGCGAACAAAATGAGCTAGTTTTTCTAGGTTAATTAAAGATTACGAAAATTGTCGTAAAGTGTACAATCGTACAAAACTTCAGACCAGAATTATACTTACGTATAACAATTTGCGTACCTGTATAAAATGTTTACATAAAGATTATCTCTTTTCTGTGGTAGTAGGGGTAAATATGCATCGCATATTACGTAATGCAACGAAAATTCGTCGTCTCAAAAATTAAATTTTATAAATTGGATTTTTCGATGCAGTTGAACTTCTAAATGGGTTGCAGAAAATGCAGATCGATTCTGCGTGTAATTTATTATAACGAGGTATAAGTATATATAAGTTATGAATCCTAAATACTTGGGTAATTTGCGACGACCGAGCGACCCTTAGAGCCAATTACAGATATCCCCGAGTATAAGTTACCTACGTACATACAGTTTCGAGAGAAATGTATGATTTATTTATAGCGTCGCAGTCTGGCCGAATGAGACCGTCGCGTATGTAAAGTAAAACCCAGTAAAGTGTGGAAAACATTATTAACCTCGTAGTCTACCTGTGTATACCGATGGTATTCCTTGTATGGAATCGACGAAGAAATCAATTAAAAATCTGTACCTATCTGTGCTAATGCTGCGGTATCTTTTGCACGCGAGAATGTCCAAGTATATTAGAAATTGGTATGTGAACGAAAAGCTCGCCGTGTAACGGTTATTGTAAAAAAGGTACTTGTGCAGCATTTGGGCTGAAATTCGACGCAATTATTTGACCCATACAAAATTAGAACTCGACGATTTTCCTATTTCAAGTGATCGTTAGCCGTAAAGTTACTGCCTCGTTTTCCGAGACGTTTCCGAGTGCACTTTATCTTCTCTTTCGACGATGCGGTTCCTTAAAATAAGTTGCAGTCGCAAAACGCGCCCAAGAATAATTAATTTTCCAGCAAACAATGCAAGAATATAGAGAATCGAAGGTATAGACGAGGAATAGCGAGTGGGGGGAAAAAAACGAAGACAATTGGTATTTTTTTTTTTGAACAAACTCGTCGAAATATTCTTCAAATGATCCGTTCTAGTAAATTACTTCAATTACGTCGGGGCCAAGAACCAATTTTACAAATAACATCGTTGCATTGCCAGCCAAATCGTATACGCTGATTATTTCTCGTATTCTCGTCGAAACATTTCTTATATACTTATTCGTTTCGTCTTCTAACAAAGTTAATAACACTTTCAATAGTCTCGTCCGAGTTGCACAATTTTTCTATATGTATAAGTATTTTTTTGATGCGTCGTTTTGCTTGCCTCGTTTTTCTATTTTGATAAATTGCTTAAATTGAAATCGTCGCACTTCCGCGGATACTCGACACAAGATGGGTTCTTGGCGCTTTTTTTCGCTCGTTGATGTCATTTTGATTGTCAAATTATAACGTCGTGTATAAAATTTCGCGAATTTCGATTGTGTATTTTAATTGCATTGGTAAGGCAGCTATACTGACTCGATACATATTCAAAATCATCGATGAAATAACCATCAAGTCGGAAAATGAAAATAATGGCTACTAGATAGCATTACAATAAGTACCTATTACTCTGCAAATTATGCTTAGAGCAACGTAAAGGCGGAAGAAGTGGAAAAAACGATTCATCACTTGTCAAACCGAAAGTTGACAGTTTTTACCTCCAGACAGGCCCCTTCTTATTTTGTTGATCAAAGAATAACGATTTGTACGCGTGTACAAAAGTGTTGAGATTTTTTAAAATAACTTAATCACTGCTCGTGTAGATACAGTGGGTTGAAATTGACACTTGCAGTGAATATTATGGATATCAGGAGCCCTACGAGTAAAGGTATGCTCTTCAGGGGTATGAAAAATGATTTCGTAGTGGATATGGTTGTTCATCTTCAATTAGGTATAAACTTTTGGAGACTGAAAATGTCAAAGTTGAATAAAGGGTGTCATGGTTGGTCTTCATACTGGGCTAGGTATCATTCTTGATTCATCTAGACGGGCAAAAACTTGAACTTTAATAGTCAGATTTCCTATTTTGAGTTGAAAGGAACGAGAAGATGGTAGTTCTTGAAACGAATAATAAAAGTGTATCATATTTTCAAATTTTTCAAACATATTTTTCAATTCTTTCAGACGAACTAAATTTTAACTTGAATGCTTTTGTACTGTATTGAAGGGTATGTTAATTAATTTTGGCGGGAAATGTTTGAAGAATTGTTGGCTGGTGTGAAATGATTCTTAATAAGTTGGAAAAGTATAATTAAAAAAAAAACTGTACCTATAATTTCTTTTTCAACGAAATGTGAGTGATTCAAGTAGAGAATAAAGTAAGTTTTTCTTCAGTAGAGACAAAGCATTTGTGAATTTTTTATTGTTTAATTACTATCCATAACTTTGTAAAAATCAGTCTTAGACATCAGTTTTTATTGAATTTTCGAAAAATACCTACCTCCATTTTTTGACACGATTTTCTTTGATTTTATTCAAAACAGTAATTTTTTACAATTTTATGAATTTCAAAAATAGAAAAAGAGTGTTTTTGATTAAAACAAAGTTATACGGAAAATCCGAAGTCGATATATGCGAAGGAGGAAAAGCAACAGTAGCGTAACTGGACGACCCTTGGGGGGGTGTCAAAAATACATTTGCGTTGGAAACTTTTTTGGGAGGGTAAAAATTGGGTATGGAGACTTCAGAAGGATTATAGAGGGAGGGGGTAAAATGGAGCCTTCTTTCGTACTGCCGTCTCAAATAGATGATAGAATTGTGATTTTGATCATGCCCGAGCGAAGCGAGGACCAAGCTTTGAAAAAAATTGATTTTTAATATAGAAAAAATTGATTTTTTCGTATTTTAATGCTTTGAAAATCCCTATCTGATGTAATTTGGGTGAAGAGGGGTACATTTGATATTTTGTACCCTGGTTGCTGATTTCGGGAGTAAAATGTACTTCTTGAACCCCATTTTCTGACGCCACAGGTATATTTTACAACGTTCAATAATCAGTTTTATTACATTGCAAAGAAAATCAAAAGGGAAGGAGTCGTGAAAAAACTGACATATCAAATTTGTTGTGAGAAAATCTCTCAAAAGTAGATAAATTTAGGTGATTTGGATTTTTGATGAAGTCTCGATTTTCAAAAAAGAAGGAAAATAGCAAACTCAGCCCGAGCGAAGCGAGGGCAAATTTTTTTCGTATTATTGGTGCCAAAAAAATATGTTTTAAATATCACCAATACTTTTCGAATAAAAAATTAATTTTTGAAGGGCTTCTGGGGGGGGGGTGTCCCCAAACCCCCCATCTTTACGCCACTGAAAAGCAAAGTACATTCAATGGATTTTTTGGAATGGGGGGGGGGGGGGGGGAAGTCGATTATAAAAATGTCGAAAGAAATGACAGTATTTTAAAAATTCATTACAAAATATGAAAGTACCTAATAACTTAAACTTTGAATCACAACCATTAATTTGAGGAAATGAGCACTGAACGCAAGCTTAGCAAGGGTGAAAATTTCTGCAGATATGATACGGACCTTCAAAAACTAAAATTCAGGCATGCCACAGAGTCACCTTTTTTAGTGACTTGTCCCCTATTTTCAGGGTTGGTCACTAAAAGTCCCTTTTTTGGCCAAAAGTCACTATTAGTCCGTTTTTTCACTCTAAAGTCACTTTTTTCATTCAAACGGCCTTCTGCTCTTGCATAAAATTTTAAAAAAATACTAGTTTATTTTTTAGAACTCGTAATTTTTAGATGCAGAATATTACGATTTTTTTCAGTAAGAACTTATTTATAAAAAAAGTTTATTCTTTTTTTTAGTTATTTGAAGCATATTTTTAAACTCGTAGCTTCAATTAAAGATTTATTAAGGGTAAAATGCCCTAATCTCGACCGCTTTCTAATTTCGACCACCGGCCGATTTCGGCCGCTATAGGCGCAATCTACCGGGGAAAAAATTTTCATGCTCCCTTTTCACAGATAAACAATTTGAGACCAAAATGACAACCCTGCAAGCAAATGGCAAAACTAGCGGAGAAAATTGAAAAAAAACGAAATAGAATAGTAGTACAGTCATTTTAGGTTTTGACCCCAAAAAAATTAGCTGAAATGGGAAGTTTCGTGGTAGGGTATGTATTTTAAGATTCCTGAACTTCCCTAAAATTGGTGCATAATTTAGTCCTCCTTTTGGGGAGTAAGGGAGTTCAAATTTTGTTTTTTCGTTGATAACTTTCGAAATTACGCACTAATGAAAAAATAGTTGAAACAAAAGTTGTAGAGCATTAAAAAACGAACTATTTTGTCATTTACCATTTTCTCTCAGGATGTCATGGGGAGAAGCTCGGGCCTTCAGAAAAAAATCAATTTTGAAAATTTTCCATTACCTCAAATAATTACCAATAATCGGGTTAATCGAGTTTTAGGAGCGGGTTTTTTTACACCCTATTACTAAGTAGAATAAGAAAAATGTACAACCGACCCCTCATCTCAAAGTGGGGGGGGGAGGGCTGGTGGTCGAAATTAGGAATCCAAAATTTCGATAATCAATTTTTGAATTCCCTCAGAAAAAAAATCACAAAAAATGATCGTATCGGCTCAGAATTTTAGGGAGTGGTGGAGGAAGGATCAATGTATTTTTGTTTTTACCTCCATAAGTCTTTGATTGGTGGAAGTTTGAAAAAAAGTGGTCGAAATATGGCACCCTTACCCTTGATGAAAAAATTTTTCAGAAAAAAAGTATTTTCAGCACTATTGCAGAGAGAAATACAGTTTGAGTTATCATTTTTTTTTTGGGGGGGGGGGGTGTATTTATTTATGAAAAAAAAAATGAAAAATTGGTCACTTTTTTCGAAAAATAGGTCACTTTTTGCCTCATAAAAAGCCACTAAAGTCACAATTTTTCCCCAAAATCTGTGTGGCATGCCTGAAAATTGAATTTATGCCTCTCGGGTAGAATTTCTCTTGTCTCTAAATACCTAAGTAGGTACAATTTTTTCGAACTAGAGATACAAATTTTTCACAAAATAATAGAATTTGCAAATTTTTTGAATACAGTTTTAAAAATTACTTCCTACGAATTTTTCAACGTTTGAATAAAAAATCTTATCAAATCACGATTGAATACAGAGGCGTCGTCAAGGAGGGAACCGGGGGGAGTAGGCCCCCAAAAAAGTTTTGGCCCCCGCTTAGTCACCCCGAAAAATTTATGTTGTATTTATAAATTTACATTACACTTACATCAGATAGGGATTTTCAAAGCATTAGAACATGAAAAAATTTATTTTTAGGACATTAAAAATCCAATTTTTTCAAATCTTCGCCTTCGCTTCGCTCGGGCATAAACGAAATAACAATTCTATGATCTATCTGAAATGAAAGTGCGGAAGAATGCTCACTTTTTACCTCCTCCCCCATTTTTAGCATATGAAAAAAGAGGTCCCCGTTTTCCACTTCGAAAAAGCAAAAAGTTGTCCAACACACGGCCTCTTTTGTGCCCCCCCCCAATTTTCGATTCTAACGAAGCCACTGATTGAATACATTTTTCTTTCGTGTGGAAATTTTGTCAAAAATTTATTGTCATTTTGTTTTTTTGTTTTTTTTGGGTTGATCCTCGGAGGCGTATAATTACCATATAATTGTGACCGTCCAGAAGAAAAGAGGCCATCCGTTATAAATGAACTTTTTGAGAAAAACACGTTCGAAGTTTCTATAATGAAAATTTAGTGTACCTATCAATTGATTATGAGCATGAAACATTTTACTGATTTTTTAGAGTTTTTTTTTTTAATTATTTAGTCCATTCAGGTTAGAAAAATAACCTTCCGTTTCCCCAAAACATCTACTTTTTTGAAAATTTAAACTGTGAGCCCTTATCTGAAACATAACTTTTTCGAACAAAATTAAATTTTTTAACAAAGAAAGCGTCATCCGAAAAAATATTCAGAGGGAAAATTATAAAGAATCAAATTTTTCTACTAAATGCTTACCATAAAACCCTATATTCTTCTTCTACCTCCTCTGAAAATTTCAGCTCAATCGGTTGTAGGTTCATGAAAAATCATTTTTTAAAACGCGTGCGAAAAATTCGTTATGTTGTAAAATAACTTACTTGCAGAAGATAATTTTTTATCAATCTTATAAGAATCAATTTTTTGTATGTACTTGAATGTCACAATATGGGTTTGGGGCTGTTTTTTTTTATGAATTTTAAGAGTTCATAGTTCCTAGATCTTCAAAAAACTCATTTTTCATTTTTCTGAACATTATTCACTTTTTTTGTATTGTAAAAAAAAACAATTACATGTTTGTAGTTATTATGTATGATTTAGATTTTTTGGCAAAAATGCAGAATGTCAAAAAAATTTTCAATTTCAGTAAAAAGTCATGAAATTTTGTGGAGTAAGCGGGTACCTATTTCGTATTTTTTACGTTTAAATATAAAGTTTTGTACAAAATTTTTTATTAATATTCTTTGTAAAAAGTTATCAATCTCCTCCTCGTCCATCAAAAAACGCATTCATGTTAAGAACACATGATTGATTTGAATTTCAAAATACTTTTCTTTCAATAAAAAGATGCGTTGTTTCCAGAAATGCAAAGCTTGATAGTGATATTTGCTCTTTGTGTGGCATCTGCAAAATTAAATATAGGAAAAAAGTGCGTATAATTTTTTGTAAGTTATATACCTGCTTACTATTAACTTCTTTAGATTTTTTTTCTGAAAAGAAAACCTATGATAATTTTTTTACGGTATGAAAATAAATCTTCTTGTTACCCAATTCCTTTATTTTCTAATAAATGATTGCATGTTCATGTAAAATTTCCTGTAAGTATTTAAAAAGTCACTTAGATTTTCTGATTCAGATTTAAGACATCTTGTATTTAAACACCCAAAAATTTTCAAAAAAAATTTCAGATGGAATTTTTTGTCTTCATCTTATTTCTTAGAAATTATATAGAATTTCTAAGTAGGTTAGGTACCTATTCAAATTTAAGAAAGATAAAAAAAATCTAAGTTTACGAGTACTTTTTCAGCGTTATACATTACTTGTGTAGGATTAAATTGTTATTTAAAAAATTGACAATGTAGGTGGATAAACTGGGTATAACATGTTGCCATTTTCGATACTCCTGGGGAAAAAAGATAACCGAGGTATTTAAAAAATTCTTCTCGTTTTGGAAAATTATTTCTCCGCAAACATTATCTTCGTTCTTCATATTCGTCGAGTATTTTTAAAGGAATGATGATTTTCCATGAATAGCGGAATATTTTTCACCCTTATTTTTAATCTTTATCGGTATAGCGAAAAAATAATGAAATTCTGTATCGAAAAGATTTATGCAAAATTATAATGAAAATATCTACTTAGAAAAAAGAAGCAGACGCAGAAAACAAAAAAAACAAATTCTCGTGACGTCAGGGAAAACCCTTGTCAGGTATCCAACAATGTAATAAATCCCCCAAAAATTGATTTATATCTTATGTTATTGCGCTTAAGCTCTTTTACTGTGTGGCAACAAATAAAAACGCATTTGAAAATACTTTTTGCTTTTTTTTTTCTCCTTCCTACAGACGTTGATACAT
The DNA here is from genome assembly GCA_033439095.1 of Pseudococcus viburni. Lineage (NCBI taxonomy): Eukaryota > Metazoa > Arthropoda > Insecta > Hemiptera > Pseudococcidae > Pseudococcus > Pseudococcus viburni. The sequence goes on from JAVBJF010000142.1 coordinate 351,916, forward strand.
ATAAGCACTGAGTATGAGTTCATGTCTCGAAGTTTACCTCTAGTAACATACAAAAGAAGGATACTTTTACGTATACAATGCATGTTTCCTTAATCTTATATATTAAAAGCAATAACTGGAAAGGACAGTATAAAAAAATAAAAAGATATCCCTTTTGATAAGCAGGATAGAGTTAAAATACCCTCCTGATTTATTCTCTCTTCCTTCCCCAGATTTTCTTTTTTATTTTCTTTATAACTTCGCAAACGTTTTATCTACTGAGGGTTTTTGTAGGCTCATTGGTTTACTGGTTTTTATTGCATGTATTTTATCGATTACTGCATGCAAAACTGAAAATGATGATTTTATACATTTTTCCCTCCCGTCGAAACAAAGGTAGAAATCGGAGTTTTTTTTTGTGAAATTTAATTATATGATGGATTTGATCGTTAGGGCTTCGTAAGAAATTTAGTCGGTTGACTGAAGCCATTCCATGAACTTGGATTCAATAATTTCGACCAACAGTTTTTTTTTAAATTTTATTTCATTGAATAACTGTCGAAATATTTTCAACTTTCGTTGTCAGATTTGTAACTGAAGGTAAGACTGAATCGCGAATAAATCTGAGAATAAAATAAAGAATTGACTGAATAATCACCGAACTTCACAACGAAACGTAGCAGAATTGTGATAAACACCATCGAGTATGCAATTATAGCTCACAAGGGCGCACTAAAGCAAGGGTTCGAAATCATATTTTTTTCCCTATCAAGCCTTTTTTTTTTACGTTAGTCTTGTTATCATTAATTTATCGTTGTTTAAATTTCTTGCTTTTTTTCAACGCTCACTTCTGTGTGCTAATGTCTCTATTAAACAAATACCTTAATGTTACGTTTCTTCAAATTTGCCACGGTGCGCAATGAGTGCTATAATTTAGATTTTCCACGCGACGTTATTCGCGCCAACGAGCTTTTCCTTGAAAATGAGTGGGCATTATGTTCGAGTTGATTTTTCTGTTTTTTTTTTTCGAAACGTAGTAGGTGTGCCTTTTTCTGTTACATTATTTCTTTTTGTAGAAAAGAGCAATTTTCTGAGCATCCGAGATTAAGGCGATTTCATGTGACGTTTTCTTTACATTTTAACCGAGTTTGGTGCGGGGTGGAAAATTCTAGGTTTTTGCGGAGGATTTGTCAAAAAAATTAGCTGTAGATGTGGTATTGATATCGACTTCAGTGTGCGCATAATTTATCCTCGTTGAGTCATATTTTGACGGATTTTGAGCTGTAAATGTTGAAAAATTTATAGTTCAAATATTGTTTTTTTTTTAGGCTAGGAATTTATTCATTAGGTTTGTTTGGGCGCTTCTAAAGATATAGATATGAAATTCAGGAGTTTTAGAAAGTTTTGAGGTGCCTCTCCACTAACAAGAGTCATCCATTACCATTGACTTCATATATGTAAAATTACATTACCATTTTTTCGATGATAAATTGATAAGTTCTCATAGAATTTGTTCAATGTCGATTAAACCAATTTTAAATGTTTAACAATTAATGCAAGAAACGAAACCTTTCAATTTTTATCAAATTTATGCTAAAAGATGTGAAGTTTTAGAAATAATGATAGGTAACCACTTATTTTTACTACGAAAAAATGAACATTTTTACACCATTGGCATTTGTTGAGAACGCACCTTTGGTTAAAGTGAACAAAAGAATCTTGAATTTCATATCTTTTTTTCATATCTTTGAAAGCACCCAAACAAACCTAATGTTTTATTTTGATGAAAAAATCTAAACGAAAATTTTTGAAAAAAAAAACATTTGCTTACTTTTTATGAAAATGTGAGTGTGGAGTACTCTTCATTATTACATAGGTACATTACATATATGACTTTTTATTATTGAAATAAGGAAGGGACCTGCAGATTTTGAGATGTTTTTCACATTTATTCAGATAATTTTATTGTCTGGCAAAATGCAGGCATCATAGCAGGTCACTTTTTTAGGGTGTTTGTCACTTTTTTCAGCTTTGGTCACTAAAAGTCACTTTTTTCCTCCCAAAGTCACTTTTTTCGCATTTTCAAGCAAAAATTCAAATGTTTACGTAAAAACTGCTATTTTTTAAAATTCTTTAAGAAAAAAAATTAAAAGTTGATGATTTTTCAAAAAAAAATTGCCCTTGCTTCGCTCGGGCAGTATTTCAATAATTCTATTTCTAATTTTGAAAAAATTCTGTTTTTCTAAATCAGTAAAGTAATTGATTTTTTAATCAATTCCCCATTTCACAGAATAAATCAATAATTTTGACTACAATAAATCAATCAAACAATTGAAATATCACAGATTTTCAAATAAATTCATTTCACTAATTCAAAAAGACACAGTTTTACGAAAATTGACTGATTTAGATTTAGAGAGTAGAGATGTAGGTCATAATATATTAATTGTTTGTTCCAAAAATCTCGTCATTTTTCAATTAATTATGTATATCTGCCTCCTAAAGTGCCACTAAAAAAAATAGATTTTTAGATTACTTAATTTTTTCATTGAATTTTTACCCCCTCCCCTCATTTTTTCTTGAATTCTCAGCCCTCTTTTAACTGTAAAAAAATTACCCCGAAAAAATCGAATTTTTGGTTACTTTTGGTTCCTTTTTGGTCATCTTTTGGTCACTTTTTGGTCACTTTTTTCTCAAAAAAGGTCACTAAAAGTCACTTTTTTTCTTCGGAATTTCGCTATGATGCCTGAAAATGTGACATTTTACGATTAGAAAAATCAACACATCACTGACTTTAATCACTTTTCATTATTTTCTGATTTTTAGTTTAGTTTTTTTTTCAATACCAGACAGGTATCAACAAAATTTGAGATATATTTGAACATTTTCATGTTGTAATTTTTTTAAATTTCATAATTGATTTCATCAAAATGTCGAATTTTGAAATATCAACTTTCCCTGAATCATCATATCGAAAACTCGATTAGACGTTTTCAAACACAACTTTCAGCTGAAAACATCTCGCGAACGGTGTATTGTAGAGGAAAACGAAGGCCAAAAGGACTAATTTTGAAATATTTATTTTATTAACGAAATTTTTATCACAGAAAAAATATTTCCCAACTTCTGATCCCTTTCAGATAATGATAAATCAAATTTGATCACGAATATTTCGAGAATGTGAAGTAGGTACCTATCTGAGAAAGCAATCAGAAGTTGGGAGAATTGTTTTTTCTGTGATGAAAATTTTATTAATAAAATAATTATTTCAAAATGAGTGATTTTCTTATATGTATTCAACAGCCTATCCTGTGGTATGTAGGAACCCATCGGTTACTTTTCAACTCACTGTGAAGTCGATATCGTCTCTATTTTTCATATTATAGCTGCCCTATTTTTAAATCAAAAGTACCTACATTATATATGTGTCTATTTCTATTTTTTATGTCATAAATGCACCCAGGGGGGGGGCTCAGAGGGCTCGAGCATAAATCAGTTAATTTTGGTGAAATTTGCATCTGTTTTAATCTCAGTCAATTTCCAATTTGTCGGAAAAAATCAGTAATTTTTTACTGAAAGATCATTTCACTGATTCCAAAAAGCAGAATTTCACCAAATTTTACTGATTCAAAATTAGATCGGCGCGGCGTTTGTTCCAAAAAACTATATTGAAAATATCTCAATTACATCACTGAAGTAACAAATTACTCATTTTTTTCAATGAGTTCTATCTTACTCTTTTTTCGGTTCAACCCCTCCCTTACATAAATATGTTTTTATACTATGCTATTTCTCATTCAAACCTGTACAGCTTTTGTAGGTACTTTGTTTTTAAAACTTTTAATGTATCGAGAGAAAAATTTAACAGAAGCAAAAAAGTCGTATTGATTGGAAAAAAATTATCAGTTGATCACTTTCACTTAGCTAATTTGGGTCTTCATGTTTTTTTCTTATTTTCTCTCGATTCATTTTGTTTTTGGATTAATTTATTTGTTCTCAAGATTTAGATTTTTCTTCGCAGCTTCGGTAAGTTTTGTTTTTTCCTTTTTTTGTTCGTATTTTTCAATCTCCTTTTTTTTTGCCTATTTGAATGAATTATTTTAATCAAAGAAATATCCCTTAATTACTGCATTCAATTAGAAAAAGAGGAATCGTATGGGCAAAAAAAGAAACTTCTATCATTAGATAACGATATCATCTGTAAAGATTCGGTATCGAAGTTATCGAAACGATGGTGAAAAAAAAAAAGAAAAACGCGTAAATAAAACGAGAACTTTTGCTTAAATGCCTATAAAGGAAGAAGGGAGTGAAAAGCGATTTTTAATTTTTTTTTTCGTACTTATCTGCGAATAAAACTGAATGAGATAAAATGGGAAAATGAATTGGTATTTGGCGAAATTTAATCTATTGAAAAGTTATCCTTCTCGATTCACTTCTTTTTAAATGATGAATTTTTTTATTTTTTAAATATTATGTAGGTACTATCAGTTCATTTTATTACTGAAAATGTTGCAAATCATACGTAGAGCGGAGTTGTTTTAGTACAGGACGGTGAAAAAAATTCTTTTTTGGGGATTTTTTTCTGATTTACCTTGTGAAATAAATTAAATGGAGTGTCGAAATAAACGTTACAGATTTTAGGGGCGATTATGAAGGAAATGAGTAAATAGAGTAATTACGAGAGGCGAGTAAATGAATAATTCAGGGATAAAATACGAGTTTTATTTCAACCGTCTTGAAACTATAACGTTTGAGGTCTTGAAAATGCTAGATTAATTCGTGTCCTCGAAAATATTTTTGTCTGTGTTCTGTTCGTCGTCCAGAAAAATTTCAACTTGGCGAGAAAAGTTTTGATTTATACTTGGATTTTTTTTACGAGACCGAGATGCTGGGAAAAAATAGCGAAAATATTCATATTAGCTTTTTAATCACTAGATTTTGAGTAATGTGGTCTCTGTGCTGGTTATTTATGGTACAGTTTATCGTCGCTTGATTTATGAAGTGAAATAAAAAGTGGTGTTTTAATACTGCAGCGTTACAGCGTTGACGCAACTGCTCTTGAATTTCAATTAATTTAAAGGTGAGTTTTAAAAAATCCTAAATTTTGAGCATTATGTATTAGTGAAGTATTGAATGAAAGCTGAAGAGAATCTGGTCAATACGTTGATCAATGATTTTTTTACCTTTTTCACTTCGTCACTTCGTGAAAATCAATATTTGATCGAAAAATTAAATTGCCAGTATTTTTCCATTTCTTTTATCTAAAAAATTCACGATGGAGAAAAAAAGCTCGTAGTTACCCGATAGCTTTGAAAAGGTATGGGACTGAATCAATTAATATTAAAGCAAATAAATTTCCGATGCTAATTCGTATCTACGATTAAATGGAATTTTTCGTGTATCACGTCGAAATCAACTTGATACAGCGAACCACACAGATGGATAAAATTCATCTCGGATGCGTTTTAATGATACCTCGATGATTGACGTTTCATCGGAAAAGGTATTGGGGCGAGGGGTGCATATTATAGATAAATTATTAAACGATAGGATAATTTCAACGGCTATAAAATAATAGCTGAATGATGCCGGTGTAAATTTCGTCAGCGCGCCGATGAAATTAATGTCATAAAAGAGCTGAGCGATTTTTAAAGCTTTTAATTTACTGCGTGTAAAGGTTTCGGCGGCGTAATTATGATTTCGCCAAGGTCGCTTTTCATCTGCTGGATGGCGTTTTATTTTTAGATGTTGTCGGTTTTAGGAGCGATGTTTTAAAATTGACACGGCGTAAAAATTACTCCTTTTTTATCATAAATCATCTCCGAAAGAATTGCCCGTTTAGATTTAATTTATTAACGCAAATTTGTTTGTTATAATTAATGTTTAATTTTGTGGAAAACTCTTTTGAATTGATTTAGTGTATAATTTTTTTCAACGCGAGTAGGTTCTTTGAAAAACAAGAGGAAAAAACGTACCAAAGATTTTCGTCGTATCTTCTGTTTTATTTTTAAATTCGCGCGAAGAGATTTCCTAATGAAAAATTTCACGCTGTGGTTTCATTATACGCGCCGAGAGATGAGTCACTCGAGGATATAGGTGTACGTATTTAAAACTGAACATCAGCAGCGAAATAAATTCTATGTTGAAAGTTTCGCCTTGATAAATTTTTCGTGTCGAACGAATGAGATAACAATATTTGAGATCCTCTTGAAAATTAATATCGAGTAAATATGCCAGCAGTGGAAGTGAAATTGAAAATTTCACCGATTTTAGGTCTGAAATTGGAGATATTTTATGGGCGTAGGTGGAAAAGTCTGTTTTTGAACGTCAATTTAGATTTTCTAAGAAGTATAATGTGAGAGGGTTAATTTTTCTATACCCGATGAACATATGGATTGTGTTTCAGAAACGTAACACAAAATTTGATATTTTGAATTTTTTTAAAAAATTAACGAGAAGGTAAAATTAGTTTATTATTTTTTAATATTTCTATTTTCAAAAAAAGTCAACTCCATATTACCAAAAAAAAAAACTGCAAATTTCATTACGTACCTAACAAAAATGATTATTTCATCGGAAATGGATCCTCATTTGTCGAAAATGTGTTCTAATTTCGTCAGCTATGGCACGTAAAATCACAATTTTCTAATTACGAGTGCAATTGTGAATAATAAAAAGTGAAATTTTTTATGTAAAAATTTATATTTGCTATAATTTCGTTAAATTCTGTCACCCATTTAATGATATCATTTTTGCCACGGGTAAACACGATCATATTACGCGGGGTGAACAGTACTTATCTTATCAAGTAAAAATCCGCGATTGTGTCGTTTCAACCTCGAAGAATAGAAGTGAATCAATGAACGTTTTATTGAATTCAGTCTCGAACAAATGAAGAGGGTACTTCGAAGTTGACACTGGTGTATTTGGTACCATATGACCACGAAATGTTACTGATTTAATTTGTAAAAAATCGCCTAAATTTGTATAATACTCGCTTTTTTAGTGATTTTTCATTTATTTTGTATTATCGAGTGAAATTTTCGCGATGAGTGCAGAGGAACATCCAATTTACGCACCCTTTTTCGGCGTAATGGGCGCGTCCTCGGCCATAGTGTTGAGTGGTAAGTATCTTTAAATTAAATTTAAAACAGTTGAAAGTCCCCAATTTTTGAAATTTAATTAAGAAATACTTCGATATGTTTTCTGCCATCAAAATTATCGTATTCGAATTCAAATTTAGGGAAAATTTTCACAACGTGGTGGAAAATCTGACGTGGCCATGTACCACACCCTAATAAACGAATATGGCGAATCAATTAAACGAATACATGGTTGATTTTGAATTTATCCCTTTATTATTGCGCCTAGATTTCAGATTGGTTGAGAAAATGATTAAATTGAACAATTTCGTGTAATTTTTAGCTTTAGGAGCAGCCTATGGAACCGCAAAATCTGGGACGGGTATTGCAGCCATGTCTGTAATGAGGCCCGAATCGATCATGAAATCAATCATTCCCGTCGTTATGGCTGGTATCATCGCTATTTATGGATTAATCGTAGCCATTTTGGTGATCAGTGCTATCGATACCCCAGACAAGTATTCATTGTACCGGTACGTCCCACTGGTGTTTTGATGTATTTTTGACCTTGAGACATATGTTGACTTTGGATTGTTTTTCCAGGGGTTTTTTGCATCTAGGCTCTGGTATTTCGGTCGGTTTTAGCGGTCTGGCTGCTGGATTTGCTATTGGTATTGTTGGCGATGCCGGTGTCCGGGGAACCGCCCAGCAACCTAGACTTTATGTAGGAATGATTTTGATTTTGATTTTCGCCGAAGTCTTAGGTCTGTATGGATTGATCGTTGCCATTTTCGGAATTGTTAAGCAGTAGTACGATCGATGGCGTTGAGAAATTTTGAAATTTTGTGTTAGCGTTATTCTCGTGTATATTTTATTGTTAGTGTCATAATTATGTTCTTTCGTTGATTTTTTTTTCGGTTATTATTTAAGAATACCAAAATGAACTGTTTTAACGTAATAAATTATCGTATAAGTGAGTAAGCTCAAATCGTCCTTTTTTTCGAGTAGTGTTGGAATATTTTTTTTACTCAGTTAGGTAACTCGAACTTCTTCTATGAGATGTTTGAATTAACACTTTTTTCCGATGCCTTCTTTAATAATCAACCAGAAATTATTCATGTGAGTATGTGATTTTGGAAGTTTCGTTTCTTCGTTTGGAAAAAAAGCAATATAAAGCCAAAAAATTGAAAATATTTTTTCGATCACCTATTTTATTTTTTGAGCAATCGTTGGTCATTAATTATTGCAGGTCATAATTTTAAATTTAAAAAAATCAAAGATTCTCTCGAAAAAAAGTAAATAAATGGCGCATCTTTTCACCCCTTTTAAGAAGAAAAATTCTGTATGTAGAGATTTCAAAATTGCAATTTTCAAAATGCTTGAAGGAATATTTCTTTAAAGAATTTACTTGAGATGGTAGCTGTAATATGTAAATTATTTTACTCAACAAGACTTCCTAAATGTAATTTTTTACATTGAACTTTTTTCTAAAAAGGGAAGGAGCATAAAAATGCCTAATTTTTTTTGAGTATTTAAAAATTAAAAAAATTGATGGGTAAGACTCTAGGCATTTCAATTAAAAAAAAACCATTGTGGGTAATTGAATCACTTTTCTAGAGGTCTTCAAATATATCGTTTTTTTTATGAAAATACTTTTTTTTTAGATTTTATAGTTTATTTTCAAAAAAAGTGCATAAAAAGTAGTGCATTCGGTACGAATTTCTCATCTTCGTCGAAATGTCAACTCAAAGTAGAAAAATTGACCAAATTTCTCAATTTGAAAATTTTTTGCGAGAATTTTGAATCCTTGAATCCTTATTTTTTAAGAATGAGAAAGTAATATTTTCCCTACCTAAATATTTTCAGAATTGAAGTCACGTAGACAGGGGTGCAGTGAGGGCATATTTTTGATGAGCAACTCATCGTTGAAAATTTTTTTGGGGGTTTTTTAAATTGCCAAGAATAAAACATTAATTAAAAATAGATACAAATTTCAATTTTAAAGGAAAAAAATTTAAAATACTAGTATAACTCAAAAATTCATTTACCCCCCCCTTCTATAATAAGGTACCACCATAATAAGACCGGACCCTCCTCCCCCCCAGAATAAGTTTTTCAAAAAAAATCGCCCTCGCTTCTCTCGGGCCAACTCATCACATCAATATACCTACAATTATTTAGTTACGCTTCAGGCCTTCTCCTAAACATTTTTTTTTCTCAATTTTGGATTTAATCCACAAAGTATACCAGCTCACGCCATCTCACCTCCCCATGAAGTAGAAAATATCTTGTTCAATGCTCAATGAAGAATACATAGCAATTGTTTGCAGTTTCAATATGATTTTTTATAAAAATTTTCGCCCTCGCTTCGCTCGAGCAATATTCATTCCTTCATTTTTTTTTTCAAAACTAATACCCATTTTTTCACCCCCACCCTTTTTTTTATAAACATACTAAAGCTTGAAAAAATGAGGATATTGGTGAAAGTAGGGGGGGGGGCACTCATCGTTGACTCAGAGGGGTCACCGCACCTCTGCACGTAGAGAAGGGTCCCTGAAATTTTGTCTTTGAAATGAAGTCAAATGATGTAGCTGTGTGGTTAAAAATTCATCCATTCATTTCATTTTTTTGTTGTGAAAAAATTTTGTGATGAATTTCAATTTTTATTTTTTGAAAAGTGAAGGTGTCTTTATTTTTTACTTGAAAATTTTCATAACTGAATTGGATTTGGAGGGGGGGGGGGGATAACAATGCCCAATTTCTCCTTTGATATGAAGTAAAATAGTGGTGGAAAATTTATCTTTGATTTTTCTGTGAAACATTTTTTATAATTTTGAATCATAATTTTTTGTAAAGATAAATTTAATTTTTTTCTACCTAAATTAAAAAAAATATATTTAAATTGGCGGGGGAAGGGGGTTCAGGTCTTCAGAAATTTATTCGTTTTGAAATTGAAAAAAAAAAATTATTGCACAATAATTCATCTGGTATCATATCGTAATTTTTTGGTGGGAGAGAGAGAGGGGGGGTATGTTGTTAATGCTGTCACCTTCATCTCAGACAATGTGGCTAAAAAATTGGAAGCAATCCAACCTGAGGTTATTTGTGCTGAAATCAAATGCTCGAAAAATTCTGAATTCTCATATAAGTACCTATTTGAAATTTAAGATTTGAAATCCCCTTTTCCATCACATTTGATGACCTATTTCATTTGCGTTAGTCCAATGTCTCTTGAAACTGAAATGTTAATTTTAAAACGAATGAAATTTCATTTCCAAAATAATCTGATGGCAATTTCTTTGATGTTATTACTCGAGCAGAAAAATCTTCTAGATCAATTTATTCGAAAAATGAAAAATAAAAAAATAATCAATTTTGGTATGATCCATATTTTGTATTGAAATTTTATTAGGTAAAAATTACCCAAGTACTGTGGCCTATTAAACTTGCAAATATTTCATTCGAAGAAATTAATTTCATTTGTTTTTCTGCCTATCTGCCTATATATTTTGTACTAGCAATATCAGCGCGTATTCTAGTCTACTTATACGATAAATTATTCGTGTTTATTCAAATAGTAAATAGCCTAATGAATGTGCAAGTATGTATAGATTTTACCATGTAGTATACGGGTATTTGTACGTAACTTTGTTAGTGCGATATACATACATTTTGTATACTTGTATGAACATTGTATACCTAAGTTATAAGTGGTATACATTTCATTCATAAATTAGGAAGCAATTTGACACGTTATATGGTTAAGGTAACACGCGTTGGCGGCTTTTAAATCAAAGGCGAGACGCCCATGTTGAGTGGTATAAGGTACCTATACCACACCTATATACGATTCGGGGTCTGTATCAATTTCTCGTGTTATGTTTTCGAAAAACGATTAAACAGATAAGTAAATATAAGTTTGTTTTACACTCGAGCTCGACCTGCTCATCATTTTTGATCTGTTTAACGTAGATGTATCGAATAACATATTGACTCGCAGAAATACCTCAACTGACGATAGTTTATCGTATTCACTTTTATGAATAGTTTTTACGGTTTGCTTTTTTATGTTTACAATTTCATTGTGCCTTCGATTCCGTCTCGAGTGAGACCAGAATATTTCAGCGAATACGTATCAAATTGATGGATTCGAATTGATCGAGTATATGTCTGTATTTACAACGTAAACACACGAATATCCTAGTTTAATTCTTATTCATCAATGTGATGAATATTTACGAAAATAGCCTTCGATTTCACTTCGGACCATTTCAAATGCTCAATGGTTTTGTAAACATAAGAAAGAAATCGTTGAAAATGTTGATTGCACGTGCAAAAAACCTTCTGCCTTTAAGGTTATCTGGAGTCTTATAGATTATTCAGTACTATGCATTAAACAGATCGAATGGTTGCGTCGCGTCGCATCGTCGAGAGTCAGTAATGTGGTAATGACGTCATAGAAAACATTACTCGTAGAATTGAAGGATATTTTCTGACGAACATCTCAAAGGTGTTCAGGTAAATGAAAAGATTGTTGAATGATTTTGTAAATTGATTTCGAAGTTGTGAATCCTCAGCGGTTGGACAAAACGCTCATTACGAGATATGGATCATTTTTTAAGAAACGAACTTACATTTTGTTTTTCAATTTCATCGATTAATACCTTTGTATTTTTTTGTTTTTTGTTGTTTTAATTTGTATGTAATTTAGTACCCATATACCTAATAAAAAAAATCCCCAAAATCTTTTAAATAAAATAATACAGAAATAAAAATTAAACGAACGAAAAGATAGTTGTGTTATGTTATATGTATTTTTTCTGAAGTAGAGAAAGGAAGTAATTATCACGAAAATTGTGTGTAGGCCTCAAAATGATGTGAGAAAAAAAATCACACTTTACTTAATTTTTATCCCTCACAAATAGCACCCAAAATTTAGCAGTTTTGATGTTATTAGGTATAATATTTTTTCAATGTGTTTATCTACTGGTAAGAAAAACAAGAAACCCCAGAAATTCGCAAAAATTTTACCTTACGGAGTTTTAAGCCGAAACATCGAAATACACTATAAAAGAACCCCATATCCAAAATTTCAAGTGCCAAAGTTCATTTCTCGAATTTTGGCAAATTTTTGAAATTTTCAATCTACCTCATCAGTCTGCAAAATATAAAAATTTGATCTAATCAACAAAAAAAGCTGAAATTTGGTAGATACCCTATTTTCGACCTCCCAAATTGATTGAAAGTGATTTAAAGATGTTTCGGAGCCTCCGGAAAATTTTGGAATTTTCCAGCACTAGGAAAAAGCTCGTAAAAATGATTCATATGAACTTTAGTACCTATAATCGCGAATTACCCAAATCGGGAAGTTGAAAGTAGGGTATTTACCAACTTTCAGCTTTTTACCTCGATGCGTATGCTGTCGCCTATTTTAAAATTTTTTCAGATAAATTTACTGTCGAAAAATTATTAATTTGAAGTGGAAGCTACGAATTTTGAAAAATTGTTCTTTAATCGATCCTGAAAAGTAAATTATTTGTTATTTTTCCTGTAAAATGCTTTGGTAAATCTGGTTGTAGACGCTAAAGGCCTCGATGCCGGGCATTATTAAATAAAAATTTGTGATTGATTGAATTCCTAATTTTACAGATTTTTTTAAGGTGTTGAAAATTCATTGAAGAAATAGCCAGAATTAAGTTACGAAAGAATAAACGAAATTTCATTGCCAATTAGTGAAAAACTATACTAATTCAATTGGTGAATTTTCATTTTTGAATCAGTAATTTTTTTAATAACTATTGAAATGAATAAGTAAGTAAAAATTTACATTTTTACTGATTGGATCAGTAAGAATTATGGAAAACAATTACGGATTTAAAATTGAAAATACACTAATTGAATAGTAGTTTTTCATTGATTTCTGCAGTGACTCAATTCTGGCTAATTCATCAGCGAATTTTCACTGATTCAATTTAAGAAAGTACAAAAAAATGATCACTTGGGCTTACATAGATTTTGAGAATTTAATTTTGATCCGATTGAACTTGGATGACCTCCGACTACTTTACCTTTTTGGGAGGCTTTCAAATTTCTCTGAATTTATCAACTCCATTAGACGACATTATTTCATGGTAATTTGAAAACCTTCAAAAAAAAGTAAATGAGGTCGGGGGATGTCCAACGTCAATGAAGAGTAAAAATCAACACCTCTCTCCCAAAATCGATCAAACTCTATGTACCTACTAATTATTTTTTGTATTCAATTCCAAATTATCTCCCAGAACAGCGTTTTTGGCTATAGGTACACAAAAATCTTGTACTCCCCCCCCCCCACCCCCATCGGAAAAAATCAGGAAATTTTTTACTCTTCAATAGGAATAATACGACTAACGTAACTATTGCCTAAAAAATCCAGCAAAAAAATAAAAAAAAAAGTTTTTTGGAAAAATTAAAAATTTTAAACCTTTGAGCTTCTCCCCCCCCCCCCGAGGGAAGAGGAGGGGGAGGAGGGGGTAAACATGGACTAAAAAATTCCAAATTTTTACCACGTCTTTTTGAGATTTTTCCTCAATAATTTTCGGCTTGAACCTAAATAAATTTGAAGAAATTCAAAAACTGGTATCTAATAAATACGAATAAAATTTTTTTTTCGAAGTTTTTAAATTTGTATAAGAATAGTGGAGAAAAGGTGGATACGTATTCTTTGGAAATGTTTTTATTGAAATGATCTTAATGTACAATTTTATAATTTAGGTGGAAAATATTTAGATGACCAAATTTTGACCAATAATATTATCATAGAATTCAACGTAGGTGTAAAGCCATTTCATCCAAGAAGTACTCACGTACATAGGGTTTAAAACCGGAATTTGAATTGAAATATTGGAAAATACCTTCCTATTGGGAAAACAAAACTACAACTTGATTCGACGAAATTGCAATTTCAACCGGAAAATTGCAGTATTATTCAGCAACAATTTATCTGACTTGAATTTAAATTTTCCAACGGATATTATCAGAGTAGTCAAAGTTCTGTAATTTTTCAACTCAATTGAACTTCAATTTTTTAGATAGAAAGCTGTAATTTTTCAAACTCGAATCAAAAATTTCTAGCTGAAAGCGTAATTTTTCAAATATTGGATGAAGGGAGATCAAAAGCGATTAGTCCGTGTTGTCCTCCATTTAGTTCAGTCTCGACAGAAAAAACTTGTAAAAATTCCGAATTTTCCAAATTCACAAGTTTTAAACAATATTTTAATCCCTTCAATTGAGATAATAGGCAAAAAATCATACTACCGGTAACAGAATGAGTTTAATCTTTAAAACGATATTACTTTTTTTCGAGTACTCTGTTTCAACAAACTATGTAGCCCCTTCAATTTTGAAGTTACGCAATATTTTCAGTTCTTTTCTGCGATTGAATTTTTTCATCCAGTTTTTAAAGTGATTTTCATTTCCATGATTGAGGTAGACTTGAAATTCAATTTTTTTGATAGGTCGGTGGTCCCTTAGTTGAGTACAGGCAATTATGTTCATCTGAACTTTTTTTCAGTGGTGTTCGGTGCATTCAAATTTTACGAATCGACGTCCATCTAGTCGATATCTGATTTTTTTTTCATTTCTTACATCTAAATTGATACCATTAAAATATGATTTAGTACAATTTGATGAAATCACAACCTGATATTTTTTTATTCGATTTCATCTCAGTTTATGAGAAAAAAATTTACAGTTGAATGGGTATTTTTACTATTTTCAGTAGGTATATATATATTCTTTTATTTTTTGACGAGCAATACAGGAAGGGAATTTTCAAATGTTCGAATCTAATCCCATATTTACCCCTACAGAACGCATATACCTAGACCTACTCGAATATTAATTCTATTCAACGTTCGCACCGAGCAATATGCTGGCTACATGAAATAATAACGCATTCGTAGTACACACGAAAATATCAAGGATCACGCTAGTGATCCCCCCGCCCCTCCATGTCAAAATCGTAAACGTCATGTCAACGTACTAGCGTGAACCTTATATTCTCTAATCATTAAATAGCCCTTTTTCACGTTTTCAATTTCTTTTTTTTCAGAAATGAAACGTTGAATTTAAAAACTTTTTAGACAAAAGTTTCTTAATTTTTTGAGTTCTTTTCAAATAAACAAAAACGGAAATTGCAGGAAAAGAACTCGCTTAGTTCCAGACCCCCCGAATTCACTGTTTTTACTAAACTTGGAAAAAACTTACAACAAGGCTGGAGAATAGACGTTTTGTTCGAATTTGCTGAAAATTTGTATTTGGGATCTACTCGTCAATTCGGACAATGTGATCGGAGCAAAAATTTGAAATTTTGAAAATTGCTCCTAACCTCCCCTTTTTTGGGGGTCAAAAATTTTCAAAAATGAAAATTGAAGTTTTCAGCGGATTTTACGTGTGAAAATCAACAATTTCTTTGAAATTCCAGTCTGATTGGTTTTTTTTTGCCATTTTTAGAGCTTTTGAAAGTTTTTGAAATTGTTGAAAAATGGCCATTTTGAATGAGATGTAGAAAAAAAAGGGCAAAGAGTTGAATATCGAGAATAGCAAAAGCGATTGAAGACATGTATGAACTAAATATGTACAAAGTTTGGTTTTGATTGATGCTTTCAAAAACTTTGTAGCTTTGTGGAAAGATTGCACAAAAGTGAAGGTGTAAAAGTAAAGCTTTGACGAATTGTTTATACTAAGCACCCCATATTTATGTATCAGCCTGGTTGTAAAAGTTGGCCAACATCAAAATAAAATTGCTGGTTGCCAAATTCTATGGAAAAGTGAAAAAAGTTCAACCACTAGGTAGGTAATGTAGTAGGTAAAAATATGTAGTCAACTCTTTTTTTTAGGGTTTCAATTGATATTTATAATGCAATTTTCAAAAGATTTTTGAGTAAAAAATAAGCAATAATGAAAGTTATATAAAATAAAAAGATTAAGAAAATAAAGAAAAACTAAAATTTAAATTTTTGTCACAAAGCATCACAAAGCATTCACAAAGCTGGTAATTAATTGACAAATAGTTGGTTAGCAATAATCAAAGGTAATAAACGAATGTTTGTTTTCCGATTTCTGTGGCGGTGGTGAAATTTTTTTTCCAAGTCCTTATCAAGTCGTCAGTGTGGTTTTTTTTATTAAATAAGTATATTGCCGTTAGCACGTTTGATTATAATTATTGAATTTCTATCATTCTATGACAGATTTCAATCATTGTACCACCTCTTAAGTCGTAAATTACTTCAAACAATAATTCTTTCAATCCTGAATTCGAGAAGAATTTATTTTTCATTGTAATGTGAACACTAGACAGATACTCCATCATAAAAAAGTAAAATTCTATTACAGGGCAAATAAATTTGAGTTTGTACCGCCAATCATCCTGTAATCAATTGGAAATAGGTATATTGATCGATAACGTAAATTGGTGAATCCTGAATCCACGAAGCAAATACTTACTATGGTAGATTGATGGATGAATAAAATTTACTCAGAAATCAGAATCAGGTTTGGTTAATTAGATATTTTGTTCTAAATTTAGTTTTGAACTTTAGATTCAAATTCTACGTTCTCCATCTCTAGTAAGCTTGTTGCAGTTGATTCTTGATTACGTCTAAGTAAATTTTATTCATCTAGCAAACGTTTACTTTGTAGATTCGCGGAATTCAGTTATTGATCAATAAATATATCTATTCCCAGTTAATTACAGGATGATTGACGGTACGATCTCAAATTTATTAATTTGCCCCGTTATAGAATTTTACTTTTTTACGATGTTCGTCATTACAATGAAAAATAAATTCTTTGCGAATACAGGATTGAAAGAATTATTGTTTGAAGTAGCTAATTTACAACTTAAAAGGTGGTACAATGATTGAAATATGTCATAGAATGATAGAAATTCAATAATTACAATCAATGTGCTAACGACAATCATTTTTTTATTTTTTGTGATTTTTTTTCTGAGGGAACTCAAAAATTGATTTTGAAATTTTGAGTTCCTAATTTCGACCACCAGCTGATTTCATTCGCAATGAGCGGAATCTACCCGAAAATAATTTTTTCATATTCTTCTTCCACAGATGAACAAAATGAGACCAAAACGACAACTCTACAGCCAAAACTCGCAGAGAAAATTAGAAAAAACAAAATCGCATTCAAATCAACAGATTACATAAGATAGTATAGATGGTCGAAATTAGGGTACCCCAAACAATTCGAACTTTGGTGAAAATTTTTGTTACGTACCTCTAGTTGTTTTTAAAAACTATGATTTTATCGAAATCTGACACCATGTACCATCACAATTCACTATTATGCCATAGACTTTATTACAAATATTACTCAAAGAATGCGTAAAAAAATGTCACCTATGCGATTTCGTTTTTTTCAATTTTCTTCGCCAATTTTGCCTGTATGGTTGTCATTTTGGTCTCAAATTGTTCATCTATGAAAAAGGAACATGAAAAAAAAAATTCTGGTAGATTGGATTATTCGAGATGATCTCTAAAATCCTGTCCATAGATTTCTCGATACATCGCGTATGTTTCAAAAAAAAAAATGAAGTTGAAAAGAATTTTTTCAAAACTTCATTCCAACTTGATACTTTCCGAACATGAAAAAACGTTTAAAAAATGGAAAATTGTTTGAAAATTTTTTTCTATTAATTAAGTAGCTCCGAAAATTTAATCTCACATTTTCAAAAATTTGTCCGAATTGAATAATTTTCTCTAAACACGGAAAAACGTTTAAAAAATGAAGAATTGTTTTGAATTTTTTCAAACAAGTACCTCCAAAAATTTAATCTCAAATTTTCTTAACTTTTTCCAAGAAATTTTCTCAAAACTTTTTTCAGATTCACAACTTTTCTGAATAAGAAAAAATGTAGAATAAATTGAAAAATGTTCTAATTTTTTTCCACTAGTTCCAAAAATTTAACCTCAAATTTTTTCTGAACACGAAAACCCGTTTAAAAAATTGAAACTTATTTCAATTTTTTCCCACAAAGGAGCTTCAAAAATTCAATCTCAAATTTTTAAATTTTTTCTTAATAGGTAATTTTCTCAAAACTTTTAGGTTTTTACACACAAAGAAACAAAACAAATACTAAAATAGTTCCAAATTTTCTTAAAACTGTGTTTTTTTTGTTGTAATAAACGTTTATTTCTTTAGCCTATTACATATAGCCTACTTCTCTAACTGTCATTCCAATGGTTTATGAATTCTAAGTAAAAAAAAATTAGAAGATGTTCTAAAAAATTTTCCACTCGCTTAAGAAATTTTTTGTTCAAATTTTCATAATTTTCTCATCTTCTACAATTCCACTAGCCTGCTTTCCTTGTGACGTGTCACATGCGCTTTCACGTAATCTATTTTGTAATATAAAACTGAAGTTTACAAAAATTCATATATGAAATAGAGGGATTCAAATGGTTTACACATGCAACTACGTAATAAAAAACAACTGATATCCGCTAAAAAATTCTCCGAAAAAGAATTAGTTCCCCGCCCTGGGAGTTTTCTTGAATTCGCTCAAACATCTGTACCTACTCATCAAGTTTACCGCTACAAATGAAAGCTCCGTAATAAAACATGAAAAGATTTCGATAAAAAAATGTTATGATATGATAGTGAAATCCGCCCAGGAAAACAGCCTTCCATTTCTCCAACACAAAATGAAAAAAATTTGATAATAAAATGTTATGATATATATGTAGTGGTATTGTGAAATGTTATGATATATCTAATGGTATTGTAAAATCTGTCCATAAAATCATCCTCCCACCTCACCAACGCTGCACAGAAAATTGGCACCAATGCCAAAAATGAAAAAGAAATTTAAAAAAAATTGAGGGCGGACAGAGCTCTCACATAAGCTCAGTAATCAGGCTTTAATCACACGAGGATTATAATTAATATAAAGTTAGTTTAAACTACTAAATTACTAAGCTTATGTGAGAGCTCTGTCCGCCCTCAATTTTTTTTAAATTTCTTTTTCATTTTTGGCATTGGTGCCAATTTTCTGTGCAGCGTTGGTGAGGTGGGAGGATGATTTTATGGACAGATTTTACAATACCATTAGATATATCATAACATTTCACAATACCACTACATATATATCATAACATTTTATTATCAAATTTTTTTTCATTTTGTGTTGGAGAAATGGAAGGCTGTTTTCCTGGGCGGATTTCACTATCATATCATAACATTTTTTTATCGAAATCTTTTCATGTTTTATTACGGAGCTTTCATTTGTAGCGGTAAACTTGATGAGTAGGTACAGATGTTTGAGCGAATTCAAGAAAACTCCCAGGGCGGGGAACTAATTCTTTTTCGGAGAATTTTTTAGCGGATACCTACACTCCGAGCCTCAGTCAAATTTGATATTTTTCTCGGTAGACGTCAACGTAACGTAAGAAAACAAGAGAAAGAGAGAAAGAGAGAGAGCGGAAAAGAAACTTCACAGAACGTTAGGTATTCTCCCTTCACACATGGAAAAAATCTCTTTGCCGGTACATACGTTTCTTGGATCGTTTTGCGTACGTTGGAAAGCTTCGCGCCGATATCGGATACACTTTTTTCTCTAATAAGAAAGGAAACACCAACGTTTATAGCCGAGATAACTTGGGAAGAATCTTTTTCAGAAAACCGTTTTCGAGTCAACGTTCCAAATTAAAAACGTGGAGAAAAAAAGTCGCGTGAAAATTTATCCTGCATTTTTTTGCTAGCCGAAAATATTGCCGTAATAAATAGGCATAAAAGAAAACATTCGTATAAGATTACAGAATGAGAAACGTACACGGAATAAAGGCCAAAAAAAAACAACTCAGCAAAATACAATATGTTACCTTTAACTTTTCTATCTTTCATTCTTAAAATAAAATATGGCGTCGAGCAGCAACAATACCCATATCCGCATCTATGGAAGGGAAATTGTTCTATGTACCAGGAATGGTTGAGGTGGAAGGAAGTGACTATAAGCTGTTTCATTCTATAAATCACATAGCTTTCCTTTAATATTTGATCTTTTGCAACTTCTGCGTATGTTCGCACCTTTACACTAGTCTACACTTACAGACAATCTTCTTCAATAGCGTAGAAAAGTTAAAAATATTTATCGTATATCCTTGAGTAGATTATATTTCGTTTTTTTTTCTCTTCTGCGCCGTCTCCCTAGTCGTAGTGTTCTTCTTTATCTCATTCTTCATTATTTGGCCCCCTTTGCCGTATACGTAAGAGGTACTTTCACGTTCTCGCAGATAGGCATTTCAACGTATCGAACTTTATTGATGGATATACCTACGTGTTACCGAGTGTTTGTGAACCCGTGTAGAACATATGTTTTCGATATTTTTTTATTAGATCGTGTCTGATATGAGTCGACGAGCAGGGTAGCACGTTACCCATGTAATTTATGAACTAAATCATTGCACATTTAGTAGATACATAAATGTGATACGTGAAGTTATCGGGATATCGTTTTATACTATGTAAAACGTAAGCCGTAAATGTCTTCGACTTTCAAAGATGTCGAGAAATTCTTATTCACCGCATAAATGAAAAAAAATACCATCTGGTTTTATTTTTATCAAATAATTGTCTTTTTTGTTGAAACTTATACGGTTCTTGAGTAAGCATTGTTTTAGTGAGCAGTGTGCTGTTAAGGTTTCATTTGAGAGCAGGGTGCACGATGGATTAATTTTTTTCCAGAGTTGAAGACCGAAGTTCGGCCTGTACTTGGAACAATCTGGTGAAAACTCTCCCTTTTTGATTCATTACTTTAAAATTACACGATTTTCAAAATTTTGAAAAAAAATTGAGACGTTTTTATTGAGATATCGGTGGCAATTTTTCGCTTTTATCTTCATTTTCAAGGGTAAATTGTTGTTTAAAACAGAACCCAATTCGAGGTGTTCGTATTTGATTCGATCGAAAATATTTTCTAAAACCCTTTCAATCCAAAGTTCAGCTGCTCAAACCTATTTCTCGATTTTTGGATGGAAATTGAAAAAATATTAACGAATCAATGGTATTTTTTTAAAAAAATGACCTTCCAAGAAAACTGATGAAAATTTGGTTCCTTATCTAAAATAGACCTCCCAAAACCAAACTTCATCATTTTTGACTATTCTGTTTGCAGTTAGTTTCGAACGAGATTTTGATTTTTTTCATTATTTTCAAATTACTCATCAATCTTTGTTGCAATTTCCAGGTAGCACCGTAATTTTTTTTGACCAGATCGAAAATTTTCTAAGTGATTGTCTAAAAATTGCGACTAGAAGGGATTTTTCCATCTAACTTACTCGAAAAACAATAAAAACTTTCAAATTACGAAAAATTTCAAAAATCTCACTCTCGCTTGAATCAATGATGAACGCTAGGGTATAGTGGTTTTCAGCTTTTTTCGAATTTTGATGGCCTACGCCAAAAATAATGTTGACGTGGTATAAACAATTTATTCACTTTTTTCTTTATGGTAAGAACCTAAGATCATGGATATGTTTAAATGTACTGAGAAAATAAATTGATTAGAAATTAAAATATTTGAATTTGGTAGACATACCTAATCATTCAAAAATCTACAATGATTGTCTTCCGTCTATCTAGCATCAGAAAATGAAACCCTCAAAATCGATTAAGACTTGATTCATTTTTTGTACTCGTTTCAAAATTTTCTCTACAAACAGAGTTTTGGGCTATGCACAAAAATCCCTCCTCTTCCTCCCCCCTCCCAATAAAAAAATCAGGAAATTTTCAGTAATTGTTTCGCGCTTTAATAGCAATAATACAAGTACTCATTGCCCAAGAAGCAAAAAAATCGAAATAAAAAAAATTCAGCTTGAAACTTTTGACCTTTTGACGGAGGGAAGGGGCTTCAAAAAGATTAGAAAATTAATTTTGTTGTTTTTCAAAAAAAAATTGTTGATGACATTTTTATTTACATAGTCCCCCCCCCCCCCACCCTCCAAAAAAGTTCATCAGCGGTGATTTCTTTCCATTTAGGTAGGTACTAGGTACTTCTCTCCTTCCATTCCATTTTCAATTTCAACAGTCTTTAAAAACCACTTTTGGATAATTACGTAAACAGGGTATCTATAACGATCCTGATAGTCCAGGCAAATAAGAGAAAAAATGTACCAAACCCCCCAAAAATTAAAATCTGTTTTTTTTTCACGTTTTACGTTCGTAATGGTCCACTACACAACATACTAAAATGGACACCCACAACCCTCCGCTACCCCCAGGGGAGGGGTAAACGTCCGCTGAAAACCGGTTTTTTGTGAATATCTCCTCAAATAAGCCACAAAATTGAAAAGTAGTTATGAATAATCTTGTTCTACGCGTAATTTCTTATCGGAAGGGTTTTTTTCTTTTTCAAAAACACTCACTTCCTTGACCAAAAATTAAGGGTAAAAAACACCTATTTTTCAACAATTTGCAGCATTTTTGGAAAAGATCGAAACTTTTGGGAATATCTCCTTAAAAAAGGCTCAAAATGGAAAAATGATTATGAACAATCAATAATCATGTTCTACGTGTAATTTCCTATCAGACAGGGGTTTTTTTTTCGAAAACACCCGCTTCTTCGCCCAAAAATTAAGGATGAAAAACGCCCATTTTTCCAATATTTACAGTATTTTTGGAAATTATGGTAATACGAAGCTAAAAGTACCCAAAATGAGTATTTTTTTATACATGCTGGTAAGGTATTCCAAAAAAAGTCACCGCAAAAATTTCAACCCCTATCGTTAATTATAAGGGAGGTTATTGAAATTGAATACTGCATTTAAAAAATCGAAGTTGTGGAAAGAAAAAGTACTATAAACGCGATGTTATTGCTGATTATTGGTGATACGAAACATTTCTTTGTGTCGTAAGGATTCAAAAACGATATTTTCAGCTTCGTATTTCCATCATTTCCAAAAATACTGCAAATATTGGAAAAATAGGCGTTTTCACCCTTAATTTTTGGGCAAAGAAGTGGGTGTTTTCGAAAAAAAAACTGTCTGATAGGAAATTACACGTAGAACATGATTGTTCATAACCATTTTTCCATTTTGAGGCTTTTTTGAGGAGATATTCCCAGAAGTTTTGATTTTTTCCAAAAATGCTGTAAATTGTTGAAAAACAGGTGTTTTTTACCCTTAATTTTTAGTCAAGGAAGTGAGTGTTTTTGAAAAAAAAAACCTTCCGATAGGAAATTACGCGTAGAACAAGATTGTTCATAACTACTTTTCAATTTTGAGGCTTATTTGAGGAGATATTCACGAAAAACCGGTTTTCAGAGGACGTTTACCCCTCCCCTGGGGGTAGCGGAGGGTTGTGGAGGTGTCCATTTTAGTATGTTGTGTAGTGGACCATTATGAACGTAAAACGCGAAAAAAAAAATCAGGCTTTAATTTTTGGGGGCTCAACTCCTAAAATGCCTGGACTATGATAGGTCAAGCTGATGCTGATAGGTCAAGCTTTTTTTAAAAAGGTCATGCGGTTCCTGAAAAGTCAGGTTTTTTGACTAATTTACTCTAATTTACTCAAAAGGTTGAGCTTTTTTTCAAAAATCAAAAAAATTCTTCCATTTAGGTACTTACCCTTAATAAATAATTTTTTTAAGTGCAAAAAAAACAAATTTTTCAGTTAATATTTGTTTTGGGGCTCTTTTTTTTGAAAATCACCAATTTTTCCAATTTTCGCCCTCGCTTCGCTCGAGCTCAGTAAATGTACACAATTTTTATTTTAAAATAATGATGGTATGAACCTTCTTCGTTTCCAGCCTAGACAAATATTTTCAGGTGAAAAAAATTGTCCTTCTCATGTATCAAACGACTCGGTAACGATCTCGATTGGAATTTTCAAAAATGTTTCGATTTTTTTGGAAGGAGATCAGAAGATGAGTCCATACCTCCATAGTTATCATTTTTTTGGAAGTCAAAACATAACACAGAAAAAGCACGAATTTTACCTAACGAAAGAATTTCAGATTCTGGATGCCCTTTTTTCAAAAATGTTCGTCCTCGGTTCGCTCGGGCTTAGTGAATTTACATAATTCCTCTTCAAAATTATGGTATGAACTCTTCTCCTCCATCTCAGACATTTAAATATTTTGAAACGGGGAAAAATTTGTCCTTTAAATTTATCAGAGGACTTTTGGTGGCGATCTCGAATCAAATTATATTTTTTTTACAGGGGAAGAGGTTGTTAAGGAATTTTTAAAAAAGTAGTTTTTTTTTTAGAAGTCATAAAAGTAGCACAAAAAAACAAGAATTTTTGTTTCCTGATTTCAATACAACTTGTCGGCAAATTTCCCCTAGAATTTTTTTGGTGGGGTGGTCCTCAAAAAAGTCATTCAAAAAGTCATTCCAGAAGGTCAAGCTAAGTCAATCTTTTTGCTCAACAAATTTTGTTAGACACTCTGGTAAATAATGTAATCTACATCTTTCCTTTAGCTTTTTTAAAATTATAATATACCTACATTTTTTCCCCTCTCAAATTCCTCGCATTTCGTTCAATAAAAAGTCATAATTCGCATATATTGTCAACAAGGTGAATGATTTGAATTATAATTTATCACATTTTTGTTTTGGCTCAAAATTTTATTTCAGGGACAGATGGAATACCTACCTCACTTCCCTCGTTAAATCAAATTCGCCAAGTATCTGATAACGCTCCATCAACCTATGGCGTAGGTATATGTAACATCTTCGCACAAAAATCTAAATGAAAATCAATTAAGTATCATCTATCATCTTTAAAATTAGATGACACTGTTCATCATGTACGATGGTTTCGAAAAAAGTTACGAATTGACGAAAATCTTTTTACGGGCGTTTTTTAAAATGCAAATAAACGACGTTTTCATTTAATATGTTAATGATTGGTTAGTCGAACGGCCGTTGTTTGACTTTCCTCATATTTTGGACAGAAGCAGAACATGTAAATATTTATTCAATGCTCGATAAATATTACAGTAATTGTTTGCCATACGTTTGCTTGCTCGATATCAGATTATTCTAAATATGCAACAATGGTCGTTAGAATAAAGCCGAATTACCAACACAGTATGGCAAATTCTGATGATAAAAAATAATGCTAGTAAGCTCGATTCAAGTCGACACTAATGAAAAAAATTCTCACCGTTGTTGAATTCTTCTATCACATTTGAAACGAGATTTGAATCTATATTTCGGACTCTTCTACCTGTAACGAATACGAAAACCAAATTAAAAATAGGGATTTACTCGAATTAATTTATCCATCAAATATGAGCTAAGTGGAAAAGAATTGCATATCTCTCTGCACACCAGGCACCGGCCCGATTGTCGAACAAACATGCAAATTGAAACACAAGCACCTATTCGAATTTAGCTGTGGAAACGTGTATTACATCGTAAATCCGACAAACGAAAGTGTTAACTCCTCGGGCGAATATTTTGAATGTAAATAATGCTACTTCTTGAAAAGTTGAAAATTATTTTTGAAAGCGTGAAGCTTTTCAACCACACACGTTCGTTTCAAATTAAAACGCGTAGGTATATCGCGTTTTCGAATAATACCGCTCGTGTGATTGTTTCACCATTTCGCCAGCTCCGGGTAAAAGTCTAACTATATGTAAAACGTACCACCGATGAATATTATAATTAAGAAAGGTTGAAACGAAGCCATTCTTGTTTTTAAGACTTGAAAATAGAAGGCTCTCTTGGGGACGTTGTCCGTGAAACTTGAATTAACATTTAGGCTAACATCGTTCCTTTATTAGTGTCGTATCTGGTCCTTAATTTAACGCCATAATGTAAATGTAATTAAGCTTGGTCTTCGGATTTCGAGTAATTGGATATTAGACCAAGTATTACTTTATTGATGACACTTTTTTTCCTCCTACTTTAACGTCCAAGTATTTTTTTTCACGTGCATCGTCGGCAGGTTTACCTTGTTTGGTGACACGGTTCACTCGTGCGTGTTTAAATTTGTGACCAACGATTTGTACTCGTTCTAATGCAAAAAGGCGCTCCTTTTACGATTCATTTAATGATTTAAACGCAATTCAACATGTTGTCGTGGAATTTGTTCTTGTTGACAAAGTACATACCGGAGTGAAAAAACAAACTTCATTTTTACTCAAACTTTCAAACGACGCGACGATAATTTAACCCCCGTGTAATTTGTAGCTGTAGCAGTACGTAGGCCTATGGCCTAAGTATACGTTGAGTCATTCTGGCTATAACTACATCATTGTCTGGCTCGCGCCAAAAAAATGTAACATACTTCTGTGCTTTATTTCCCCTCTGTCTCCGGTCTCAATATTCAACGCGATAATGGTACTAGGACGATTTTTAAAGATAACTCGGTGTCGTTTATCTTGACTCATGAGATCCTAGACATTCGTAACCTAATATCAACAAAAGACTGCATTTGGCGAAAAACCAACATTTCTTCGATTCTACTAATTTAGATAGCGTCAAACTACGAGCAACTATATGTCTTACGCTTGTACATAGTTTGAACCAGCGTAATGTACGTATTGTTGGGGTTCTCTTCCTCCTACGGTCCTACTTCGTCGTAACAATATACGATTAAAAAACAAATTTTCTCAAAATTGCAGTACCCTGCTACTTATGTATTTATTTCGACGATAAAGTTGATTCTTTATTACTTGAGCTTGGAATTATATCGGTTGAAATTGCGGAATATATGTAAGTCAAGAGTTCCGTTTATATTCCATCTTGAATTTCATTCGCAAGAATCGAAGTTCTATAATTAGATAAAAATGAATAATGAAAAGATACAAGATGGATTAGGACACGAAAAACTTTTGTGATGCAAAAATGACACGTAAAAATTAAAAACGCTGAAGATAAAAAATGAAGTGACAAAAATTTAATGTGATAAAATAATCACATGTGATGAAATTGGATGAGACAAGTAATTACAAATTACAGGGTTGATTTTGTGACCAAAATTTCATGCGGCACAATTGCACGAAAAAAAAATTATTAGCAGATTTTTTGACAAAAATTAAAAATGACAACATTTTTGACGAAATCATATGAAAAAAAATTCAATTGTGATTTTTGTAGCTTTTTTACAAACTCACCTGTGATAAAAAAATCATTGACCAAAAAATAACAAATGACAAAATCTTTGATAGAATCGTACATAAGCGCACCCAAGAAAGGGGCTTAGGGGGCTGGAGCCGCTCTCCCCCCTCCAAGCTCAGACAGAAGATTTTTTTATTACAAAAACGTGAAAAAAGTGAATTTTTTCGCTCTTGAAACACGATTTTTCAAAAAAAAATTCATATTGATGATTTTTCACTGATCTTTTAGTCAAAAATCACTGATTTCTCAATCAATTCCCAGTTTGTCAGATAAAATCAATAATTTTGACTAAAAAATCAGTGAAAAATAACTAAAATTCCGTAATTTTTTAATTTTACTTGGGTCAAATCCGTTTATGAATTATCAACCTACTGAAAATACCCTGACTACGCCAGTGCCACTGAAATAACAAGTTACTGATTTTTTTCATTTAAATTTCACCCCCCCTATCTTTTCTGGATTCTGAGCCCCTCCCTTAAATAATTTCTGGATACGCTTATGGAATCGGATTCACGTACATGACAAAAAATTACAATTGATTGTGTCACAGCAAAAAGGACATTATAGAAAAAATGGCGTTTTTGGGAAATCGCGATTGAAGTTTGAGTATACTTTTTTTAATAGGTACTAAATTAAGGAATTGAGATGGGGAAAAAATTTTACCTTAAAATTTCATCTTTTTGCTACAAGAAAACAGCTCGCCCATCACTTGATATCTTTTCTATTTTTTTCTATTATTGAAAACAAAAGGTTGAGTAATTTATGTCCTTTTTGTTGTGACAAAATTTCATTTCGACCCTTTTACGTTTGATGACGTATAATTTTTCCGGAAGTGAAAATTTAAAAAAATCTTCATACAAAAGTTGAAGAGAATGAAAAAAGGAACATTTTCGTGAAAAAATTTTAAATTATCTCTTCAGAGAGTGGATATATCGCACTTTGAAAAATTACAACTTTTTTTTCATTTTCTTGGTTACAAAAAAATGCTAAAAATACATTTTGGACGAATTTTATTATTTTTTCAAATTTATGACGAAAAATTAATTTAAAAAAACACTTCATTAAAATTTTACAATCATCTGAACAGTGAAAAAATTAAACGTTACCTACGCAAATTCTCGAAAATCAAACATGTAATGTGGGTACCGAAATTGCGAACTTCGCATCTTAAAAAGCCATAACTCTTCGAGGAAAACATAATTTTAATGACAAAAGTTACATTTTGATTTATATTCTTGTGACCGAAAATTTCAATGGGCAGATTTTCATGTCAAAAAATTATACATAACAGAATCAAATGTGACATATTTTAACAGATTGCGACGATAATTACAAATTGGAGTATTGTTAATCGAATTGTAATTCGATTAAAAATACTCCAATTTGTAATTATAATTCTGCCATTTGTGATTTTTTTGTCACAAAAATCTGTCAATTGTGACTTTTTGTGACAAAAAAATCACAAATGGCAGAATTATAATACGTGACAAATTTCGGAGAGACATTTATGAGGAAAATTGTAAATGACAGAATTTTTGTGTGAAATATATTAAGCAGAAATCTAAACTGACAAGTGACAAATTTTTGTGACATTAAGAATTGCAGTGGGCATTGAACAAATTTTCGTGACCAAAAATCTCACGTAACGGAATTTTTTTAATAAAAAATCACAAATGACAAAATTCTGTGACGAAAAATCACAAGTCTGAATTATGTGTGATAAAAATTCATACGCAGGTAACTGAGAAATTTTGTGACAAAAATTACAAATGAGAAATGACTGAATTTTGTATGAAAAAGAAATCATAATTGGTAGATTTTTGTAGCGAAAATCACGTATGACAATCACATTGTTGTGAAGTTATTGAAATTTATAAGAAATGACTGGTGATTTTGTTTTTGCTTGATTTTCTGAAAAGTCCATTTAAAAATGTTTCAAGAATTTTGACAAAAATTGAATAAAATATGAATTTTTTGCATACTTGACCAATTTTTTCTCATGATCATTCTATTTCCGGTGCTGTTCAGAACTTGAGTAAACGTATCTTGTTTATTTACATAGATGTAAAATATGTTGCATAATCACCATGTGAAAGGTTCAACTTCCACCCCGGGACACGCTGTGTATATTTGAAATTCAAAATTTGAAAAAATTATTTAGAAAAAAAGGAAAATTGTTGTTTTTGTTGTTTTGGTTTGGGTATAAATGTATTTTTTTTTAATAAAATATGAAGTCTCCACTAAAATATAGGCATATTTGCATAAACAAGCAATAAAAATACTCAAGTGAAACTGTTGAAATTGTACACGTATTTGATAAATTATTCGAGGCTAAAATTAGTCAAAAGTAAGAATTAAAAATTTTTATTCTCTTTTGGGATTTTCGTATATAAATTTATTATGCATAAAATGTTTTATTTATTCATTCAGACTAAACGCAATGATTCAAAATACTCTTAAAGTATCATCAAGTGTGTGGTTCCTATATTAAATTATTAGCTAGGTATAATCACCAAGACAATTCAAACTTGAAACACAAAGCCGCAAGAGAAGATAGCAAAAATCTCATCATCATTAAATTACGTATTACTATAGACCTCCTTTTATGAAAGGCGAAAACTTTTAAAAGCATAATTATGTAACTTCTAAATTATTATTTATTCAACGCTGTGTACTCAGACAAACTGGAATATTTAATTGCTGGGACTAAAAATGTCGGCATTTTGTTGTTTTGTTGCTATAGAAAATCATAAAGTTGTCAACAAATCACTGAACAAAAGAATTTTTTAAAATGCAAATTGAAAAGTTTCTTTGGAACGAATACATAGGTAAGTCTGGATGATTGTAATTTTTGGCGATGATAATTCCCACACAGTTCCATGTCCTTATTTCGAGTTTTGTAAGTATTGAAACTAGAACATATATGAACGTTCAGAAATCTGTATCCGAAACGTGTCGTGGGGTGCAGAAATCTGTTATTTTTGATAATTACACGAATACGGTGCAATACGTCGACTTTTTCGACAATTTACTTCCCCATATGTCACAAGATGTGGTGTTTTTCGGAGACGTTCACGAGTACAAAACAAACTCGTGACCGAACGGTAAAAATTATTCGTAATTAGGGAATTTGGTGTGTATAAGAACAAACAGCAAAAGTTAAGAACTCTCGCCGTAGACTATTTTAAAGTTGAAACTAATCTGAGTTCAACTCCACTCTTCGATGCACTTGGCGTATAGTTATACTTAGCTATTACAAACGTACTATTTCTCAAACAGCAACTGTAAACTTATCTTGCTTGCGGTTTATATCTCGATACAATTAAAACGCGAAGTCCTTCGTATAGTCGGTCGGAAAAACCGCCACATTTCAAACTTATACCTACACACTCTCTAAAACATTTCTGCAAAGTAATTACTATCCTTTTGCCGTATTTAAAGCTAATTTACTATGCCTAAACTAACTATTCGACCGAATACAAGTTGCAACGATTAGTCCCCGAGGTAATGTAGCTATTCGTCAAACGTGTACCTTTTCATGGTGTCAATTTGTTAGAAAAAGTTTTTGTTTACGCGTTGATTTTGATTTTCGCCTTGGAAAGTTTGCGATTTTTATTGTTGCAGAAAATGATCTGCGAATAGGAAATAATTATGGCTGATTGTTGTTTGAGAAATGTGCTTTCAATGGATCATTAGATTGAAATCATATGGGACTTACGGCTTAGGATATCATTATGTTATTTAATCTGTTCTTTTTTGTTTAAAATTTTGGAAATTTTGTAGTAATATGACTGATGGGTGGGGTGGGGTGGGGTGGACACGTGGGAAGAGGAAGATGGTCAAAAAGCATTTTTACCCTCTTTCTCTCCTATGTGTCCCCTACCCCTCAGTCATATTACTAGTGCTAAATAAAAACAAGTGGGTAAGGTGGGGTAGGCACATAGGGAGGGGAAGGTGGGTCAAGTTGTATTAATACCATCAATTTACTTAATACTACTATTTTCGATTAAAATTCATCCAAATTAATCGCAGCCTAAAAATGCTCGGAAAAATCGTGGGATGAATTTTTTGGGATGAAAATCCATCCCAATGATCATTTCGGGCATAAAATATGTACCAGAAAAATACGTGCGATTAGACTGCGATTAAAATTCATCCCAGATTTTTGTTTATGAGGTCGGAATGATCATTGGGATGGATTTCTATCTCAAAAAATTCATCCCACGATTTTTGCCGAGCATTTTTAGGCTACGATTAATTTTGGGATGAATTTTAATCGTAGTCTAATCGCACGTATTTTTTTGGTTTTTTATGCCTGAAATGATCATTGGGATGGATTTTCATTCCAAAAAATTCATCCCAAAAAATTCATCCCACGATTTTTCCGAGCCAGAGTTTGATTTTCTTGTAATTTTTTTCCACTTCAAAAATCTTTTCCAACTTCACATTTTCTTAATTTTCCTAATAATTTTTCCAAGTTCGAATTTTCTTATTTTTCATGTTCTGGTTTTTAAAAAATTTGTTTCAGCTTCAAAATTTTTTCCAATTTGGAAAGGTGTTCTGGTTTGCGGCATTCAATTCCTTATAAAATTTGAAATTGGAAAAGCTAATTTTCAAATTTTTTACACCGGGGGGGGGGGGGGGGGGGGGAGCGCTAGGGTTTTACAAAGTGCAACTGAAAAGAAAAAATCAAATTATTTGATAAAAATTTTTCAAACACATTTTTCGAGAGGAAAGAATGAAAATTTAATTCTAGAGGTTATTCAGAGCATCCGAACCAAGTTTTGGGGTCATTTTGACTTCGAACTACCACCAGTACCCAAATTGGGAGGAGGGGGGATGAAAAAATATTTCGGAAAATTGAGTATGGTATCAAAATTCACATTTTTTACTCGCGAAATCCGTTTCCGATTTTTTTTCATCA
Source organism: Pseudococcus viburni (assembly GCA_033439095.1). Lineage (NCBI taxonomy): Eukaryota > Metazoa > Arthropoda > Insecta > Hemiptera > Pseudococcidae > Pseudococcus > Pseudococcus viburni. Next base: position 384,024 of record JAVBJF010000142.1, read on the forward strand.
AAACCCCAAAATGGGTCCATGGGAGGGGGGGGGGGGGGTGTCAGAGAAAGACCAAAATAAAAACTTTTCATAAGAATCGAGCGTGGTATCAAAATTCACTTTTTTTACCCAGAGAGTCCGTTTCCGATTTTACTTTCATCAAAACTCTCAAAATAGGACCATTGAGGAAGTGTTGAGGAGGACCCAAATTGAAAATTTTACATAAATATGAAGTGGGGTGTCGAAATAAAACGTGAATGTTGATACCACACTCCATTCTTATGAAAAGTTTTCGATTTGGCCTTTCTCTCACACCTCTCCTAATGGGCCCATTTTGGGGCATTTGATAAAGTAACATCAGAAATGGACTCTCTGGGTAAAAAAAACGTGAATTTTGATACCACCCTTGATTCATATGAAAAGTTTTCGATTTGGCCTTTCTCTGACACCTCCTCAATGGGCCCAATGCCCATTTTGGGGGTCTGATAAAGAAATATCAGAAACAGACTATCTGAGTAAAAAAAAAACGTGAATTTTGATACCACGCTCGATTCTTATGAAAAGTTTTTATTTTGGTCTTTCCCTGACACCCCCCCCCCTCCCATGGACCCATTTTGGGGATTTTGATAAAGTAAAATCGGAAGCGGATTTCGCGAGTAAAAAATGTGGATTTTGATACCACACTCAATTTTTCGAAATATTTTTTCACCCCCCCTCCCCTTCCTCCCACTTTGGGTACTGTTGGTAGTTCGAAGTCAAAATGACCCTAAAACTGGGTTCGGATGCTCTGAACAACCCCTAGAATTAAATTTTCATTCTTTCCCCTCGAAAAATGTGTTTGAAAAATTTTTATCAAATAATTTGATTTTTTCTTTTCAGTTGCACTTTGTAAAACCCTAGCGCTTTTCCCCCCGGGGGCGAAAAAAAATTGAAAATGAAGTAGAATATTATCAGCTCGGTCGCGCTCCATCAATTTTTCAAAATGGGCTTTGAGGGACGGGTTAACATGCATCGGTTGGGCTGAAATTTTTTGTACGTCATTTTCTCATGTAGTTGCACCAAACTAAGGGGGGGGGGGGGTGTCCCGAAAACAATTCAAACATTTTTTTTTCACCAAGTATAAATAAGGGTCACCCAAGGTATACTTGTATTGAAAAAGGGTTCATTATTTTTTTTAACGATTTATTTTTATTTTTACCCTCTGTTTAAAATCATACCAAATTGGAGGTGTGTGATGTACCAAAATACATAATTACACATTAATTATTAAATTTTAGAATGATTTTCAACATTGGTGAGTGGTAGATACGTTTCTGTATTCATTTGATTTCAGGAAAATATTAAAAATAAAAAAATAAAGAAACGAAAAAAAAAGAATCAATATTTAATTATTGTAATCGGAAGTAACGACATAAATACGCGAAACCTATTTAGCGTGACGAACGTTATACGTCATCTAAAATTGACGCTTATAAAAACACAATGGATAAATTAATTAAAAAAATAATACAATCGATAAAAGTTAACTACATGCTTATAGTTCGTATCTGAAATGTGGAAGGAAAAAAAGTATCGTATATGTAGGTCTAGGTACTTCTCAACACTACGAGTATGCATCCTTTATTTAGGTATACGAATAAGACAATTTGTAGATAATTCGGAAAGATTGACTTTTTATATAGGTAGATAGCTTTGTCGTAGGATGGTGTGCGTGTATTGGTTAAATAGCACTCGAAAAAGGGATTGAAATTACTCCGAAAGGGTGAAATTGTTTCCAGTTGCCTTATTTTCAAGAAGTTTAGTGCGAAATAACTTTTTAATTGCAAATTAAACCGCATTAATTTTGCAGCCGATACCGAAGTATTCGTTTTTGGCGTTGGCTTGAGGGTTATTTTCATCAATCAACTAGAGATTTAGTCGCACTTTTGGCGAGTTAAACTTGACGGTGTACCACCTTGTTTCTTAACTTGTTATGTCCCCTCTCTATATATTCATTGTTTCTGGATGAATTTCAGCGGATATTTTCTAAAGCATTATAGGCAATTCGTCTCGTATACTAAGTAATGCTGAATGTCGAAACCGTTTTATACGCGGCATTTCGTTCTTCGATTTTGTTTTGATGTTTACTTTACGCGAACTAATCTGGAAATTTTTTACACAGACACTTGTTGAATTTCGCTTCAACCCGTTGTTTGCGGCAGTATGAGGATGGTGCTGGGATACCACCGACGCCATCGTCACGAAATATGTTAATTCTAAACGCCGTGTTTCCGTTTTTGATTAAATTGTTTCCCAGTCATCGAGATATGCAGACTGGCGAATCACTGTAGCGATACAATGTGTTGACAGAAAAGTCTGCTGATATATTAAATAATGTATGCAAACGTAGGTGCAGCGCAATATTCCATCGAATAATCCATTTCCGATTTGTTTTTTTCTCTTGTCTTACTCGAGTCGTTAAGTGTATTCTGATGTCTTGTGTCGTATACGAAACGTTATCTAGGGTTTTTCCTCGCTGTTTTTGAAATGAAAGTGTTACGTTGCCGGTGAAATGGTATCTCTGTCAAGAGATTTTTCAACCGTTAATTATTCAAATTCGCGTCGTATTGTTTAGGGATTTTTTTTTGTTCGCTATTCAAATTTTCTTAATTTAATGGACAGGGTAGAAATGACGAAAAGCTGGAAAAGGTTGAAGTGATTTTCGAGTTTGTCTTATTCATGGCGCGAAATTGCCATCGATCTTTTACAACTGAGGAGTCGTTTTCCAAAACGCATTATCGACCATTTTTTCGAAAATCGTTTTTTTGAGCCAAATTGTTCAGGAGAACATACTACACAACATGTAGCACTTACCTACCTGAATACCTACTTGAACTTTGTGTTATCCAGCATAAAGCGAAACCCTAAATTCAACATCTGTTTTCCAAAACGCATTATCGACACGGCGCAGCTTTATATCTTCGAAAAATGTCATATGACGTGTCGTTTATGAGGTTTTTGAGGGTGCTAAGTTCGAATATTTGCTTATTTTTTGAATTTGACCCTTCGATGCCCTTCTAGCTTCCCAATTTTGGGAAAAAGGGGGCTGAAAAATGAAAATTGCGTGTGGCATATTGATTTTCACTGATTTTCATTTCTCAGCCCCCGTTCCCAAAATTGGGGAGCTAGAAGGGCACCGAAGGGTCATATTCAAAAAATAAGCAAATACTCGAACTCAGCGACCTCAAAAACCTCATGAACGACAGGTCACACGTTATTTTCATTTTTTTGAATTTTGACCTCATCAAGGGGGCCAATAAGAGGATTTAGAGGGGTTGGTTGAAAAAACCGATTACATATTCGAACTCAGCGCCTTCGAATCAGTAGAAATCGATACGTTTCATCATTTTTTTTCAATTGTAATTGTGGGCAAAATTGTGGATCCCTGTATCCCCCCCGGGGGTGAAGGGATCCCATCAAAGATTGTGATTTTAATAATAAATGATTAGTTACGAAGTTATAAAATCTTATTTTCTGTTTTTTTGGGTAATGATGCATTTTCATCTCAATAATGAGTTTTCCAAAACGCATTAAGTCCGAATTTGTTTTCCAAAACGCATCAGAACCCCAATTTGTTTTCCAAAACGCATTAGTGCTGTTTTTTCTCAGTCCATTGTGGATAGGTAACAATGTCTGAAACTTCGAAATGTCACCTAGTGTATCGAGGGTCGTCCCAACTACTATGTTAAAAAGGTTTCAAACCGAATGCGCATGATTTGTTGAATGGAAAAGTTTTTTTCGTTTATCTCGAAAACACTTTTTTTTCGTTAATGCGTTTTGGAAAACGACTCTTCAACTGGTTTTAGAGAAGTGTCTTCACGGTAGTTTTTATTTTTCCAACGAAGAGTTGGATTTTACGAGGATTTTTTTCGCATTTATAACCCTACCATTGTATACGACTCGAGTTAGGATGATAAGTTATATTGGTACCTTCCTAGAATCACAGATTAGGTATCTTAATCTATGCCTAGAACTTTAGGTCAAATGAAAATGTGACTGAACGAGTCGCAGATCCAAGCCATATCTTTGAGAAAAGTTAAATAAAGGGGTGTACAAAAGTTGTGTCTGAGCCTCTGAACAGTCTGGTAAAAATTATATTTCTCTGGCTGCATAAGCGCACCAAGGGGTTGCTTAGGGGACTCGATCCTCTCCTTAAATTGGCCAAAGAGATTTTTTCAGGAATAATTACTGATATCGTTAGCGATACCGAAATTTTCAACACATTTATGAATAAGGCAAAGGTCAGCGGGAAAACGGCTGGAGGTGAAAGAGGTGTGCACAGTTTTTCAAAAAACAAACCTGGGAAACAGGGACTACGAAAAATAAGATCCGTTTGTAGATAACGGGTTGAAAGGTAAAGTTTGAAGTTTGAAAATTGAAGATTGAAGGTTTCAGGAATGATTACCGATCCAGCACCGATTCCAATACCAATACCAATGCTGATGCCAATTCCGAAAAAATTCTAGATTTCGGTACTCCGGGGTTTCCAGCTAAACGTTATTGACTTTTGGCTATTGGCTTAAGCTAAATTTTTTCATTAGTTGAAATAAGATGGATTTTGCTGACATAAAGAAAAAAACTGTGTGACCTCTCAAAATACTATGTTGCGATACGTATTTGACCGTAGTAATGTTTCTGTTTCTGTTATTTATTTGGAAAACTCGAAAGCTAAAAAGAAACCCGTAACCATCAATTTTAAAAAATTTCCAAATTATTTGCTTATAAATCATTTTTAAAAAACTTTGAACTACTGACAATGTTGGCAGTTTTAATAAAAACAAAATAGTCTACCAAAAAGTGTTCATTAAGCGTGCATTTTCGCTGGACAAAAAAATCAGTTGGTTTGTTGTAGGTCCTAGGTATGAACCTCGTAGTCCCAAAAACCCGTATATTGGATTTTTGCCCTGGCACAATAGGGAGCTGAGGCCTGAAAATCCCCTTTTCCCAATTTTTAAATTTGAACTTGGACAAAGTTTTGAAAACGCGCGATTTCCTCCCCCTTTTCATTATGAAAAAAGTTATGAAAAAAAATCTGAAACTTAGGTTGCGACCTATCAAAATGGGCTAAAACTTCACGAGCAGAACGAAATTATTGATGAAAATTAAATTTGAGCAATTTAACCCATTTTGAGCCCCAAATTGGGTCGATTTTTGAGTATTTTCAAAGAATTGACACGTGATCTATGAAAGCGGGGTAGAATATCGCCAGAAATTCAAAAATACCATCCAATTTTTTTTTGATCAACTTTTGAGAATTTTGAGCCTTAGGTAAATTGAGTCAATTTTTGATTAATTTCAAAAAATTGGCATGTGACCTATGAAAGTGGGGTAGAATTCCGCCAGAAATTCAAAAATACCATCCAATTTTTTTTGAGCAACTTTTGAGAATTTTGAGCTTTCGATTAAGTCAATTTTTAAATTAACTTATCAGTATGGACGGTATGGATTAAAATTTCATAGAGAACCCAAACATCAAAATCGAATAATTTTCTGAATGAAACGAACCCCTTTTTTTTTCAACTGAATGTAATTGATTTGAATTTCTTATTTTCTTTTTTATTAGTTTAGATAGTTCATTTTTTCGCATTGCAATAAAATATTTTGCGCTTAAAATTACTTAAACTTGAAAGTTGTTTAAAAAAGTTTTGGATTACATTTTTAAATCTTTGGCGAAATTCTCTCCCTTTTTCGTAGGTCACGTGCCAATTTTTAAAAATTAATCAAAAATTGACTCAATTCGAGGATAAAATTCTCAAAAGTTGCTAAAAAAAAAAATTGGATGATATTTTTGAATTTTTGGCGATATTCTACCCCGCTTTCATAGGTCACGTGTCAATTCTTTGAAAATACTCAAAAATCGACCCAATTTGTGGCTCAAAATGGATTAAAATTGCTCAAATTTAATTTTCATCAATAATTTCGTTCTGCTCGTGAAATTTTAACCCATTTAGATAGGTCGCAACCCAAGTTTCAGATTTTTTTTTTCATAACTTTTTTCATAATGAAAGGGGGAGGAAATCGCGCGTTTTCAAAACTTTGAAATTCCACCACGGTTCATTGTGCCAACAGCTTTCTTCAAACTTTGGCTCATTGGACGCGGAATGAACCCAATAATACATTGAGTTTGATTTTTTTTTGTTTAGCATACCGTATGACGCCTACAGAGGCATTATTGTGCCAAAAATGATAGAATTTAGCAAAAAATCGCACTTTGGGGGGCTCAGCACCCCATTGTGCCCGTGACCCAAGGGATGTAGAGTCGGGGGAGTGTCTGCTATCAGAATGTGAGACAAATTTTTGTCCATGGTCAAATTTAAAAATTGTGAAAAAGGGGGGTTTTCAGGCCTCAGCTCCCTATTGCGCCGGGGCAAAAATCCAAAATACGGGTTTTTGGGACTACGAGATCCATAACTACAACAAACCAACTGATTTTTTTGTCCAGCGAAAATGCACACTAATTTAGATTTCTAGAGCACTTTTTGCCTCTTGGACTGTAGACTAAAAACAAAAACAAAATGAAAAAAATCATTGCTTATCATTCGCTGGCTATTGGCTGAAACCCATTGGCTACCATTAGCTATTGGCTATTGGCTTTTAGCTATTGGCTGGCTAGAAAGCCCTAAACCCCTGTGTGGTATAGGTACTAGGTGTAGGTACACACCTTTACCATTTCCAATAACAAATTTTTTTTGGCATGGTATCTATCTACCAACAATGCTACCAATACCATACTCTCGGTGTGGTATCATTATCGATACCCACCGATACCGCAGAAATAACGATAATCATCCCTGGATTTTTCACCATAAAAGTGCCTCTCAAAAAGAAGTACATTTTATTCTTTTCAAACGCGATTTTTTAAGAGAAAAAAGTTCTCGTTTCGCTTGGCTATATTTTTTGGACAAACATTGCTCTCTAAATCTGAATTTTTCATTTGATGAAATTCTGCCTTTTTGAATCAGTGAAATAAATTTCATTGAAAATCACTGATTTTTGACTGAAAGATCAGTAAAAAAATCACTGATTTTCAATAAAATTTATTTCTTTGATTCAAAACAGCAGGATTTCACCAAATTCGGCTAATCCAGATTTAGAGAGTATATTGATTGTGTTGTTCCAAAAAACCCGCTAGTTTTTCTATTTTTCTTTACTCAAATCTGTACAAATGTGTCATTTGTCTACTGAAAATACCCAGACTACCTAGACCTACGCCATTGCAATAATAGATTACTCAACTATTTTTGACCACCCCCTTATTTTTTCGAATTCTCAGCCCCCTCCCTTACATAATTTCTGGGACAATTATGCTCTGCCTCAACCCTGATCCCTCTTCAACTTCCCTTGAAATTCAATTGTGACTTTATGACCAACGAGTTTTACCAAATATAATCTTGGCGGTTGGTTCTTCTTGAAAATGCCATCAGTGTTGAATTTTATCCCATTTTTTAAATATTTTTTAAATAACGTTTTTCATGTACGAGTATTTTGAATTATTGGAGAAAAAAGTTTAAGAATTTTTTTTGAAGTGATATTAAGTATAGGGAATGGTTTTAATCAGAGAAATCAGTGGTGGAAATTTGAAGGTTTTCTACCGGTTTTCTAATTTTTGAAAAAATTATACCATGTGTTTTGTTTGAGTTTTTTCCTAAAAATGAACTTTTGCGGTATGGAAACGTTTAAAATTATAGTACTTTTATGATTTTTTTTTCAATCTTTTGATAATTCGCTGTAGTTTAGTACCTATCCTTAAATTAATTTTATCGATTTCTGACGGTTTCGGCCGTAAGGATAATGTCTTCACAAAAAAGAACTGTAAAGTTTTTGATTTCTTCAATTTTTCATGCCGGAATCTACATAAAAATTGAATATCTCGCTCAATTTTGAACTTAGGTTAGAGGCCTGAAACCATTTTCATTCGATTTCTGAAGAAATTTTACTCAACTTCGGTCAAAAATGGTCAAAAATGGAAGGGTGCGTCCAATCGGTCAACTCCTAGCTTATCATAATGCACAAACGAAGGCGAAATCAATCGTATACGTATGAACTTTTGAATACAAAAATGCTTTTTTCCAGTGGCTCCAAGGTTTTTTTTTCAAGTTTCACCAAAAATGGTAAAATTAGAAAAGTGCGTTCAATTTTGAATGTCTTGATAATTTTCAATGGAAATGCATTTTATAGATGAAATTTAGCCAGCGTTGTTCCCGATTTCTCTGATTCACAATTTTTAAAAACATTTGCGTTTGAAAATTTTTAGAAGGGTTGAAAAATCTGTAAAATCAGCTATTCCCTTTAATTTTTGAATTTTCTGCAAGTAGTGAAATGATCATGATATGATGGCTTTACCTCTTCCCACGTTTCCTCATGAAGAAAGCACATCACCCAGAAATTGTGATTTTTCTGTTATCAGATACAGTAGGTACGGTACTTACTCATTCAAACTTGAAATAGGTATATATTTTTTAGATAAATTTTTTTCTTCAAGTTCAACTCAGTCACTCAAAAAAATTGAAAATTTCACGTTTTTCTTAATTTTGTGCGACAATTAGCTTTTTACTTTTTATTAGAATCAAATTCACATGTATTATTGATTACATAGAAAAATTTTAAAAGGTAGATATCAATCAAAAAAATGAATTTTGTTTCTGCTATTCAAGGGATGGACAAATATACGTTTTGAAATTGACTCAGAATGGATTGCTTTCTTACTGAGTCAAAGGGGATGTCCAATTTATGAATCACACTGTATAATAGCCAATTCGAGTAAATCTGGACAAGAATTGGTGTTAGATTTAATTTTACACTTATTTTTCATCATTTTTGATACCTAATAAAATTTCATCATTTTTCTCACACTGCAACTATGTTCGTACTCGGGTATATAAGTAGTACCCAAGGCAATAGGTAAAGTTTATTGTTTCGAGTTAATATTTGTGCGTGATTGTTGAAATGGAAAGCGTAAGTGTGTATGAATTTTCTTTTGAAAGTGTTAGTCTGTACGTCGGCTGTCAGATAATGTTTATTTAACTTCGTCGACAACAAGCGGACGAATATCGCGTTTATACTTGACAAGCTTAATACATATTTCGAGTTTCTTTGCTGCTTTCAGGTTTTTCTCTTTTGACTTTTGAAAACGGTATTGTGCCGCTAGCTCGCAGTGAATTCGATTTGTGTAAGATTAAAGAAATGTCCATATTGCGTCGGCTATTTTAGGCATTTTCCCTTTTTTTTTTCTCTCTCTCAGTCGAGATATATCAAAGTATTGAAAAAGAATTATCGATTATCGATGCAAATAAAACGAGAAAATAAGATGGTTCGCGCAAAGTACTTCGTTATACCTATATACCTTATAGGAATAAGGATAGAGGCAAAGTTTATAGAAGTGGTTTAGTATTACCTGTTCATGTATAGAACGAGAGGGGGTCCGAGGATGTTAATATAACCACACGATAAATCTTCCTCCTTTTGTTGTGGATTATTCTTCAGATACCATGTTATATACGGCCTTTTGAAACTATTAATTATTCAAATTTAATCCTTTTACAAGCTGCTGTAATTATCCCAAAGGTCTTTTACTTCTTGTTAATTAAGCTTTAATTAAAAGAAAGAAAAAACCAGATGTTTGTTTTCGATACGTGCCGGCGAAGAGATGGCAAAGAAGCAAATGGTTATATAGAGATAGAGATGTTAACGTATAAGGAAGAGTTTCTCGGCGAGAGATTCACCATAGATAGAGAGACTTTTTGTAACGATATTGTCATCGGTTTTAATGGCTGTGTGGTAAGTTTGAGTTAGTTTCTTTTGAGAATTTCCTCTTGGAAAAAATTTGGCTTTGGAAATTTTCAAAATTGAAATAATTCGTTGGTGAACAGCTTGAAATTTTATTTCAAACATCATGGTGTCTACTGGCAAAAAATACAAAGAAACCCAGAAAAAAAAATTTCGCCTTAGTAGCAAGAAAACCAGAAAATATCAAGATTTTTGATAATTTCACTATGAATGGCAAGAATTTTCAACAATTTCCTCTTGAATTTTCCAAACGAAGGGTTCCCTTTGAATATTCTTCAACGTAAATTTTTTATAGAAATTTCTGCTCATCTAGTTTGAACAGGGCTTCCATCTTTCATTTATTTGAAAAATCATTACTCGATTTTTTCATTTGAAATCTCAAAAATTTGATTTTTTTGTTACGACATTACCACTGCAGTTGCTTTCATGTTAAGCTCCTTTTTTTTTTTTCAAGAAAATCCTGACTACTTCTTTGCCACCAGACTTCACGTTTTGATATATAAATGCAGCAATTGGACGAAACCATAATTTTTGGATGGTAATGCTTGACCCCTTTTTCGTGTGCATTTGATTCTTCGATTTTCAAAAACTTTCGCCCTCGCTTCACTTCAGTCAAATTATTTTCCCTTCTGATCTGACGTTTAGAATTCTGATGAATTTATATGGATTAAAAGGCCACAAAATTCATCCAAAATGCCTGTATTATGTGTTTAAATTTTTAAAATTTTAAAATTTTCACTCCGCTTCACTGGGGTTGAATAATTTCCTTTCCCTAAAATTTAATGACTTATCTTTCAATTTTTTCAATAAATATTGAAAAAAAAAACGTAAAATTCGTCCCAAGAGTAGGTATTTTTTAGATATTTGAAATTTTTATTTTCTAAAATTTTTGTCCTCGTTTCGTTGAGACAAATTCTTAGAAAAATTGGAATACCTTCATACAACCTTTTGAGGAGGAAAGGGCAATCAAGAAACAATTAAAATCTTTCAGTTGGAAAAAGATTGGAGAATAGAGAGGAGGATGTGTGTTAAAATCATACGTTTTTTTATATCACAGGTGAAAAGTTCTGCAATATTCGTTAAGAAGATCCTGCTTATATCCTTCTTGTTGATTTTAAGAATTTCTTATGCTATCTTGAATATTTTTATTTTGATTGTCAAATTCGTACTATTTTTTACCTACACTGAAAAAACACTCAAAGAAATAAAAAATCAAAATTTTATCCAAAATAATAATAACGGGACATCATTTACAAAATTGATAAAATTTATTCTAAAAAAATAATATTTATTGCGGAATTTGGTAAAATTGCATAAAAATAAATTTTACCAAATTCCGCGATAAATATTTTTTTTTTAGAATAAATTTTACCAATTTTGTAAATGGTGCCTCGTTATTATATTTTGGATAATTTTTTTTTTTAGTGTAATGAGTAATATCTCATCAGAATCAAATTCTCATAAATGTGCTTGGAATTCCCTTCAAAACGAGTATACGAAAATGAGGGGATCTTTTTTGGGTAAGTTTGAAGCAAGAAAAATGGTTTGAAAATGGCAAGAAAACCCCAGAAAATAGCAAAAAATGTTATTTTTAGATCCTTAGACACCATAAACGTGCTAGGAGCTTATGAATTCCTAACAGCTGCTACATATGTTTCCTTTCATAATGGGTTCGTAATTATACCTGGTATTAGGCTCAAAATCAGCTCGACTTTTAACTACAAGTATGTTGCAAAGGTCTCGGTAAAATTTCGAGTGGAATTTTTTTAAAGGTGTTTTTCGAAAAAAAAGAACTGGAACGATTTTTATCCTATTTTCACACATTTTACGAAAAAGATTGGCTTTTTTATAAAATGTAATTCGGTGGTTTTGCAATTTTTATGCGAAATTTTATCATTTTCGTGTATTATAAATTTATTGCGAAGGTTATTATGGAATTTGTAAATTCACATCTTGTAGCACGAGGATACGTTTCGATTCAACACACGTTTCAAGGATTTTGTATCAATAACGTGGCTTATACGGATACACATACGTAGTCGGTGAAAAAATTGGATTATCGTCAAGAAAATAAATGAAACTACCTAAAATAAATATCTTGTATTTTTTTTTCTTCGTCGTAGTAGATATTTTTTAAACCCCATTTTACGAGGTTTATTTAAAATTAAAACTGATTAAACACTTCGGGAGGGGAAAAAAGTCAAATTTTAAATTAACTTCGGCCTTCGTGAGTAATCATTTTTTTCCTCAAACGGTTACGAATATCTATCGAAGACATTCTGTGTGGGAATTATTGAAAAAATTCTATTTTTTCAAACATTTAAATGCTTAGTTTACTATGATCAAATATTTGAACTATTTTTTCCCCCAAAGCTCTCGAACGTGTAGTTCGATAATTTCGTTTAGTATTTTTTAAAAGTCAGAATTAATGTGCTAGTCAAAAATTATGACATGTAAACCTACTTATTATAGGTAAATATTGCTCGAGTAATGATGGCTTTGAATGTTTTGATGAGGAATACGCATCGTCGCTGTAAATGGCATTTGTTAAGTCCAGACTCGTATTAGCTATTTAAAAATTGAAAAGGTTGTCGTTCTAGACTCAGACTACTTGTTGTTTTTATACTCTTTACCGAAAAGATCGAAGGTAAGTCGTATTAGTACCTAGCTACCTACAATCGAGAAATAATCTCGAAGAAATATTTTACATCTTGGTACCATATACTTAGAGAAATTCCTGAAGCTGAGCGAAATAAAATTCCAATAAAAGCGTTTTCTTCGCTATTCCGCAGAGTTCTTGACTTTTCGCTCGAGAGAGTGAGGAGAAAAAAAAGGACATTCATTATAATAATGGAACATACGTACCGAACAGCCGTTTTAACGTATTACAATGAATAAATCTCGCAAAGGTATAGGTACTTGGCGACTAAGTCATTTTTTAGTTATATTATGTTAGTTTTTGTGAGAGCGGCAGAGCGCAGAGGTCTTCCTGGTGACATACACGAAAAAATTCTACCGTAGGTACCTTTGCAATGTCACGAATGTTTTCATCGAGTTTTTCCCTATTTGCTTTTTATTATTGAAAAGGTTTTTTTGCCCTATGACTCGCTTCTCTCTTCTTTTTTTCCTTCGCCGAGCACTTCTTCGAATTTCTGCGAAATAAAAGAATCTTCCGAAAATGTTTTTGCTTGGCATTTTTTTGCCTTGAAAAAGCCATAAATGTTTCAATACGCGCAGAATTTTAAGTTATAAAGCCTCCCTTTCCTACATATTTGAATTATCATTTATATTGGCATACATCGCGAATTCTCTGACCGATAAGAAAAAGGTCCTATTTAGAAAAATGGGATTTTTTTCCCTACGAGCTACCTCCCGACGAGAAATAAGAAATTGAAATTCGCAATTTCGCAGATTATCGTTTCGCGAATTTAGTACCAATGCGATTGCTAATATGGAATATATTTTCACGTTTTTTTTTGCCTCGCCTCGCTTTCGCTGCTCGTTTCCTCCCCCTCGGCTAACGTTGCGAATTTTCGAGTACCGTTTCTCCCTGCTTCTATTTTTCCTCGATTTTTTGTTACGCGCGTAGTAATTTGGCGAATTTGAATTTTCAAATTGTTTGTTGCCACTGTTTTAATATACACGGTCTTATGTATTTATGGATAATGGGTTCTGGATCGCCGGCTATAATAATGGAAATTGTGTTGTTCGGTGTTATCGGCGGATTAACGTGAATTTACAGCTGCTGGATGTTCGTATGTACTACGAGTACGTACGTATTGGGGAATCGTTTCTCGAACGAACCGAAAACTTAAACCCATACGTAGGCGAGGAACGAAGGGATTGTTTTTTTCTTTAAATTCGCACCGAGAAAGTTCATACGAAGAAGGAAAAACATGTTGCCAAGTGGAATGAAAATATGATTTTTGTATAATATTGTAATACTTGAGTTAGTTTGGTATAGAGAAAGAGATACAATATCGAATAAAATATTTGAAAAGGTGGAAAAATTGATCGAAATTTATTCCAAATACGAGGTATGCTAAATTTCCAACCTGAATTATGCAGCTACATTTTATTAGTTAGAATGTTTACTGACGATGTCGTGGTATGATACGAGCTCATGAAATTAAATTTCAAATGCAATAGGTACTTTCTATCATGATAGTTCGCCTTGACGTAGGCAATTGGAATTGATGGGTTGATGGTTTTGATATTTCATGCAATTTTTTTGAAATATTTCAAAAAATATTTAAAGCTGAGAAATATGTATTCTCATATCATAAAAATTGGGTAATAAATGTTACATTATTAAGTATATTACAAAATTGGCATGTTAGATTTAAAAAAATTACCTATTATTATTTTGATTGATTTTTGTGTCATTTTGGAAAATTGTTGAGGCATTTAATGAAATTTTCAAACCTGTTATTATGATGAGTTGAATACAAATAATTTTATGATGGCTTGACCAAAAGTGAAAATTTTCAGTGGAATCTATTCAAAGTGTACTTTTTAGACTACCCTTAGAATTTTCAAAATTTGAAAATTTCAGATTATAGACTTCAGAGGCCTGGTACTTTTTTCAATTTTTTTCTGAGGATTTTTTGAATAAAATGGGAAAATGAGCCAAAAAAATGGTAACGAAAAATTTGGTTGCATATTGATTTTTCTTCCCCCCCCCCCTCTTCCACCATTATTAACAACTTTTGTATTATTTTTTCAAATTTTAAGTAATTTAGAACAATTTTTGATATAATTTTAACATTTTTCATGATGTATTTCATTTAAACGATTTTTCATGTTCATAGCATGTATTTTTAATGCTGCCAAGGAAGCTGTTTAGGAAGCCTGCCTCTAATTTGAACAGGAGATACATTTTTTGCAAAAACATTTTCCAATATCTTTCTAGAAAGCATGGAAAGGTCAAGGAATTTTAAAAGTCTGGAAAAATTGGAGAATTTTGAAATTATTTTCAGAATACAGTTTGTTTCTCGATTTTTGTCGAATTTTTAAATTTTCAAAATATTATTTTTTGAAAAAATACCTAAGTATAAATTATTTTAAAGTAATGTTTTTGAAAAAAAATTAATTTTCAATAAATTTAATGAAAATTTGGTCTAGCTTCCTACCTAATATTGACTTCTTTGCCTCTTCCCTTCAAAAACTGAATTTCGTGATTTACAAATATTTGTGGAGCATCTAGCGAAATCCTGATTTTCTTTTGTATTTTCGACAGAATTTTTTTATCAGACTACTCGAGAGCCACAGCCGTCTAAAATTTGATTTTGAGTATTTGGAAATACTGGAGAAAATTAAAATTTCGCTGAAGGTTAAAAATGACTGATAATTGTTAAATTAAATTGGACAGGAAGGTGTCGATATTAGGTTGGGATTCGGACGCGGTTTTCATCAATTTTAGTGAAAAATTACTTTTTTGCAAAAATATTACATCTTTGGTCAAAAACGACGAAAATCTCACTCTCGTTTGAATCATATACACACGCAGTCTCTTGGTAAGCTTCCTCTGTGAATAATTTTGAAGTTATTTCAAAAATAATATTCAAGAAATTTTAATTCCTCTCCTACTCCTACTGTTTTATGGCATTATTAGGATGAACGTGTTTTGGGGTTGGAAGTTGATTTACAATAAATTGGACAGAAAAAGTTAAAACGTATGTACTTGTTTTTTTTTTCAATTCTTGATTTTGAGGATACACATTTTGTGAGCATTTCAGCAAAATAACCATGAACCATGAACTCAAATGTCACAATTAATGACTTTTCGAATGATTCTAAAAATCTGTCATTTTAATAAAATGTCACGATTTTGAACTATGCTATAATAAATTTAAAAATTGTCGTTAATTTGTAAATTGTGATTTAATGATCTTTCATTTTTTGCTAATTTTAAAAAGTGAAAACTCATAATTTTAGGTAGACTTCTACATGAACTTGAGAGGGAGAGAGGAGTTAATTGTGAGACCAGATTATGAATTGTGTTGTGATAATTTTTGGTCTGGGAGAGTCCCCATTCTGGAGACTTTCTGTATGCTTCCCGCCGTAGAAGCAGGCTTTATATATTTTTTTTTTATCCGACTTTCGTCAAAACATATTTTCAATATTAGGTAATTGAAATTCAGTGCAGTATCTTTCCGTCATTTTTCACTTGAATTAAAAATTCGTGAAATTGTAACAAAAGCCCAAAATCATTATCCAATACCCATTTTGAAAATCTTTTGAGGGAAAATTTTATGTTTGTAGTTTTATCGGAGTTTGCTTTGATTAAAACTTTTTTCCATATTATAAAAATTTTTAACGGTCAAACTTTATTTCGGAATTTTTCAAACGATTTTTTATTATTGAATGTTGAAATTATTCAAAAAAAGCTATTAGTGTGTCTTTATGGAAAATTTTTAAATTTCCAAATTTTTAAAAATATAAAAAAAAATTAAAGATGATATGAAATATTAATATCTACTTTCAATGAGTTCTTAAAGAGTAAAATATTTTTAAAAATTTAATAAACACTGGTGGAAAATTTCTTCTTTTCACCTCATTTCACTTCAAATGATTCTTCTAATAGGTAGTTAATTTATTTTAACTAGGTACTGAACGACATCTTCATAATGTAAATAAATCACTCGATCTTTAAACATTTCACCTGCGTTTTCATTAGTTAAAGTATCAAACTTATAATTTTAATACTTGTTGTGTAACTATTTACCAATTTCTTTGATATTTAATTTTTCAGTTTATCTATTTGTAAAAATGAAAATTCTTTGAAAATTACATAAAGTTAGATATCGGCCACACAATTTAAATACGTTCGGGTTCTCCTTATAAACCACATCGGCATCGTCATTATCTTCCTATCGAAAAAAGTAAATCTTGAAACCGAATCGATTGGCTCGAAAACGGTTCCCTAAGAAAAATTATTCATTTATACCAAAAAAAATCGGTCCTCTCGTTTAAAAGGTTATTCTAGTATTTAGAATTTTTTTCATTTCGTAACGTAAATAGGGGTACAAATAGTTCTTTTTTGCCTTCTTCACAGAAGAGAGAGAAATTATTGCAAATGGAAACCTAATAGAGAACCTTTAAGTCGAAATTTATTAAAACTTTTAAAGCTCTTCGTATAAATATTCATGACGATGAAAAAGAAATACTGTTGGATAAAACGAGGTAAACAATGAAGTAGTAAAAATAAAATTCTTACAAAAAGAATACTTAAAAATCTTAAAAAGTGCGCGGAGAAGAAAATTTGCATTTTTGTGTCCGTCCTTGCGAGGTTTTTTTCCATCGCTGTGGTCTTTATCCGCGGGTACCGTCTTCGCATGTATACTCGTGTGCGACATTGGCATGTATATTTGAAAAAATAAAAAATAAATACGTACTAGCTAGGTACCGCAGAAAATTATCCTGAATGTTGCGAGACGTGAAGTAATACTATATCGTGGTTTCGCGTTCGCTTTTTAATTGTTTATGCGTTTCCTGCTGCTCTGGTTTTATGGTTTGGTTTGCGTTATTTTGCGAAATGGGGAGGAAAAAACCATTGGGTTTTTGTTATTATGCGTTAGAAGAGAAGGAATCAGCTTTCAAGGAAAGAAATTCGAATCACCTTTAACGAAATTGTACCTGCCTACCTATCTATGTGACGGATTGGTGTTCGTTTTTCACAAATGCACAAAAATTGCCACAACCGAGTTTTTTCCCGCTCGTTGGATCATTTCCAAATATGGTGAAAAATCACCGTTGCTCGGCAAACATTTATATTGGTACATAGATAATATCTGAATCAGCTAGAATTTTCGTACAGGGGTTGAGAATATTTAAACGAATTTATCAAATTCATAAGACGATCTGAGAAAAACAACGGGAAAGTAGGCTATCTTGTTTAGCAAGTAGCTACTTTATAAAATATGAAATAATTATATAGATTTGTGTAAATCTTATACTCG
Organism: Pseudococcus viburni; assembly: GCA_033439095.1. Taxonomy (NCBI): domain Eukaryota; kingdom Metazoa; phylum Arthropoda; class Insecta; order Hemiptera; family Pseudococcidae; genus Pseudococcus; species Pseudococcus viburni. The sequence goes on from JAVBJF010000142.1 coordinate 401,789, forward strand.
AGCCTCTTTAAAGGGGATAAAAAATATCGCCGATGTTGAGAAAATAAAAAAAATGAATGCAAGGGTTGAAGATAATGAGTTTATGATAATTTAGGCGACCATAGGATATGGTCCTGTTCGAAAAACGACCTTTCGCTAACTTGTTACTTCACTGTCGCATCTAAATAACTTTGTAATTCGAACCACAATCTAATTAAAGCCTGAAACGAGTTTATTTCGTTTTATGCTTGATAAAGGTTTCTCTTTCGCTACATTTATGTTAGAAGTTGTTTTCAGACTTTAGACTAATTTAGCATTCAGACGTCTGAGAGCTTTTCATATAAAAATTTTATGGTCGCGATAAAACGAGAAGATTTTCTATTATTATTTTACGACTATTTAATTTAAAAACGTGGCGATTTCTTTCTCTTTTTTTTTCCAAACAAGTGAAAATGACCAACGAGCTTGGTTGCAGCGCTTTTTCGTTTAGATTTTTTTATCTTCACTTGTAATGGATTAGTTTTCGAGCGATAGATGTGTGCTGGGTATTGAGATGGATCTATTATCGAGTCTTTAATTTTATACCCAGAATATCTCGACCCAGGTAAATGAACTATTTTATTACCTCACAAGTACGTGGAAATGATGAAATTTTGATTCTGAATTTTTTCAAATTGTTTGTTACACTTTGGTATTTTTATACTTACTTACGTTTATTGTTTTTTTTTTTTTAGAATGATTGAGGAAGATTTGAAGTATAGGTAAAAATTTAATCATACCTATTGAATTCCCCCATGCAGGTATGTGTACGTCAGGGTTGTCAAAAAAAAACATCAAATGTTTAAAACACGTTTAAAACATTCAATTCCCAACAAGTATTTGTTTTGAAACAAAAAACCGTTTAAAACGTTTTTTTTGTTTTAAACGTGTTTGTTTTGTCAAGCATGTTTTTTTTGTTTTTTCGCCTTTTCTTAGTGGAATGAATGATAAATAAATTGACAAAAATAATTTTTTTTTTATTACCAGGGTTTCAAAAACTTTATGAAAACGAAAAACAGAAAACCCCATATTTTTTCAACACTTTACAAAAACGAAAAAACGAAAACAAAATTTTACAAATAACGTTAAACGAAAAAAAAAAAACAATTTCTTTTCGTTTTTAATTTTTTTTTCGATATTTTGGTGGCAAGAAGGTGATTTATAGCCCAGGAAAAATAGCATCGAAAAATTGGTTAAAAAAGAAAAAAATGTTAATCGCGATTTTATTGCTGAAAAAGCTTCTATATGATGTCCAGAGTCTGTGATAAATTCGCACCGCCCGCACCCCTATTGCTTTTTGAGGGGGGTGGACCCCTTATAGGGGAGAAAATTGTTTTGCACTGATTCCGCTCAAATTCGCGTGGAGGGTTATGTAGGTGTAGAAGTACTCCCCAAAAAAATTTCAGCTCCCCTGACCTCAGGGGGCTGAGCCAGCGCTTCCCAAAGTTGGACATTTTTGACTAAAATGCCAAAAAAACGAGTTTTTCAAATATAAAATCACCCCAAAATTTCAACTTTGAAAAATTCCATGTTTTCTGTATACATTTTGAGATGACGAATCCAACTAGCCCATCAACTTTTTCATTTGGGGTTTTTAACGCTCCGTACGGCCCATTCGAAAGTGCATAGATCGTGTTTTTTCAGCAAAAAAATGACTTCCAAAACCACGATCTGTATACTTTCGAATGGGCCGTACGCGGGGTTAAACACCCCAAATGAAAAAGTTGATGGGCTAGTCGGATTCGTCATCTCAAAATGTATACAGAAAACATGGAATTTTTCGGAGTTGAAATTTTCGGGTGATTTTATACTTGAAAAACTCGTTTTTTTGGCATTTTAGTCAAAAATGTCCAACTTTGGGAAGCGCTGGCTCGGCCCCCTGAGGTCAGGGGAGCTAAAATTTTTTTGGGGAGTACTTCTACACCTACATAACCCTCCACGCGAATTTGAGCGGAATCACTGCAAAACAATTTTCTCCCCTATAAGGGGTCCACCCCCCTCAAAAAGCAATAGGGGTGCGGGCGGTGCGAATTTATCACAGACTCTGGACATCATATAGAAGCTTTTTCAGCAATAAAATCGCGATTAACATTTTTTTCTTTTTTCAAAGTACATTTCTCCTGGGCTATTAAATCAATTTTTGAAACTATATACAAACCTATGGTGGGATGATGGGGTATAAATTTTTAAAATGAAATATTTAGGGTACAAAACAAAAAGTTCAAGATTTCTAGATTCCAACTCTCAAAAATGAAGTGAAAAACACTAAAACAGTTGAAAGTTAATTTACAATGGCGAAATCTTAAAAAATTGGATTTTTCAATCATAAAAAAACCTGATATTTTATAGAGCAAGGAGAAACATAAAAATAAAAACTGAACCTGTCTTTATATTTTTTGTTTCATGGGATAATGACTTGATGAAATAATGGCTGTTCATTTTTTATTCCCGTTTAATGTTAAAAACACAACATTTTTCGACTTTTCATCGTTATATTTCGTTACTACGTATTCACATTTTTACTTTTTCAAAAAAAAATTCAAAACGAAAAAAAAGTTTTCAAAAAACGAAAACGTTATAATTTTATTAAAAACGAAAAGAGCAAAAACGATAACCGAAATTGTAAAAACGAAAACAAAAATGAAAACGAAAACCCAAAAATTTAACGTTTTTGAAACCCACCCTGCATATTACTGCAAGAAGTGATCGATAATTTAGTTTGTTTGGAAAATTTGTACCATTCATCCCCCCCCCATACCAGTTTGTTTCGCGACTGTATAAATTGATTTTCAATATTTTTCAAAAATCGAGTAGAAAATTCTTTGATTTTGCCTTGGAAATATCCTCTTTCTATTCACATTACTTACTGCACTCTTGTGTTTTCCATTTCTTTGCTATTTTTTCTCAAATATCGATCGATAGGTAGTGGTGAAGTGTGGGGTGAGCTATATCAATTTTAACAATTTTAGGGTTTAAAACATTGTTTAAAACGAAACGTTGAGTTTTCAACACATTCCAAATTGAGTTTATCCCCCCTCCCCTCTCCCGTCTATTTGATATTTCCAAGCCTATAAAAATTTTGAGAGGTATTCCATCTTCATAATAGAATAAAAAAAAACTGCTTAAAGCATCGCATCGTAGCAAGAAGCAAAACTGCAGATTTTTATGATGGGAGGGGGAGGGGGTGATATCACACAGACGGAAATAAACCGACTACATGATTCTTCACAGAGGAAAAAAACGTTGTGAGAAAAATCATTAAAATATCATAAAATTTTAATTGTATTATTAGAAATCTTTAATAGGTATTATTTTTCACAATCTCAAGGGATGGGGGAAAATTTTAAAGCTACGAATCATATCAGGGAAGAGCGTTAATAATGAAAATGTTATGATAAAGCGATGAAGGATTTTTAGTTTTTGAAGAAAAATATAAAATTTAAGAATTCATTTTATCTTCCTTGAACACAGATTTCATAAAGATAAGTTAGTGAATTTTTTTGGTCATTTTTGTTAGTACATTTCTATGAAAACTTATCAAAGTTATTTTTTTAATGTAAGTTTTGAGTACGATGCCTGACGAAAGACATCCACTTAAAAATTGGTCATAATGCATAAATTTGTAGTTGTGACATTTAATTGCCGCGTAGGATAAGTCATGCATATTTTAATTTTTAACGATTCATGTGGAGTTCCCAAGCTACTCGATTAAAATGAAAACACATTTTCTATGGGTAGGTATTTTATTAAAATTATTAATTGGATGTTGAAGAGCCCCTATCATGAAATACATACATATTTCAAAATTTAAATCTTTGAAAAAATTAGAATTAGTCAATTTCAAGCATTAGACAATTACGTTCATTAGTTGCAGTGAAAATTAATAAAATTTAGTTTGCTCGAAATCGATGTAAACACATTTGCGAAATCAAAACTATACCCGGTTGACAAAATGCTAGTGATTCCACGCTAGCGCCGAGCTCGCCTATTTTTGCAACAAATGCCTCTAGCTTAACGTTAGCGTTTAATGCTAACTTTGAGTTAACGTTTGTTGCTAACTTTGAGTTAGCATTAAACGCTAACGTTAAGCTAGAGGCATTTGTTGCAAAAATAGGCGAGCTCGGCGCTAGCGCCGATAAAGCTAGCACAAAGCTAGCGTCGATGAAGCGTATTATCGCACAATTAAAAACAAAATTAAATTGCATTAATTAATTTTTTTAAAAGGGTTGGCAACCTTATTTCATACTATCTTTTTCATTTCAGGTATATCCTTACCTACCTCTACCCATTTGCTTCAAATTTCACAACTAAAAATCCCTATGCCTAAGGTGGGGTTTGAACCTACGACCCTACGTTCCTAACGCCCTAACCTAAGCCACACGGCTATCAGTACTCGATAAGTATCTAGTCATTAAATCCAGTCTATATACATTCGATGGGTGGGTTAATATAATAATGCATTAGCAGTGCAGTTTGCAGGATTTAAATTTTCTCAAATATTTTCTCAATATGGTATTACTTACTTGAATATTATACTAGTGTCTGTGTCCTGGAAATGCTATGGTGGAGGCTCATTTTTTTTTCTTTTTTTTTCAAAGTCCACGTTCAGAGGTCCAAATTTTTTTCCAAACGAAATATTTACACACCAAAGTTTTTTTTTCTCAACTAAATTTTTTTCAAAACAAAATTTTCACACCTAAATTTTTTTTTTCAACAAATTTTTTTTAAAACAAAATTTTCACAACAAAATTTTTTTTGAAACGTAATTTTTACGAACCTAAATTTTTTTCACTACAAAATTTTTTTCAAAACGTAATTTTCACACACCTAAATTTTTTTTGAATCCAAATTTTTTTCCAAATGATATTTTTTTACACCTAAATTTTTTTTGAGTCCAAATTTTTTTTCCAAATGTAATTTTTTCACACCTAAATTTTTTTTCACAACTAAATTTTTTTCAAAACGTAATTTTCACACACCTAATTTTTTTTTCTCAACTAATTTTTTTTCAAAACGTAATTTTCACACACCTAAATTTTTTTTCTCAACTGAATTTTTTTCGAAACTTAATTTTTACACACCTAAATTTTTTTTAATGAAAATTTTTTTCCAAATGAAATTTTTTTACACCTAAATTTTTTTTCAAACGTAATTTTTTCACACCTAATTTTGACTCGAAAAAAATTAACGACAAATGTATACAAATTTCAAAAAAAAATCGTATTTATAAAAAAAAAGGAAACACAATGTAGGAAACTAAAATAAAATGGTTTGAAAAAAAATGAAATACATACTTAACCAATACGTTAGAAACGTTTCTGAAGGTCAGGTTTTCGCGTTTTCTTTTCAACAGACATTTGTGGCTGTGCGACGAGGTCTTTTTTTGCACTCAGACATACGTCTAGGTGTGAAAAAATTACGTTTGGAAAAAAATTCAGTTGAGAATAAAAAATTTAGGTGTGAAAATTACGTTTTGAAAAAAATTCAGTTGGGAAAAAAAATTAAGGTGAAAAAATTTAGTTGAGAAAAAAATTTAGGTGTGTGAAAATCACGTTTTGAAAAAAATAGTTGAGAAAAAAAATTTAGGTGTTTAAAAATTACGTTTTGAAAAAAAAATTGTTGAAAAAAAATTAAGGTATTAAAAAATTTCATTTGGAAAAAAATTTGGACTCAAAAAAAAATTAAGGTGTTAAAAAATTACATTTGGAAAAAAATTGGGACTCGAAAAAAAATTTAGGTGTGTGAAAATTACGTTTTGAAAAAAATTTAGACCTCTGAACGTCTCTGATATAATGGACTTCCAAAAAAAAATTGAGCTCCACCAGAGCAAATGCGTGTAGGTACTTAGTGATTTTCTTTCAATGTGAATAAACAATCATTTAATTTCATGAAATAATTGCATGTGTATAGGCAAATCCACGAAAAATCGTAAAATTGAATTTCACTGGTTCAATCAGTGAAATTTCTTTGAAATTAATTTCAGTGGAATTCCACCGAAACAAATCAGTGGTTTTCAGGTTTTCACTGATTTCCCTGTGCTGCAATTCTGACTTTTTAAATCAGTGAAATTTCACTGATTTCAAATGAGTGAGTAAGTAAGTAAACTGAGATGATTTTGATTTTTCATAAACAGCCTCGATTTTAAAAAAATAAAGAAGTAGCAAATTCAGTCCGAGTGAAACGAGGACATTTTTTTTGCAAACTATACATTATTACTGTCGAAAAAATGTGGTTTTAAAATCAAAAATACTTTTCGAATAAAAAAATCAATTTTTAAGGGCATCTGGAGAGGGTTTCTGGGGAGGGTTTATCCTCTTCCTCATATTTACACCATTGAAGCAAATCGTGAGCATTTTGCTAGCGTCAATACGCGAGCGTATAGTTGCTAGCAAAGGCGTTAGCGTATTGCTAGCGTCAATACGCGAGCGTATAGTTGCTAGCAAAGGCGTTAGCGTATAGCTAGTGTCAATACGCGAGCGTATAGTCGCTAGCGAAAGCGTTAGCGTTTTGCTAGCATCAAAACGCTAGCGTACATTTGCTAACAAAATTGTTAGCATTATGCGAGCATCAAATTTGCGAGCGTAATTTTGCTCGAAATTTGCTAGCGTTACGCAAGCAACAAATTCGCTAGCAAATTTTTGCTAGCAAATTGCTAACATTGAGCGAGCAAAATTAGGCTAGCATCAAAAAGCGAGTAGAAAGTTCGTTTTTTGCGAGTGTTGCGACTAAAATGCTAGCAAAACGCTAGCACCTTGTCAACCGGGTATCTGCGATTAAAGGACGGTTTCTACGATAAATTGAAGCGTCGCGTCGGTTGTTTGATTATAGCAACATGAGTATTTACTACTGCCCTTGGTACATTAAAAGGTAGATTACTCATTAAAACACCCGACAAATTTTGTAAAAAAAAAAGTCATAATATCGCTTATATTTCAAATTTTTCTTCCTTCTTCTTTTGATTTTGTAAAAAGAATAATAAAAGATGGGAATTTACATAAATAAATATTCATTCAAACTGTTGCTGAGCAGAAAAAAATATTGAATAGAGAAAACGCTGATTTGAATATCTGTAAAAAATGATTTTCAAAACATTAACTCCGCTTATTCCCTAATAATGTTTGAATTTTTGGAACCGAATTTACCTACGAAATTTTCCGCGTCGAATGAATTTTTAAGAATCAATTTATAAATTAACCTTGAAGAAAAAATTATAATTTGCACTGCGAGCGGTGAGAGGAGTAAAGTTGGTCAAATTTGGAACACGACCGCGGGAAAAACTCTACTATTGGCTATCGTTAGTCTGTGTTGACGAAAGTTTACGGACCATTTACATTTTTACATTTTTCTTTCGTAGGTACCTACCTTTTATTTTTTTTAGGTCGCTTCATTTTTTTCACACCGCTTCTAACAGATTTCATTTGCATTTTTTATAATAAATTAAAAACAGCTGTAATGACTTTAATTTTCAGTAAATTCCACTTGATATTTACATTTTAGCTGGTAATTCGGGGGTTCGTTATCGATTATTACCGCCGGATATGTTACGATGGGATTTTTTGGTAGAGTTGTTTCCTACTAGAAGGGAAATAAAAATGAAAGTATTTTTAAGGGTGTAATTTTTTAGATATCTTGATGCTGTTTTTACTTCGTGTGGTTATTATCAATGAATTTTCCGCGATGATGAAGAAATATCAGCTGAATAAAAAGCAAGAAAATTCTACAGGAGGTGGAAAAGATTCTTTAGATTTATTCGCTGGGCTGTTAATTTTTTTAAGTTTATTTCAGTTTGATTTCGTTTAATGTGTGTTAGAATCGAAGTATTAAAAACATTTGATTTACAATTTAATGATTTTGGTAAATAAGTATAGGTATTTTCAAAAAACAAAGTAGAAAAAAATCATATACTATTGTAAATAAATTATGCTACTCGAGCAAACCACAGACAAAATTTTTAAAGTGATATTTTAACCGACAATTTTTTAAAAGAGTTTTCACTTGGACCACGAATTTCTTCATTTCTTAACTTGATTTAAATCCAGGATGTTGGAGGAAAAACATTTCGCTTAAAAGGGTGTTCCTCATTCGCATTTCTCGTTTAAATATCATTCGCCTAATTCCGATACTGAGAAAAAACAAAACATTTTTCATAAAGTTGAAAATTTTTCGGTGGCTGGTTTGTTATCAATCGATTAGTTGATACGTAGAAGTAATTCGGGTGGCTTTGTAAATAAATCATAATTTGTAATTCTTCCCAGTTGGTATATTTTTTCCGGATTTGCGAAATTCTTTCAAAAATACAAACCCTACGATATTGTAAATTGATCGGTTCGTGCGTAATCTTTCGGACCACATTATGTAAAAATGAAAAAAAACTGTCAAAAAAGTATAAAATTATCGCAAACTACACGCCATTAAAACTTTTTCCAAAAAAAAAAACTTCATCCGCGTAAACCGCCATGCCAGGTCATTAATATTACAAAGAAAACGCCGCCATCCGTCCGATACGCGACTTTGAATATTCGAAACGATAAAGAAAGTGTAAGATAGAGCCGGGGGAAAAAAATTAAAAATATCTCGTCTCGTAATTAACAACTTTGGCGTAATTCAAATCTCGCCAATTCACACAATACTCTCGAACAGCAGTAGCAGTCCTCATAATGGCTGCGAACAGACGCTACACCATCTCTCCATTGAGCTTACCAGTGAAAGGTATAGGTATAGGTAAACTTTTTTAAAATATGCGTTTCGAGTAAAAAGTTGAAAAGTTTTAAAACTAAGGAACAATTTTTCTAAGCATAGTTTGATTGTTTATTTTGGTCCCACGGCGGAGGAAAGATTTCGCGAGCGAGGAAAAAAGTATGAAAAAGTTATGAAGGATAAAAATAAATTGTCGACAATTTCTAGACGATTTGGTTACCGTGTTTACATTTTCGTTATACGTCGATGCAGTCGAGCACTTCATGAAAGGAGAATTTCGCAAGTTTAAGGATTGAATTCGCGCCGAAGTCGATGTCGAGCGGTTGTCTGTGTAGAATGCATCTGAACGTCGCGTCGACGTCGTCTTTATTAATTTCTGGCCTAGTTTTACTCATCGTTCGTGTATTTTATGAAGCGGAATAAATCGGATGTAATTCGAGCGTCGCGCCGGAAACGACTGATAACACAAAGCGAATAATTTGTTTCGAATTCGTAAAGAAGTACCGGACGTGTGCGTAGGTACGAAATTATCGTAGGTATGCCCAATTACTCATTAAAAAGGAACGGAAAAAATTGAATAGCCCTAGCACCAATTGAGTCTGCGATATTTAGGAGCGGAGCTGAAGAGATCCCTTTGTAGGGCCATCTTTGATGAAATGAAATTTTCCCTCCTCCCCCACCACATTCAATTTACTATTATTCTAAATAAGCGAAAAAACACCGATGAAAAGTCAGAATTGCAGCACATGAAAAATTAACAGAAAAAAATTGAACTTTTGGTAAATATCACTGAGTTTTCGATTGATTTAATGGATTTTACTGTTTGCTCGGTGATTTTGCTCTGATGTTCAATGGCTTCTTTACAGATTTTTCTCTGTGCTACATTTCTTACTATGAAGCCTTCTACGAGAAAATGTTTGATAACTAAACTTGAAGTAGTGAAAATTTTTTAACAAAATCAGTTATCACAATTTACTTATAACAAAAATTTCCTTAGGCTAAAATTTCGAATTTTTCTATGGCAATTATTTTTCTCAAATTGACGGTAAGTAACCTTGATTTTAATGACTGATTTTGATTGAAAATTTTCTCCTCTTCGAGATCAATTAGGAATTACAGATTTGTTCGATTATTCATTTTCAGATCAAAATAGGTATCAAATCAATTTGAATTTAAAAAAAAACAAAGTGTCGTCGTGCTTTTTAGTTCAAGAAAATCGAGAAAGTGATTTTCATAGGAGGTCTAAACGTAGTTGAAAAGTTGAGAATTTTGTCCGAAAATTCACATGAAGTTGAGAAATTTATAAGAACAAAAAATACTTCGAAAAAAAAATCGCAAGTTTTGCGAAAGCAAATGCTTTCAAATTATAGATTATGTTTCATGTATTATTCCTCTTACTAAGCAATTTTAAAATATCAATTTTGTAATCTCACAATAGATTGATTTTTGTTCAAATGTCAGATTTTTAAACTTTTTTCCAATTTTAATCAGTTGAAAGAAATAATCATTTGACATCATCTGTAACTTTGTAAAATTATATCACACATTAGAAAATAAAATAATTTTCTCAAACACAGGCATTAAATAGTCACCTTTTTTTGGTGACTTGTCCCCTATTTCCAAGGTTGGTCACTGAAAATCACTTTCTTTGCCAAAAGGTCACTATTGGTCACTTTAAATTCTGAAGTCACTTTTTTCGTTCAAACGGCCTACCGCTCTTGCATAGAATTAAAAAAAAATACTGATATTTCTAAAAAATTGTGTTGTGCTTGAAAGTAGTTGTAGGTATTATTAAAAAAATTTATTCCTTTTTTCAGTTACTTGAAGCTTATTCTTAAACTCGTAGTTCCAAGTAAAGATTTATTAATAAAAAAATTTTCAGAGAAGGAAGTTTTTTCAGCACTATCGTAGAGAGAAATACAGTTTGATTTATGAAAAAAATAGAGGGGGGATATTTATTTATGAAGAAAAAATTGAAAAATTGGTCACTTTTTGCCCCATAAAAAGTCACTAAAGTCTCTATTTTTTCCAAAATCTGTGTTTGATGCCTACGAGCGCCATTTTACGTCAAAAAATGTTTCAAATTTTTTAATGTCTGACAAATACTTAGCCAAAATTTATTTTAAAATGAAGACATTTCCAAGTTTTTTTTTTATGGCTGACATGATTTGAGATTTTTTTGTAGCCGAAATTTTTCCAAAAGATTCCATTTCAATACGTACTGATGAAAAATTCTTGTGTTTCTTATATCCACAGAATTTAAAAATAGAAAAAAAATTCTGTCTCGTTACGCTGGAGAAGGGAGATGCTTAATAAGTTCTCTACTCACTATAAAAGTAAAGGGTTAAAAATAGCAACAAACGTTGAAAAATGATTTTACAACTTTTAACCCATTTTATTTCAAAATTTGAAATTTTCTGAAACGGAAAATTTTAAAAGAAATTTCATGACGTCTTTTCTCCCAAAAAGTTCGCATATTCTGATAAAGGTTCGCTTCATAACCTTAGACGTACACATTTCTGATTCCGGTCAAAACAAAAATTTCCATCTGCGTTGTACAATCAATAAAGCTTACTCTATGTGAAGGGTCTAGAAAATTTGAAAAATCCCTTGGAAAATCTGAAATGACGAAAAAAATTATTTTTGAAAAAATGCATATTAGGTACTAATGTAATATTTTTTCGATTTTTTGTTAAGGAGAGAGAAGTCACAGGGGGTGAAAAATGTAATGGCGTAGCAAGACAATATATCAAGGGGTAGGTGTTTGGGTCTTTGGAAAAATTTTGATTTTTTTTTAGATTTGGGGCTCTTTTTGAAACACTCGAGCCTTCTAAATAATTATCCTAAACATTTGTAATTTGTGTTCTTCATGAACTACATAAACATCTCATTAATTTTTCTAAAAAAATTCGTCCAGTTTTAACTGTTGATTTTGTGAAAAGGCTCTTTATCGTGATTTGATTTTTTTTAGATTTGGGGCTCTTTTTGAAACACTCGAGCCTTCTAAATAATTATCCTAAACATTTGTAATTTGTGTTCTTCATGAACTACATAAACATCTCATTAATTTTTCTAAAAAAATTCGTCCAGTTTTAACTGTTGATTTTGTGAAAAGGCTCTTTATCGTGAGAACCTTTCAATTTGTGAAAATTTCTATTTCAAGACAAAAATGATTACGCTTGCGCAGTACTTGCTTGTAATACTGCTGATTTGCAGATAGTTATCTATTTTTTAATATACTTGATTTATAAAAGAAATCTTTTTTAAAATCTTTTTGATTATTGAAATATTTTTATGATTTTGACACAATAGCATAAGGAAAAATTATCAGATTTTTTCACAAAAAAATTAAATCTCAGAAATCAAAACCAGACCAATTTCAATTCTGGTTTTAGTTTCAGTTCTGGTTCCAGTTTAATTTTGTTGATTCCGGTTTTCATTTTGGTTTCAGCTCCATTTTGTTCATTCTGGGTCTGGTTTCGGTTTCAGTAGTACTAAACTGTGGGGGGGAGAATTGAAACACCAATAAACAAGAGGTTTTTTTCAAAAATGGTCCCATTTTGAGAACTCATAGCTCCGTATACCTACGAAGAAATCAGAGGAGGTTACAATTTTGTAGGACGAGTTTCAACTCAAATTGTACCTTACATAAAAAATTAGAAAATTCGTAGGTATGCTTCAATCTAGGTACTAGCCCAGGAGAAATGTACTTTGAAAAAAGAAAAATATGTTAATCGCGATTTTATTGCTGAATAAGCTTCTATGTGCTGTCCAGAGTCTGTGATAAATTCGCACCGCCCCCGACCCCTATTGCTTTTGAGGGGGTGGGCCCTTTATGGGAGAGAAAATTGTTTTGCAACGATTCCGCTCAAATTCACGTGGAGGGTTATGTAGGTGTAGAAATACTCCCCAAAAAAATTTCAGCTCCCCCCGACCTCTGGGGGCTGAGCCAGCGCTTCCCAAAGTTGGACATTTCTGACTAAAATGTCAAAAAAAAGTTTTTTAAGTATAAAATCACTCCAAAATTTTATGTTTTCTGTATACATTTTGAGATGACGAATCCGATTAGCCTATCAGTTTTTTCATTTGGAGTGTTTTAACCCCCCGTACGGCCCATTCGAAAGTATACAGATCGTGGTTTTGGAGGCCATTTTTTGCTGAAAAAACACGATCTATGTACTTTCGAATGGGCCGTACAAAACACCCCAAATGAAAAAGTTGATGGGCTAATCGGATTCGTCATCTCAAAATGTATACAGAAAACATGAAATTTTTCGAAATTGAAATTTTGGAGTGATTTTAAGTATACTTAAAAAACTCGTTTTTTGGCATTTTAGTCAGAAATGTCCAACTTTGGGAAGCGCTGGCTCAGCCCTCTGAGGTCGAGGGGAGCTGAAATTTTTTTGGGAAGTGCTTCTACACCTACATAACCCTCCACGTGAATTTGAGCGGAATCGGTGCAAAACAATTTTTCCCCCCATAAGGGGCCCACCCCCTCCTCCCCATAAGGGGGCCCGCCCCTCTCAAAAAGCAACAGAGGTGGGGGTGGTGCGAATTTATCACAGACTCTGGACATCATATAGAAGCTTTTTCAGTAATAAAATCATGATTAACATATTTTTCTTTTTAACCAATTTTTCGATGCTATTTTTCCTGGGCTATACCTACCCGCAACTTTTTATACCTATTTTCTCGATCATTTGATTGGATCGAAGAGCTTTTTTCATATAGGTACGTATTTTAGTGTACGTATGTAGGCCTAGGTACCTATACCGATAACTTGACAAACGAGCATAAAAATTACATTTTGATAATAATTTAATAAAATCCGAATGATGGATCGAGATTGACTGTACAACGTGTGTGTTAGAATGCGGTGAAAATCTACGGTTGAATGTTTCTCTCTCCACCTATCTGTTCATTTTTTTAACAGGTATTCGACGCGTGCGTATGTTCATGTACGAATGAATACGTACACTTTTTTGTTGAAAAAAAAAAGGTGTAGAAAAAGTGGGAAAAAATAGTGAGAAGTAAAAGAAATGTAAAGAGACTGCGTAAAAAGAAATCCATTATAACGTATAAAGACGCATCTTTTTAGTTTGGAAGAGAGAAGTGGCAGCATTCTAAGTACACCTTTTATATTATTCATTACACCTCTATCCGAGAAAGTATGGAAAAGAAGTTACTTTACTAAAGTTTACATAAAGAAACTAATCTTTTACTTTCTGCTTATTTTTCTTCCACAAAGCCGAAGAAAATGAAAAATAATTTAGAGCTGACATCTGGTGTCAAGAGGAAGTACTATATATTTTCAGCGGGTGCTTTTATTAACTTCATTACGCGTCGTGATAACGGCTTTTGACTAATGACTTTTTAAATGCGAAAAATGTTTTTTTTTTCATTCAGCACAGATCAAAGGTGCGAACGAAAGGTTATACCTGCCAACCGAGAACTTTCCTCATTTACCAAAGTCGTTTCTTCGCCGGCTTAACGCTTGATTAAAAATTCTCTAGTGGATATGTCATAAATTTTTGAATTAATGGTAACCGGCTTGAATTACGAAAAAGTTCAAAGTGTTGGCCACGAGTAGGTATAAAAGTGCAATATACTTACGTATAAACGGTAATTTTATCGCCGTTTTACTCACCACCGTATTTTTACAAACAGGAATGAGGGGAAGAATCTCGTACACGTGCATGGTCTCATGGTCTGCTTGGGTTTCAATTGTCTAAAATTTGTATCCTTGATTCGCTATTAATTGCGATTTTTCAACGTACAAAAAACGTCGAATTTGAAATTAACATTATCCTCTCGATATCGACCGGCGTTTTAAATTTAAAAATAAAATAGACGAGTTGATAAAAAACGAGGTACTTTTTTTCTCATACTTTATACCAGAAGATTCATTTTAATCTTTTTAATCAAGGTAAAATGTAGGTACTACATAATCACCAGATTTCCTTCAATTTTCGCGCCAGTATTGCATTGAACATAGAACAAAGAAAAACTTTTTAATTCTTCGCTACTTTATGGTAATCTTTTTACTGAGGTGATCTCTTTCAAGTATTTTTTCTCCTTTTTTTTCTTATTCAAATTAAATAACTTCTTTTAATTGTTGAAATGAAGCGAAAGTGAATGAAGTGAAGAAAATATTTAATTTATGAGAGATTTTTTTTTTTCATGTCTTGTTAAATCTCGTTTTTCTTTCGGCTACTTTACCTAGGTATTTACAGCAACTTGTTTCGGTATTTTGTATCGTAATGTAGACCTACTTTCTCGTATACCTATTGGCCCTTTTGTATAATTTTTTTCATTAGTATAATGACCTTTTTTTCTTCTGGGGAAAAGTTATTTCGTTGTGGACTAATTTACCTACTTTTTTCTAAATTTATATTAAAATTCTAACTTTTACCTGAGCCGAAGTCGCGAAGGTGGTAGTTTCTCGGGACCTTGTTATGCCAATTGTTGAAATTTAACCGAAACCGAAGTTATGATAATTTGAATATTAAAGGTCCGCGTCGTTTCGAGCTTCGTAATAACAAACGGATTTTTCATACCGAATGCAGTTCAGATGGTCTAAATTGTGTTCAATTGTGAAATTGTAGCAGCTCGAATGAGTTGGCCTGATTTTTTATGCATCTGAATTTGCGGAGTATGGGGGGGGGGAGATAAAGTTGTAAAATTTTTATCCACGGCTGGAAAACTGAAAATTGAACTACGAAAAAAACTTAGGTTGAAATGGACAACTTCAAACGGAAAGGAGAATAAATCAAACTAGAGTTGAAAATTTTTTACACTGATTTTAGTATTTTATACTTACCCAATTGATTTTTTCAAAAGGAAATGTCTGGTTGAAATTTTATGTGAGTTTTACGTCATCTGCATGTATGTTCAGAGCTTTTTGTTTGTCTTCGTGAGTTTGTTCAAGAAGAAATTTTAAATGTGACAAAAAAATCTTGGAATACATGATTTTAAAACTTTTTCAAAAGTTGGAAGTTTTCCATTTTTCCAACATTTTGTCTTTGAAGGGAAGGAGTCTAGACTAGGGTTGATCGTTTTGCATTTTTTTTTCGAAAGTTGAAGAGGGGACACTTGGAAAGTTGAGCTTACAATGAACCTACTCGAGGTCTGACACGCCAAAAAAATTACAGGCGTATAGAGCATTGCAAGAAACTTCCACTGCCAAAATTTCGGCCCCTAAAGTTGACTGGGGGGAAAGTTATGGAGGTTAGAATTTCTCAATTTTTCCATTTTTCACATAAGGTATGAGTGAAAATTTACCCCCCAGGTGTCCAGGCGACCATCCTATTTCCAGATAGCCTATACCGAGGGTAGTTCGTGGTATAAAATTCATCTCTTAAATACTATGTGGGGGCGAGTTATTTAGATTTTTGTAATTTTTTCGATGTATTAGTATTAGCCGATTTTTCGAAATTCAAACCCCAATAACTTCCTCCCCAATGCAACTTTAGGGGCTAAAATTTTGGCTGTGGAAGGTTCTTGTAATGCTCTACAAGCCTATATATATATTTTTTTGGTGTGTCAGATCTCGGTAGGTCCCTCCAGGGCTTCAAAAACCGAACTTTATTGTGTTCCGGTTCCGTTATGGTTCTTGGTTCGGTTCCCAAGAACCGTTCTTCAAAATAATTGTTCTCGGGTTCGGTTCTCAAGAACCGTTCTTTGAAAACCCGGTTCTCAGGTGCGGTTCCCAAGAACCGTTCTTTGAAAAACCGGTTCTCAGGTGCGGTTCCTAAGAACCGTTCTTCAAAATAATTGTTCTCGGGTTCGGTTCTCAAGAACCGTTCTTTGAAAAACCGGTTCTCAGGTTCGGTTCCCAGGAACCGTTCTTGAATTTTGTCATGTTCGGTTCGGTTCTGAACCAAAAGCCCTGGTCTAACGGGGGACGTTCCCTCGTTAGACGTTAAAACAAGGTGAAAATTTTACTAACTTACTCCACATTTATCCTTCCCCATCAGGCCTTAAAATCTGCTCAAAAAATTCGAAAAATTGAAAAAAATTGAAAATTTTTCTTCTAAAATGGTTTTAGAATGGATTTCTTTAACCATAATATTGTTGGCGTCCATTTTTCATCGCCACCCTATTTTTCTGGGGTCCTTAAAAATTATCACTTTTTTATGTTCTTTCATTATTCAATAAAAAATCGAAAAAATTATTTCTAATTTTTTAGAAATCTTTGAGCATGGTTGGATTTTCGGATGGGGGGAGGGGGGTGAATATGGAGTCGAGGGGTGAAATTTTTACATCGTCGGTTAAAAGTCTAGTCATAAGTCATAACTTTCTATAGTTACCTACCCTATGAACAATTTTTACATCAAATTATATCTGATTTATTCAGGATTACATCAAATTTTATCAGTTTTGATAAAATTATATGCGAAAAATGTTCTAGTAAAATAATTACTTACATATGATTACATTTGGTTTATTTCAGATGTAATTTCATTAAATCAGGTGTAATCTTACTACTTTACATCAAACTGAATCTGAACTGTCATCATTTTCTCATATAAATTGAGGCAATTAGATAATGGTTTGATGTAATTTGATATAAGATGTGAGATTAGGGCATTTTTTCAGATTTTATCAAATTTAAAAAAATTTCATCATTTATTCCAGTTGCTAGAATTTTACATTGTACAATTTTAATTTTTTAAGGACGTACAACTGCTCAAAAAATTTAAATTTCTTCTTGAATGTGCTTCCAAAACTTGAATTTGAAATGATTTGTTTTGCTTCTTTTGATTCGAAATTATGACAATTTCAAGTTTTGTAATGTCAATTTCTCTCCACTCGAGGAAAACTATTTTTCAAAAATTCGTGTAAATTGGCCCATACTTCCTGAAGAATAATTTTGGTCCAAAAAACGTGTTTTCTCTACATGATGTCTATCAGGCCTAGAAATTTGAGAAAAGGTTGAGATTTTCCAAGTTGATTGAAAAGTAAATTATAAAAGAATTCAAGAACTCGAGTTTTAATATTTCTTGCATCAATACCTAACAATTAATTACTTATCTTTACGTAAACAGTCTGGAAAACTTGAAAAAATGATTTGAAAAATCTGCAAAAGTCGAAGAGAATCATTTTGTAGAAAAAAATTTGGCAGAATAATTTTTTCTATTTTTATGCATGTGTTACTGATGGGGAGGAGGGGGGGGGGCTTGAAAGATGATAAAAATATAAATTTTCGAAAAATCAAAAAAATATCTAAAAATTCAATTTTTGAATTCTGGCGAAGAGTGAAAAAATTTTCCACAAAAATATTCAACATTTCATAAAATTTTTGAAAATCTGACAACTAGGGCATTTCGTTTTCACTCGTCCATCTGTTTTAATTTCGAAACATTTACCAAATTGAACGTTTCAAGCATCTAATAAGTCTTCCACTTGAGTACCTTGGTAACTTACACGACGTAGCCTATTCGAACGTGATACCGGAATTTTTTTAAAACTTCATTTTCTGATTCAGCTACTTACGTTTACAACACAGACTAATAAATTCCGAGACATTAAGCTTTTAACTTTGCGAGCGCCATTCATCTCCAAGTTTCAAAGTTTCTAATTCAGATGTTCTAATCAAGTTTGCTGTAGAATTGATTCTAGTCCAGTAGCAGTAGCGGCAAAATTGCCGCGCTATGAATGCTGTATCCCGCCTTATAGAGATGTAGAACCTAGATACGTTTGTTTCAGGTATTTATTCGCGTAAACGATTCTTATACGATTACAAGTGCGCGCTTTAATCGCAAGATGTAAGAAAAAAGATTGCGGAAATAAAGTGTCGCTTTTATATACGTGCATGGTTCGAGTGAAAAACATTATTTTCCGACGGGGAGGAGGGGTCGACTCGGGTACGAATGGAATCGGTGCCGAAGACACAGAAAAAATCCAGTCTTCGTATACGCAGAAAATAGCAAAACGGCGGCGTTAATATTTAAAGCCAATGAGGTTTGAACGTATCGCCGATACATCTGTGCTCGGTTGTGTAAATGGACCATATGCGTTCACACTTTACAATAATTCATTATATACCTATAGATATAGACCTACGAAAAGTATAAAATCGGCTCAGGCGCCGGCGAGAGAGAAAAAAAGAGGAAATTTTTATCGTCGGTTGGCGTATTCTGGCGTATATGTAGGTAGGTATAGCATATACGCAGGAAGAACGTCTTTATGAAAATTGTCGTCTATGATTTAAATTTTAGGAAGGCCGTTACGGCTGAAATTTATAAGTGGTAAATTTTACTTCGGGGAAAATAGCCCGACTATTTGGTCGCAGCCTATGTGGCTATGTGGCGGTGGTATATGTTGAACTCGGGAGTTTTCTCGTTGAATAGGTAAATTTTCGTGACGTGCTCAACGTGACTGTTTTCGGTTAAAGTTTGAAAATTCGCATCCCTGGATTGTAATTAATGTCTAGCATTATCGTGGATCTTCATTTAAACGTGTTTTATGTCTGTTACTTCATAGGTTTACATAATTACACTTAACGCATCAGAAGTCTTTCGCTTTCGGTAGTTTGTGCCATGCTTAAGTTACACACGAATGCTGGCTGGTTATTTTCTCGACAGAGGTGACGTTATTTTCTAGTTCAAGTTTGCCTGGAACGTCGACTGGGGTTTTTTGCGGTGAATTTATCGAAAGCGTGAACTGAAAAGAGGGAAAGCCGAAGGAAAATACGAGATTTTGCTAAATTTCTCGTGTTATAATTTAAAATTGATGGTATTGATGTTTTAGAATAAAAAAGGCTTTGACTGAGAGCTGGAGTGGGGTTTTCAGGTCATTTCAAAATACACAATTTGATTTTTTGGTGAAAGAAAAGGCTTCTTGCAGTAAGATGTCGGCTTGCATTTTATTTGCCATAATTGTTTGTGTTTTTCCATTTTTTTCGATTATCATTCTAAATTAATTTAAAAATTCAACTTGTGATTGTAAAAAAATAACAAAAACAAGAAAACCAAATATTTTTCAAAAAAATCTCCAAGATCCACAAATTCCTAGATTTTTTTCACATTGAAGAGAATACTTCAATGTAATTTCTGTAACGAGATAAGGCATTTGAGAATATTGATCCAAAACTCAAATATTACATTCAAAATCCACCCATGAAACTTCATCCAGCAAGATTTTCAGTAAAAGCTAATCAAATTAAATTTTCTACAAAAATAGCAAAACTCGATGGACTGCATAATTTTGCTTTCAATCCGGTAATCGAACTTTTTGCGATTAATATTTCAAAAATATCTTCGATGCTGGGTCGGATTGAACGAGGAGAGGGGATGGAAGAAACAGTTCACACACAAATAATGTAAAAAATTAACTTTAGCTTGAGAAAAGCGATAGTCAAAAAATTTGGTTGAGTGGCCTTGTTTTGAGAACATTTCCTGTTTGAGGTGGAAAAATCGTAAAAATTCATCTGAGATGGAAAATTTTCAATTCCTCGTTTTCTTGCTTTGTCTCAGAACAGAAGAGAAATTTTCTCGCTTAATTGCTACCCATTCCTGGTACATTTCAATGTCAACTTGTCAATACCATATAACAAAATTTTCTAAAAACACTAAAAATGTAATGAAAACATAGTTGCTTTTTTAAAAAAAATCTGGAAAAATAAAAAAACGTACGGAATTTTGGAATTTTTACTCCAAAGCTGCTTTGCTCCGATATATGCAATCTGTGATATAAGTACATCTACATAGGTACCTAATCTTATGTGAAAGACTGGGGTCGAGAATTTCTCCTCTTTTTCAAGGCTGAAATGTTGGAAAAAATGGCGAATTTACAGCTTCTGGACACCTTTTCCTACCAAGATTTTCATCCTCGCTTCGCTTGAATTCAATGAATTTACGTACATATTTATTTCAAAATGTAAAAAAAAAGTTCATTTTAGAACCATAATTGTTTGAATACCTTTCGTTCTTCCCCCCTCACCCTTCCAGAAAAGTTTAAAAAAATTGAAGAAAAAATGTATCAACCTTTCACCCTTTATTTCAGAGATTGATCCTGGTTAAAATAGAACTAATATAAGTACATTTTCTTCTATGCGTACTTGAAAAAAATTCGCATGCCGAAAAACTAAAAAATTAAATGATTTTTTTTTGAAAAATAATAGTTAGAAATGTATTTGTTTTAAATTCGTGAATGTATTGTTTGATTTAAATACGTACTACTCAGGAATTTACAATTTCTCACCAATAAGATTTTTATCCTTGAAATTTTCTACTGAAATTATGATCACCCATTCTCTTATTCTTAGCTCATGATTTGAGTGAACTTGAAATTTTTGAAAAAAATGCTTACAAATGAAAATATTATTTGAATTTCTAATATTATCTGCCCGAAAAAGCATTCGATTGTGTCAACCATGAGAAGTTGATGGAAATCCTGAAGAAATGCAATATTGATGACAAAGACTTGTGAGTAATCCAAAATCTATACTGGAACCAAAGTGCAAACATCAAGATTGGGAATTAGTATTGGAAGAATAAAAGCAGCATAAGGGAAGGAGTGTGGCAAGGCTGCCCTCTCTTACCACAGTTGTTCAACATATGTGACCTTCCAGGAAGAAACCGACCTTCGGTCCGAAAAAAAATTAAAAAAAAAAGTTTCTCAATCAATCCAAAACAAATGATAATCATTGTTTTGGATTGATTGAGAAACTTTTATTTTAAATTTTTTTTTGGACCGAAGGTCGGTTTCTTCCTGGAAGGTCACATATACTCTGAAGAGATTAAGAAAGAAGCGTGGATTGGAAAAATGGGATTGAAGATCAAAGGAGAAAGAATAAATGAGATAAGCTACACAGATGACAAGGTAATAATCGCCGAAATAAAAGTGTAGATGCAGAGGATGATTGATTGGATAAACAGTGTAGGATTAAAATATGGAATGAAAATCAATGTAGGTAAGACTAAAGTCATGAAGTTAAAAAAAAGATGACAAAGAGGTATAGATCAAGATTGGAACACAAGAAATAGAGAACATAAACGAATTCTGGTATTTAGGAGCGCTGATAAACGGACAATCCTGAAATATTCTTGCAAAACCTGGATCATGAGTGCGGAATGTGAAAAGATTTCCTCTTTTAAAATGTGATGTTATCGAAGACTACTAAAAATCTCATGGAAAGACTACTTAACCAACAAAGTAGTTTTAGGAAGAATAGGAGAAGAACGGAAAGTCCTATGAGAAGATATCAAGAACATGGAGATGAAATACATAAACATAACGCACAAAATTTGAGAGAATGGTATCTCCATGCTAGCTGTACAGGGGAAAATACAAGGGAAAACGAGAGGAAGAAGGTGTTCAGAGCTACTAACAACAAACTCACCAGCCAACTCACCTTACAAGACCCTGAGAGATACCATCAAATGCGCAAGGACCCGACAAATATAGGCAAAGATAGAGATGCATGCAATCTCCTGTCAAGGAGACGCGACCATGACGACGACAAATATCATCTACCATTTGCCATATTCTATATTACGAGTGATGACAAGAATTGCTCTTTTGAATAACCAAGATCAATGGAGTTTTTGGCCTCTGGAGTGTTACCTATTTAATTTTGTGGCTTTCCTCATAAAGACTTACATTTCGGAATCAAATGTCCAAAAACCAGAATTTTTTGTTTTTCCTCACTAATTTTTGAAAAAATTTCATTCATGCTTTGCTCGAGCGGTAGTTACCTAATACTTTCTGTAAATAAAATAGCATGTATTTTTGGCTATTTTTCAAATACCCTGCAGTTTTTTAATTTTTCTTCTTTCGAAGTCTGTGTTCTCTTCATTTTAATTCAAGTTTACTTTTATGGGCACCCTATCAGTTTTCACCACTTCCCCTTCCCCCTTTTCAACTATTGATTAATCGAATCTATTTTTCTGATTACATGACATCGTTATCAGGGGGACGGTCTTCCTTGAAGCTTGAAGCGAAGAAATGGCACAGGCTGTGTTTTAAAGCAATTAGATGTTAAAATCATGGATACCTATGTTTTAATGATGATTTTTTAATCAAAATGTCAGATACTTGAATTTTTTCAGTTTTGATAACTTTCTGTTGAAATAATTATTATGTAGGTATTTCAGCCTTTCCCTCCAATTTTTAAAATTGCCAAGTAATTTCAATAAATTAAAAAATCATTATCTTCTACGTTTCTGTATAACATTTGAACCAGTCATTTGCAAAACAACATATAACGTCAAAGAAGTAAATTTTTCAGGGGCAACAAAAAACTTTTTCAAGCAAAATCGCTTACGTTATGGTAGAAATCAATGTCAGAAATAGAAAGAGAACGCAAAAATACACCTTTTGGGTCAAATTTTGATTTTCAAAGTGTCAACATGATTGATTTACAGCCCAATGAAGTTCATGGACTTACGTTATTTTGCAAATGACCGTCATTTTCGACCATAAAAGTTTAAAATTTCACCGGGAGAGCTTCTAAAGTTGGAAAAATATTCAGAATGATGAAATTCGACAAACCTCCGTAAAAAGTTCGATTTAACGTACAAAATGTATTTTTAAAACTCCATGAGTCCCGATCTTGGAAAAAAATTAAAAATCCGTAAAATCCCCCTACATTGAGGTAAAAAACTGAAAATTGGTAGATACCCTATTTTCGACCTCCTGAATCGATTGAAAACGGTTTTAAGACGTTTCGGAGCCACTAGAAAATTTTGGAATTTTTAGTACTGTTATGGGTATATACTACTGTAAGTCAAGCCTGCTGACTCAGCGAAAAAATGCGTCAATCGATAGAAAATTCAACATAGCATCATAATCGACAATAACAATAAAAATCTCCTACAATTCGTTTTGTTTACTTGTTTTGTAAATGACTGGTTCATTTACATTTTGTCAGACTTTAGAAAATGAAACTTTTTTACTAATACTGTAACAAATTAAATATAATTTCATTAAAATGTCAGATAGGTATTTCAATTTTTTTCCAGTTTAGACTTTTTGTTAAAATATCAAATTATGTTTATGTCTTTTTTCCATTTTTCTAATGATAAAAATTGCTAAAAAAATTTCAGTAGATATTTTTTTTTTCAAGTTTGAGTTTTATAAAAGTCTAACAAAAAATCATTATATCGATTGGTCAAAATTTTTCCAAGTTTTCAAAAAAAACCGATAAAAATATCAAAAGTTACGGGAAAAATTTTAAATTTAAGTCACAGTTTTCTGTAAAAATTTTTGTTTTCTAAATTTTGATCTCCCTTTCATAGATAAACCCCCAGCACTATACATATCCTGTAAAAAATGTTGGGAATTTCCTCAAAATTTTTAAAAAAATATCCTACTTTTGCATTTCAGATTTGATTTTTCAAACAATGCTCTTCTTTATTTTCTTTCTTATTTCGCACCTAGAAAAAATTCAGTGGGCACCCCAAGGTAAGCTCCTGAAGAAATTTCAAATAAATCAACATTTTACACTTCAAAATACTGCGGAAACCTTCATTGTTGTATAATTTGTCATCGAGAATTTCGGATTACATTTGTAATCGGTTCAAACAAATGGAATTCATCAAGTAACTTGATGATTTCCATATTCGAATTCGAAAGGTGCATTTAAATAAGGCTAATCTGTGTAATAACATAATAATGTATAATAGGTAAACGAGATTGTTAATTATTTGAACTTCATTGATTTGTTTTTGCGGTATGGTATATGGCATAGGGTAGTCGCTGTAAGCGAGCACGTATCAGTAATTTGAAGTTGTGTCTAAGTTAGTGGTGGCACGTTGAAAGATGTCCCCTCAACCGCTGTAATCCACGAGGTCTCGCAGATGGTAGTATATTGCCAGGGCGTATGGATATTATCAAGGTAGCATTAAGGACTCCCCTTGTATTTATCGGCTACAAGAAGCCAACCTAAAGCCAAGCAAGAGGATAAGCTTTTAGATTAGTCTTGCAGCTTTAACTCGTTTCTGTTATCGCTATGGGGCACAAACTTTCCAAAACACCCTCACCTTAATCAACCGCAATGATTTCCCAAACGGATATGGTTGCACATAGATTACACATAAGGAAAGTCAACTTCTATTCTAAATACGTGAGCTTGAAAATCTATTTTCGATTTACCTTTGAATAGGCGCCAGTGCACAATAACCGAGTAGTTTACCGTGCATGAAAAAAAGAAAGAAAACGTTTTTACGAGCAATATCGTTTCGCGAGGTTTTTGTTTGAAATTTAAATTTTTATTCTTCACGGTAGGTACGAACTACCTATATCAGCGTCGCGAGTAATTTTATTTTCTCGTGCTTTCGTCATCGAGAGTTGAGGTATATGTGCATTGTATAGCTTTCTTATGTGGTCTATGCTATGAAAATCGCAACCTCGACATATCGTATAGCGTTATGAAAAAGAGATTTAATGATTTTTTTTTTCTCGAAAATGCGATATTCTACGGAAGTATTTTTTCATTTTATTTTATCAAAGTGTAGCATATTTTTCCTTCTTTTGAAAGATTTTTTCCCTCGCCGATGCTTAGAAGTATTTTTCTAAAACCATAATTTTGCTGTATATTAGTTACCAAGTAAGTGCTCGCCTTATCAAAATTCAAATACTCGCCATATCCGCAAAAGCGTCTCGATCTAAGTAAGTGTATATTTCTGTTGCTTCAAAAATACACTTGCACTCTTTTCAATAATCTTCTCAAAGCGTGAAATTTTCTGCGCATAATATGATTGAAAGATAACTCATCATTAATAAAATTTTCCATCAACAGGTTGAATACCATGCAATCTGGCATTGAAAAATATCTTCTTACGAGTAAAATGAAATACCTATACGATGAGAAATGTTTTTATAATTTATATATGCCTAAAAGAAGTGTTCATCGGATGCTTTTGCGTGTTTTTGTCCGGAGTAAAATAGCTTTACTCTTCGTTTCGACGATAAATTTAATGGCTCCTTGACCCTTAATTTTGAAACGGAAATTTCCCGCCGAAATTATCTCGCGCGGGTAATTTTTTTTAAAGCAACTTTCTCGAATTTATACCAATTTAAAATTTAAATACGGTGAAGAGTGGCAATTTCATAAACAGCTTAAACTAAACGCATCATTGGTTTTAATATTGATGGTAAAAGTGTCAAGATTAACCCTTCCAAATATGGAAGTTTGAATTTTTAATGCCTGAAGTGAAATGTCCATGGAGATACTGTCTCTCTTGTATTCGGCGAGGGTAAATTTTCAACCTTGTTGGACATTTTCTTCTCGAAACTGAATTTTTTCATAAATTTATAGAGATGTCTGAAGTTTTTGGCGTGGTTTTTTATTATTCGAATGAGTGATTTTATCGAAATTATAGAATTGTCTATTTTTTATGAAAAATGAATAATATAGGCATATTTTTTAAATAGTTGTTTTATCTGATGATTAGGGATGGGTTTTTTATGTTGACATATTTTTTTTTGGTTGATTGTTGGTAGGAATATTTACAATATCTTTGCGAATCATGCGATTCCTAGTAAAATGAGCCCATGTTGTATGAGCATATTTTTGCATATTTATCGTAAAAAGCATAAAATTGGCATATTTTAGGTGATTTTACTGTTTTTTGACATTATTTTGAGCATATTTTACCAATTTCTCCGATTTTTACGACATATTTCGTAAAATCCTCGAAAATACACTTTTTCAAAGACAAAAAACTTGAAAAATTAACTTTTCGTTGAAATCTGCTCTCAAAAAAATATCAAAAAAAAACTCAAAAAAAAATCAAAAAAATAATTTTGTGTTCACAATGTTTACATATTTTATTTCACTAGATGGCGACTGTGAAAAATTGTGCACTTGTGTACCATTGTTCACATGGTACACTGCGATGTTTTTATGTTTTAAACGTACGTTTTTTTACTATTTTTTAATGAATAAATGAACTTTGCATTCTGAGTTGGTCATATTATTGTTCTCCTTCAAAAACCCCGCATTTTGATACCCATATCCCCCCCCATTTATTTAACATATTTTTGACATATTTCAGACGATAGAAAGCATATTTTATGCGCATAAAACACGATTTTTAGGCATAAAAATCCCATCCCTATTGATAATAATGATGAAGTTCAGAGGGTGCATTTGCAGTGGCCCTGTATTTTTTGAAGAGCTGATAGAGAATCCATTAATTTTTCATTTGATTTTTAGAAAAATGTACTCTCTCATTCCGAATCAATGAAAAATCACTGATAAAATTTCAGCATAGGAAAAGTCAGTGAAATTCACTGATTTTCAACGATTTTTCACTGATTTTTCAGTGAATTTCATATGAATATCACTGAGTTTTCAGTGAATTTTCACTGATTTCCAGTGATTTTCTTTCACTGACTTGCTTTAAGTGAAAAAATTTTCCACTGATTTATTACTGTGCTGCAATTTTGACTGTTTTTCAGTGATTTTTGATGAATTTCACTGATTCAGAAATGAGAGAGTAAGTCTATGCTAAAAAAAACTAACACCTTTTTTTTCCTTTTCTCATTTAAAGAAGTTAGCAAAAGGGATAAAAGCAAAAAAATTACAAAAGAGGTGTAAAAAAGAATTTTTCAAAATTTTTAGAGAAAAGAAAGGCTTTCCATCTGTTTTGATTGTAGAATTGAGAAGAAAAATTTATGAATAAAGTGTTATAAATTGAACATGGCTTTGTTCCTACTACTAAGAAGTCGAGCAAATTTACCTACAATCAGGTTTTTTCGTGAAATTTTTTAAAAATTCCAAAAGAAAGCTAAATCATCTACAAAGGTGCTTCTCTGCTTATTTTAGTAGGTATGCTGATTTGATCAATTTAAAATTTTTTTTAAACTAAAAATCAGATATTAAACTTTACAATTATTTAACCAGTTTCATTATTTTCTCATGCTGAATCGGTACTGTTTTCAGTATTTTCAGTTTCAGTGTTTTTCAGTTTTCATGAGTTTTCGCAGTTTTCAGTGGTTTTTATTGTTTTCAGTGGTTTTTTTTCGCTGTACAGTGTTCTTTAATTTTTTCGATGTTTTTTCAATGTTTTCAGTGGTTTTAAATGTTTTTATCCAATTTAATACGACATGCATACAAAATTTTTTCGAATAAAATTATATGTAATTGCATCTGGAGGTATTTCTGGATGCAATTCGATTCAATCAAATGTAACTTGATTAGATTGTACCAAATTACATCTGAACTTTTTTATTTCTCCAACGTTTCAATTCATGTAATGCAATTTTTGATAAAAATAGATTGAGACTTATTTAATCTGATCATTAGGGATGGGATTTTTATGTATGTAATAAAAATCGTGTTTTATGTGCATAATTTATGTTTTTCGCGATCAGAAGTATGTCAAAAATATTTCTAAAAATTCGACGATATGCCAAAATTCAATAAATAAGAGGGGGGCAATATGGGTATCGAAATTCAGGGCTTTTGAAGGAAAACAATAATACGACAAACTCAAAGCGGAAACTTCATTTATTCATTCAAAAAACGTAAGGAAAGTGAAACAGATGTTTAAAGAAATCATTTCATAAATTATAAAATAATTTTTTTCCCCAGGAGCAGATTTCGGCAAAAAGTTGATTTTTCAATTTTTTTTTGTCTTTGAAAAGGTATTTTTTTAGATTGATCTTGTCCTCGTTGTCGTTAGCTCTCCCATTCATCAAAATAAATAATATCAAGTTTTTCACATAGGTACAGAAATAGTTTTCCTGATTTTAGTGACTTTCATACTCGTTCAAATGGTTTCTAATTGGTGTCTAAAATCAAATTTATAATCTTAAATTACTTCATTAATATTTAGATCATTTTTTTTTGTTTTGGAAAATTTGATTTTAAATTCGAACTAAACACTAGTCAGATAATCATGAATTACCTATAAAATTATAAAAAAGTACGTATTTTCTTTCGTTCACACCTACTTTCTGTTTTCTGTTTCTCATATTTCTATCTCTAAAAACTCGCCAAGTTCACTTTTCTGCCATCTAATAACTTCGCCAACGCTTCTAATATTTCAAATATTAGGTAGACAGCCAGACACATTATTCATTCAGTTTCGTAATATCTCACGGGACACATTACCTATTAGGCTGAATATTTTACCTTTATAAACTGGAATCAATTCGTACCTAACCAAAATTCAAACGGGAATCAATTCGTATTACTTTTTTACACAACTTTACTGATAGCGATTTAGGGAGCTTTTTTATCCTTTTATTTTTGTGCCTAATTGTAATTTTAATTAATCACGAGGCGATAGAAATAAAAAATTCACTTCACGTGGAAGAAAAATCAATGAATTCATAATTAAAGGCGAATATTAGGTTTGTTCGAGCGCTCCGAAATTATGAAAAAAATCGTGAAATTCATAATTTTTTTGTTTACATTAACCAAAGGTGCGTTCTCACGAAATGCCAATGGTGTAAAATGCTCATTTTTTCATAGTAAAAATAAGTGGTTACCTATCATTATTTTCTAAAACTTAACACATCTTTTAGTGTAAAACTGATAAAAATTGAAAAGTGTCGTTTCGTGTATTACGTTTAAGCACTAATTTTATCGTCATTAAACAAATTTTGCAAGAACTTATCAATTATCATCGAAAAAATGGTAATGAAATTTTACTTGTATAAAAGTGAATGATAATGGGTGATCCTTGTTAGTGGAAAGGCACCCTAAGATTTTCTGAAAATTATGAATTTCACGATTTTTTTTTCATGATTTTTGGAGCGCTCGAACGAACCTAATACTTGGTATAAAAATAAACTCAATCCTATCCTATAGGGCTGTTGAAACTGACGTCACAATTGGACTGGTGGGAAAATTTTGAATTTTCAAAGTATTTTTTTTCTTAGCTACGAATTTTATAATTTTCACAATTGTCACAAAACTTCATTTTTTTTACAATAATTGATAAATTTATGAAAATTCCGTTAAATACGTACGAAATTAATGATTTTTTCTTTTTCCCACCAGCTCCTTATCACACTTTTTGATAAGGATGACGTAGTTTCAACAGCCCTATTATACTAAAATCCACTTTCCGAACTTTTCGAATTTTATTTTCCATGGAGGCGATCACAGTTAGCGGGCGTAAAATTTTGCCAGCGTCGAAATAAACATTGCTGGTTGCCAAATTCCATGGAAAAATTTCAAAATTTAATCTAGGAAGGTAATTTAGTAGGTAAGAAAATTATCTCAGAACCAATCAGAAGTCAGAAAAAATGAACAACTGTTGGTTAACAATGCAATTAATTTTTTTTTTTCAAATTAAAATTCGGCATGAAAGTCTGACGTCACATTTACCACTACAACTGCATATTATCAGTTGTGTACTTTTTCAAAAGGGGGAATTGCGAAAAAATTAACATTGCTTCTTATGGGAGGTCTATAGTTTTTCCAATTTTTTTCATTTCTGATGTGTGTAATTCTTTTTGTTTTTACAATTTTGACTAATTTGATAGCTTAACTCGTCAAAATTATCAAAAAATAAAAAATTCAACACATCAAAACTGAGAAAAATTGAAAAAACGATAGAACTCACATAAGAATCAATGTTAATTTTTTCGCCGTTCCCCCTTTTGAAAAAGTACACATATTGGTACATGAACTGATTTTTGCATTGTGGTGGGGCGATGACGTCAAGACTTTGATGCCGAATTGTTTCCTTTTCGAATTACTTTGCCATCAATATTCGGCTATTTATTTTTAGAAAATTTAGTCAGTTTTATGAAATAAGTAGGAATTTTAACCCAAGGTTGCGTTCAGAAATGATCAACAGTCAACAGCAGTCAACAGAGTGTTGATTTTTCTGTTGATGGAAATGAAGCCGCTGATTGGTAGTTGATAGCAAAAAGAAATGAAAAATGAGCATTTTTATGAACGCCTCTGTTGTTCCGTTGATGAAAATTTAAGCAACCAGCAATTTGTTCTGTCCTTTGTAGCCAAATTTATTTTATTTCTGCTTGATTTTCGCGCTGATAAGTGATAACAGATCGTTTTAATCATTTTAATGTATCAATGAACAAATTCGACTGTAGAAATTTTACAAAAAATGTGTAAATGGTGAAAAAGATTTTTCAAAGTTTACTTTTTATGAAATTCGAGACTCAAATTACTCAATTCTCAATTGTTTCTTGTTTATAAAATAATAGAAATTATCAACTTTTGTGTTCGTGTTATTCTTGATATTTAGGTACTTTTGGGTACATTAGCTCTGCATTGAAGTAATTGTCAAAGAAGATTAAATTATGTAAACTGATATTTAATTTATTTTACGTAAGTGAAATTGCAAGATATTTTTTATTTGCATTACTTTCAATGGTGATAAACTGATGAAGTGCAATCTTATGCACTAGCACTACATATGAAACGAAAAATATTTTATGTTATGCACAAAAATGTTTAGAAGCTTGCATTAATTACTTATTATTCATTAATTCCTTTACCAATTGCAAAAAAAAGGTTACTATTTAATCTTACTTTAAAATCAGAAAATTCAAATGCAAGTAAATTACTCTGTTGTCAACATTCGACATACTCCCCGAGTACGTCGAAGTGTTGACAGAAAATTTTGTTCTTTTAAGAAAAATCGGACTGTTGATCCCTGTTGATGATTACAAAAAATCAACAGAGTAAAATCTGAACGCGTCAACAGATCAACAGTAAACAATACAGAATATTCTGAACACTTTTTTTTGTCAACAGGCGTCAACGTGATGATTTGTTGACGCTGTTGACCATTTCTGAACACACCCTTTTGTAAGTACCGTTTTTTGTTTTTTTTTCTTAGTACCACGTACCAATTCAAAATTTAGTTTTATTGTCATGAAAAATCAATGAAAAAAAGCGAATTTCGACATTTAAAGTAAAATGATCGCGAAAAGGGTGTTTATCGGGGTATTTTGACCTGTTTAACACGAATCCGATGTTAGTTTTTTCATTCGTTCATTTTTTTTTCGTATAAAATGCTCAAAATTTGAAAAATCTGCCAAAATAACATTTCTGTAACTTTTTCCAGAATTTTTTATATCAAGGGACACGTTTTGAGGGGTTAGAATAAAAATCGGAGCTGGAGGTAATTTCATCTTACTTTCAACGGAAGTGAAGGAAATTTTCTGTTCTTTGGCACAATGTTACATCTTGTAGAGGGGTTTTGGCTGTTTCTTTGAACAAAAGAAACCCTTCCAGAAATGTTATTTTGGATGATTTTTCAAATTTTGAGCGTTTTGTACAGAAAGAAATGGCCAAACTGAATTTCGAGGATTTAATCCTGAATAATCCCTAATACTGTACAAAAAAAAAAAGTTTATGAGGTAGCGACTGCTACCTCTGCTACCTTCTGCGGGCGCGCCTTATAGGAAACCAAATTATAAATTGGTAGTTTGGGGACATTTAAAATGGAAAAGGACAAACCAGTTTTTCGAACTTTTCACAGCTGCCATACTTTTGGAAGAAAATTCGACTTTTCCTACAGATGATTCACCCCTTTGAGATCTTAGTCTCGAGAAGTTTCAGAGTTTCCAGAAAATTTTAGAATTAGTACGCTATCACTGTATTCCTAAATTTTTTCCAGGAAAATTTTTTACCAAAAAATATGGATTTTGATTTGAAGTTACAAATTTTGGAAAATGATGTAGAAGCTGAATGATTTGGGGAAAGAGTTTCCTCGAAAGAAGTAGGATATTTAGTAGGTAGGAAAAAATAGATAACAATTTCGAAGAGTTGAATATTTCTGGGGTTTTCATAAGTTTCTACTGTTACCTTTTTTTTTTAGTTCACGTCTGGCATGCCAAATGAACATTTTTCACAGGCTTGTACAGAATCGCAATAAACTTCCACAACCAAAATTTCAGCCCCAAATTGTCATGGGAGGGACGGGAGTTATAGGTTTTGAATTTCAAAAATCATCTAATATGACACCGAAAAATTCTCCATATGGCATTTAGGAGATGAATTTTATACCACGAACTACCCTCGGTATAGGTCATCTGGAGATGGGGTACCTGCCTGGATCAGCGGGTACTGCCAAAAAACCTTAAAAATCAAATCTTGGAACTTTGAATCAAAAATAAAAATTCGTGCTAAAAATTTGATCTGATGAGGAAATTATTTCTACAAAATATTACACCAAGACTGTCACAAAAAAAACTTCAGATGGCCTATGGCAAAATTAATTAGTGGTAAAAAAATACATCTTAAAACGCCATAAATTGCAGAGTGATTTCAATTTTTCTATTTCTCACAAAAACTCAAAATCACTATACCCCCATCCCATCCGAAGGATGGGCTAATCCCCTAGTTTTTTCAAATTTTCGTGTTGATGGACACCCTTTGTTGAATGGAATTGCTGTATTCATTGAGAATTCAATCTCACTTTGGGCTTTAAAATTACTGTACACAATTTTAAATTATCAATAGACTTTGATCATGTGCGAATTCGTTCATTTAATTTAAATTCAGGAACTGTTGTTTAGCATTTTTTCTTGTCGTTTGATGAGTTATTATGAAATAGTCATTTAATTTTGGTAAGGCGTTGGTAAGGTGACAAAATGATCGATTCGAATCTTTCAAGAACGAATGTTTGAAATTGTGTAAGTACAATTTTGAACCCAAAATGAATGCAGCCCAAAGTTGTTTATTTGAGTAGCAAATTTTTCATTTTTTGTTCTATGTCATAAATTAATTTGTAGATTAATTTAAGAATAATGCATTTTATCAAAGTATTGGAATAACGTACTGCCTACGAGAAATACTTTTCCTATTAAAAGTATATGTTGGTGTGATTTCGTCGCCAGCCTCTGCCTACAAAAGCAGTAAATAAACAGGACAATAATTCCAACCAACACAAAACCCATACGAATCCCAGAACCATTAAGGTGTTTGGTTACAACTACGAAAGGTTATTCGGTGTTTGACCTATCCGCCTTTACATTGTAGCGAAAATTCCGTAGTAATGATCAGTCGATCTGTCTGCGGTTTCAAATTGCCACTTCGGTAAGAAGTTAATTAAACAGCAGACGATTGCCTTATGATGAAAGTCTTTAAAAAGCTTTTAAATTTGTCTAGACTAAATAAATCGTACACTTTTGATGATGATTATACAAAAACAGTTTTCGCAAGCAAGGATGGAAAATTTTCATTAGATGAAAATTTCGGGAAACATATTTTCAAAATTAATTAAACAAATTGCTTTCTTCGCCTTTCATCTCCAAATTATGTACAATTCTAAGTATGTACCTACACCAATTCTGAAATAGGTATGCAAAAAAGTGATTTCACTAAGGAAATAGGTACTGTTTAATATGGTGAAAGTATTAGGTACTGGAACATCTACGTAGATAATTAAGTTAGTAATTGGAGCTTTTATCCAATTTCTGTTTTCACATATTTCCAATTCTAAAAGATTCAGAAATTTGAAAAAATACGAATTTTTTAATCAGAAATGAAGAAATATCGTTAAAATATTCTTAAATTCCACAAAATATCAAGTACATTGAAGTATTCGTCTGTCTTAAGATTACAATTCCTAATTTCCAACTTATTTCGCTATTTAATTCCAAAGATGAAATAATTTTTACCTTGAATGGTGACACCGAGCAGTAACATTATTCGAATGACAATCTTCCCTTCCATACCGCCTTGGCTTTTTTTTCTGTTTCCACCGTGTACCTGAAAGTAAAAAAAGTTTTATTATTCGCAATTGTCGTAACGAAACTGCGAAAAAAAAAACAAAGACCGCATTTTCTTCTAAATACAAAGCTGTTTTGTTGAAAAAATAAGAAGAATATACTTCTATAAAAAATAAGTTAAAAAGTTGGCAGCGGAATTTCACGCAATCCTGGGTGATTATGTTGTCAGTTATAGAGGAAAATCTGTATCAAATTTTACCTTCCTGTTAAATACTACATCGATATGGTTACTTTGAAAAAGTTTTCGTCGCTTGTACTCGTAAATACGCGCACCCAATTAACGCCTGCTCTCAATGCGGATATAACTAAAGTTTATTTTTTTGACACTTCATTTTAACCTCGACGTAAAAATTCAAATTATCGTCAATTTATTGCTTTTCGAAAGATTGTTTATGTTTGGGGAAGGTATCTATTTAAATACAGGTTTTTTTTGTTTTCATTTTTTTTCACGTGGTGATAGAATGATAGACGGTGGTATATTTTAGTACCCTTATGTAATGTGAACGACCATAATGCATAGGTATTGGATATACGGATACATCTGTATTCGATTCTCGATTCTCGATTCTCCCTTCTTTTTTGAACACGAATAGGTAGTATGCTTTTGGACTGGAGAATTATTTTTATAATTTTGGCGAGAACACGTGAGAACAAAATTGAGCGAATAAAGTTCGCTGGCAAAGTACTCGCACCTATTTATTTACTGAAATATCATGGTGTGATATATTCATAAACATTTTGTAATTTTTTCATTTAAATATCAGATTTTAAGACATTTTTGAACTGAGTATCCGCTTTCTGGAAAACCTGAAAAAGTCAGGGAATTTAGAAATTTCCGCTGGAATTTTTAGTCAGGTCTCAGTTGTACAAAAAAAGGCTTCCGCGAGGGATTTCTGTGAAAATTGATTTTATGATTGATTCTTATTCTAGACACTAAAACAAATAAATTTCGCTTGGATGCCTATTTTCTCTCTCCTCTTTTCCCAGGGTCCACCCCAACATTTCAAACGTGTGTACCGCCTAATCTATGGGTCGTAATGAAAACATGTTCAAACAAAAGTTGTTCCTCAACACCTAATGTACATTTTCATTCCTCATCAAAATTCATTTTAGAGCAACTCCTGTCGCCCAAATTTGGAAATGAAAAGTTTTTTGAGAAAATTTCAAAATCACGTTTTCTTTATTTTCAGCGAAAAGTTTCGGAGATACTGGAAAATTTGTAATCGCCAAAAGTATTCAGAAGTGAATTTCCTTTCCAATGAGCTTTATCACGACCATTTTCACCAACTTCCCGACAGAGTGGACCTCTCCCCCTCCCCTTATCTCAAAAGTTAGACCCTGCTCGTTTTATCACGATTTTTTTGTCCTCGCTTCGCTCGGGCCAAATTCTACTATTCCTTAATATGTGTAAGTTTTTTTATTTGGCATTTAAGCATATTAAACAAAAAAATTGATACTTCAATGCATGTTTTTGTCCATTTAAATTATGAATTTTTGGGTTTCAAACATAGTTTTCCCAGAAAATGTTGTCCATGTTTCCATCGGGCTGGACGAATTTTTCTCCTCAAAAAAGATTGGATAGAAAATTATCTAGTATGTTTCTTTGAAATTAGAATAAGGAATTGAAAAAAGTCCTCGTGTTCCTAATGCAGTAGCATTCTCGGAATATATAAAAGGGCCAATTTATGTTTTTTAAAAGAATTTTTCAAAAAAAAAATCGCCCTTGCTTCACTTAGGGCATCAATACTAAAAAATTTTAAATCTTGGTAAATGTTTTAAGGCAGAAGATTTTCAAAAAGTTGTACGCTTCATCGTTACGATTTTCAGTTTCTATACTTAATATGAATCTAGATTTTAGAAAATTCTTTCAAAAGAACGCATTATTTTTGATTCTTTTTCGCACAAACCATTGAGAAAATAAAAAAAACTGACATGAATGATTTCACCTCCTCTTTAGAATCTTTTATCATTTCAAA
Organism: Pseudococcus viburni; assembly: GCA_033439095.1. NCBI lineage: Eukaryota > Metazoa > Arthropoda > Insecta > Hemiptera > Pseudococcidae > Pseudococcus > Pseudococcus viburni. The sequence goes on from JAVBJF010000142.1 coordinate 438,154, forward strand.
AGACGTCATTCTTACTAAAATAAAAATTCAGTCATGAAAAATTTATATTTCTTAGTTTTATAAATCTGCGAGACACTCAAAAATTTATTTAAAACCTGTGTTGTTTGGAAACAACGTGCGGATGCCCTTGATTATCATCACATGACGGAATTTCAACCCCTCCCCTCCCATTTTCATAAAATATCATGTGTACAAATCTAGAAAAATTGGAGAAAATTGTCTGGAAAACCTGGAAAAGTCAGGGAAAATCATTTCTAAAATATCGTGGACACCCTGTTGATTCTTTTTTACGTTTTTAATGTTAGGTATTTTATCGAAATTTCTCAATCGATTTTTTATATAAATCTAGGATTATGATTCATTTTTTATGTTTATTTTACTTTTTTAAAATAAGTATCGAGATTTTCAATTTTGATCATGGTTGTAAAAATTTCAATTATTTCGTTCTATTTTCTGCCAAAATGAGTCTGTTTACGATTTTATCGAAAAAAAACTGTTTTTTCCCTTCCTGTCATTTTTTATCGGTGAATCGTTTAAAAATATGGTAAAAATTTCAATCCAACTTAATTTTGATATTTTTCGATCTCCTTGTATGAATTTTGAAAAAAAAAAATCCTCTGTAATTTTTGGAAATTGGGAAGTTGATTTTCACCAATTTGTTATGAAAATCCAAGCTTATTTTTGAAACTTTTTCTTATGAATTATGAGAGGAAAATGGTTCATTACATATTCTTGTATTCGGGGGGGGGGGGGAGAGAACTTTGTTACAAATTTGGCGCAAGGCAGACATTCAAATACATTGAACTGCATATTTCAAATCGATTTCACGCAATTTTTCTAAAAGTTCAACGGCTTAAATTTCGATTCTACACCAGTTAAACGTTTAATAATTCAGATACTTTTTGTTTACTCGTTCTTTTACAACATCCAGCAACGTTTTTATCAGATACAACTCGAATAAGGCTAATATAAAATTTATGACGAAATTTGTTTCGAAAAATGTCTCTCAATTATTTCAAAAACTACCCGTATAAAACATTTAGAGCGAAACGAAAAGTTTAGATAAAATAATTCTATAAGTATAAGTAAATGTTATTGCTTGAATTTTATATCCAGTTAGGTAAAGGTACCTAATACGCGTCGCAGATATACCGAGTAATTTGAAGATTTCATTTGTGCGGAAAAATAGCCACCTTCGCCGCCACCATCATAGGTACCCAACTACCCAACGTAAAAATGAGCAGTTGACATCGTCACGTTGAAGGAACGTGCGAAGAAAGTTACGTGTAAAATAGGAAACTTTCAGCCAACGTAAAATTGTGTGTAAGAATAAAAAAATTTTCAAATGCAAAATATTCGCAACTTTAAACGCCCGAGTTTCAACCACGTAGAGCTTAGTTTTTCGAAAGTTTGAAAAACGATTTTAAATTGTTCGGAAATTTATAAAAATATCGCAACTTATGGTAATTCGAAGTTTAGAGAAAATGTCTTGTTTTTTCTTGTTAGGCTCGAATTGGCATGTAAATGTTATTCTAGCGATGAAATTACCGCGTCGGATGATTAAACACCGTGGTAACTTTCCCGATCGTTTATTTTATTACGAAATGGCGATGGCGGTAGACTTTGCTTTACGAAATTTTAATGAAAATTTAGTAAGTATTCGAGTAATTTGCATACCTGCTTTTGCGAAATAAATATCGAAGTAGAACCTCGATTTGGTGATTTTCAAGTGCCAGCGATTTGTATTTTTAGAAAAAGTATTGAAAGAATTTTACGATGAATTTTTTTTGGAATTTTGTAATTTGAGGTAGGCAAATGAGTTACAAGGTTATCGAAGAGATTGAGTATTTGTTTTTTCATTAAATGCAATTTCTAGTTCAATTTCTTCTTCAACTTTTGAAACTTTAAAGTTTTGAGAAAAAAACTCAAGATTTCAGTTTGTTTGGACATTTTTTTCTGAAAAAAATTCAAAATTTATAAATCTCGAAATTTTTTATCAGTGGAAGAGCTTGAAAAATTAACGTGTTTCAATTTTCCAAATTCTGAAGCACTCGTGAAGATAAATTTTCTCAAAGCTCCACTTTCAATAAAAGGCAGCAAAATTATAGAATTTTTATGCCCAGTTATTGATTTCTGAAACATCTTTTGGCAATTAAATTAAAATTGATCATAAATTTACTAAAATTTGAAGTCTTTTGAATCCAACTAAACGTGGTAGTGGTTTTTATTTAAATTGAAGAAGAAAAATATCAAAAAATCCTTTGTGGTAAGAAGCAATTAGTTTAAGAAGTTATATTAAAATTATTTGTGTCTATCTCGAGGGGCGACAGGAGGAGGGAGAAGGAGAAGGGTGGTTGAGCCGAATTGAATGAAAATTTAAATTGTTAAAATAGAAATTTAATGACAGATTGTTGATTTCAATTCGACTGTCCCATTTATTTGGTGTAAAGATCTTGTTTTTAAAATTTACGTGTTCATTTAGTCATCACAAATTTTTAAAAATAGAAAACCAAAAAATTTTTAAAACATATTTTTCCTGCCCTTCTTGTGAATTTTATGTTCGTTATTGGTCAGTTACCCATTTTAAAGATTTTTTACTGACACAGTTCATTTAATTTCTTTATTGAAAAAATTTAATTTTTCGAACAAAAAATAAAAGTCTAATATTCAGAAAAATCTGTACTTATATGGTAGGTACTGGACTTCAGCATTTTATAAAATATTTTTTAAAAACATTATGAGTGAAAATACATATTTACTAAATCGTGATTAACATCGTGATTTTCGAGAAAGAATTTCAAAAAATTCCTGTTCGGATTTTGGTTGGTCAAAATTGAAATTCTTGACTCCAGATATGTAGAAGGAAATCAAGGGGAGGGGGTCATATTTCGATTTTGAGCGAGGAAAAGGTTGTTTTTAAGTTCAATTTCCACCTTTGAAAAATTCAGTACGTTATAGATTAGGTGAAAAATTACAAATTGCTTCACCAGGGTTGTAAAAACAAAATTTTTGGATTTTCGTTTCATAAGGTTTTCGTTTTCTGATTTTGAAAAATGTTATCCCTTTATTTGCTTTCTTTTTTTGAAATACCCAAAAAACTAAATGTTTTTACTTTTTTATTTGTGTTTTTTGTTTGAATGCCAGTGTTTTTTTTGAATGATGACTTTTTTAAAAAACAGAAAAAAGAACGAAAATTGGGGAAATTATCGAAAAATATTTTTTTCTATGTGTTTTTGGAAAAAATACCACGCACCATTTTTAATGAAAATTGTTATTTTTGAGAAAAAAATGTCCAAAAACTGCTTTCTCGTGTTTTATTGTGTAGGTAATGCATTTTTTTATTTAAAAAAAAAGGAAAAGGACAATCTTTTGAAAATTTACTTTGTTATTTTTTTCTGTTTTAATGAAGAAATTCATTATTTTTGAAAGAATTTAATTCCAAACAAAAAGAGTAAGTACTTTTTTTTTTTTATTTATTCATAACAGTTTTCATCAAGAATGACGAATTTCCTTTTAAAACCAGGAGAAAAATTATAATTCTATTTATAAAAATTATTTTAAAAGTTATCTCAAACGTACCTTCATTTCTCTGTGGCAAAATTTAAAAGGGAAAAGCATGTTCAAGAAGTGATGCACTTCTTTCAAAAGTTTTCTTAGAAAAATCTCATTTCTTGGTCTCCAAGTAGGTACTTCTTTGATTCTATTTTAAAGCCAAACACATGAAAATTATGTGCTAAATTTCTGCCTAATTTTGAGTTTTTAAAACACAAATCAGGAATTACTTTTTGTCTCGCGAGATTCATTTGTTCGCGACTTTCAATTAAAACTTTAAAATGGCGAATTTAAAAATGGGTAATAAATAATCAAATAATGAAAAAACCAACGTCATATTCCTATTGCAGAGATCAAAATACCATTTGAGCTAAAAATGTATTTTTTCACTCGAGATTTCTCAAATTTTGACGGTTTTATTCGGGAAGAAATGGACAAAATAAAAAACCAAAGCAATAGTCGAGTTTAGTAGGTCGAAATACGCTGGAAAATTCTTTTCACTGCAATTTTATTCAAGTTTCTAAAAGAAAAATCATAACTTCAATCATTAAAATATTTTTTGAGGAATCTTAAAATAATATTCATGATCCTGTAGGCCGTAAGTGATATCTACTCGTTTAAATGTTATTGAAAATCTAAGAAAAAAACAGTTGTTTATACTTACCTAATTTTATTGGTAAATACCACTGTGAATTTTATTACAAAAAAAAAAAGAATTTCTGTAAAAGTTTATTCAAGTAGAAGATTATTTGTCATTTGTTTTAGGCTCATCTTTTTAAAATAAAATGTGAATTTCATTAATTAATTTTATATGCTGGAATTAAAAAAAATTTTAATGCAAAAAATTTTAGAAAAAAATTATTACTAGGCACTTTATAATATTAAAAAAAAATCTATTGATAAATTTCAAAAGTCTATCTACTGATTTGACTATTTTTGAAAACCCGAATTATGATGTTACATCAACTTGAAAAAAAAATGGAGTTGGTAAAAAACTGAATAAAAAATCACCTCGATAAATATTTATGATCAACAATTAAATGAGCTACCAAATGTCTAAATATATTCGATTGTGAAAAACACGTGATACCTATACCACGTGCTCAAAACATGATTCAATAATAAAGTTTGATTACTTACGTCGCAAAAAAAAATATTTAAAATATTTATTTTTAATTTTCTCTCGAAGGAAAACACACAGAAAAGCACTCGTATTGTTATTTTAAATATTCAAATTATATAATACGAACTGAGAGCATCATTAGTCAGCAATTATGGCTCAACGAAGAACTTGGTTTAAAATATTAATTATTTTAAGTGAAAATTTTTATCACTCGAACAGAGGAAGGATACGAAAAATACGAATTTTCCGGCTCGGTTTAAATTTTTGTCACAATGGTTAATCCTTTTTAATTACACGAGATAATTTTCATTTCGGTTCTCATTATATAAATTATAATACGTAAATGGACGAAGGAGACTGAAAATTGGACAAAATTTTGGTAGATAGCAGGTAGACCGGGTAGACACGTATTCGAAATTGAAAATAATTTATTTTTCTCAATGCTTACTTCGGTTATTAATCCATGGCGTAATGTTATTTCATAAACGTTAGGTCAGTGTACGTAACGAAACACGTAAAACGCAGACGGGAAAATGTTTCGCGTTTTGGCACCGTTTCACGCGAAAGAATTCCAGTCACTAACTGAAAACTTTGGGGTTGTCTAACTCGACTGTTAAAATTTCCCCTCGGCATTACCTCCCCATCCAAATTTGATATTACCCACTAATCTGCGCAGTCATCCGGACAATTCGTTTGTCCGTCAAATCTCCACCCCCGAGATTACCTTTAATTCTTACGTCCATCCTTGTATTACTATCAAGGGGAAGGTAATTTCAGGGTAAAAACAAGGAAAAGTGCCCGTTACCCGACGAAATTAATTTTTAAACTTTCTCCTTTTTTTTTTACGCGCCCGGCGCAGTGAAAATAAGTGAAACAAATTTATTTTAAAAAGTATGTACAAAGGTTGCTTTTGACGTTAATTATTACCTACTAATTACTTTTTTCTGATATGTCTGATGATTTGAATAGAAAAAATTACCTAACCGAGATGGGGAAGACTTTGCTTCGCGGTGAGAGTAACTTTTTTGACAGTTTCAAATTTCTTAACAATAACAGAAATTAAATAAACAATGCGAATGCGAAGTTTTAGTTTATAGTAATTAAAAAAATTTAATGTTAGGAGGGAAAACTTGGAAATACCAAATTCTATAGTTTTCTTTTCCTTAATTTTTTTTTCTGACTTCTTCGTCAACAATCGAGAAGGGTGAAATGTGAACATCATTTATAGACGCAGACGCCCAGATTTGGTGTCAAATAACAGATTTGATATTGAATAACATACATATGTGTACTAACCCCTTTTAATTACCATCAATAATAAAGCGATAACAATTTGTACCGTATAAATTCAATGTAAACGGTTGAATTAATATTTCAGACTTTATTGTCGTTTATTGAATGCGGAAGGGACAAAGGGTAAAACTTGCTTTTTTCGTGCAACACGCGATAGTTTCCCTCATAATAATTATATCGCTTATACTCTTAACACCTATATCCGGACGTATTGTGAAACTCTTGTGTAAATGTGGATTTTGTTCGTATCAAATTTTGATTAATATTTAATTATCTATGTTTTTTTTTTCTTAAATAGTCTTTCAAGTGTTTTTCTTCGAGTTGTGAAACGAAATCGTGTAATGAAAGAATTTTATTGACATATTACTGTTTTCTAATTCCATGGAGCACTGACTAGACTATATCAAAATTTCACGATATAAATATGTACTTACGTTATAGTAGATCGAATTTTTATGGAACTGCTTGAGGTGAATATTCAAAACGAGGGAGGAGGGTTGTTTTAAAAAACAGCTATTGTCAAAAATTACAAAAAAATTATCGTATTTTTCAACATTCGAAAAAATTATTTACATTTTCTAAAAATGATGTAAATTTGTATCAAATTTTCACTTTCCATTTATATGTATGTTATTTTGCTCTTCTGTAAAATAAATTTTTTTAACTGTGGTTGTTTCAATGAGGCAGCTTTCCAAATAAGGAAGTTGGCAGTTAGGTATTCAATATTAAAAACGGGACATTTATGTAGATAAAGTTTTGCTGGATTTATTTTATTTTTAAATGTTTCATAGAATTAAAAAAAAAATTGGGACTCGGAGTAGCTGAACTTTGGTGGCAAAATTGCAAATTTAAGAAAAATTGAAAACAAACCATTATCAGCGATTTACTTTACTGTTATCTACCAATCAGAAACGACATTCGCCGAGATGCTATGATCGCATCCTCATCTTACTTGGGGTTTTTCCAAGTTTGGAAAAAAATCAAGTGATATTTTCGAAAATTTCCATCACGTTCAAAATATCTTCTCTATTTTTTTTTTTCAACTCTTGGAATTTTTCTCAATTACATACCTACTTATTTGTGTTTTTCAATCATAAATTTTTCAACTTTGAAACTTTTCCTAAAAAATTTATTTTATTCAATATGGAACTTTTCTTCAAAATTTTCTCAACTCTAAAATTTTTCTCTATTTTTTTATCTTGAAATTTTTTCAAATCTGTTTACTTCTCTATAATTTCCTACAATTCTATAATTATTTAGAAAAAAAAATTCTAACCCTAAAACTCTTCCAAAAATTTTTCTAACCCTAATTTTTTTCTCAAAATGGTTTCTTGATCTCCTAAAGCACCTATATGAAGAGTTTCATCATCAAATTTAGAAAAAAAATTCATCCAAAGTGTTGAAAATTTTTATAGAATTTAAAATTATTTTTAAAAATTCTAAATTGGTATTTTGTAAAAGATTATTATAAGTTTTAAATTGGAAAGAAGTTTTATTTTCACAAAAATCAAAAAAATATAAATATGAGAAAAATTGAGGAAAATTTTAGGTTGAAAAAATTCTGAGAAAAAAATATCTAGTTGAAAAAAATATTGAAATAAAAAAAAATCTTGAGAAATAATTTAAAGTTGAAAAAAATTAGAGAAAAATCTTGAAGTTGAACAAGGTCTGTAAAATATTATTACCAGTTTAGTCGTAAAAATTTACTGTTGCAAACAATTTTAGGGTTGGAAAAAATTTTTTAGTTTGAGAAAAAATGTCGGGTTCAAAAAAACTTTGGAAAAAAATTTTAAGTTTGAAAAAATAAAATTTGCAGAAAAGATTTCAAGGTTGGAAAAAATTTTGGAAACAATCAAAAAAACAGTCCAATTATTATAATTCAATTTTTATCTACTAATATAAGTAAATGTTCGATTGTTTTAAGTTTGAAAAACTGTCAAATTTGATAACAATAAAATTTTATTGGATTTACTTAATTTTAGATTAAATTTGATAAAATATGTAAAAAATGTTATAAATATTAAGCCTGTTTTTTTTTTTATGTTTTCACCACCGAGGAGGGGAGAAAAGTGGAAATTTTATTCTGGATTTCTCGGGGAAAACGAGAAGCGCATAATTTCTTGTTCTGGGGCTCGCTCTCACTGGCTCAGATTATTTTATTAGTTATCAATTGAAGTACTTATACATATGTTGAGATATTTTCGCCATATTTTTATTCATTGAATTTTTTAATTTGATTTCTTATTAAATTATCTAGTGGTGGTTTATTTGGATTGTCTTGATGTATTCAATCTTCAAACTGGTAATTTTTTTCTTTCAAATTGCGCATCTTTTTGAAAAAAAAACTTTGAATATTGAATAAATTGAACGTGTCACAGCAAAAAGAACATATAGAAAAAATGGCGTTTTTGGGAAATCGCGATTGAAGTTTGAGTATACTTTTTTAAATACTAAATTAAGGAATTGAGCTGGGGAAAAAATTTTACCTTAAAATGTCATCTTTTTGCTACAAGAAAACAGCTCGCCCATCACTTGATATATTTTCTATTTTTTTCTATATTGAAAACAAAAGGTTGAGTTATATGTCCTTTTTGTTGTGACAAAATTTCATTTCGACCCTTCTACGTTTGATGACGTGTTGAAGAGAATGAAAAAAGGAACATTTTCGTGAAAAAATTTCAAATTATCTCTTCAGAGAGCGGATATATCGCACTTTGAAAAATTACAACTTTTTTTTCATTTTCTTGGTTACAAAAAAATGCTAAAAATACATTTTGGACGAATTTTATTATTTTTTCAAATTTATGACGAAAACCTAACTAAAAAAATACTTCATTAAAATTTTAAAATTTTACAATCATCTGCACAATGAAAAAATTAAACATGACGCAAATTCTCGAAAATCAAACATGTAACTAATGTAGGTACTGAAATTGCGAACTTTACATTTTAAAAACGCCATAACTCTTCGAGGAAAACATATTGGAAGGTGGGAGTTGGCTCATTGGATAGAGAAAACTTCAGAGAATACGAATCGCTCGTCGCATCAAAAAGGACATATGCTGAGTTATGCCCTTTTTGTTGTGACACATTCAATTGGCATGTATGTGTAGATTAGATGTGCTATCCTTCAAACACAAATTTCTCCAATTGCTAAAATTGGCTCGTAAAATGTTAAAACAAAAAGGACATTTTTTATTTTTTGAAAACAGTTTTTCAAAAAATTTTCGATTTTGCTTCGCTTAGATAATATTTTTGTCTTCCATTCACGTAGGTAAAATAGGTATCTCTGTACTATTTCAGGAAATCTTTTCGAAAAACTATATTTTAGATTTAGATTTTTTATTGAACAAACCTCGTTTTGTTTTAGTTTTTGATATACTTCCGGGTATTTTAAACCCTTTTTTGAAAATTTGTTTAGAAAATTCGTGTACATTTCCCGTCTTGAAACTGTCATCTGGATTCGTGCCTGAAAAAATCTGTAAATTTTCCCAAGGGAAGTTTGATGTCTTAGTAATGTCTCAAAAGTTTTGTTTTCGATTTGTTTGAACATACATAATTACCTACTTAAGATCATCATAAGTAAGCAAAAAAAAATGTAAATGAGCTAGTGTTCATCATAGTTTTTTAATATTATCAAATTTCGTTCAAAAATTTGAAAATTGACCTTCAACTTCGTCTGTGCGATGTGCCAAATATCCTTCATTCGATTAAACTTCCATTATGTTGTACATTTTAAATTTTCCAGCCGAAATGCCGAAAAGTACAATATAATGACAAAAGAATTTTTTATTTTTTCCTCAAGGCTTAAAACGATTTAAAATTGTGATAAATTTGCCGGAAAATCAATACCTACTCAACACTAAACAGCAAAACAGCTACATAAATTTGCCAAAAATTCGAGAAATTAACCTTGCTTAGTTGAAATGTTTTCGAGTTTGGAAATTTTCAACTTTTTTCGAACGCCTGTGGAAAAATTTTTTATGGAATAAAAATTTAGGTGTGTATGAAACCATCACCTACCCACGTAAAAATTCTCACTTGTCGTTTTCAGAATGAAATATTTTCAGAAATGTCGCAATGTTTCGCAATCTCATATAAAATTCTTTCCATTCTGCACGGTTATTCGTTAGGTACTTGAAGCAATCGGTGTGTTGGTAAAATTCCAATTGATCAAATAAATACGTAGGTTGTTGGTTAGGACTTTGTTACCCGCGTAGTGTGTACTTACTTAGCTATTTTGTTAATGAGTTGTGAAAAATGAACGACTATTTTATGGAGTGTCTATTTACAACTAACGAATCGAACTGAAAACCATAGGTATACGTATCGATTTCTTAACACGACTAATTTGCAATTAACGAAAAGTGATTGTGATTTTCCTTAAGTTGGACAAGGTCCTCAAACATACGTGTAGGTACGTACAGGGGGGGAAAACGTGAGTATTTTTACATTATACGATGTATAGGAAAACGTAGGGTAGAATTTCAAGCCCTTTAAGATAAAATTGGCTATAAAACGGGGCTTACACATTTCCCGGAGCGAATGAAAATATTAAACTTTAATGTAAGCCGTTTTATTACCTCTGGGGGACGTTAAGACCGTTAAAACTAACCAGAAGGATGAATCATGAAGAAGGGCGGGCAATTACTGTTATGAATAACGGAATAATTAGCGGTAAATACGACACCTATGCTAGTTTGTTCTCGGCTGATAATTTACTTACCGAGTAACATCTATTTTGTACATTAACTTCATTAAAAGGCGAGTATTTGTGCGTCTTCGCATACTTTTAATCAAGGTAAATTTATCGTTGACGTTTCGATTGTATAATTAAATTAAGTAAAAATTTCTCGCACCATTTTGCCCACGTATTTTATTTCCTCCTGTACGGAAATGCGAAAGGCGAAACGCTGTGATCTTGGTCATTGCGGACGGATATCGATTCGAACAGATTCTTATCTTTTTTCCCTGCTATTTACCGTCTCACGAAGGCCAAATCCCTAGCGGTTTGGCGAAAATATTTTCTAATCTTATATTACTTACCGAAAAACGGGGGTTCGTTTTCATATAAGACCATAGATTAATGGTATGCAATTCAAATGACGACGTTTTCTTTTCACGTTGCGTTTTCTATTTAGGTTTTTTCTTTACCCTCGCGTTGGACGTTGCGATGGAATGTTTTGTTATGTCTGATTTGTTCGGGTGTATGAAACAACGAAATAGAAAGTGGTTGAAAACGATTCCGATGTATGAAATTCGAAGAAAATTGGTTTTCGAGAAATTTTCTCGGTACTTGTGAAAGTTCTAGGTTAATCTGAGTGGTTAATGAAAGATCGAGAAGTGATGATAATAATATTGAATTAGTAGGTCTAGGTACATATATGCTGTTTTACAATTTGAAAATGCATGTTTGAAAGTTGCTTGTTGCAAGTCAGTTTTATGGGAATATGGTGTGCCAAAATTTTAAGGTCGAAATGAGAAATTTCTTGAGTAGAATTTTAAGAAAATCTGAAATTTTTCGCTCATTTTTGCACGTCAGAGGCAGTTTTTTTTTAATTCTTATCTGTGATGAGTATTTTCAAAAAATTAGAGATGATTGCAATTTTGACAGAAAAAATTATTTTTTTGCAAAAAGAGTGCAACAAATTGAATTTTTATGAACCTTTTATCATTTTTTCATACTTGCCTAAGTCTGAGAATTTTGGTGATTTTTATGAAATTTTGAAAATGTCGAAGTTTGTATGTATTATTTCGTGGATTTTCCACAATTTCATCAAATCTTAATCGCTGAAAGATAAAAAAAAGATCATTGTTGTACCCCCCCCCCCCTCCCCTAAATGAAATCAGGAATCTGTAGGAAAAAAAAACTGTAAGTAAGTAATTTTTTATTTTAATTTACCGATTTTTCGTTGAGAATTTGAGATGAGGAAAGAAAGAAATTTTTTCCATCTCTTAACTACCTACGTCGGTCGTAAGTGTTTGTAGGGCTCTCAATTTGGATACACAAGTGAACGCGTCAAGTATGAAAAAGCTTTAAAATAAACAATAATATTACCAATTTCGAATTTGGAAGGATAGTTTTTTTTCAATTTGAAAGGAGTTTCCAATCACAGATCACTCGAATTAACTTATGAAGCGAAAGCATAAAAGTTCTATGTGTGATAAGGACGTACATTTCCAGTTGATTTTTTTTATTCAACAAAAAATTGAGAATTTTTTGTCTTTGTTTTCTTGGACTAAATGAGAGAAATATACAAAATTAGTCGAGAAATAAATAATCCAAAATCGTGAAAATTTTTAAAAAATGTTCAATTTTTAGTGCAGACTTCTTATCGTTATTATCTTACTTTAGAAGAAATTTTACCAATTATACAAATTTTATCCTCCTCTCCTGTCCACATGAGAAAATATAAATGGAGGTTAAGGTTTACTTGAATTTTCAAAAAGTTGAATGAAAAAATCATTGAAAACTGAACAAAATTTCTTATAAAAATGGGTTCTTCTCAATACAGTCCCATTTGAAAAAAACTTGAAAATGTTTACCCCCCCCCCACTGGCCCCTTGAGAAAAAATACGAAGGACCATGACTTTGAAAATTTTATTTCTTTATGTCATTAATCTCTTGTTTTATTAGGAAAGAATATGTTTTTTTTTTAAATCATCTTCTATCAGCGACTACTACACTGAAAAATTTAATTGCATGCAAAGGATTCGAATAAACTCGCGCGAGGAATTCGCAGATACCACCCACCTTCCTCTTCGGTGATATCTACTTCCCAGTCCATTTTAAAAATTTGAGGCTACGTGTATCACACAGACATAAACCCGTTAAGCTCCCTTCCCCTTAATACCAGGATTTCTTCTAAACCCCAGATTTGTATTGTTTTTTTTTTCATTTATTTGGGTAATTCTTTTATTGTAGTTTACGTTTTTTCTTCGGTGATAGAACAGCAGTTCTGAAGATTTAGGGAAGATCAGAATGCATTCATGCAGTTAATTTCATATTTCCCGCGATGGAATTTCTCAACCCCTGCGTATGTGCAAGGTGATCCCGCTTTTTCGTTGGCGTTAATAAAATTGCATAACCGGTTTGCCGTAAATATTGTCATTGGTTTTTCGCATCTTCGATGAATCGATGTTCCTCACTCTCCATCACCCGGAACGAAGGTTGTTCAGCTGTGTAATCTCTTAGTGTGTGGATATCACGTTATCATTTGATCCTTTTGAGTATTTTGAACCTTTTTTTTTTAGTCGTATCTCATATATTTTCCATGCAACAAGAATCCAAGTTACAAATGAAAAATTAATTTGAAAAAAAATTTTTAAAAGGCTGGAGTCAAAAATGTGTTTTGAAATGATTTTAATTTGAAAAAAATTGTGAATTTTCAAATTGGGGAAATGTTGATAAATTTGTAAAATTCCAAATAAGCAAAAAATTACGAAGTTGAGAAAATGCTTGAGTAGATTGAATTTGAAAAGTATTTTGAGAAAATTCAAACTTGAAAAGAATTTTTAGAGAATCTGAACTTGGAAAAAACGTTTAGGATTTTCAAATTATGAAAAATTCGTAGAGAAATTGTTAAAATTGAAACAGGTATTGCATTTGAAAACAATTTTGAACAAATGAATGTGGGATGTGGGATAATTTTAAAGTTGAAATTAATTTTAGAAATATTCAAACAGAAAATTTTTTTGAAAAAATTATGGAAATTTGAATATGAAAAAAATACGTGGTTACTTATACATTTTGGCGTTGAATTCTAGATGCAAATTGGGTAACTTGGACTTCGATATTTTTCTCAAATTTATACCTAGCAACTTCAAAATTTGTTGAGCTAATTATCACAATTTTTCAATCTGAAATTTTTTAAAAATCGGTAGTCATTTTCTCAAGTTGGAATAAGAGTTAATCAAATTGGAAAAAAATTTGGAGTTGCCAAATTTTTAGAAAAATAAGAAAATTCAAACTTGGAAAAATTAAAATTTGAAAAAACTTAGACAAAAAGTTTTTAACTCAAAATTTAAAAAAAATTTACGACAAATTTTTGAAAAAATTAAGAATTTGGAAATTTTTTGTGAAAATTATGAGAATAATGACAGCAGCAATTCTAAAACAAAAAAAAAACTGAAGTACTTACTACTGATAAAAGGGTTGCAAAACTAATCTGCTAACCACGCGCCATGTCCTCTATCAAAATAACCAACCCAACACAATGACCAATGCATATAGCAACGCAAAAATTAATGTAGAATACCATTCAATGTTGCATTGTTCTCTCCTTACCCTTGTCGCCTACCTTCTACCGCCACGCTGTGCGTTGCGTTGCGCTGTGTTGTGTTGTATAGCTCCAACATATCCACACACTTAGCTTATCCGCGCACCACTGAAAAAATTGTTTTGAGAAATATAAGACCCCCCCCCCCCCTCAATACTTTGTCCATGTTTTTTTTTCAAAAATTCGATTTTTAAAGTAGCGTTGAAATTTGAAGCATTTTAGAATAAAAATCCAAAATAAACCAAGTTTGAGTGTACTTTAAAATCCTGAATACAAAAGGAAAAAAATGAAAGGAAAAATATGTGATGTGTTACAGGAGAGAATCAACCCCTGCGTATGTGCAAGGCGATCCCGCTTTTTCGTTGGCGTTAATAAAATTGCATAACCGGTTTGCCGTAAATATTGTCATTTATCTTTCGCGTCTGCTCCTCACTCACCACCACCCTGAACGAAAGTTTTTCAACTGTGTTATCTCTTAACTTATCTGCACACCACTGAAAAAATTATTTTGAGTAATATAAGACCCCCCCCCCCCCCCTCAATACTTTATCAATTTTTTTCAAGTGTGAAATTTTTAAAATATCGTCGGAATTTGTAGTGTTTTAAGAAAAAAAAATAAACAAAAAATTCAAAATAAAAGTTTGAGTGTACCTTGAAATCTTGAATACAAAAGGAAGAAAATGAAAGGAAAAATATATGATGTGTTGCAGGAGAGAATTCGTTTTAGAGAGATTCACGCTTTGTATAGCGCACATCGAGACGATCATTTTGAGAAAAAAATCCCCCAAAAATATTGAAAGCTACACTTTTAAGTTGAAATGCATTATGTAAAAAATGCATTTTTAAGAAAACCGTATAAGTAGGTAGTATTTCGTCACACTGTTCCTGAATTTTTTAAAAATATTTTTTAGATGACTGAAGTCTAAAATGAATTCTTTGGCGTGATCCGGGCCCTGAAAAGGGACCTCTGGGAAGAAAACAAAATTTCGAGAAAAGCGCGTTTAAAAAAAACGCTTCGTTTTTCTGTGTTTTGCAGGTGGTTAGGCAACACTATTCCTTCGCCTCATCATTTTTGGTGGTCATTTTCGACTCTGTGGTACTTTGTACCATTTTGATTTTAAAAAACCATTTTCGCTAATTTTTTGACATTTTTTGAATTTTTTTAGACTTTGCGTTCATTTTTAAACGGGATTTCTGAGGAACGTAAAAAAGATCGAACTTGGGGTTTGCGCCATTCAAAAGGGGGTCTTTTCTTCTATAAGAATCACCAAAAAAGTCAAAATTCATTTTTCGCGCCCAGAGGTCCCTTTTCAGGGCGCGGGCCACCTATAGTAATTTCAGATGCTGTGGTCCACTTTTCATTTAAATCAAGCAGTGTGATGTAATTTTGAAAAAAAAAAAACAGCTCATACAAATGTGAGAACATGGTGTTTACTATTTTAATTTTTTAAACCAGTTTTTCAGTTCCAAAAGTTTATATCCCAAAATGCACCTGATCCTACAATCGCTTATAGCAACATTAAAAACCTCTGCAGTTCTCCATAAAATCAACTTGAGAGCGTTTTATTTTTTTTTTCAATTTTAGAACCAAGATTACTGGATATTATGTTCTTAGTTCTAATTTTAATGCTAAAATTTGGTAATGTGTTCAAGTGTTTTTTCAATAAACGTCTCACTCTCAAAATATTAAAAAATTTTTAATCTTTATAAATTTTTGAAAATTTTGAAGAAAATTAAAGTTCTCTTACTTGTCATCTGAAAAGAGAGGCATTTTTTCAACCACATTTCCTGTTTTGAAAGATTTTAAAATAGGTTGAAGTAGATACATTTTTTTGAAAATTTTCAGCTCTCAGAGCTAGACGTTAGTTGGAAAATTTCCAGTTATAAATATTGGCTTTATGGCATTTTGAAAAAAACAGTAATTTTGGCATGGATATGTCTTGGAGCTGGAGGATAAAATTTGAAGAGAGTAGGTAACGTTTTTCTGTAACGTAACTTTTTTTTGTTTCATTGAGACTTAGTGACATTTTGTTAGCCCTGAAAAAAATTGGAAACAATTTGGATGATCACCAACACATTAACATTGTTTTAAATTTTAAAAAAATGGGGAATTTTGACCAATCAATAAGTACAATGAATTTTTGCGAGACTTACTGGTTTTCTAAATTGTGTAATGTAAAAATCTCTAAAATATATATTTAAAAAATATATATATAGGTAGTAATATCCGTACATGTGAGCCACTTTGTGGGTTATTTCTAAATACAAAGTGAGCCACCGTACTTCTCAGCCATGGCTGAGATTGAATGGGTTAATTCTACATACAAAGTGAGCCACCTATTTTCAAAACTTCCAGCAGAGTGCGCATCACTTAGAAATTGAGTCGTGAGGATGAACGCAGGCCCATTTTTTAATTGGTGATGAGTAGAATGAGGTGCACTGGTCGGAATTTTTTTACCTGTATCAAATTTGGTTATGCACAGTGTTAAATTTAGCCCATATTTTTTTGTCATTTTATCAACTTGAACAAAAATTTTTGACCCCAAAAATTTTTATTTGACCTAGGCTTTTTTGTAACAGAAAAACTTTTCCAAAATTTGCAATAGCTTAGAAAATTTTGCAATTTTTTTTCAAAAATTTTGTTGTAGGAGTCTCATTTTTTTTGCTGAGGTGGATTTTGTGTAGCTGAGAAAGAATCTACAATCAGAATTTTGATTGGTCAACTAGGAAAAAAAATGAGAAAAGATTGAAAATTTTGAAAAATTTTAAAATTTTTTGAATATATATAGAATTTGGCTCACAACCTACGGTCGCGTGCAATTATATATGTGAGCCTGGATATAGAAACCACCCTTAGGTGTAAAAAATTGATTTCTGAGTTGACACTGATTTTGGGAGTTTCAGAAGGTATAGAATCAAAGGAGAACCTCTACTCAAAAACCAATTTTTTACATCTAAGGGTGGTTTCTATATCCAGGCTCACATATATATAATAGGGTGGAGCGCGAAAAAAAAACATTCCTCGGATTTTGACCAAATTCGCTGAGGTTGTTGGGTCACTATCGTAGACTACCAAAAAAAATTTGAGCCCCCCAGGTGAAGTTGGGGGGAGCTAGGGGTTCTCAAAGGGCACCGCCTTTTGAAAAAAACGTGGTTTTCTGTGTTTTTAAGATCGAAAAAATGGCGTGAGATTCATGAAATAACACTAAAAAGGCGCGATTTGAGTTTCTACATCTCCCAAGACCATCGTCGTCATCCTCCGATCAAAACTCAGACCTCTACCAGGGGGTTCAAAAGTTGCAGATCGCGAAATTTCTATGTTGTGAAATTTTTTCTGGTCCCAAATTGAATATTTTTACACTACGCCGGGTAATTTATTTTTTAAATATTTGAAAAGAAATTTTTGAGAATTTTCCTTGATCAGTGCAGCCAACTGCAAATTGTGGTATTCAAATTTATGGAATTCGTCCTGATCTGATCATGAAGTTGCTAACTATATGTTATGGCTATAAAAATTTACATTTTTTTCGTTTTTCAATCATCACAAAGAAATTATGGGTAAAATTAAAGTTTCGTCTCTTTACATGAAAATAAGAAACATTGCCTCGTCTCTAAAATAAGTATATTTGAACATATCCATGCTCTAAGGCTTTCGCCCTAAAGGAAAAAGTAAATACATTTTTTCTAGTTTTTGAAAAAATTTCGAAAAGTTACAAAAATGTCAAATTTTATTATGATAATTTCTCAATTTATTAAAATTTTTCAGCAATTTTGAACTTGAAATAAAGGCTCGAATATCTCACAATTTATCAGAAAACTATCGATTTTGAAAAATATCCAATTATACATACGACCTCTTATTAAAAAGTCATCTCTAAAACACTCTCATAATAATTTAAAAACTTGCCTCTTTTTTGTTGGAAAATTAAGTTTTTCGGTACCTATCTGTAATTTCCCGCTTGAACGAAAAAAAAAAAACGGAATTATTTCACGATCTGCGAAAAATTGCATTATCAACCGGGCTTACTTAATTCAATAAATAATCTTTCATTGAAATTTCATCGTTCGCCATTCTAATGCCTTTGAATATACAAACCAACATTAAACACAACATCATATGCACCGCTGCAATTACTTTTTACCGGCATGAATCAAACCCCGATTTATACTTCGAAACAGCTGTTAACGATCAAAACATCCAGAACGATAACACCGCAACGCAACATAATCCTGTACGATTATTGTGCCAAAAAAAGCGAAAAAAATAGCATTTTGAAACCATATCGGACGTCAAGTCAGGCGCTAATAGAGCCGAAGCCCATTTCAGTATAATTTTGTACCTTTACGCGAATATACCTAAACCTCATTCCGCCGTAAAACCCATTAGGTCGAAATTTACAATACGATGTTGAAAATGGCGAACAATACTACAAAGTAAATACCTCCATACAATTACCGTATTTCTTTGTATCAATGATAGAACCACACGGTTCCGGCCTCTCGCTCCTCTGCGGTATAATGAACGAAATCCGTGATTTTGCGGCGGTTACCGAAAACAACCGGAGCTTTTTGAAGAATATGGTCCAAGTTAGTTGGAAAAACATTACCGACATTAGTACCACATTTTAAATTACTATTAAGGACGTTTCTAAATTTAATAAAATCATGTTGCAGGAGTTAAAAGCTCCGTATAGGATTCGTTTAAAACTTGCAATTATCAAACACGCAAAAGAATACGCTTCATTTAACGCCGAATTGCTGTTTATATCACTTTTGAAAATTGTTCGTGTATTTTGGCGGTCCATGTTCCAAAAGGTTGAACCTTATATTAAAAGCAAACGACCCTTTTTTACTTTACCACTTTAAGTACGATTCAACTTAGTTCAACCATGCATAATACCACCGAGTCTATTTTTACCTAATTAAAGCACCGTTTCTCTAAACATAATCCGATCATAGAAAGTACCTATTCAGGTATCGAAAAAAATACACTTGTAGACCTATATACCGAACTCGAATATTGAATATTCGCTGAAAAAATAAATTACCGCTGTAGCTCGGCTCGAGTTCTTTTTTTTTTACTCCTCTCTCTTCTCTTTCTCTCCCTGTGGACGGCATTATATACAAAAATTATTCGTCGTTTTAGGTATACGCGTCTTTTTCTCGAGTCTATATGGGCATATTATTCCAGATTCGTAGTCGATTACACGTACACAGCTTACGTAGGCGGAGAAACCCTCGAATTAAAAGTTTGATATTTTACGAACGTGAATACAGCCTGTAGCGACGAGATAACTGATGATTTGTTCTATCGTTAAGGGTCTTTAATCGCGCCAAACATCTTCTAAACGATATACAGATGCCACAGTAGTTTCCTTGCTTTTCCATTTTCGCGTCTTCGTAATAAATATTAAAGTAATTACCGACGACATATTCGCGCGTACCGTGACAAACGAACATATCTACCATACCCCGAACACATAACTTGGCTGAAAATTATAAAAAGGAAACCGAGATATTCCGCCTTTAATTGCGACTTGATTGCTAAGTCAGCTTAATTTGCGCGAAATTTTACACTCGTTCGAATCTCTGGTTTTAATTATTTCGTACATACGGGATGGTTTTTTCTCTCCACCACCCCCTTCCCTCTACCCCCTCCGAAGCACACATCGCATCGAAAAACAACTCATTTACCGAATCAACAAACATCGCAATACGATCGTGGCCTGTCGACTTATGAAAATGTGAAGGATAATGGCCCGTTAGATAAATCATCGTTGCTTTTTGCCTAAAAAAATATATATATACGTAGGAAAAAAATACACAAACAGCTAGCGACAGATGTGTTTTTTCCATAAAATACGTGCAAGCTGTACGGCCGCGTACTCGGTAACCTTGTTGAAAACGTCGTTGTTATGATTTGCAGCGAAGTGTTCCCGCTTTCTCAATCCCCTATTTCGAAATGGAAAAGTTTTCTAAAAAAAAAGGGATGGAAAGCAGCGCCGACTGATATGCAGTGGCAGGTCAATTACAAATTTAGGTACTCTTTTTTTAAAATATCGCTCTAGTAAATTAAACAGTTCGGTATATCACTCCGGTTTTATTATCTGGCCACATACTCTATAAAAGGTAATAAGTCTTTTTAAATGAAATTTATATCAAATATGGGTAATATATGATTATGAATCGGTATATATTTTGTTTTTGTTTTCGGTTTCTGTTTCGCGTAATTTTTTTTCCAAAGCTGGAAGTAATAGGTAATATTATCAGCGCAGCTCGTGTTTTTGAATTAGCCAATTGGTACGTATACCTAGAATTTAGATCAGAATTGGATTTAATGGTCGTTCTAATGGGCAGTTCTGTCATGTTTGACTTGTTTTAGAACCGATGGAGTCGAAATAGGGAAATAAAAATAGAAATGAAATGAGGAAAAAGTGGAATCTAGCAAAAGCCTACTTTCAAAATGTTGAAAATTTGAAAAATTTGGACATGTCTGTTTTTCATTTTCAACATTTACTCTTAGATTTTTAGCTTCTTTCTGGCTAATTTTTACTTCAATATTGCGAGTGAGAAATAAAAGATACAGAAAAACCAAAAGGAAAGGGGAGGAGAAAATGAAAAAAAATTAAAATTTTGAGGTAGGTATTTCTGGTGATTTCTCCAAAATTTTTATAATTTTTTATAAATTTTTTCATTTTTTAATTCTTTTTCTATTGCTTTTACCTATTTGCCTGGATCAGATATTCATTTTATTTTTTGTGAATTATTATCACGATTCAACAGTTCACAATTTATGAACTGTTGAACTTATAAATACGTAAAAAAAATCTGCCAAATTCTAAAATTTATTTTGATTTTTTTTTTATATAAGTCTTAGTACATTTGGATTAAGATAATTTTGATTTTCAGATTTTGTAAAATTGCTGCTCCTTCCTTCGAAATTGCATGTATCTACCATGAAATAATTTTCACATTTTTCCTCTTCCTAAAAAATATGTATAAAAGATCCCTAGAGCCTTAAATTTGAAATAAAAAGCTCAAAAGAGCATAAAATGAGAAAATTTAAAAAATATTTTATTCAACTTCCTTCCGCGTAATTTTTTTAAACAAGGAATACTTTTGAATTTTCTTTTAGTTTTTCTATGTAGATGCCGAGTGAGAGGGAGTTGACTCGGCGTTTTTAAAAGTTGAAAAAAAAACCAATGATCTCAATTTTCGAAATTGAAAAAAATTGTCTGTACAGACGTATTTTTGAAATGAGAAAGTTCTTTTGAGCTGATTCGTGAAAAAATGTGTTGGTTTTCACTGCTTCTTCGCCAGGACAATGAAATAGACAGGGAGCAGTAAAAACCAACAATTTTTCACGAATCAGCTCGAAAGAAGTTTCTCATTTCAAAAATTTGTAACGACAATTTTTTTTCAATTTCGAAAATTGGAATCACTATTTTTCATACTTTTTTTTAAATTCAAATTTTCTAACAAGGAAGGTATCCCAACTCAAAGTAAAATTTTGAGCCCAAACAAAAAAAAATCAAAAGTACATCATAACAGGATCCGGTATCCAAAATTTCAGGTGCTGAAGTTCATTTCTCGATTTTTGGCGAATTTTTGATATTTCAAAATTACCTCCACCCTGCGAAATATGAAAGTTTGATCTAAATAACGAAAAAATATGAAATTTGGTATATACCCTATTTTTGACCTCCCGAATCGATTGGAAACGATTTCCAGACGTTTCGGAGCCACCAGAAAATTTTGGAATTTCACAACGCAGGAGAAAAGCCCATAAAAATGACCTATATGCACTTCAGCACCTATAATCGCTGATTATCCATATTGGTGACCTGTTTAATCGATTGAAACACAATTTTCCAAAATTCGTAACTTTGAGTTCAAATTCACATTTTTGGGCAAGAAATTTTTTTTATGTGCTGAAAAATTCCAAAATTTTCTGGTAGTTTCGAAACGTCTTAAAACCACTTCCCGTCGATTCGGGAGGTCGAAAATAGGGTGACGCCGCCGCATACGAAAAGGGGGCGTTGCCCAAAAAACACGTTTTGAGAAAAACGCGTTTCAAGTTTTGAACGTGTCTTTTTCTTTTTTATTTGAATTTGAAGGACCGGCGGGAATTTTTTCTAGTTCTATGTGACCTTGACACGCTCTAGCTACAGTAGTTTGGGACTCCGTGATGATATTTTTGTTGATTTCACGATGAAAAACTATTTCTCTGACGATTTTGGGAATTTTTTCCCCATTTTTTTCGTTAACTCAAAAATCATTATTTTCATATTTCGAACGGAAAATTCGATCAGCCGATGGTTTTACTGGATTCTACATCGTATTGTATGCGAAAATAAAGAAGAAAAATTTTTTGTTGAGCATTTCTGATTTTTTTGCCTTTTTTACAAGCCATTTTTCAACATTTTAAAGTAGAACTGGCGATATTTTATCAGATTCTACGTGAAATTTTATAGAAGGATCAATCACTAACTCAAAACTCGATTTTTTGGTTAATGCCCCCTTTTCGTATGCGGCGTACCTACCATATACCAAGTTTCATTTACCCAGTTACGTGCGCAAGGGGGATATTTTGGAATTTTTTCCAGAAAAATATGCTGCCCAAAAATGTGAATTTGAACTCAAAGTTATGAATTTTGAAAAATTGTTTTTTAATCGATCAAATAGGTCACCATTATGGATAATCCGCGATTATAGGTGCTGCAGTGCATAAGGGCCATTTTTATGGGCTTTTCTTCAGCGCTGGAAAATTCCAAAATTTTCTAGTTGCTCCGAAATGTCTCGAAACCACTTCCATTCGAATCGGGAGGTTGAAAATAAGGTATTAATATCAACCAAGTTTCAACTTTTTACCTCGATGTATGCGCATTAGGTGGATTTTAAATTTTTTCCAGGAAAATTTCTTGCCCAAAAATGCGAATTTGAACTAAAAGTTACGAATTTTGGAAAATTGTGTTTTAATCAATCAAATAGGTCACCATTATGGATAATCCGCGATTATAGGTGCTGCAGTGCATATGGGCCATTTTTATGGGCTTTTCTCCAGCGCTGGAAAATTTGAAAATTTTCTGATGGCTCAGAAACGTCTTGAAACTGCTTCCAATCGAGTTAGGTGGTGGGAAATAGTGTATACACCAAATTTAAGCTTTGGCGGAGGTAATTTTAAAATTTCAAAAATTCGCCAAAAAACGAGAAATGAACTTCAGCACCTGAAATTTTGGATATGGGGTCCTGTTATGATGTACTTTCTCTTTTTTTTGTTTGGGCTCAAAATTTTACTTCGAGTTGAGATCCCTCCCTTGTAAAAAATTACTCCAAATTTCAAAATATTAAAATTTTTTTAATTTTTACAGTTTTTTTTAACTTTTAAAAATTCTAAGACCACTGAAATCCCCTTACTCGTCAACCGGAAAAAATTACAAAATTTTCCGCAATATTCCTTGCTTAAAAATACGTTTTATGGGCATTTGCCATATTCAGCTGTTTTTCCCAATTGTTAACATAATTTTTAGCATTTTGGTCAGAATCTATTTGTTCAGGCTTCTTTTTGAATGAGAAAATAGCAAACATGAATAAACGCGAAGAAGGTCGGAAAAGTCAAATATGTAACGATTTGTCGATTTATTTTAAATGAAACATTTTGGAAGATACCTACCTATTTTTTTAATTTTATTCATTTTTTGAGCTTTTGTCAACTTGAATAAACATGAAATATCAAAAAAATAATTAACACACTACGTTCTTATGTTTGCGAAATTCTTTCCAAAGACGCTCGTCGCTCATATCAAATTTTTCGTGCATTAAAATCCGCACTCTGGGTGACTCTTAATTGCTTTCTATAAAAATTAAGAAATTCGTGGTAGGCAATTGGGATTTTGTTGGACTTGAAATAACAGAAAAATGTTATTTTTCTAATCCGAGATATTAGTTTTTATTTCAAAAGTGAAGATTAAAATCAGTGATACTATAGTACCACTGATATTGGCCAGAAATTTTTTATTCTGGTCTCATTTAGAGGGGGATGGAGGGGTGATTGGCATACTTTTAGAATCATGTGCTTAGTCCTTCTGACGTTTTTTGTTCATCAGTTCAGAAGAATATCATTCATAAGAAATTGTGATCCATTTTAAAGAATTTTGTTAACTTTAGGCTCCTTTATATTTTTTCATTGGTAAGAATACTGGAAGGTGAATATTAATTTTTTGCAGTATTTATTGTCGACAGCAACGATTCTAATAAATATTTTCAATTGGAAATAAACTTTTTTTGAAAACTATTGACGATTTTTCACTTTTATGTAGAATTTAAGCCCTTCGGCTTCATTCGCAACTTTTTGATAAGAATTATTTTCTTATTAAAACAAAGAATTTCGGGAAGAGAGAGCAGAAAAATGGAAGTTTTTTTTTAATCAAGATATAAAAAATCCATGGGGGGAGGGGAAGAGAGTAAAAATTGAAATTTTTTTACTGAAATGTTTTTCTTTTTCAATTTTTCTTTTTCCACGTTTCTGGTTCAAAATTGAAATTTCTTCCTGAAAAATGATCGTTGCTTTCAATCATTTTTCGACTTGAACCTATTATGTTCCCCATCAAGTCCCCCCCCCTTCCTATGCTGCAGGTTCAATATCTGACTAAGATCTAATATGAAGTTAGGGGTATCTCAATTAAAACATTGGAAACATTTTTATTCTATTCTAAAGTAAAATGCCCAATTTTCCCTTCAATTTTTTAATGTTATCAATGTCGAGTAGCATATTTTTTTTCAAAATTTATGATGAAGAGCATCACCATCGTATTCTAGTTTTCATTACGTAAATATTTAAGAGAGAATTTTTTGGTTTTAAAAATTTCGACATTGGTTTGGCAAATGCATAAATTTATTGGAAAATTCCATCAAAACTTCTGCCTAATAATGATTTTTGCCAAACTTTGTGTATTTTGATCTCACTAAGCGAGATTTAATTATCAAAATTCCAGAAATTCAACTTCCTATCAAAAAGTTTGCCACCTGGAAAAATAAAATTGATAATTCAGTTTATAATTTCATGTTATCATAGCAGAGGCGTCGTCAAGGGGGGGGGGGCGGGGGCAGGCCCCCCGGAAAAAGTTCTGGCCCCCGCTTGCCCCCCCAATTCATGTTGTGTTTATAAATTTACGTTACAGTTACATCAAATAGGGATTTTCAAAGCAATAAAACATGAAAAAACGTCTTTTTAAGGCATTTAAAATCCAATTTCTTCAAAACTTCGCCCTCGCTTCGCTCGGGCACTAACAAAATAACACTTTTTTAATTTAATTGAGACGAAAGTGCGGAAGAATGCGTCCTTTTTACCACCTCCCCATTTTTAGCAGGTGAAAAAAGTCAGTCCCCCTTTTGCACTTCGAAAAAGCAGAAAAATTGTCCAACACATGGCCCTTTTGTGCCCCCCCCCAATTTTCCATTCTGTCGACGCCACTGTATCATAGGACGAGTTACATTTGAAATAACCCATCTTTGGAGTAGGATTTATGTTCACCCTCCCTTTTTTTTCATTCAACCAAATCATTAAGTAGTATTTTTGAAAGATTTTGTAAAAATTTACCAATTTATTGACAAAATTTCTCCAAAATCTACGAAAACTGCTGCATGGTTGCGAAATGTACATAATACTTACCGGATTTGCGAAGTTCCATAACTCCGCAAACATAAAGGCAATTTGTTGTTGTACACTTTGTATCAACGACTTTGATCTTGTACACACGAACGACGATGTATTGGTAATTAATCGTAAATAGAAGGAAATTCGAGCGACGTTTTCGAAATCTGTGCTTGTTTGCACGAAAACTTAGCTTGTATTGTAATCATAGTTCTAGGCACCTGTAACCGAATTAGTATAGACTTAAATCCATCATCATCGATTTTACTCGTTCTCGGAATAATTTATTTCGCGAGGTGAAAAGTTTCACTGTGAGTTTTAATACGATGCTGGCAATGAAATTACGTGTAAAAATAATGGCAAATCAAATTTTTCAAAACCCGTATAAAAGAGAAATAAAATGAAAGGGTTCGTGTTTGAAATCTTCTTAAAGACTTAACGAGTCAGTTAACGATTTAATTTCATTTCTCGCGCTAATTTTTTGCCCCCCGCAGATGAGAATGTAATCCATACTAAAGCGTTGTCAGTTTCACTTTACCAAAACGTATATATTTTTGATGAGCGCCTTCGTTGAACTCGAAAGTAAACGTAATTACATGAAGGCGCGGCGTGTGTAATAAAAGATAGCGGAGACTGTTTTCTTATGGTGGTATCTGAGGAAAATATGTATCGAGTGAGAATAATGAATATTTTCGACTAAATGCGCTGTAAAGAACAGACGCGTGTATTAACGGCGAACCGCTACGGCAATTATATTAACACGCTCGAATTAGGTATTTTTTCGCCTTGCAGTGGTGAGAAGTGGTGCAAATAAGACGAGTTTTTGATGAATGAGCGAAGAAGAGGGTATAATGGTCGATTAGAGGGTGCCAAGTCGGTTATATTTTTATGAAATTGTTTACATCGGTGGCTTTTCGATCGTATTGCGGAAATTTTCGATCGAGTAATCTAATAATTATTCTGATTTATTGAACCATGCTGGCGACTTCGATTGTCGATGGCTAATTCATCATTTTGAAGAATCACATCTTGAACTGCGCACTTTCTTGTGTATAGCTAATTATTTTCACTCGAAAGCTTTGGATTTGAAATTGCAAAAGTTTAAACATATGGGGAGTATTTTTGCACCAAAGTCTATGTGCCCTGTGTACAGAAAAACTACGTATTTCATGGTTTTAGTTTACAGTAATAAAAAGCAGCATGTTTCTTTTGACGTGGCTAAGCCGCAGAGCTTTTAAGAAAGCTGTCAAAATAGATGAAAAGTTGGCCGAAAGTTTAAACGGGAAATGAAAAACGAAATGAGAAAGGTCGACAAGAAGTCACGTTTTAGTGCTTTCATAAATGGTTCATTGAAAACATATAAAGTTAGTTGTTCTTTTTTTCTTCTTTTTTTTCCATTTTCAAATGGTAAAAAATGTTACCTTTTGAAGACCTATTTTGTACGCTGAGCTGTGATGTGGTTGTAGAATTTGAGTCGTTGATGTATAGCTATCAGTTTCTTGTGCTGCAACAAAAAGCTTTGGTTTGAGAATCATCTAAGAAAATCGTGGTGGTATCAATACTTGTTGTTTTTTTTTGAAATTTCAAGTACTGATAGGAAAATACAAGATTTTTTAAATCAAGATCAAGGAAGAACCGAAATTCATTGATGGGGGGGGGGGGGGGTGAAATTGTATAGTTTTGACCAAGATCACCAATATTTTTCAATTTTTCTCGCAAGGGAGGTATCCCAACTTGAAGAAAAATTTTGACCTGAAACTTTTGGAGCCCCACAATTTTTTTACGAATTTTGGAAAATTATACCTTAATGGATCAAATAGATCTCTAGACTGTAATATGGGTAATCTGAGACTATAAGTGTTGAAGTTTATATGAACCATTTTTGTGAGATTTTCTCAAGTGCTGGAAAATCCTAAAATTTTCTGACGGCTCCTAAACATTTCAAAACCACTTGCAATCGATTCGGGTGGTCGGAAATAGGGTTTATACCAAATTTCAGATTTTTTCGTTGATAAGATCAAATTTTTAAATTTTACAGGTGAATGAGCTAATTTTGAAATTTCTAAAATTCCCCAAAATTCATAAAATGAACTTCAGCCGCTGAAATTTTGGATATGGAATTCTTTTATGGTGTACTTTCAATTTATTTCTATTTCGGCTCAAATTGGGATACCTCCCGCTCCCTTTCAGTTTTTTTTTAGGGAAAATTGTCAGGAAATGAGAGCAGAATAAAATTGAAGAAAGTTTGCTTTACCAAGATCAGGAAAACCCGAATTTTCTGAAGGGGAGGAACGGGGTGAAAATTGAAAATTTCTGACATGAATCAATTTTTTTCTACTCAAAAAACAATTTTTCCATTTTTAATGTATTTAATTTACCTGATTATTATACAATTTAGTTAACTGTAGTAGATACATCATAATAATAGCACCTTAAGCTCATTTTAAATTACCTATATTATGTTTATTATGATTGGCTTCGAAAAAGTTTTACAACTTCGATTTGTAATAATCCAAATGGCCTGATGGGTATAGTTGGCTCAAAGCATGTACTCCATAGTTGTATTGATTAATGTTTCCAAATGATGTTCCATAACCATAATCCATAAAATTTTGAGTTTCTGGGTAAGGATAAGGTGGAATATACGAGATAGACGGCAAAATTGGTGGTAAGAACTGATGATTGATAGGCGTGAGATCTACAATATGGTAAACACTGGGTTTGATTTGTACTTGAGGTATTGTTTCAGGTTCAACAACAGGAATTGGGTGTTTATTTTGCGAAGTGATGGAAGTACTGAAATTCAACTCTTTTTCGTCATGGAAGTCATTAGTGGAATTTATCAAATGTGGGGTGTTATTGGTATCTTGATTTGTGATGGTTTCGTTTTTCAACAGAGAATTAATAAATTTTTCTGTAGTTACTTTTGAACTATCTGTGATGCTCATCTGATGTGGAGGATCAACCGGAATTGATGTAGTTGAAATTTCATCTGCATAAGTTGTTAATTGGGTTACATCTTTTAACCCTTTGTGATTTATTACTTTGTCAGCAGATGCTAAATGGTTGGTGTTTTCAACTTCTACCTTATCATTTGAAATGCTTATTGGTGTGGTTTTTTCATCACCTTTATTATTTGATAACTGTGAAGTAATTGAAATATGCTCAGTTGACAATTGTTCATGTTTATTGTGTTCATCTGTGGTTGATGTGCTGGCATCATGATTTATTTCTAATATTTTTAACTCAGATGTGTTTGTTGTTGATAATATATTGTTTGATTCAATTTTAAGGGGTTGAGACGATGTAGTTGGAATATTTTCAACTTTTGTTGTTTCAGTTTCATTTTTTGTATTAGAAGATATGGTTAAGGTACCTTCGTTTTGCATAATTTCATTGTCAGCAATGGATTGTCGTTCTACCTCATCGATTAAATTTTCCTTTAATGCTGTTAGCCTAGATTCAGGTGTTTCAAAATCATTTCTATTTATACTATTTTTGTCTCTTTTCATCCTTTCTGGGAGTTGTCGTGGTATTGGGACAAATTCTGTGGGATTTCTTTCCTCAAAACCCATGTCTCGCTCATTGTCAGTAAAATGTGTCATTTGAGGAGATTCAATTAATTTCTCAAAAGGTGTTTCTTTTTCTATTATCATTTGCGTAGACTCTGGCTCTGGCTGTTCACTTTTAACCATCAGTCGTTCGTTTTCCATAGAAGGTGTCATATAAGGATGGTAATTAGATTCCTTTTCTATCACCATTGACATAGGATCCTTTTGGTAGTCTTGTTCAACAATCAATGTTCTTTGGTTTTCAATAAAAGGTGTCATTTGAGGATGTTCCGATTCAACCATGATTGGTCTATTAACTCGTTCAATTATTATGGGAGGTATACGACCTGGCTCATTTTCAACAATCATAGGTGTCATTTGTCCTTGTTCTCTAGGTAAAATGATATTATTTTGTTTTTCAATCATAACAGGGCCTCCATTTTTCATTAAACCTGGTAAAATTTGAACATCACGTTCGATATGTTCTGGTACAATACGAAACTGCTCTCTTTCAAATACAACTGGTAATATTTCAGTATTTGATCCCAAAATACCGCTATTTGGAAAAGGAACTGGTTTACCATTATCAGGTGAAAACACTTCGGCATCTGGATCGTGTGGGGGGTTGGTTGGTATTGGTCTGGGTGGGTAAGGTCGAGGTGGATACGATCCTGATGGTGGATAAGGTCTTGGTGGTCTTGATGGTCCCGATGGTTGGAAAACTTCCACATCATCAGGAATTGGATTGGGTAGGTTTGGTACACCAAAAGGTCTGTTCCCACCATGTTGAATATATGTGTTTGGTTCAATACTATCAGGAAAATTTGTAAATGCATGATTGGCATTTAACTCGAATTCTGGTGACATTTGACGATTCACATATTCTAAATTTGCAGTTGGTATCGATTCATGGTGGAAAGACATCATTTGGTCATTTGCGCCACTAGTGGAGAAATGATTTGAAAATTCGGCTTCATTTGAATTGCGTTGATTATCATCGATTGGATAAGTGAAGCAAATCTGGAAAAAAAGAAATCGCCATTTTTCAAAAATAAAATACAATTTTTGATGTATTTTGTAATAAATAGAGTACCAGTAACGAGAAGTGTGAGAAATAATATGGAAAGAATAACTGGTGTTCGAAAAGCTTTGCAAATAAACTTTTTTGGAGAAGCAGAGTTATTCTTTCCATATTATGTATTTTGTAAGCTGTTTTTAAAATAACATTTTTACCTATTGAGTATTAAATTTTCTAATTTTTTATTGCAGTATGTTAAGTAGGAAAAATTCCAAGAAAACTACTCATCACCAATGACATTCCAGAAGCTTTTTCCAGGGGGGGGGGGGGGAGTGAAATGTAAGGAAATCCTAACTCAAATTTTCAATTTTCTCAACTATTTGATACTCACACCAATAAGAAATTTTTTACCCTCCCACAATACTCCTTTTTTACTATGTACGTCCTCTAGACTCTAGCCTAATCAAATTTCATGTTGAAGGTAGCAGCAACAAACATGATTGAAAATTAATTTATTCAGGTACAAAACTGACTGATTTTTTTCGAGAAGGGGGGGGGGGTGAAAATTTTCCGACGAACTAAATTTTAAGAAGTTGATCCCCTCCCCTTCTCATTTACTTCATTGCTTCTTCCTTCTGTCATTTTTTTTCAACCCTATTACCAATTTCATAGTAGTTGAAATAACCTATAAAATTGGCTATGTATTTGTCTCAAGCGAAGCAACGAAGCAAGTGCGAAAAATTTTGAGAAAAATTAAATTTTATAAATAAAATTTTGTATTTTCAATTTGAATATGAGGGAGATAGATTTGGCCCAAAAGAAGCGGAGACAAAATTTTTAGAAAACCTCAAATTCAAGGTGCAATAAAACAATGTTTTGGATTAATAAACCTGAATAAAAAATCGCCCACTTCTATTTTAAAACTATTGAAGAACCGAACTGTTCATCGTTTCGGTCGTTCACCCTTCAATTCTTTTTCTCCTATTGCATATCATTATCTGAAAAAACCCGTACTCTCTCATTCTGAATCAGTGAAAAGTCACTGCTAAACAGTCAGAATTGCAGCACATGAAAAATCAGCAAAATTCACTGATTTTCAGTGATTTTTCACTGATTATGTCAGTAAATTTCATAAATATCACTGAGTTTTCAGTGAATTTTCACTGTTTTCCCAGTGATTTTTCTCACTGATTTGTTTTCATTGGAAATTTTACACTGATTTTCTCCTGTGCTGCAATTCTGACTGTTTCTCAGTGATTTTCGATAATTTTCACTGATTTATAAATGAGAGAGTAGATTATGAAATACGCGTAGTTAATTTCAAATTTTGTTCGATCAAGTAACTTATACATTCTTTTGAATAATATTCAGTAATTTAGAATTCAAAAAATGACAACAAAATTTTAAATTGCTAATTTCATCACTCTCCAATTTTTCTTTTTCAGATGATGATTATTAATAGGGCTGTTGAAACTACGTCATCCTTATCAAAAAGTGTGATAAGGAGCTGGTGGGAAAAAGAAAAAATCATTCATTTCGTACGTATTTAACGGAATTTTCATAAATTTATCAATTATTGTAAAAAAATGAAGTTTTGTGACAATTGTGAAAATAATAAAGTTCGTAGCTAAGAAAAAAAATACATTGAAAATTCAAAATTTTCCCACCAGTTCAATTGTGACGTCAGTTTCAACAGTCCTATAAAAGTAAAAAGAATTGAACCCCGAACAATCGAAATGATTCGAACGGTTCGAAGAAGAAAATAGAACTCCCAGGATTTCTTAAATTTACGGAATGAATATAGGTATTTGGTTATAGTACCCTCTACCTCAGGTTCTCCTCTTAATTATAATTTTTCACACAATTTAAGATTTCAAAGGTTGATTAAGTTTGGATATTTAAAATAAAATTCATAATTATTTATTCCATAAAATTTTAAGCAGATACTAGTTTAAATTTGTAGGTACCTATATCTAACGTATCTTGCAGATTGTTTACCCATCTTTAAATTATTACTATTATTGAATGAAAGTTCAAAAACTCACCTGAATACAATGCAAAATGAGTATGATTGATTTTAGACCCATTTTGAGTCAAGATAATCACAAAACAATTCGTAGCTATGTCGAATCAATACCTATGACTGAGTATTTATATCAAATCGATCTCACTGGTTTCATATTTAAAGCAATTATAGAAATGATACCATCTAGGTTTGTTTATTGTTTTGTGAAAAATTAGAGGGAGAAATTTGTTTACCTGTTGAATTTCGTGTTCAAGTTGTTTTTAAATAGAAAAATATTCTCATTCATGAATGTTTATAATTTTCACCTTCACATTCGATTACGATCGAAAACTCACGTTTTCATCCACGACCTACTTAGTTGATGAAATAGATTGTGCTTAGGTTGCAGAAAATAATAAATAAATATAGGACAATTTCGCTCGGAAAAATAGTAAATAAATTATTTATTCGACTTATTTCAAAAAAAAAAAGTAAGGTCATCGACGTATACATTCAAATTAAACATAAAATTTAAATCGAGTAACGCGAGTGATAAGGTGTTCTTAATTGAGTAGAATAATATGGATACCACAATCGGTTCGAATCCAAAGCCTTCATGTCTCGTGGCTGGAAGTGATGATTGTATGGATGGGTCAGTTTGTAACTTCGGTTGAAATCCGAGGGTTGAACTAATTGTACCATACGATTCCTTCTGGAAAATTGAGAAGATAATGGCTTTTGATGACGTTCTCTGTATTCCAAAGATTGTAATTCTTTGAGCATTTTCTGCAAATGGGCTATTTGGGTTTCCAATTGTTGTACAGTTATCGGATGCGTTTGACGAGACCTGGGCAAATTTGGAATATTGACGAAGCCGTTGACCTAGGAAAAATAAAATTTGTATGTATTGTTTCAAAAATTTACAAAAATTACAAAATTATGAATGAGTATACAAACCATGGTTGCAAGAAACGTGCACGACATAACCATTAAACCGAAACCTTTCATTTTGCAATGTAAGTAGGTAACTTATTTGTAATACAAAAAGACTGGTTCACTTTTTCTCTCAATGTACTTGGTAAATATGAGAAGATTTTCATAGAACTCGAAAACTACAATGACTCAAATGGTTAAAAACTGCATATTTTATGCTAAAAAATTATCGCATTTTGAAAATATTCCAACCTCTATCTATATCGATAATCGATTTTCGATTATCGAAGATGCGATTTCAATCAGAATATTTTTGATATGACATGTAAACTAATCATTAATCTCGAATTAGTAGGTGACGAGTAATAATCAATTTTATGCTGTCAATTTTCTAGCGAACCGACTAAATATTAGCAGAGGTTAAAAACCATTTTGCCATCGGTGTTGAAAAATAAATATATAGACTGTCTCGTTGTTTATATACGAATTT
Organism: Pseudococcus viburni; assembly: GCA_033439095.1. Lineage (NCBI taxonomy): Eukaryota > Metazoa > Arthropoda > Insecta > Hemiptera > Pseudococcidae > Pseudococcus > Pseudococcus viburni. The sequence goes on from JAVBJF010000142.1 coordinate 472,051, forward strand.
CACCGTTTCCAGCACGTCGTATTGGCAACAAATTAAATAAATTTCATTTCTTTATCGCTTACGCTAAGAAAATTCGATGTTGGCGCTTTTTTTTCTTTTCTATTTACCTATACCAGTTGGAAAGTTATAAACCAAATATTATAACTCGAGTTTACTCTTAGTGGAAAACAAATACTGATTTAGGTCAAGTTGTTTAATTTCAAGTGCGTACCTATGGCTTATAGCAAGTTTTTCCAATGACGTATCAAGAAATAATTCGTCAAAAATAACCGCCTTTCGATGTGTGTTCAAGTAACGATAGTGGAAAGTTTGTTTTTTTAGCGGTTGCACTCTCCGGATAAAATAATCGAATTAAGGTATAGGTGGAAATGAGAAATAGTCGGAGGATAGAAAAAAATTGCAGGTCTGTATCGTTTTGAATGAGTGATGATTTTTTTAAAGTTAAGTGACACCCAGATTTTTTTCAAAATTAAATGCATTGAAATAGTAAATTTTTTCATTTTCCTCTCTTCGTAAGTAATTTTCGACATCAGAAACGAATTGCTCGTAAAATTTTAGTAAAATAAAGTAGTTTTGGCAGTTTTTTCAATGATTGATTAGTGCATGAAAAACAGGATTTCTTTTTGTAAAGATTTTTTTTTCAAAATTAAAAGCATCCATACTTAAGGGTGAATTTTTCATTTTTCTCTTCTCTTAAGGTGATTTCGACGTCAGAAACGAATTCCTTGTGAAATTTTAGTACAAGAAAGGAGTTTTGGCAGCTTTTTTGATGATTGATACATAAAAAATAAGTGTAAAAACTTTGAACGTGTTTTTCTCAGAATTTTATTTTTTTGGAATTCAAGAATTTTCTAATTTCAGATGTCTCTATCTCGGCGAAAAATCTATCTCAGATGCTCATCAAGGTCTCAATATGTTCCTTATGGTCTCCTTTATTATTTTAGCTAAAAAAAACTCATTTTTGAAAATACAAAAATTCTCAATTTGGACATAATGTCCTACACAAAAAATTTAGACATTAATGTTCCAAAAACTTTCAATTTGGACATAATTTCCGTGTAGAAGTTGTCAAGGCTTTTGAATGAAATTCTAACACATTAAGGATGACTTTTGAAATGTCAGATGAGTACTTCAATTTTTGGCAGGCGAGGACTTTCTGTTAAAATATCATTATGTTTAAGGTTTTTTTATTCTTCTTCCAATTTTCAAGGTCGCTAAGCAATTTCAATGTGTGCAAATTATTTTTTATCATTTTCGAAATTCAATTTTGCTAATTTTTCTAACGAAGGAAAATCAACCAAACCTCAATTTCTAACCTAGAAATTCAGTAATTAAAATGTTTTGAAACAAAACTTTAAAATGTTCAAAAAATAACTGTTTTTTAATTAATAAACATGATTTTTCAGAATGGTTTATCTTCGCTAAACTCGAGCTAAAATTTTCTTATGCTTCAAAATTCGTCAAAAATCGTGTCATTTTTCGATTACCTTTCGCCGAACCCATTTTTTTTTATTGAGAAAATCGTGGGTGAGTGGGACTATATCTAACTTGTAGTGTATTGTTACCTAGTTTGAACAGTGGTAAGTAGCTAAGTAGGTACTCTTAAAAAAAGATAATTGGAAGAGAATGGCACCTAAGGGAACGTCACATTTCTAGCTCCTTAGCTTTCAATTTATTTTTTACGTACATCAATATACTTATTTGCAGGGGTGCGGTGAAGGCATATTTTTGATGAGCAACTCATCGTTGAAAATTTTGGGGGGCCTTATTAAATTGCCAACAATAAAACTTTAATTAAAAATAGATACAAATTTCAATTTTAAAGAAAAAAAATAGTCTAACTGGACAAAAATTCATTTAAAAAGACTCCCCCCCCCACACACACACACAATAAGTTTTTCAAAAAAATTTGCCCTCGCTTCGCTCGGGTCAACTCATCACAACAGTATATCTACAATTTTTTAGTCGCACATCAGACCTCCCCTAAATATATTTTTTCTCCATTTTGGATTCAGTCCACAAAGTATACCAGCTCACGCCATCCCACCTCCCCATGAAGTAGAAAATATCTTGTTCAATGCTCAATGAAGAATACATAGCAATTTTTTGCAGTTTCGATATGATTTTTTATAAAAAATTTCACCCGAGAATTAATTTTTTTTAAACTGATAACCATTTTTGTACCCTCGCCTCTTTTTTTATAAACATACTAAAGCTTGAAAAAATTAGAATATTGGGGAAAGTAGGGGGCGTACTTGGAGAATTGGGGGACACTCATCGTTAACTCAGGGGGGTCACCGTACCCCTGCTTATTTGATTACTTTTAATTATTATTTAGACAAAGTTAACATATATTAATGTTGATGGAGAACTAATTATGTACATACAATACTATTGAAATCGTTTCTTTAAATCATGCCAAAATTCCATTCGTTTGCCATTCAATAATTCATCTTTCACTTCTAATGTTTCGTTTATACTCAAGTGGCATGGATTTTCAGGTGTGGTAGGTTTCCAGTTTACTCGCAACTGATCATTATTAGGATTCCTGAAAAATTGGCAAAAGTTGAGGTTAAAATGTGCCAAAATTATTGATTTAAAAATTCAAGTTTGGTTTGGTTTCCTTTCTTTTACCCAGTTTTAGCAAAAGTGGTGAACATATTTGTCATCGTGTCTATCGTTTCGCGATCTTTTGGGGTTATTTGACTTGCACTTTTGCTCATTCTATTTTGTGTGCAGTTCCAGTAGCTGTAATCGTCGCCATGGAATGCTCCTATATGTAGATATAATTGGTATAATGACAATTGGCAACACACATAAATGCAGCGGTGTCGGAAGTTTTTTGGGGGGAGGGTACAAATTGAGAACAAAGACTTAGAATACGAGGTGGATTTTCGGGGGAAGGGGCAAGAAGGAGCTTTTTTTCGCACTGTCGCCTCAAATAGTTCATAAAATTGTGATTTTGGGGCAAAGCTTTGAAAAAATTGTGTGTTTAATGCCCAAAAAAGCATTTTTTGGTAGAATTTGGGAGGGGGTGCAATCCTTTTACCCCACTTTCCGACGCCACTGCATTAATGCATCAAAGAAAAAAATCGATCGTAACTTGGTTTCATACCATCTATTCGTTCATTCAGTTTTCCGGTGATTTGGTCTTTCATTGATAACAGTTTACCATCATGAGAGAAGTTATAAACATAAACAGGTGAAGAGGGATCTGATGATACCACATTGATCAACGTATCATAAACGTCTGACAAGGATACATCAGTTAATATCTGGAATGAAATATATTTATTTTTGACTTGGATCACATGAAATGAAAGTTTTTTTTTGGCAAAGTAGTTATATTAGTAAGTATTATTATATAATGATCTTACGTCGGATTTGATCAATTCTGAAGCTGTATCTATCGATTTACCATTGACATAAAAATCCTCCACATTATTCTGTATCAATCTTAATTCTTCTTTCTTTAAATTCGCTCCCCACCCCCAAACATTTTGGGTCAGTGATTTATTAAAGTACTGGGAAAGAGAACACTTGTGTTTGTCTGAAAAACATATACAGATGAAGATAATGAATCAATTGTTCATCATGAGAGTGGAGTACAGTTTTTTGTACCTGATATAAATGAATAACTCACTCACTTGATATTGCCACGCCGATGATACCTTCCCGGTTACAAAATCCAATAATTATTGGTACTCTATTTGTTGAGGGGATAAGTTTTTCTGGGGATATAGGCAGTGGTGAATTTTCACCTGGTTCACTCGTCGCTGAAAATGATGAAGTTGGAAATACTAGCAATCCTGTCTATAAATTGAAATGGTTGTAAGTAACGACGTGAAAATTGATACTGGGTAGAAAAAAACTGTTTACTTCATCAAACATTGATTGCAATCTGCAGGATTCTATCAATTGGGAAATGTCAATTTGTTTATAGAAGTTCAATAATTAACGTTTGTCTTCTATTTTACCTTCATAACCATGTTTACATGCTATTTCATAAGCCAGACTAGCATGTTCTTTATGGAATATAACAGTTGGATTGAATAGGTACATTCCCATCAGTATAGCTTTGTGAAATAAACCTGTATGCGTAGGTATGACGAATTAATAAAATTTATGTTAGTGTATCAAAATGAAAAAAAAGTGTACCCGTACGTGATGATTTTTTTTTACCTTTGGCCAATGGTGATAATAACAGAATATGTACTATGGCGGATCCACTACTACTTCCTAGTACAGTTACATTCTCAGGATCACCTCCGAAAACATGAATATTATCTCTAATCCATTTTAAACTCAGTATAACATCTTTTATGCACTGATTCCCTGTACTCTGATTTTTTAAACTCAAGTTCAAATGCCCTGCGAAGTAAAATAATAGAATTCTTTGTCTACTCTGCAGGTATAGTTGTGTTTGGAAAGTTTCGCATATTCTTGTTTACCTAAGATAGATAATCTGTATCCAACACAAACATAAACTATATCGTGATTCATGATGTATTCAGGAGATCCATAGTAATCAGGATCCGGTGAGCCGTGGACGCTTCCTCCGGGATGAACACATACTATCACCGCTTTTAGCTGATTGTTGCCTTTCTGAGGTATCTAAAATAGAACATTTTGTTCCCATGGATATCATAAAAGGTTATGATTGTGCATAAGAGTAAACGATTATTTGAGGTTTTCAAAGGTACCTAAATGTTCATCATTGCCCATATAGTCCTAGAGCCGAACCTAATGAAAACGGGTCGAAATAATTGAAAGCTGGGACCTGCCCCAAAAGTTAGTGTATGAACCCCTATTTCGAAAACAACCGGTCTGCCGATCCCCAGCTGCTGCTTTTAAGCACAGCGAAAGCTCAAAAGCTCACAGTTTTCATGAACTTTTGGCCGAAAACATTGATGGTTGAAATTGGTGTCAAAATACAGCACGCAAAAAAATAATAATAGAAAATGTTGAAAAAATTAGTAACTTTTATTTAAAAAAATATAACGGGGCACCATTCAAAAAGTTGGCAAAATTTAATCTAAAAATAATAATATTTATCAAGATATTTAGTAAAATTCATCATTCAATAATAAACTTTACCAAGTATTTGGTAAAATTTATTATTGAAGGTATTTATCTAGTTTGAAACGAGAGTAAAAAATTTCAAAATAATTATAATTTAATTTGAAAAAATTTGTATTTAAATGTGAATACGAGAAAAATGAATTTGGCCCGAGCGAAGCGAGGGCAAAAATTTTTTAAAACTTCCAATTCAAAGTGCAATAAAACCGTGCTTTGGATTAACAAACTTGAATAAAAAATCGGTCACTTTTACTTTGAAACTATTTAAGAATGAATACAAAGAGGCCGAGCGCAGCGCGGCCAAAGCTGGTTTTAAAGATCAAAAATAAGTTCTATGGAGAAAAAATATAATGAATATTAGTTGTAATAATTTTGAGGGAAAATATGAAAAATGACTTCTCTACTCTCTGAATTATAAATCAGTGAAAATTACCGGAAATCACTGAGAAACAGTCAGAATTGCAGCACAGGAGAAAATCAGTGAAAATTTTTCACTGAAAACAAATCAGTGAAAGAAAATCACTGGAAATCAGTGAAAATTCACTGAAAACTCAGTGATATTTATGAAATTCACTGAAAAATCTGTGTAATTCTTTGAATAATCAGTGAAAAATCACTGAAAATCAGTGAATTTCACTGATTTTTCCTGTGCTGCAATTCTGACTGTTTATCAGTGATTTTTCACTGATTCGGAATGAGAAAGTAGGATTTAGATTATTTCTAAATTATGAAAAGGGAAAAACACGAGTACAATCAGGCCGAGCGCAGCGAGGCCAAAGTTAAAAAAAAATAGATTTGGGAGGTGATTTCACCGATGGATCGGATTTCTGAAAAGGGACGTTCTCTACCAATTTTTTTTTCTAGGACTTAGAATGAGGTTTCTCGATACCCCTGATTTCAATTTTTATGCTTAAAATTTACCGACTTGATAAATCAAGTAGATACAATGACATCGGAAGCTTTTTTTCGGAGGGTGGAAAGTGAGTACAAAGATTTGGAATAACAGAAAGATTTTCAAGGGGGGAAACTTTTTTTTGTATTGTTGACTGAAATAATTCATACAATTGTAGTTTTGTTAATGCCCGAGCGAAGCGAGGGGGAAAGTTTGAAAAAATTGTGTGTTTAATGCGCAAAACAGGTCTTTTTTATCAGTTGGGAAAATGACAAATTTTCCCAACTAATGTGTTGAAATGTTCAATTTTCCCAATTCACAAGTAAAAAATTCCAACAGGGGGTAAGCTCCCCCCTCCCCCTATCGGTACGTCCCTGCATACACTAACTTTTGGGACAGGTCCCAGCTTTCAATTATTTCGGCCCATTTTCAGTAGGTTCGGCTCTAGGACTAAGTAAGTATACAGAGTGAAGGATGTTTCGAGATAGGTAATACATATGCTAAGTATTATTACAGATTAACCTGTGATATTAATATTACTATGGTAGGTAATGGTATATTGGATTCTTCACCCACCCCCACTACGATGAATCGAAAAAAAAAACGTATCCCGGATTTTGATGAAAAATGGCGAAGTAGTTTACTTAAAATGGAAAATCACATGCTCAAATAAATGTTGAGCCCTCAACCTTTAGGTCGAGAGACCTCAAAGTGGAGTTATTTTCCAAAAAAACGTGGTTTTGCCTCATTTGTGAGATGCCACCAACTGGGAACCTCGGTCAACTTTATTAAAAAGTGGTATTTGAGTTTCTACAGCTCCCCCTCGCGGATTACAAATTGGATATCACCTTTTGCCGTCCACAAAAAAGTTGACAAGTTGCGGATCGCGAAATCGACGAATATTTTATTTTTATCAAAATCAATTCTCTCACGAAAATACTTTAAAATCAAGTTAAATAGGTATTTTTTTGGTTACTCAGAATAATTTTCAATGAAAATTTTCAGAAAATTTCATGATAATGCCCGATTAACAAATCCCGAATTTTTGAACAGTCATAATTCAATCTGACTGTCAGTATTGCGAATTAACTTCCTTTTTTTTTCGTACACTGAGCAGCTATTGGACACAAAGCTTTGCTGGCTATTTATTTCTTTTTGAATATTTCTCCTGATTGGTTAGTTAAATTTGTGACTGCCAAAAAGCGACTACATAATTCAGCAGCGAATACTCGTATGACTGATAAAATGACTATTGACTGTAGTCACGCTTTGCCAATCGGGTGCTGCCAACTGATTTACACAATTTTTTATAAAATTCAAGTTATTCATTTGATAATTCGAAAAGTAAACCAAAAATCCTTTGGTTATTACAATAGAAATTCAATAAATTTTTTGAAAAAAAAAATTCCAGCAGCGCTACCAACTGAAATTTTATAAAACTTTTGTAAATTAAAATGCATTTGGCAGCACAGTGACGTGAATTTTTTGAAAAATTGCGTCAAAAATAATTCTAGATTACCAAAAAAAATTTGATTCAATATTGAGGTATCTGATTCAGCGATTTGAATGGACAAGTTGCACGATTTTTTTTTGGAAAAAAATTATGAAAAATCGAAAGTAGACATTAAGAGATGAAGATTAAAAAAGAAAAAATGAAAATTGGTCCATTAGAACTCGCGTAATAATTTTTTGAAAGTTGCCTTTTCTCATAGTATTCAAAAACGGAGGCGTGGTCAACTCGTGCTGTGACGTCACATCATGAAATTTTTGTTTTGCGGCGTGGCGCGCACCCGCGCACCAGAATTTTACGAATTTTTTGTTTTACGCCAATACGCTGTTTAGAATGCTTCATTACCTATTACTTGCCAGCCAAGTATTTTCCGTAATACTATAAGAAAATTTCATGGTGTGACGTCACAGCACCAGACTTCGACCACGCCTCCATTTTTAAACGCTACGAGGAAACGCAACTTTCAAAAAATTATTGCGCGAGTTCTAATGGACCAATTTCCATTTTTTCTTTTTCAATCTTCAACTTTTAATGTCTACTTTCGATTTTTCATAATTTTTTTCCAAAAAAAATTTCATGCAACTTTTCCATTTGATAAAAATGAAAAATTCGATCTGCAACTTTCCACCCTCCTTGTAGTAGGCGAAAACTGGTACTCTACTCTTTGAAAAGGTCTCTCTCCAACTCACTAATTTTAGTTGAAATCCGGGATATGTTTTTTCGATTCATACATTGACATTTTCTCATTACGTACCTCTGTTTTTTTTTCAAAATCGAGTACTTCGTTCTGGAGAATTTTTAAAATTTGTGGTAAAACTCACTCGTGATTGATTTTACTAAGTAGGTATTTATTATAAAAACTTCGATTTTCAGGATGGGAATAATTTTTCGCAATATTTTAAAATGGTTCTGCATGATGCAATGAAAAGTTTAAAATTTCCTACGGAAAATCTTTCCTGAGTGCAAAAGGTATAATACCTGTGTGGTATGAATATTGTTGTACAGACAATCCTCATCGCCGGCTATTGCATTCTTCCTGAACGAATATTGCACACAACCTTCTTTTTCAGTAGTCGCATCTAAAACGTTATTCCAAGGTTTTACTTTGACAGGATCCTACAGTAAAGTATAGGTAAACAAGAAATGATTGGGTTATAATATATTTTATCTGAATTTGCTCATTAATATATGTACTTATGAATTACTTTGTAACGAGCTTGACCTGCCGTCGATTGTCCGTATGGAACTCCTAGGAAGGAATAAAATTCCGTACCAGAGTAAACACTTTTCGTTTTAAATCCACGTATTTTACCTTCATTCACGGTTACCGTAATTTTTTCTGTCATTTTACTGTTGTATCGGTATATGAATTATTTTTGGATGTACAAGTACTCGGCACCGACGTATGTATCACATAGTTCCTAGCTAACAATAAGCATTAGGGTTAACCTTAAGAACGTAATAGCGTATATTTTATCAGTCAGCTACATACCTACTTATGGTTCGTAATGATGGCTGTGCTTCGTTAGAAAGTACGTATAATCGTATGTATTTTAACGATAAAAGTTCTGTTTTTAAATACCATTTTATTTTTTTGTTTTTTTCAAGGTAGAAAAAATATATTTGGTACCTACTGTACGTTTGTAGAATTTCGCTGGGAAAGAAGAAAAAGTGTTACGTTCTAAAAAAAAAACCTTATTCGGAATAAAAAAAACAACCAATCAAAACAGAAAAAACTTATAAGTTGCAGGTACTTGATGCCCCTGAAAATCAATTTGGACGTATCGTTCTAAAAAGTCCCTAATGGACTATTTAGTATTCCAAAAATCTAACAAAATGTCCCTGGAACAATTCGTTGAAATTATTTGTTTTTTTACGTTTAAAAAAATGATGTTACATCAGTGGTGTGAAAAATTTGATGTTCAAAATTTGATGTTCAAAATTTGATCCCTAATTTTACAGATTGACCCCCCCCTCCCCCCGCACTTCAAGGTATCCAAATTACATGCAAAAAACGAAAACGGCCATTTTTTGAACATTTTCGACTTCTTGGAAAAGAAAATCCGCTCTCTTAAATCGCGCTTTCCATTCCACATGATTTAATTTAATTATACTCGTTTTCAATTTTTAGGTACGCTCTCATTCTGAATTAGTGAAAAATAATTGATATAGTCAGAATTGCAGCGCAGAAAAAATCAGCAAAATTCACTGATTTTTGGAATTTTCTCTGATTTTTCAAAAATTTTCACTGATTTTTCAGCAAATTTCATAAATTTAACTGACCTTTCAGTGAATATTCACTGATTTTCCAGTGATTTTTCTCACTGATTAGTTTTCAGTAAAAAAAATTCGCTGATTTTCTCTTGTGCTGCAATTCTGACTGTTTCTCAGTGATTTTCGATAATTTTCACTAATTTATAATTGAGGGAGTGAGTGGAATTTTTGATTGATAGTTTTGTTTGCTTTTTATGTTTTTCTCGTTAATTTTCAGCATTTTTTTTTGTGAAAAACTTTTGAAAAGAAATTCAGTGTATTGAGATGCCCTTTTTAGATCGTTAAAAAGGCAACTTTCAATTGCAATACATCAGTTAAGTAGGTTTTGACGCGATTTGTTTCTGTTTTTTTTTTTTTGCAAAGTGTAGGGTGTAGATATTTTAGAAAATTGCGATTTTTCGTGAATGTTGCGATCGTCGGAATTGAACGATTGTGATTTATTTTGTTGAAGTTTCTCAAAAGCGTTCGCGACAAAAATTTCTGTTATTTCCTCAGTGGCGTAGCGAAGTGTTTTTTGGAGGGGGGGGGGGGGGGTGACGTTCTCGATTTTTCCAACTTTAAAACTGAAATTTGCCAACTTTAGAGATTGAGAATTCGAGTAAAAATAGGGGAGATAAAGTGCTCTCTCATTCCGAATCAGTGAAAAATCACTGATAAACAGTCAGAATTGCAGCACAGGAAAAATCAGTGAAATTCACTGATTTTCAGTGATTTTTCACTGATTATTCAAAGAATTTCACAGATTTTTCAGTGAATTTCATAAATATCACTGAGTTTTCAGTGAATTTTCACTGATTTCCAGTGATTTTTTTTCACTGATTTGTTTTCAGTGAAAAAATGTTCACTGATTTTCTCCTGCGCTGCAATTCTGACTGTTTCTCAGTGATTTTCGGTAATTTTCACTGATTTATAATTGAGAGAGTGATTTGAGCGAAGAAAAATTGGAAAATTCCGGATTTTTTGGAACAAACAATCAATACACTCCTGAAATCTGAGAATTGGTAAAATTTACCTGCTTGAATCAGTGGAATGACTTTAACTGAAAATCAGTGATTTTTCACCGATCGTTCAGTCAAGTCAAAATAATTAGGTATTGATTTTTCCTGACAAATGGGAATTGATTGAGAAATCAATAAAAAATCATTACTTTCCAAAGAAAATCATTTCACTGATTCTCAAAAGCAGAATTTCATCGAAAACTGATTCAGATTCATTCAAGAAAATATGATTAAAATATTGCCCTCGCTTCGCTCGGGCAAACATTTTTTCGAAAAATCATGTTTGAATACCAAAAAAATGCACTTTTTTCACATTTTTGTAAAAAATCTCTTTTCCGAGCGGGGGGGGGGAGAGCTCGAGCCCCTTGTGCCTCCCCCTTGAGTGCGCCTTATGGACGAAATGGATTTGAAGTAAAATTTAAGTTTCATAGAATGGTGTGGCAAAGTGTACAGTGACGTACCGAAGTCTGCATATTGAATTGAGGAGGTAAAATCTCTAAATTTCCGGCTTGATTTTTGAAATAATTGAAAATCAATTTATTTAAGCACGAATCAGACTGACTTTTTTGGGGTGGGAATGGATGGCACAAATTTTCAGACTGAACTAAATTTTTTGACCATTTCTCCCTCCCATTCAATTCATTGCTTTTCCCTGCGTAATTTCAATGTATCTAATCTACACATGTATCTACTCGAATTTGGAAAAATCAGCGAAATTGTCAATTTGTCCGGAACAAAGCAAGGGTGGGAAAGTTTGAGAAAAATTATAATTTATTTTAAAAAATTTTGTAATTTCAATGGAAATGCGAGCGAAATGAATTTGGCCCGAACGAAACGAGGGCGAAAATTTTAGAAAACCTCAAGTTCAAGGCGAAATAAAACAATGTTTTAGATTAATAAACTCGAGTAAAAAATTGACCACTTTTACTTTGAAATTATTGAGCGAGAAATATGATGAGGCCGAGCGCAGCGAGGACAAAGCTTTTAAAAAAATGTATTTTCAAACATCGAAAATGAGTTTTGAGGAGAAAAAAATATAATAAAATTAGGTGAATATGAGGAAAAATACGAAAAAAATCACTTTTGCATGAAGTAAATAAAATACATACACTAAGTCCGAGCGCAGTGAGGCCAAAGTTTTTGAAAATTTTAGAATTTGGAGGTAATTTCAGAGTTGGACTGTAATTTCTGAAAAAGTGATGTTTACTCCAAAAATTTTATTGTTATTGGTCAAATTTGCCTACTTCTCTCATTTTGAGACGAATTTGCCAACTTTTTCTACTAGCATTGCATCCGGGGGGCACCCCCCAGACCACCCATTCGCTACGCCCGCGCCCCTGTATTTCCTCTCTGAAAGAAATAATAATTGACTAAATTTGTAAAATCAATCGTGAAATGTTAGATGGTTTGAAAACTGTCAATTTCATCAAAATCGCAAAATGAAAGAGCATTTCCTGTTAAGATGGTGAAATCGGCCCTTGACCCGATCGGGACAAAAATCTCCTAAAATGTTGGTATTGATGTAAAACCACCCCAAAAAAATTTTCAACCCCCTACCCCCACCCCCAACCGAATTATGGGGCCATCAATGCTCGAAATTCAATAATTTCTATCTCCGGAAGGGGTGGTTCAAAAATTTTGAAATTTTCACAGATTATAGACAATATGTAGTAGTATATGTGAAATTTTTTTCAAAAAAATTTTCCCAAATTTTCCAAGGTTTTCCGCGGTTTAAAAATTTCAAAAATTCGTCAAAAAGGGGGGGAGGGGGAGCCCCGAAATTTTTTTCTCTCCAAAATTTTGTGATACCCTTGGGTACAACATATATTTTTTTGGAGACCTAAAAATGAGTGCAACATGGATTAAAAAAATAAAATCCATAAAAAAACACATTTTTTCGATGTTTTTCCACCTTCCTATAAGAAGTTTTAAGAATGATATTTCCAACAAAATAACAATTTTGGGCAGATTATGTCGAAAGACACTCGAATGAACATTTTCCATTGCCGGGGTAATCAAGGGAATGATAATACGCGGCGCGACGCGATTGAATGTGATTTTTCTACTTGCAAGCGGGTACTCGCATTTCCCGGCCGCTACTCGTGGCGGTGAACTATTCGCGTACGCGCCATTTCGAGGGTTGAACGAGAACTCATTCTAACGAGGAGGTTACAGAACTGTCCCCTCGAAATATGAATGAAAGGTGGTCTATTTTGTCGCCCGCGACGCGAATATCAAAATTCCAGATTGCTGGGTGCCCGTTTTGAAAATTGGTCTAGGCCTATGCGATCGAAATTTCGATTTTACATGGATTTTTACATGTGTTTTAAATGGAGGAAAATTTTTTTCTCGGAAATCATCATTTGTTGTGACCAATTGATAGTTCGTGTCGAGAGAAACAAAAAATATGATATACACCTTTTGCCTAACACAAGAATTGAAGGGGCTCAATATTAAATTTATACATACAGCCCCTTCAATTCTTGAGTTAGGCAAAAAGTGTATATCATATTTTTTGTTTCTCTTGACACGAACTATCAATTGGTCACAACAAATGATGATTTCCGAGAAAAAAATTTTCCTCCATTTAAAACACATGTAAAAATCCATGTAAAATCGAAATTTCGATCGCATAGGCCTAGACCAATTTTCAAAACGGGCACCCAGCAATCTGGAATTTTGATATTCGCGTCGCGGGCGACAAAATAGACCACCTTTCATTCATATTTCGAGGGGACAGTTCTGTAACCTCCCTCGTAAGTAACTGATATTAAAATTCCCTAAGTTTTCAACATGATAAAATTGAAAGGTTTCATTTCAATGTAAAAAACTACTTTTTCTTAATTTATGCTTAGAGATTCGAGGTTTTGATTTTTACTTACAACCGGAATGAGTTCCCGTTCAACCCTCGAAATGGCGCGTACGCGAATAGTTCACCGCCACGAGTAGCGGCCGGGAAATTAGAGTGCCCGCTTGCAAGTAGAAAAATCACATTCAATCGCGTCGCGCCGCGTATTATCATTCCCTTGATTACCCCGGCAATGGAAAATGTTTATTTGAGTGTCTTTCGACATAATCTGCCCAAAATTGTTATTTTGTTGGAAATACCATCCTTAAAACTTCTTATAGAAAGGTGGAAAAACATCGAAAAAATGTGTTTTTTTATGGATTTTATTTTTTTAATCCATGTTGCACTCATTTTTAGGTCTCCAAAAAAATATATGTTGTACCCAAGGACATCACAAAATTTTGGAGAGAAAAAAATTTCGGGGCTCCCCCTCCCCCCCTTTTTGACGAATTTTTGAAATTTTTAAACCGCGGAAAACCTTGGAAAATTTGGGAAAATTTTTTTGAAAAAAATTTCACATATACTACTACATACTGTCTATAATCTGTGAAAATTTCAAAATTTTTGAACCACCCCTTCCGGAGATAGAAATTATTGAATTTCGAGCAATAATGGCCCCATAATTCGGTTGGGGGTGGGGGTAGGGGGTTGTAAATTTTTTTGGGGTGGTTTTACATCAATACCAACATTTTGTGAGATTTTTGTCCCGATCGGTTCAAGGGCCGATTTCACCATCTTAACAGGAAATGCTCTTTTTATCATTTTTAGAAAAATCACTCTGGTGGCAATACTAATGAACTCTTGGCAAAATCAGTGAATCACCATGAAATGAAATCGTATTAGAGATCTATGTTGGTATTTATGCATTTGGTTTCAAAATTTAGTCGTGTTTACTCGCCAAAACGGGATTTAAAAAATTTCAGTTCATCAAAATCGCAAAATAAAATTTTGTACTTTTTTGAAAAATCATTCCGGTGCCTATGAACACAAAGGTCCTAAAGATGTATTTCGTTTTTGAAATTCAGTCAAGTTTACTGCCCAAAACAAGAGTTTAAATAGTGTCAGTTCATTCAGCTGCAACTTGTATCTACTCCTGTTAGGTACATATGTATCTATCATCAAATTCTTCGGAAATCAAAAATAATCGCTACTTTCTCATTTTCAGTTTTAAAATATGTAGGTATCCTGAAGTGAAAGACCATCGGAAAAACAAATTAATTAGGTGCTCCAAGGACGGCAGAGTTTGAAGGGAGACTTGAATCGTATTACACGATGAAAATGAGTAAAATTGAAGATCTAAAATTTTTCTAAATCAGCTTTCAAAATTGAATATAAAAATATTGTGTGGATAATCAAGTCCAGATTCTTAAAGTTTTTTTAGAAATCAAAAAATAAATAGTTAATAAGTATTGATAGATTTTTATTCTCGTAATGTTTTGTCCATTAGCAAAACCGAAGAGCACAATTACTTACTCTCAAGTTTGTATATTTCCAATGGAAAATTTTTTTTCATATTTTCTTCTAAAAATTTCTCATCGTTAGAAAATAAATGAAAATTCTTCGATTATCAGTTGCAATATAAACAACCCGAGAATTAGGTATAGGACATTTTATTCAAAACGCTCGAATAATGAACAACAAACATTTTTTTCCAATGAATTCATAATTTTTATTCGAATAGGTATCATTGAAATACATGAATCTTATTCTAAGGATTTAACATTCACAAGGTGTCGGAATGGGAAATGGGCAAGGTTGTGGCAGAGGAACCACAATTGGTGATGGACGCACAATCGGTCTTGGTACAGATGGCCTATTATTAGGTGGCAACAAAGCTAAAATAATATTGGGAATGGTAACCGATTGTCTCGGAGGTACTGGAACTTTCACTGGTAATGGTTGAGGAACCGGTAAGAAGGAAATCGGCGATGAAGGAGCAATAATCGGACCAAAGCCTCTGCCATATCCTTCATAGAATCTTTCGCCGAAACCGCCACATCCTCCACGTCCATACTCGAACTCACCGCAACCGCCTCCAAAGAATGCTGGTTTCGCTTGGGCAACGAGAATTCCCTGTTGAACAAAATTATTCGTTAGTAATCTAATTGTGAGCACGATTCGAGTTCATTATCAAATTCGCAATGGAAATAATTTTATAAGAAGTACTCTTCTTGACTGAATACGTGTTGTCGGGTAATGCAACAATACCCTTGAAAACAAAGGCTTATCGAGTTCAAAACGTAAAATCTACGGTGTGCTTTTTATTACGACGCTATTTGAATACAAAGCAAATATTATGTGGCTTTTTCATGCCGAATAAACAAAAAGTTTGTAAGAAGTTTACCTACCTGTAATGAAACTACCGTCAACAATATCCAACAAGCGTTCAACGAAGCCATTATTTTTTCTCTTTTTTTAAAATTACTCTATAAAGAATAAACACTGTTACAATGGTTGGAAACTGAATATGCTCTGTGCTCGTATGTCGAGTTTATTTATACAAATCCAATGAGTGAAAATATCATCCGGTGTGTCGTATGTTCGTATTTATTTTTCTCGATGACGATATAGGTACCTTTGATCATCGTAATATTTTTTTAAGGTATGAGAGCATTGAATCTCATGAATGGTAAAACGGTATTTATGATTTGATTAAAATGCGGTTATTAGCACGTATTTTTCGGTTGTTTAAGATGATGAGAGTGCGTAATTTAGGTACCTATCATTTGAGATTAGATATGTACCCAGTATATTGGAAACGAAACTTGATTGCATTAGTACAGCAGTGATTTACGAATGACGTTTTTTTGACAATCTTGAACTAAGCTGTTGCAGTGTTGCTTGATCACTTATGAATTGATGACCTTCTAAAAATTAAACCCTGTTTAATCACCACGTAGATATTATTAAAAATCTCGTTTGATTTGAGTGAAAAAACCAAAATCTTGGCAAGTGTATCGAGAAAAATTATACAGTGTCGTTTGAACGCCACTGAAAATTTCATTCCATAAAGTGTATCTTGGTGCATTAGACACGGATGTTTTCATTATACCTAATTATACTTCAACAAAACCGCAATATTTTTCGAAATGGTTCAATGGTACAAGAGGTTCAGATAGACAGATACCATTAAGTAACCTTTAACCATTTTCAAAATGTTTTATCAAAATCTATCATGGCAGGAAATTTGCTATTTTATAGTTGTTCTTGTGCTCGAGCTACGTTCAAGATGTAGGTACATAAAATATAATTTCCTATTTTTCAAACACTAATATTTCCCAAAAAATTTCACTCCAGCTTCTGATCATTTTTTAATTCTTTTTGAAAAATTTCGCTCTTGCTTTGCTATGTTCGTTCATTTTTTTGTTTCTAGTTTAATCTTCTAGTTTAGTTTTTTGAAAACTGTTTTCTGAAAATACTTAATTAAGGTAGGTACAAAAACATGAAAAATAGATCTTTTTTGAAAAAAAAAAACCTTTAAAAACTAAATGCAACCAGTGGCGGCGCGATTGGGGGGGATACCCCCAATGGAGATTTCAAGCAATTCGGCAAAATCTTGGAAATTTCTACAAATTGAAAAAATGTTTGGAAATTTTGCAGCATAAATAATGAAACACTGAGCTTTTTAGAATTTCAAGTTTATTGTCCTCTTTCAAAAATCACGATCCAACTCTAAAATTACTTACTCCCCAAATCAAAATTCTTCAAAAATTTCGGCCTCGCTACGCTCAGCCTTATTGAATTTTTTTTCTCAATAATTTCAAAACAATCCAAATCCTACAAAAAAATTTTTTTTCGTAGGTAGGTATTTTCTCTCAAAATTATTCCGACTAATTTTATCAAATTTTTTCTCATTAAAACTCATTTTCGATGTTTGAAAATTAAATTTTTCAACAGGTTCAGCTTCGCTGCGCTCGGCCCGGTTGTATTTCTTCTCAAATAATTTTTGAGGAAAATTAGCCAATTTTTTATTCAATTTGAATAATTAAAACATTATTTTATTGCATTTTGAATTTAAGGGCTTCTACTTAAAATTTCCGCTCTCGCTTCGCTCGGGCCTTTATTTCTCTCATGTTCACATTGAAACTATAATCTTCTAAATGAAGTAGGCTAAGGAAATTTCGTAGGTTTTTTCAACTACGTACAATAAAATTATCGAGGGAAAAATTCAGGCATGAGTAGGATTAAGTTATTTATTTTTTCATGCAAGATATTCTGCTGTTCATGAGCAGGGATGAACAAGAATGCTTTTAACAATGGAAATATATTCGAAAACCTAAGGTATAATTTCCAGGCTTGAGCAAGATTAAAAATTGACCTAATCTTGAACACAATGTTACTTTCGCCAAGTTTTTGTTACGTTGATCTCTAAAAATTAGGTTTCGCTATCCATGATGTTGCTTTGCATTGTTTTTGCGAAAAATTCTCGAATTTTTTAATTCTTATTCGCCAATTTTGAATTTTTTATGCGGCATTTTTAAACCGCATACCCCCCCACCCCAAAAAAAAATTGTGTTCGAACCGCCTCTGAATACAACGGACTCTCGACACCCTCGATTTTGTCAAATAAATTAAATCTTAAAAGTCTATTTCATCTTTTTGTTGTTACTTAACGAATAAATAATGAAACAAAGAAATTAGGCAAGTTTTTGTTTTTTAAATGATTTTTTATGAAAATGTCAGAAGATTAATTTTTTTTCATTGATGGCTTTTGTTAAAATGCCAGACATTCAAGTCTTTTTCTCTTTTTCATTTTGCCAATTTTAAAATTGCTAAGCAATTTTAATAAATTGACCAAGTATAATCGAATTAGATATTTCTGTAACATTTTCAAACTTCAGTTTCTAAATTTCCAAGCAATTGAATGAGTTAAATGAATGCCATTCTCCCAAGTTTTCAAAAGCCTAACAAAAAGTCAGTATTTTTTTTTAAATAAGTCATTTTCAAAAAAATGAGACAGGCTTTTTTTCAAAAAAGTAAACCATAATCCCCTAGTCATTTTCAAAAATCATACAATTAAATTTTTTTTCAAAATTATACCAAAAAACCCAAACTGCGCTTAACAAAAAAAAACCAGACTATGTTTAGAAAAAAAAGCAACACATTTTCAAATACCTAATACAAGATTAACTATCTCCGAAAAAAAAATACAAATTTTTGGGAAAATCCAACTCTACCAACTACTTGTTATCAGGCTAGATCAAAAACATCAAACCTTTGGTAGACAAATAACAAAACAAGCAAAACAGAACAATTTTCAGTGAAACAAAAATTAAGCCTTAATATCTTTGGATTTTTGTCGAAAAAACATAATTTTGAAAGTCTATTTACCTCTTAACCTTGATTTTTTGATTTCTTTTCAAAAAAATAATAAAAACATTAAACCATTTTCTCAAAAAAAAAAAACTTGAACACAAAAAGCAGGTTATTTTTAAGAATCCTCAAAAAACCCAAAAATTGTTAGAAAAAAACAATGTCCAAACCATTTTCATAAAAAAAAGTTGAAAAACCGACTTATACCTCCCGTTCAGAAAGAAACCGAAAAGAAAACAATATTTTGAAAAAAAATACAAAGTACAAATAAGTTATTTTCAGAGAAAAAAATCAAAAAATTTCCAGAAAAAAACAAAAAAATACAATATAATATGTATTGGGAGAAAAACTGATCATACATCAACATCAGACTTTTGGTGTTGTTTTTTAAAACCAATTTTGCCCTTTTAAAACCTTACTTTCATGTACGAGTACGTAATTCTACGGTAATGAACCGTGAATATTTTTTTTGTAGGTACTGTACCGAAGTATATCGTCAAGTATATTTTTCGTGAAGAATTTCATGCCACGCAATTCCAGACTATTATTATTTTAGGATAAAAATGTATTCCTAAAAATATTTTCAATTTTATAAAAAGAGCTCAAAACTGAAAGAATTTGAAAAAAATTCTCTTGAAATATTCTTGTCAAAATGAAAGGTAAGTTCCCGCTTAAGCGAAAATGAGTGAAAAAAGAATTTGGTCAATCTCCCATGGTCAGCGACGCGACGTGGTAATTTTAAAGTTTCTTTTGTCAGTTTCTCTCCTCTAAACCTAGAAGAAGGGAGGGGGAGAAAAAGTACACGTAAATAGACTTGAGCCTACTGTATACATTTTTAGTATTAGTATGTATAATCGTATAATCGTAAAACTTCCATATCGACACTCGTCAAAACAATTTTTCTCTCTCAAAAAAAATGTAATTATTATTACCATTATGACCGCGAGAGTTGGAGTGGGGGGAAATTCTTCAATCTGAAATTTTTTTAAATCCTCAAATCTGCCCGATAAAAATTTCAAAAATCTAAGGTTAAAAGTAATTGGGTATTTTATCTCGCGAGGTAATTATGTATTTATTGTGAATTAATTTCTCTTTTAATTTTAAACTAATTGAAAATTACAATGTTTTAAGAATTTTTTGACGCGATTTTACTAGAAGAAAAAATCTAAAGGATACGCCGCGCCGCGCCGCCGGTGTAGCAATTTCTATTAAATTATTCTGCAATTTTTAAAGTTTCTAAAATGACATAGGGCCATTTTCCATTATTAATGCAGACACGTACAGCGTTTTAAAATTTTGGCAATTGGTGTAACTTTTACGAATAAATTCTCATTAATATGTTTTTAATGGGTTGATGTTGGAAAAAAAATCGTCTTTGCGAATTACACACCACAATTTTATTTTCATTTGGTGTCGTAATATTTTTTTGTTACCTGGTGAAGAAGAAAATTCTCCTCTTGTAGTTAATAAGGGTCTTTTTCTTTGTAGATATTTTTTTTTTATTTCAAAATTCCGGTTGGATTATCTTATTGAATTTGCAATGTTTCTAATTTTTTCAAATTTTCATGCCTCGAGTTTTTTGAGACAAGGTACACGAGAGATGATTTTTCCATAGCTATACATAGGTTACTAAAGTGTTTATTGAAGATCGTGTGTTTACTCTTTGTTCTTTTTACCTGCATTTTTTTTACCATTTTATTGATCTAGGTACAATTTTTGTTTGATTACAGTTGGTTGAATTGAATATTTGGATTTTCAAGCGTTTTTTTGCAGTCATCTCAACTACTGGTATGTAACTTACTATTTTCAAGTATAATTTACCAAGAGTGATCATCAGCTCAGTTGACTTTTTTTTTAGAAATGAGAAAAAACATTATTTTTACAACTTAGTCATATTAAAAACACAAATTCTTCGTTTCAAGTGGATAAAATTTATTGATAATACAATTTGCACAAATGTTTAAAATTTACAAACATCCGCATCCCTCAAACCTTCTAAACCCTTCTCCCTCAAACCTTCTCAACCCTTCTCCAAATCCAAATCCTCCGAAACCAGGATATGATGAGAACGGGAAAGGTCGAGGCAGCGGTAATACCACAGGAGGTGGTCGAATCACTGGTCTTGGAACAACCCTTTTTTGATTTGGTGGTAGCAGAGCCACGATTATGTTAGGAATAGTGACTGATTGTGGTTGGCATCTTTCTCTTTGTGGTACTCGAACTGGTATAGGCTGAGGGATTGGTACAATTGCAGGAGCATGGTCACATTCGTAATGAGATTCGTAGCAAGGGTTGAATTCTCCTGGGCAAAGAGGTTTTCCATTAGCGGTGTTGATTAGAACCTGTGAAAAAGAAAAAATTATTGAAATGCATTTTTTTAAAAATTGCTCTATATATTTATAAAAAAATAGGTACGAACTTGTAAAAGTATTCCAAAAATGAAACAATGAAGTTTTACAGTCGACATGTTCACTGTGAAAATTCACTTGTGTTATATTTTACGAGAAGGTATGTTTTTTGAATGAAGGTGCAATGAATACTGATTTTTGAACGACTTAAGTTGGAGTTTATATAGTGGAGAAAATATTTACGTCTTTGATAACTGAGCGACAACAATGACGTATTTTTTAAAGATTGTACTCGTATTTTTTTACAACTCTGTATCATTTGCGATTTCTGAGATGGAATTTGAGTACATTTATCATGGTAATTTAGTGATATCATTTCAATGCACGAGAAAGAAAAATATTCAGGTGTCGTGATCAATAGTTACGAATTCTATGTTGATAATTTTGAATTTGTTTGCATTCCATAGTGTTAATTTTGTTATTGAACGTCATCAAAGCGAGAGTGCATACCTTCTACACGTTAAACAGTTTTTATCTGTACCACCGAAATAATGCCTAATGGGAATTATTTTTCTTCATTTTACGAGTATTTTTAAAATTTACTTGATATATCTGATATTTTTATTCTCAACTCTTTCTCCGAACCGAGTTCGTTTGACATTCTACTAGGGCCATCTCATCGTACTATTTTGTAGGTAGTGATTTTGGTTTTTGAGTTTTTAATAAAGGGTATAGCCGGGTAAGAGGTGAATTTGGCCCTGGCTTTGATTTTCGATCTAACTTCCCCAAATGGTACCCCTTGATGTAAAAAAATCTGGAAAAATTTTTGACCCCCCCCCACTCCTTTTGGAGTTATGGCCACTTTATTGCAATATTTTCAAGAATTTTTAATTTCAACGGAATTGAAGGAAATTTTCTGTTCTTTGGCACAAAGTTACATCTCGTAGAGGTGTATTTACGATAATTTTTTCAACAATTTTGGTACACTTCTTCACGTTTTTTCGGCTATTTGAAGTTTTCAATCGTAAAAAACACCATATAAGCGAAGAGCGACCACTTTTTGAAAATATCCCAAAAACGTGTTTTTTAACGTAGATTCATGTCACGTATTCAGTTTTGGCGATTTCGATGCCGCAAGGGCCGAAATTGCGAAAAACCGTGCAGAAATGTTGTTATTTTAGCAGATTTTTCAAATTTTGAGCGTTCTATATGGAAAGAAATGGCCAAATGAAAAAACTAATGTCGGATTCGTGTTAAGCGGGTCAAAATATCCTGATAAACATCCTTTTCGCGATCACTTTACTTGAATCTTCGAAATTCCCAATTTTTGTCATGAAAAATCAGTGAAAAAGGTGAATTTTGAGACTTGAAACAAAACGATCGCGAAATGGTGCTCATCGGAGTATTTTGACCCGCTAAACACGAATCCGACGTTAGTTTTCTTTTTTTGGTCATTTTTCCCGTATAAAACACTCAAAATTTGAAAAATCTGCTAAAACAACATTTTTGCATGGGTTTTCGAAATTTCAGTCTTCACAAGGGAAGTACACGAGGTGTGACCACTGTGACCCGTCAAAATGAAAAAAATTCAGGCTAGTCGAACATAACAAAAAACTTACCCAGCCAAAATTTTAGCCCCTGAAATTGACTTGTGAGGGGGGGATTATGAAGGTTTGAATTTTTAAAAAAACGCCTAATACATATTTATTATCGAAAAAAATTACAAAAATCTAATGTAAGAAATAGGAAAATTGAAATAACTCCTCAAAATTCACCTTTTTCACTGATTTTTCATGACAAAAATTGGGAATTTCGAGGATTCAAGTAAAGTGATCGCTAAAAGGGTGTTTATCGGGATATTTTAACCCGCTTAACACGAATCCGACATTAGTTTTTTCATTTGGCCATTTCTTTCCATATAGAACGCTCAAAATTTGAAAAATCTGCTAAAATAACAATATTTCTGCACGGTTTTTCGAAATTTTCGGCCCTTGCGGCATCGAAATCGCCAAAACTGAATACGTGACGTGAATTTACGTTAAAATCCACGTTTTTGGGATATTTTCAAAAAGTGGTCGCTCTTCGCTTATATGGTGTTTTTTACGATTGAAAACTTCAAATAGCCGAAAAAACGTGAAGAAGTGCACCAAAATTGTTGAAAAAATTATCGTAAATACACCTCTACGAGATGTAACTTTGTGCCAAAGAACAAAAAATTTCCTTCACTTCCGTTGAATTTAAAAATTCTTGAAACTATTGCAATAAAATGGCCATAACTTCGAAAGAGGTAGGGGGGGGGGGGTCAAAAATTTTTCCAGATTTTTTTTTACATCAAGGGGTACCATTTGGGGAAGTTAGATCGAAAATCAAAGCCAGGGCCAAATTCACCTCTTACCCGGCTATACGGGCTATACCCTTTAAATATTCGTGATTTACTTAAATAAATTGGTATTTTATTCGCTTGATCAACTTACCCAGGCACATGGAAGATTTCATTGACTACTGATAGAAGAATTATATCTAATTGAATAAAAACAGTTTTCAATGGTAAGAAATTGAATCCTTCGCCAAAAAAAAATATAGATAGAACCTATAACTTTACCTATCTCGTAAAACATGGAATTAGCGAGTTTTCTCTGAAATTTTTCTTTCGGATGGTAAAGTAATACCCGAGGATTTTTTATAATTTTTTGGGTATTTTAATGTTAAAATTTCAACGAGAGATATTTTCCACTCAATTAAATAATGAAACTTTTTCAAAATATCTACTTCCATTTATTTACAAAAACTTGTAAACTTTTTGAAATTATTTCTTTCGGAAATTAAAAACTTCTTAAAGAAACTAGAACGTAATTTTGTGTTTATTATTCTTCGTATTAATTTGAGTTTCGGTTGTGTTGTTTTTGTAACTTTTTTAATTATCAAGTGGGAAGCCTAAAACAGTGATGAAAAAAAAGAAGGAGAAGTAAAAAGAAAGAAGAAAAAATTAAAACCTGTTAATAAGCTTTTTCGACCAAGTTGGCAAAACTTATCGTTACAATTTATAAATGAAAATCTCTCTTGTTTGTCGAATGACGGAAAATTTTTAATGATTTCGACGAATTACGTTCGTTTACCGCGAAACAATCGGGGCTAGGGGAAATTCAATACGTTGTGTTTTTATTCGGTGGAGAAGTATCGTAAAATTATACGAGAATTTTTTTCGTTTACTTATTTACCTAATTAAAATAAATACGTGGAATGCTGCTTGTGATGATTTGGCGCTGGGGTTTCTTTATTTTAAACCTTGTTCATTCTGTCAACTGCTGATTATTTTATTTATCTTTCACATCGAGTCTGGCAACTAGCAAGTTATAATTGCACGGTATATTCTAAAAGTCTTTGATTTTTATCCTTTTCTTGGACTTATGAGATTAAATACTTGGAAATTTCTCTTCTGATTTTATACTTACCTATCATTAGGTACAAATTGTACATTAAAATTTATCAAAGTTCAGGATATTTTTATCCAGAAATATCACCGGGTAGCAAACATTTTTTTACCAACACTTTCATTTTTCAGAGGTAAGTGATTTTTTAGGGTGAAAAAAGACTTAGGGAGTGGACGATGATACTTCATTTTTGGATGGAACCGGGTACCACTAAAAAAAATTGAGATGAACATGTTGCCTACAGTTAATAATTGAAGGCGCAATCGCTGTTTCCAAAAAAATTACGTACCATGAAAAAAGAAAAAAAAAAAATCATTTGACTATTATTTTCCTCGGTAAACTCGTCGTTTTTGAAGTTCGAATCAGAGATAGGGGGTTCCACGAAAAAAATTAATCGGATTCAAAATTTGCGATTCCTAAAAAAGCCTAAATCGGATTCAATGAGCTAGTAATTCATTTTACTGCAATTAACAATAATTTTCGATTCACTGAAATAAGTATTTTGAGAAAAATTGATCATACGAGTATTTTGAAAGTAAATTTTATTGAGAATTCAAAAAAGTTGACTCGAGGGCTGTATCACGCTCCCAAGGGTTCTAAAAAGGGTCCCAACTCTTAAAATTTTGAAATTCTTATTTTATTTTCCCACAATTTCCAAATTTTTGGAGCTAGGACTTTTGTGTGGGCACTTGGTATAGCATAATACTGATGTCTAATCAATTTTCTTAGATTTTTCATAGTTAAAATTCAGACTAAAATTTAAATCTAAGACCGATTAAAATCTGTATTACAAAGTTTTGGGACCGGGGCTCTTTGTATCTGGGGATATGATAGGTAGGTACATATTTAAAACCAACTTTCTCGAATTTGTAGTAAACTTTCATACCGTATCAAAATTCGTAATAAAAAATCAATTTTTGGGAGATTTTTTTTCTAAAAGGAGCCTCTTGAACGTTTTTTTGAATTTGTATTCAATTAACTTCAGAAATCAATCTTTCAGCTCCCCTTTTCCTGCGACCTTATGCTCTTTCTTGAAACTTGGTCACAACATAAAAAGAACTTGAATTGAAACTTTAAACATTTTTCAAGTGAATGTTTACTTAATGCATGTTTATTAGATTACGAATACTTTGATGAATCACGAAGAATAAAATGAATTGCATCAATGCGATTAACAGTAAGATCGAATTGAAAATTTGATTCAATTTTTGCGATTCAGTTATTTTTTCGAATTGGATTCAAAATTGATCCACGATTCAGTCGATTCACTTACGCGATTTGAATCGCCCTATCTCTGGTTCGAATCGATAAATCGACAGTAGCATATCCAAGGAAATCATGTAAAACAAACATTAGGTATTGAAATATACCTATAAGAGTTCTGGTAAGATTCAAAATTAGTCCGAAATGCGATACGTTTTGGTAGTAGATAACTGGGCTGTAGGTGAGTTGATTCCCAAAGAAATATTTGTGTAAAAATACAGGGGAATTGATTCCCATTTTTGTCAATTTTTCTAACCAAGGAAAATCAACCAAACCTCAATTTTTAACCTGCAAATTTAAAATTTAAATTATTTTGAAACAAAAGTCAAATTATAAAAAAAAAAAACTTTTTAAATTAATAAAATGATTTTTCAGAACAGTTTACCCTCGCTGAATTCGAACTAAAATATTCCCATGTTTAAAAAATTGTCAAAAATCATTTTACGCATTTTTCGATTATCTTTCGCTTGACCTCTTTTTTTTGACCTCTTTTTTTTCATTTTCGCTCACCTTTTACCTACTTGAGAAAATCACTTAACTTGTAAATAGTGTATTGTTAGGTACTTGAATAGTTGAGATTGATAAGGAAACGCCACTTCTGTGACTATCTGGCTCTGATTTTTTTTTTTTTACCTCGCCTTGAACCTTTCGATTATTTTTAATTAAGTAGGTACTATTCAGACGAAATTTAAAATACTCACCTTCGTGATTGTTGATGTAGAACTAATGATAATCCTTTTGAAATTGTTTCTTTAAGTCATGCCAAAATTCCATTCGTTTGCCGTTCAATAATTCATCTTTCGCTTCTAATGTTTCGTTTATACTCAAGTGGCATGGATTTTCAGGTGTGGAAGGTTTCCAGTTTACCTGAAGCTGATCGTTGTTAGGATTCCTGTAAATATGGTAAAAGTTAAGTTTAAAAGTGAAAAAATTATTGATCTGAAGATTCAACAATGATTTGGTTTCTTTACTCTTACCCAGTTTTCGCAAAGGTGGTGAACAGATTTGTCATCGTATCAATTATTTTGCGATCTTTTGAGGTTATTTGATTCGAACTTTTGCCTACTCGATTTTCCGTGCAATTCCAGTAACTGTAATCGTCTCCGTGGAATGCTCCTGTGTAGATATAATTGGTATGGCATTGGAAACACACATTAATGTATAAGAGAAAAAAATCGGGGAATAAGAGTCAGCCAAAAAATTGACTCCTGACTCCGGAGTTAAGGGAGAAAGCTGACTCCTAACTTCACCTTGACTCCGGAGTCATTTTGGAGTCAGTTTGATTCCGATTTTGTAGCAGGGAATAGAAATCAGCCAAAAAGTCGACTTCTGACTCCAAAGGGGAAAAATTGACTCCTGACTCCACCTCGACTCCGGAGTCGACTTCTATTCCCTGGAAAAAATGAATTGTAACTTTAGTTCATCTTCATACCATCTACTCGTTCATTCAGATATGCTTCGATTTGGTTTTTCATTGAGTACAGTTTACCAGCATAAGAGAAGTTATAAACGTAAACCGGTGATAAGGGATCTGATGATACTACATTGATTAGCGTATCATAAACGTCTGATAAGGATACATCGGTTAATATCTGAAATAAATTTATTTTCGACTCGTCTCACATAAAATTTGAAAGTTTTTTGTAATGAGAATATTATTTAGGTAAGCATTTAGGTATTTGGGATCTTACGTCGCATTTGGTCGATTCTGAACCTGTATCTATCGATTTACCACTCAAATAAAAATCCTCCACTTTCCTTTGTATCAATTTTAATTCTTCTTTTGTTAAACCAACGCCCCATGCCCAAATATTTTGGGCTAGTGATTTATGAAAGCATTGAGAAAGAAAGCGTTTTTGTTTGTCTGAAAATCATCATATCGAAGTAATTTAGGCGAGTGTTCGGTGCTCGTCGTGTATTAAGGTAAGTGCTCAGTTTTGAGGTTTGTTTGTATCTAAATTACTTACTTAATAATCCCACACCCATAATACCCTCTCGGTTACAAAATCCAACAATTATTGGTATCCTGTTTGTAGAGGGGATAAGTTTTCTTGCGGATATTTGCAGTGGTGAATTTTCACTTGGTTCACTCATCACTGTAAATGATGAAGTTGGGTATACTAGCATTGCTGTCTACAAATTGAAATGTTTTTAAACCACTAAATAAAAAGATACATATAAGTAGGCACTAGATGGGGAAAAATCGGTTTACCTGGTCATACATTCCTTGAAATCTGATGGATTCTATAAATTCAGGAATGTCCAGTTGTTTATAGAAGTTCAATAGTTTACGTTTATCTTCTATTTTACCTTCGTAACCTTTTTGACATGCAATTTCATAAGCCACACTAACAGGTTCGGTGTAATTTATAAAAGTTGGATTGAATGCGTACATCCCCATTAGTATAGCTTTGTGAAATAAACCTGTATGAGTATTATAAGTAATTAAGTATGTTTCTAAGTTACTGCTAAAAATATTTTTAAAATTCAAAATTTTGTTTTTTAGAGCCTCGAATTTGAAAATTTTTGAAACTCGATGTTCCATGGGATATCTACCTACACGCGAAAAAAAAACATTAAAAAAAATTAATGAAAATTGGAAAGGCTGAAGAGTTCGAAATGGGTTTCACTCATTCAACTTCTCGGATTCTTTTAATATATACGTATGCATGGACTTACCGATAGGGGGAGGGGGGACTTTCTTCCTAACGGAATTTCTTACATGTGAGTTGGGAAAACTGAACATTTCAACACATCAGTTGGGAAAATTGGTCAGGTCTAAATGTTGTAAATAAAATAATTATTTTGAAAGTTGGAAATCAAAAATCTTTTCACTTGTTAATTAGGAAAATTTGTCATTTATCCAAACTGATCAGTAAAAAATGTTAGTTGAGAAAATTGGACTGTTGTAATTCATGCTTTTATTAGGGGAAGAAATATAATCAATTACTTAGTCATTAAAATTGGAATTGGATAGTTGTAATTTATGATTTTTTAATGAAAAAAAAATCAAAAATTGTTATTTTGAAATTTGGAATTTAGCATAATTTTTACTTGGTAATTGGGAAAATTGGTCCGTTGTAATTCTTTTAAGAAAACAAAACCTAGCTACGTACTTATTGAATGCAGCTGCTGGGCCGAACCGAAAGGGGGCAGGGGGCAAGTTGCCCTTCCAATATTTGGTTTAGTAGGAAAATACACTCATCCCAAAAATCAAGATTTTGAATTTTCCGACTGAGATCGCAATTTTGTCTACTTAAACTACATACCTACATTTATACACACGTATAGATTTGTATTTTTCGTCTTTCAGCTGGAGAATCAATGTTGTAATGTTCCAGATTGAAAAATTTCAAATCAATAAGTTATACCTATGTAATTAATTAGACGCTTACCTACTTCATAAATCAAGTCGGTAAATTTTAAGTTGGAAAATTGAAATCAGGGGTATCGAGAAACTTCATTCTTTGAGGACCAAGTAAGTCCTCAAAAAAAAAATGTTTGGTGGAAAACGTTTCCTTTCGGAAATCACAATCCAACTGTGACATTACCTACCTCCAAAATCTAAATTTTTCAAAAACTTTGGCCTCGCTGCGCTCGGCCTATTGTATTTTTCCCTTTGTCGAAATAATCCAAATTTTACAAAAGTAATTTTTTTCGTATTTTTCCTCAAAATTATTTCAACATTCATTATAGGTATTTTTTTTCCTGAAAACTTATTTTCTACGTTTAAAAATCAAATTTTTCAAAAGCTTTGGCGTCGCTACGCTTGTCCTTTTTGTATTTATTCTTCAATAGTTTTAAAGTAAAATTGTCCGACTTTTTATTCAAGTTTGTTAATCCAGAACACTGTTTTATTGCACCTTGAACTTGAGGTTTTCTAAAATTTTCGCACTCGCTTCGCTCGGGCCTAATTCATTTCTCTCAAGTTCACGTTGAAACTAAGTACAATTTTTTTCAAATTATATTAGGTATATTTTTTTTTTTTTTTTTTTAGATTTACCACCCTCGTTTTGCTTTAGGTAAATACCTTGCTTCGCTCGGTACAAATAGACAATTTTATGTTAATAATTTCCGGTTTATTTTTTTTCTAGATTGAAATATCCATAATATCGGTGAAATGTAGTTGGGATTTTCACCACCCCCCCCCCCCCCCTGAAAAATGTTTTCGGTACGTCACTGTACGTATGTGATTAATCTCTCAATTATAAATCAGTGATAATTATCGAAAATCATTGAGAAACAGTCAGAATTGCAGCACAGGAGAAAATAAGCGAAAAAAATTTTACTGGAAACAAATTAGTGAGAAAAATCTTTGGAAAATCAATGAAAATTCACTAAAAAGTCTGTGAAATTTATGAAAGTTGCGGAAAAATCAATGAAAATCTTTGAAGAATCGGCGGAAATTCGCTGAAAATCAGTGAATTTTGTTGGTTTTTCCTGTACTGTAATTCTGACTATCAGTGACTTTTCACTGATTCAGAATAAGAGATAAGAAGGTTTTATCGTTACCTTTGGCCAATGGTGATAACAACAGATAATGTACCAAGGCAGCTCCACTACTACTTCCTAGTACAGTTATATTCTCAGAATCACCTCCGAAAACATGAATATTATCTCTAATCCATTTTAAACTCAGTATAGAATCCTTTATGCACTGATTGCCTGTACACTGATTTTTTAAACTCAGGTTCAAATGACCTGTGAAGTGAAATATTCAATTCTAAGTCAATTTTGAAGGTATTTGTGTTTGGAAAGTTTCATATTTTTGTTTATTACCTAAGATATGTAATCTGTATCCAACACAAACATAAACTATATCACGATTCATGATGTATTCAGGAGATCCATAGTAATCAGGATCCGGTGAGCCATGGCCGAACCCTCCGGGATGAAAACATACTATCACCGCTTTTAGCTGATTGTTGTCTTTCGAAGGTATCTAAAATCAAACATATTTATATTACCTATTGTCATATTTAAACATGAAAAAATTTCGCAGTCAAGTAGGTACATGCACAAAATGAGTACAAAAATTAAAATACTATCGAATCAATGAAAAATAACTGATAAACGGAGTTTAAATGTCATTTTTGAGTTTTTACCGCATGAACCTGTTTTTTTTCTTTTTATGACGTAATTTGTCCCCTTCTGTAGATACTTTCAAAAAATGATGCCATAAAAGATTTGATACCTCCTAAAATCATTTTCTAAATCGACGCTTGGAATATGAAATCAGATTCAAAATCGGAGCCCATCAAGTGCTCCATTTTGTAGGAGTTGTTGACCCAAAATTGAATTTTCGGAAGAGGAATAGTGGCCCTAGCATTACTTTACAGCTTACTGGATCAATATATACCAGGGGTGCGGTGAGGGTATACTTTTGATGAGCAACTCATCGTGAAAAATTGGGGGGCTTTCTTAACAACTCTTTAACTAGACGGATCTCTCAAATTAGATCAAAAAATAGTGGATATTTATTTTCTGAGTAACATTTTTGAGTACTTACATGCTTGATACGATGGCTTAGGGTCTTTCCTGGTAAGAAAGGGTATTCGGTCAAAATTGATCCAAAATGTTACTTTCAGTATAAAACCCCCAACAAATGTTGACCACCAACTCCCCCTCCCGCAGGAATTATCGCACCTCCAATGCCGAAAATTAAACATTTTGAATTTTCACTGATTTTACGTCTTGATGGATAGTATGTATCAGAATTTTTTGAAAATTTTCGGTTCACATTTTTCCATTTGTTTTTTCATGTTGAAATTTTCAAAAAAATTTGGGGAATTCGCGGGTGGAAATTTTTTATTGATTTTGTCAAATCGTCAAGCATTGCATATATTTTTCTCTGGCTCCAAAATTGGGTGCAACATACGAGTATGTACTCAGAAAAATCAAAACAAAAAAACACGATTTTTTACTACCTTTTCATAATTAACAAAAGAGGTATCCCAACTTTGAGTAAAATTTTGAGCTGAAACAAAAACACATCGAAAGTACATCATAAAAAATCCCATATCCAAAATTTAAGGTGCTAAGTGCATTTCTCAGAATTTGACGAATTTTTGAAATTTTAAAATTACCTCATTGCCCTGCAAAATATGAAAATTTGACCTATCTAATCAATGAAAAAAGCTGAAATTTGGTATATACCCTATTTATGACCTCCCGAATTGATTGGAAGCAGTTTTGAAACGTTTCGAAACCTCCAGAAAATTTTAGAATTTTCCAACACTGTGGAAAAACCCATAAAAATAGTCCATCCGTATGATCTTCGGCACCTGTAATGGCTGATTATCTGTAGTGACCTATTTGAAATTTGCTCGATTAAAGCACAATTTTCCAAAATCCGTAATTTTGAGTTGAAATTCTTATTTTTGGCTGAAAATTTTTTCTGAAAAAAATGAATTTTAACTCAATGTTACGAATTTTGGAAAATTGTGCTTTAATCGAGCAAATTTCAAATAGGTCACCAATATACAGGTATGGTTTTGTATTTTTTGTACCCCCTCCTCTTATAAACATAGGTACTAACTAAAGTTTGATAATAAAATAAGGGCATTGGTGCAAATAAGGGAGGGGGCGCTTAGGAAATTTGAGGGGGGCACCCATAGTTGACTCAGGGGAATCACCGCACTCCTGATCTATACCAACTTCCTTGATTCTGTGCTCCTGTATCGTGGTAGAGGGAGGGAGGTGTTAGGTAGCTAAAATTCAGCCGAATAAAGTGAAAGAGAAAGTAAAGTACCTACCTGTGTTGTGTGAATATTGTTGTACAGGCAATCCTCATCACCAGCTATTGAATTCTTTCTGAACGAATACTGCAGACAACCTTCTTTTTCAGTGGTTGCATTTAAGAGGTTATTCCAAGGTTTCACCTTGACAGGATCCTGTGGTAAAAATATACGTGAAATGATTAAGATTACAATGAATTCCAGGTCCGACTGGATTTTGTTTATTGATATTTTTATAAATTACTTTATAACGAGCTTGGCCTGCCGTCGATTGTCCATATGGAACTCCTAAGAAAGAATAAAATTCCGTACCAGAATAAACACTTCTTGTTTTGAATCCGCGTATTTTACCCTCCTTTACGGTCACAGTAACTTTTTCAGTCATTTTACTTTTTTAAAGGTAGGTAAATAAATTGTAGCCACGAGTACGATACATTTGTGTATCGTAATATTGATACTGAACAGTAAGACCTAAAAAAGTACATATACGTACTATGCATTTTATCAGTACTTAAGCTAACGGAAATAGGTAAGTAGGTTTATGATAATTTTTTTACCAAGAAACCGTACATATTCGATAACGTACTAAAAACTTCGCTGAAAATCATCCAAATTAACTCCTGATTTAAAAAAAATAACCTGTTGATCTACGAGAATATATAGAGACGTATAAATATGTCGAACAAAAGTATCAACTTTAGTTCGATTGTTTTGTGGACTTTGAAAAAAAAATCGCACAAGCTATCCACGTACGGAAATCAGATTGAAAACAGCAAACCTGTCTCGAAAAATATTGCCATCGAGTTATAAATGCGGAAAAAGGAAAAATAACGAAATGTTTAACGCTGTATCTTTTTCTGTTTACCCTCCTCGCCATTTCCTCTTCGCCTTCTCTAGGGGGAAAACTTTTGTTGTTGTTTTTTATGTTCCGATGCTGAAAGAATGCTGAAAGAATAACGGTACGCGTCGCGAATAACAATCTTTTCGGTAACTTTTCTTTTTTTTCTGCGTTGTCTAAATGCATTTCTGTTAAAGTCCCCTGATGCAATTCAAAGGTCAACTTTTTAAAACATTTTGAAATGTATGATTTCTCCAGAGGTATAATAGCAAAGACGTTTTTTCGCTTCGTTGTCGAGTATAAAAATTGAAAATAAACTGGTTCGTGCTGATACTATGGATAAGTTAGAGACTAGAGAGCACAGTTAATTAAATTATAGGTGCAGTTTTGATGTACACGCGGAGATAGCCTTTGTTTACACAACACTACGAGTACCGAGGTAGCTGCTGGTGTATACTCTCGTCAAACGCAGAGCACAGATATGCATTAAACTAAAAGCACCGCATTCAAGACGACAGTAAATTTTAAATTACCTATGCTATTAAATAATTAAAGGTTACAGTTTTCATATTTGCTTGAGTAACCTCGCGACTTTAAATTATCGAACACAGTTTCGAATGTTTATGAAAATTATATTCCATTACAAAGTTTTCAGTTAACTTTGGCTAATTATTAAGTACTCTAATAATTTTCCGCAGGCAGTTAAGCTGCTGTTAGATGATTTCCACTGGGTAGGCGATATCTCAACAACTTTCTGATAAAACGTACGCATCTTCTATCTAGGTACCGTCTATGTATGTATTTGTTTATATACCTACGTATGCATGTTCTGCTAAGAAAATGGGACTCGTACAAGGTACCTACCTTTACCTAACGGGTTAATTTTAACAATGTAACTTTTGTAGCTTATTACATTATAAAACGACTAAATTTACAATGAATATTTTTTTACACTAAAATTTTAAGAGTATTTTTGAAAGTAGCTGAGTTGAATGATTTTTTGAATTTTGATGTAATTCATTGTTGTTTTGTTCATTCTTATACAGTAATTGATCAAAAAACACAATTTTCTTCCGCTCACTTTTGATTTTTAGGACCTTAAAACTTCAAATGTTTTCCTCTTTCATTTCAAAAGATATCAAAAAAATTTCTCAATTGCTTCTGAGAAGCAAGAAAGGGACGAAAGTTGAGAAATCAGTGTTTGATGGAATTTACCTTGAAAGCTGGAATTTATACAAACGGTGATGAAGAGCAACCTGGATCTATTCGTTTGTACCAAAATGTATCGAAACATATAAGACTTTTTAATCAAATTCCGTTGGAAAAAATTTTGAGATTCGTTCTGAGATAGATACTTCGATCATATCCGTTTACTCAGAATGTAAAAATCAATTCGTTGACGACTGATTTTTAATCTAGAATGTATTTAGAAAAAAAAAGTTTGGGTGTAATTTTTTAGCCCCCCCCTTCCAAGTACCCATACCTCTCCTTAGAAATGCATGTATCTTCCCTTCTATCTGTTATACAAAAAAAATTTTCAAATAGAATTTTTTTCTTGAAGGCTTCCCTACATTTTTGGTTATTGCAAAAATTCCATTTAGAGCAACCCTTGCTTCCCAAATTTCAAAAATGTGCCTACAGAAATACTCAAAATCAAGTTATTCTCATTTATTAGAAAAAATATCCAAGATCGCACAAAATGTGTAATAACAATCAGTATTCAGAATAAAATTTTACATCTGAAAAGTTCATCGCAATACCCTCACCCCTCACCCCCAAAGGTCAGTGGCTAAATGCGTTTTTTTCTTACCATAAATGGCAAGTTATGGGAGAGCCATGAAATTTGGTATGGTGAACAACTACACCATAAAAAATTTTTTGGGCTCGGGAGCTCATCGTCAAACCACATACTTAGGAAAAGTGAGAGGAGAGGTTCAACAAGAGGTTCAGCCTTTCATTTTTTGAAATTGAGCTATCGACCCTACTTTTATCAAGTAGGTATCCTAGACTAAAATTTCACGCCAAATAACACAGGGTAAGGAACTTTTCAATTCTAAAATTTTTTGGTATCCGAAACATACCACATCAATATTTTTAAACCCAAGATCTATACCTAGGGCGATTTCATTCATCTTAACCAAGGAATGCCCTTACATATCCAAAAGAATCGGTTCTAAATTTGAAATTCAAAAATTGTAAGACAATAGGTATGCTTTTTTTCAGCGCTTGTGGAATTTAAATGTATCGTTTGGAGAGTTGGTGAAAAAAATTGAAATTTGGTATCAAAAATTGAAATTTGGTATCAAAAATTGGTTGAGATGTAATGAAAGTCGCGAGCATTTTCTCATAAGGAAATCGTTCAAGATGTTCGCTTCTAATTTGAACGAGAGAATAGAATTTTTGAAATGAGCCAATTTCAAATAGGTATTATGACAATTTTTTCAAGGTAGTAAAAAAGTGGGGGAGATGCTAAGTTTCAATTTTTTTTATTCGTCAAAAAAATTCTTATGTAGGTACCTACTACCTACTTTTAACTTTCAAAAAAAATCTTTAGTTTTTACAATATATACCTAGACCTACCTAGGTATTTTTAACACACTTTAAAAACCAGCTAAATGAATCAGGGGTGCGGTGAGGGCATATTTTTGATGAGCAACTCATCGTTGAAAATTTTTGGAGGGGGGCCTTATTAAATTGCCAAGAATGAAACTTTAATTAAAAAATAGATACAAATTTCAATTTAAAAGAAAAATACTAAAAATATGAGTATAACTTGATAAAAATTCATTTAAAAAGACCCCCCCAATAAAGACCGGACCTCCCACCACCTAACCCTCAATGCAGTGGATTTTAAAATCTGCCAAGTCTATAAGCGCAATGCAAATTTTGTTACGTTTTTTAGCTTTCCTGTAAAATAATAAATTTGGCACTTGAAAGATTTTAGCATTACGGTGACGATTTGGTGGTTTAGATGGAGATAGGAAACCCAAAAGCGTAAATATAGGACAATGATTATATAGGCGAATTGTGAATATCTTTCTAGGTGAGCCTAGGCCTGGCACATGTGGCGTGCTGATATTGCACAATTCTGAGGTTTAGGCTGAGGCCCTTAAACCTGCACAATATCCTCTTCTCTCACAATATTCCAACCCAGTACAAATGAATTTGTTGGTTCATTGTGTAAGCAGAAGTAATTAAAATGCCGTGAATGATTAAAACACGTGTATTGAAGTTACACCAAACATCATAATTAGGCTAACAAGAGAGAATCGTGAATTAGATGTTTGCGCGACGACATGTAAAATACGAACTAACAAATTGCTGATCGACAAAGGCGAAAGGCGACACAATATTGTTAGGATAGAGACGCAGGGGTGTGAGATTCTATGTGTGATTGGCTGAGAGGATTCACTAACCAAGCTCTACCCTTAAACCAGGTATGAGTTGAACTTTCTAGACACTTTTAGTTGTAAGTAGTGCGCCTCCGGCGAGTCACAAGCTAAAAACCTACTTACCAAATCTCTCTTTCTTGTCTATCTACTAACGTAACATAGATAATCAACTAGTGTTCAACAAATGTCCAGATATTTGGATAGCTATCCAAATACTCGGATATTTGGCAAATATCCGGATAATCGAAATGAATTCAATTTCGATTTTTCGATTTTGATAATCGACCTTTAAATTTTGTGAGGGTTCGTAAAAGAATTCGGGAACTCTCAAAAAAGTTCAACCATTATCGGGATGTTTTCGGAGCTGTTCGGCAATTTCCGTGTGATATCCGGATATTATCCGCAGTGTTGTCGGCGTTCACTTTTTTTTGAACGCCGTTCGTTCATCGTTCAGTGGCCGTGTTCCGTTCAATTTTTTTTGGAAAATGGAAGCGTTCATTCATCGTTCGTTCAGCCTTCGCATTCACCATTCACCGTTCGTCCGTTTATTGTTTTTTATTTTAAAAAATACGGAATTTTTTGATCAATATTGAATTTTGATGAAAAAAAAATCAATTGGAGTCTAAATTAAAATTATCAAACAGTAATTTTCTGAATCAAAAAATCAAATTATTATGCAATGCAAAAATGGTTCACAAAATGAATGAAAAATTATGAGAACGCCGTTCTCAGAACGGTGTTCAATTTATGAACGGTGTTCATTGTGTTTGAACGCCGTTCGTTCCTCATTTAATCACTCATTTTTGCGTTCATTCACATTCCGTTCAAAAATTCCAAAAACTATGCCTGTTCTGAACGAACGGGCGTTCAGAACGCGAACGCCCGACAACACTGATTATCCGGATATTTGGATATTTATCGAAATAGTATTTGGTATTTGGATATCCGGATATTTGTTGAACACTATCAACTGCACAAGCGTGAAAACCAGTTCACAGTGCACAACTTAGCGTAGCAGACAAAAACCCTGTTCACATTTTATTGCGAAGCTGAGAGGAATAAATCTCACCGCTTCATAAAAACTGAAAAAACGCTATAAAAATTCTAAGTTCATTTCAACAATTATTCAATGTAATTTTTAATGTTTATCAAACATGTCGCCAACATTCTAGTGATTTTTTAAAAACGTTTTAATTTTTTTTTGAATATTTCAGCAGGTGTTTCGACATTAAGTGAAAATATTTGTGTGACTTTTGAGAAAAAGATTTTTTGAACACAGTTTCATTATTAGGTATAAATACCTACCTACTTACAATAATTTATTTTTTGGATAGATATTTTTTATCTTAGAGAATGTTTATATTTTCTATACTTTTTATGCAGTTTTTATCCATTTTTGAATCATTTTTGTAAACTTAAATTCAAGTTCATTCATTTGTTTAAAAACATTTTGTATAATTTTTTGCAATTTTTTTATTGTTCATCTTGGAAATTTTTAAATATTTTTCATAGTTGTCATTTACTAGAACCAAATCATACGACGATCAAAGAGGCAGCATCAAAATTGAAAATTTTGGAAAAACTATTTTTGTTTTTTTGTGAGTAGTCAAATAAAAACAAAAATGTAGTTTCCAACTTACCTCTGTTTTGATTTGAAATTGAATTAAATTTGAAAAATTGAGGAATGCCTACCTATTGGTACCTAGTTGAAAACTTTCATCTAACTATTATTTAGGTAGGTACTTTTTAGCCAAATTTTTTGCCAGTTGAACCTTGAATCATCATTTTGACAAAACTGAAATGAGTACTGAAGAATTTTTACGTAAAAACTGATTTTTATTCAGTAGATATTTGTGCATATGCAATAAATAGGTACATGCAATAATTCATAGAAATAATATTCGACCATCTAATAATAATAACCGTATCTCTGAGGATAATCAGAATACCCGGATGAGGGATAATTTGACCTATAGAACTGTTTCTTTTTCAGCAATGAACTAGGTGACATTTTTGGTAGTTTTCGTATCGGGGGTCGTTTAATTTCGTGACCACTTGGTGCCGGTGATGACTCGTGCATTGATAATATTTGAGGTATCATGTCCATAAATTCTTTCACTTGAGGTGGTAATGAGTTAATGTCACTTCCACTTTCACCAGTTGAACTCATTATTGTCGGAGTTGCTGAATCGTCTGCAGTATTTGGAGCTTGGGCATAATTGGGTGGATATGGGTAAGGTGATGAGCTTCGAGGGCTGGTCGAATTGGTGTATGGTGGTTGGCCATAATTCATTTGAGGAGGTTGTGCAAAAGGTGGCATATATTGCATTGGAGATGGCGGATAAGGTGATGGCGGATATGGTGATGGCATTCCGTACATCATTTGAGGATTCGTGTATGCCATAGGGGATTGCGAGTAGTAAGGATTATAGGAGAATTGTTGCATATTCGGATTTACCATTGGGTTGGCATATGGTGTTGGTGGGTAAGCCGCTGATCTGCCAAAAGTCACTGATGGATCATAGGGATACATTTGGTTAGGTGCTTGTACTGGTGTATTTATTGAACTTGTGAAACCGGCTGGAATACCATGAGCAGTTGCTGTTGGATTGAATGGCGTCATAGGAGAAGTTGGCGAAGGAGGCGATTGATTAGGTGATGGAATTTGCGCAGGAAAATCAGGAACAGCAAAAGTAGCAACCATAGGATTAGATGGAATTTGGGACGTAGCCGGGGCCAACGAAGGCGCTGCTAATTGATTATTTTCCAATGCATTCGACGCCAAAATGGTTTGAGCAGGTTGTGTATCTTGAACGACAGCTGCTACGTTGGCGGAAGAAATCGACGATGGCGACGAATCCTGCGATATTGCTGACGATGCTGCAACAGGTGGTTGTTGAAGTTGTCCAACATCGGCATTTTGAGGCGACTGGCGAACGGCTCTGTGGCTATATCGAACTTTACTACCCACGACTACCTGTAATAATATTCGAAGAAAAAAAGAAAGAAAAAAAAGTTCCATTAAAAAAGTACGCACCTATGGCGAAGAAATCGTGTTCACACTTAAACGACGATATGAATCGAGAATATAGCAACGCTTCCCCTAATTTATTATTCCAATATTAAAAAATCAGAAACCAATTTTTTATTTTTATTATTACACGCTTGCTCGTTTCGCTATGGTTCGTTTTAACATAGCATGCTGCTCGAGTGTAATTTAACCCGTCAAAAGCGGAAATTTATTTTTCAACTTGGTCGTCTTATATTTCAATAAACTGAAAAAAATTATCTATTAACGTATTTTGAAGAGTCGAAAGTTTTTTTTTCTGCTCTCTACCGAGTTGAATTTTATATCAACATTTCATCGCACAGATGTGATCGCGATGCTTGCACTAAATGCATTTTTATGTTCCTCTTTTTTTCCCTTTGCGAATTTTCAATACGTATACGTACGTTTTTCGCCCTCTTGCGAACGTAAATATCGAATCGAGGATTTTTTCGCCATCTGTAGAATTATTAGGTAGGCGTTTATTGTACCTAAGGGATTTACTTATTGTCGTCAGAAAAGTGTTAATAAATAGGTGAGCTATTTAATCGACTCGTTTTTGCAAATTTTAAATGTACAGGGTGTTTCATAGATGAGATGTATCCTACCAATACTGTGAAGGAAAACAATAAAGCCTTAAAAGTCAGGAGCAAAATGTAGTCCTTTGAAAATAGTGTTTGTAATTTTTTCAATTTGTTGTAAATATTTACAAAGGGACAATTTGTGGCATTTTAAGAGACAACGATTTTAATTTTTCCCAAAAAATTTTTCCAACTGTGGCTCAAGTTTTTCAGTTTTTTTGGTTCAAATTATTGTAAATTTTTCGAAAAAGTGTATTTTTTCACTAATTTTTTTGAATTAAACCTATTTTTTTGACTAAAAATGTAATTTTGAAATCACTGTAGGGAAAACTTTCTCCCTCAAACCCCTTTCTCATTAAAAATGAATTTCTAAAAATCACAGGTTTTGAATTTTCATCATTTTTATTGAAATTATCCCATTTTTGCATTTTTTTGTATTTCAGAAAATCGATTGCTATGAGAATAAAAATGTAAAAATGTGAAAAATGATTTATAAAAGTGATGAAATTAACAAATTGAAAAATTCAATCAAAATTGAAAAAAGTTATTTGAAAAAAATCAAAAAGAAAGTGATGAAATTTATAGATTACGTTTGATTATTATTGAAAAAAAAATGAAAGAAAAAAATAATAAAACCAAATTTTAGTAAGTAAGTATAATTATAGAAATTCTATCTTCTTCAACATTTTGAACTAACTATACCTAATCCAACAAAAATGAATTTTTCCCTTTAAAATTACAAAAAATGATCCAACTAAAAATTGGAGAACTATAATTAGAAGTTCTCTATGACTTATGATTTTTTATAAAAAAAAAGAAAGAAAAAAATCTCGTTTTCAAAATTTATGTGTCATCCATCAAAGCGTAAAGCATCCTTTGAAAAAGTCTATAGTTTGCTTTTTAAAAAATTACAAAAATTTTGAGAAAACCCCCTCATGTTGAGGAGTAGGTCTGTTGAGGATATGGAAGAGGGGGCATTACTCGTAAATTCAGGAGAATCGTTGCATTAAAAAAAAATTATGTTAGGTACATATTTTTGTCGACCAATTTTTTGCAAAATTCAATTTTTGGGTTATGAATTGGTAGCTAGGTACCTCCGTGTTATCAGTTTTGATTTTTTATTGGAAGAATTTTGGTCACGAATTGTATTCAATTTTCGTTCTCGTTGGTAACATTTCAGAGCTAGTTTTGCGTAGGTGGAACTAGAGAGGGGCTAGGGGACTAAATTCTCTTAGACGAGAAATTAGCTTCCCCAACAAAATTTCAAGTATAAAAAATGGAATTTAGAACTGAGGAATTATTTGAAAATGAATATTGTCAAGATGTTCCACAAATAACCATTTTTTGCTATTGTAGTTTGATTTTTCACAAAAAAATCCTTCACTTCGCTAGAGCAGTAATTACGTCTTCTATTTTAAACAATATTACATCCTTACTCAGGTGAGGAGAAGGCAATGGACAGGTAATGAATATTATTCATTACCTGTCCTTTGCCTTCTCCTTGAAATATTTCCGGCAAAAAAAATGTTTCTCGCCTTTTCGTACCCCTCTCTTCATTTATATCAAATGAGTACCGTACTTCCAAACTGAGCTAACTTCAAAAACCGTGTACGAGGAAAGGGCCTTAGGTGCAAATTTTTTTCGGAAATGCCTTAGGTACAATTTTTTCTTTAAAAATTTACACCTAGGGCCCTTTCCGGAAAAAATTGCACCTAAGACCCTTTCCTCGTGCACGATTTTTGAGTAGAGCTCGGTTTGGAAAAACAGTACTCAAATGGTTTCGACGAGTTCACCCTCCCCCCACCCCCAAAAAAATTAATTATATCTAGTTCCGCCTATCGGGGTTTGGTTTTGATTTTAATTTTTTTTCAATAAGTATATTTTAATTTTTTTTACCAAAAAAACTGACAATAAAAACCAGTCAAAAGCACGAAAAATTGAAAATAATGAAAAATATCAAAAAGATAATTTATGATCAATGATTCATAAAAACAAAAAAAAAAACAAAAATAACGAAAGAAACTAAATAATCGAGGAAAATATTGTTTTGTAACAAATTGTCAAATTTTTGGTGATGATGATGAGGGTAGGTACCTACATGCGCTCAAATCTGAATTTTCTTTTTTATGATTTTTTTAAAATTATTTTTACAACAATTTTTAGAATTTTTTTCATGGGCACGCTCTTACCCTTACCCCTTATACTTTTACAAAAAAAAAACTGCGTATTACTTTAATATACGTGAATCAATTTTCAAAACTTACCTGTGTGAAGATAAATGCAAAACACAGTGTAATTATTGCTTTCATGGTTTCAAACTCATCGATGATCTGTCTCGATTCGATTGATGGGACAAGAAAATTAAATTTCTCATTTATACCCTTTCGTAATCATCTCACGAAAGCAATATCCAGTCAAAATCATGTCGAATCATATTAATTCCTAAACGATTGTTAACGATACACTATCTGCAGATTTCAACCCATCCTATCGGTTCGAAGATTAGTGCTTTTCGATGATTTTTACATTCGGAATTCTTATAATTCACTGTAATGTAGGTATAGGTACGTACCTAATCGTGTACAGCGAGCCAAGACAGATTAGGAGTATTTACGATTCGAACACCTTTGAACATCCTAGGTTGAATTTCGCATGGAAATATTTGTTCAAGTTTCACCACTCTTGTAAACCTAACTAACCAATTTAATTTCACGGTAAACAGCGAAGCCATTCGAGTCCATTAAGCGAAGGGGCTAGAAGAAATTTAAGCGATACCGTTGCGTCGCCTTGTTGCAATTTCAAGTGCAGTACGGGTACGCTGCTTGTAGCATGGTGCTCTCTCGAAGTTAAATTGCTTCCAGAGGTAATAGAGTGATTTTACGGTCGGCTAGGGTGAATAGTTATAAAAGAAAAACGTATGCGTCAGATGGCATGCACAGTACTGTGGGTGCCACCTTCGATAATACATAAGGGAGACTGTGGCAGTTTATTCAAAATTAAGAAGAATAACTTACGATAGGGTACCGAA
Source organism: Pseudococcus viburni (assembly GCA_033439095.1). NCBI lineage: Eukaryota > Metazoa > Arthropoda > Insecta > Hemiptera > Pseudococcidae > Pseudococcus > Pseudococcus viburni. The sequence continues at coordinate 515,629 of JAVBJF010000142.1, forward strand.
AAGTATATTGTAAGAAAAGAGGAAAAAACGCAGTTTAAAGAATTGCTTCTCGACGTCTCTTCGAGTATATTAGCATTGATTTAGTATAAGAAAAGTATTGATATAAAGTACCTTTAGCTATACATATAGGTACCTAAGTGTAAGTATATTGATAGAAGTAAGAATTGGGTACCTATGGTACGTGAAAAACCTGTAAGATACCTTTGGCTAAAAAATATATATGTTCGTTCGCCATTCCGAACACATTTATTTGTATTAAACCGCATTAAAACCAGTATAGCTATGAGACTATTTTGGGATTTTCGAGTGGTTCCGTTAAGCTTCTAATTGAGTTTCAGCCAACACAAATTAAATTTTCCAACGAGCAAAACTTCCTTTAACGAAACTCGCTTACTGTTATAAGTTCACCTCCATGTCTTTAGGCAGAATTCGGTTCCCAAGATATGAGAAATAAGCACACGTGACCGACCTCTCAAACTGAATTATCGTTTTTATTTTTGCCTGGTGTTATTCGTTTTTGCACTGTTTTCGTTCTTTTCTCTCTCTGTTTCGTATTGTGATGCCGATGAAGTTACTGCCAGCATAATTCTTTTATTCTTTAATTTTTTTCTTCGGGTGTCTGGATCTGGATGCTATAACTAGAATTGTGTGATTTTAAATGTAAATATTTGTAAGTAATCGACAAATATTCTTAGGTAATTTATTTCAACTTGAAAACTCGAAGAAATATAATATGTGCTTATTGAGGTGATGTTTCAAAATTTCTTAGGTAGTTACCAGTTTTATTTCGAATAAAGAAGTATTGTTTTGGAATAAATTTTTGAGGGTGAGAGGACAAATTTGTTAATTTTTCAAAAAAATTACATTTAATAGTCATTACATTTTTACAATTGAAATTGAAATTCCTCCTCAAGGTTTTTTAAACGTTGGTATTGTCATCTGATTTCCACAACTAGTGGGCTGGAGAAGAGAGGGGTCTATTGAATGAAGAAAAATTGATGCCACTTTTATACTAAAATAAACCAAAATTATGGAAAATAAAATTAAAAATAATCCTTTTCAAATATTCATTGGTTTTTATTTATTTTTCTGTTTGAATGCTTTATCTTTAATTTTTACTTTGGTACCAAAAGGAACAAATTTATAAAGTTGACAAACGTGGATCCTGATTCAGATTTTTTCGGGGGGGGGGTGAAATTTTTGATAGGTATCTTCGTTTTTGATTTTCTCGAGGAAGAGAAAAAGAGATTTGCTGATTTCAGAAAACTAAAAGAAAACGAAGTCTGGACGATAAAAGATTGAAAAATTACATGATTTTTGAAAGAATTTTTCAAAATACAGAGAAGTTGTATGGGAATAAATATTAAAATATTGGTTGAAATGGTTGATGAATTTTTGGAAACATTGAATTTGAAAAGCAAAAATAGCTTTTTTGAATATTTTACAAGATTATTTTTGACATTTTTTCTAGGAAAGTAACATTTCCGGTAGATCTGCAGTTGAAGTTTTGGCGTACGTATTTTTGGACTTGGAGGACTTCTTGACATTTTTGGAAATGAAAAAAAATATTACTGCGACTTTTTGTCATTTCTCTAAAATTTCAACCAAAAAATCAATCATCAATGGTAATATGTTTTTCAATATAAGCATGAAAGTGTGTGTTTTTCGATGTCCTTCGTTCCTGAGTTCGTTTCTGATATAATTTTCATTGAAAAAGTAGGACCCAAACAGATGAGGGACTAGGATCAAAACTGAAAATGTCTCGAAATTATCTAATGAGTGTCTTTCGATTTCTGGAATCTAGTTCTAGGTCTAAGACTATTTTTTGGTGAAATCACGCACCCGAAATGGACTTTGATTGTCGAAATCATGAATTTTTAGTCATTATTTTATTAGATAGTGGCAAAAAATTTCATTTGTGCCCGGCTCATTCGCCCCGATTAGTCGTAGTTTGGTTTTGGAGGTATGTACCTAAAATGACCCCAAAAATGAACTCGAGAGGTTGAGTAACACACCTTGACCTCTTGTTCAATAACGTTGAGAAATTTTAAATTTTCGTCTTCTCTCTCATACCTTTGGATCCTCTATCAATTTTTTTTGGTGAAGTGTTAAAATAAATGGATTCAAGAAGTCTAAAAACATAAATTTTGGTATCTCATTTGATATAGCGTCAACAAATTTTCATATTGGCCTCGTCCCGTCCGTCTCTTTGGATTGAAGTTCGGATTTGGGGGCAAAATGAAAACCCAAGAAAAGATTCGAATTCCCTCCTCTGAAACCATATTCTACGTTTTCAATGGTTTTTAAAGGAATCAATCGGAATCTTAATTCTTCCTTTTTTTTGAGACTTCGTTCTGTGATTATTTTTACCATTTTCCCTTCTCTTCAAAGTGGAATTTCGAAAAAAATCTAGGAAAAATCAGAAAATCGAATACCAAGATACCGCAAGCCTGTGAGCTACAGCTCCCAAATATTCTGGCTTCTAGTTCAGGCATGAAACAGATTCTCCTTTTTTAGTGACTTGTCCCCTATTTTCAGGGTTGGTCACTAAAAGTCCCTTTTTTGGTCAAAAGGTCACTATTGGTCCCTTTTTTCATTCAAACGACCTTCCGCTCTTGCATAAAATTTTAAAAAAATACTAGCTTATTTTTTAGAACTCGTAATTTTTAGATGCAAAATGTTACAATTTTTTTCAGTAAAAACTTATTTTAGACGGAAGTTATAATCTCGACCGCTTCTTAATTTCGACCACCGGCCGATTTCGGCCGCTATAGACGCAATCTACCGGGAAAAAAGTTTTTCATGCTCCTTTTTCACAGATAAACAATTTGAGACCAAAATGACAACCCTATAGGCAAAACTAGTGGAGAAAATTGAAAAAAACGAAATCGCATAGGTGAAAAAAATTTTATACGTATTCTTTTGATCTGATATTGTGAATAATATTTGTAATAAATTCTACATACCATACAACATAATTGTGAATTGTGATGGTGCATGGTGTCAGATTTCAATAAAATCATCGTTTTTGAAAACAATTGAAGGTAGTACGTACCAAAAATTTTCACGAAAGTTCGAATTGTTTGGGGTGCTCTAATCTCGACCACCTACAAATATATTACTTTATGCAATCTATTGTTTGAAAGAAGAATATGAAAAAATTATTTTCGGGCAGATTCTGCTCATTGCGGACGAAATCAGCTGGTGGTCGAAATTAGGAACTCAAAATTTCAAAATCAATTTTTAAATTCCCGCAGAAAAAAAATCACAACAAATACAAAAAATAATCGTATCGACTCAGAATGTAAGGGGGTGGTGGAAGAAGGATCGATGTACTTTTTAAGCCATTTCTGACGTTTCTACCTCAATAAGTCTTTGATTGGTGGAAGTTTGAAAAAAAGTGGTCGAAATATGGCACCCTTACCTTTGATAAAAAAAAATGTTCAGAAAAAAAAGTATTTTCTGCACTATCGCAGAGAGAAATAAAGTTTGACTTTTGAGTTATGAATTTTTTGTTTGAGGGTGGTGTATTTATTTATGAAAAAAAATCGAAAAATAGGTCACTTATTTTTCCCCAAATTTGTGTTTCATGCCTGCTGGTTCGTCTTTAGTATGACTTTGAAAGTCGCGTTCTCGTGGTGTCACTTTAAATGTCCCACCTCGAACTCACAAAATTTAATAGGCAAGTATTGTAAAAAAAAACAAGATGTTTGGTGGCAATTAAAAAAGATTGTTGTTGGTCACAGACAAAATGAAGTCGACATTGTTGGGAGAAGGAATAAAAATTGAAACATTTTACTTGTATAGAATTTTTCCGTTTTGATACTTAAATTGCTGTACAGATTTTTTCAATTTTATAAGAAACAAGATAATTGCTATTGCAACTTTTCTGACTCTAAATTAATTTTTTTTCGAAAAAATTCTGTCATTTGAGGGGAGGGGAGACTGTTTTTTCCTTGCTTTCCCCTCTCCGCTTAATCTTAGGCCTATCTTGTCCTTGATTCAAAAATTCATAAATTTTTGAAATGTTGAGAAGATTAAATACTTATTTTTGTTGTGATTTTTTTGGTGACTTTGGAAATGATGATGTGGTAAAATAGTTCAATGGGGAATTGATAAGTGCCTGAGATTTTGGGTTTGAAATACTATTTTATAACTTTGAGAGTCAACAAATGAGACAAAAAAATAGATAGGTAGGTAGTAGGTACCCACCATTTTTAAAAAATTTCATCATGAAGTTATTGAAGGTTGAAATTCCAACGAAAATCAGGAAATCAAATCTTTATTCTGATGTTTTACCTTCTTCAAGTTCGATGATAAAACGTTATACTTTTGGATGTAATTTATCGAATCAGTATTTTTCTAAACCTAAAGCCCTAAAACATATCAATGATTTGGAAAATTTTCTCTTCCAGAAAAAGAATTATTCGCAATTTACCAAAAATTCAAAAACTTTAGTTTCAAAATTGAAAAAAATCAACTTTATTACCTACTCCAATGGAAAATTTCCTTTTGCCTCTGCTCAAGAAACTCGCAGTCATCATTCATTTAGGAAACTAATTTTGAAATAGTTTAAATCGATGTAACCAGCGGTGTTGGAAATATTAAGGTTTTTTATCTTTGTCAAAACTTAATCCTAGCTCTGCTTCGAAATTAACTTCTGAAATGATGGAATTTTTGATATTAATTTGGCAAAACGTTTAATAACGTCGCGACTTCTGTTGTGAAGATTATTTTCATCAAGTGCAACGCTGTCCTCTTGATTTTTCTTTCCTTGTTTTGAAACAAAAACGTGTGAGTAACTTATTACCTTGAATTGCACTGATTACGATAACAATAACATCGGTTTAAAGTGATAGTGCGTTATTACGATGACCTTGTTCGTAAAACGTGCTTTAAACGTCGAGTTGACAATTTGTTGATTGCAGTTTTGTATTCGATTAATAATACAGTAGGCGAAAAAATTTATTACTATGCAAATAGTGTCTCGTATATAAACTTATTTTACTTAAGTATCCCGATGGAAGGCGATATTAAACGAAACTTTATAGCACTTAAGTAGACCAATGTTTGCTTCTTATAGGGCAAAATTTCAAAGAATAAACGTCCCGGTAGATTAATAACGCCTATAAGGGAAAATATTTAATTTAAATTTTAAAAGAATTGTCGTGCAGAACACAGCGCAATACGTTCCAACAAAGTACCTACTAACGTCGAAACAATGAAGCAATGGGAATCATTATTACTGTAGAATTATTTTCTTCTCCGAAATTTACCTACAAATTTTCGCGACTAGGTAAACGTTCGCCCTCGTTTTTTTTTTCCGGGAAGGGGAGAGGATTTTTTCCATGTCTTGTAAATGGTGAAGGATTGACACGTTTATAATTTTAAGCGCATGGTGAAAAATTTAAATAAAACTGTAATCAAGTGAAATGTTTTTTTCAAAAAAAAAAAGGTACCTATTTTTGAATTTCAGCTATGATGGCAAATTGAGCTTTTTATGCAGATGAATTAGTTTCCCTACTGCGAAAAAAGTAACGAGGGAGTGTTGTTAGGGTGGGTTAATGCTGTTCAGTAAGAATATTAGTGGAATTAGGTACGTACGGTATCGTCGAGTCGGAGGTATTAAAATATACGCGAAACTCACCGTGGGCTCATCATTCAAACTCTTGTAGTTTATTTTGTAGGTATCAAGGAAAAGCGTGGAAATCTTGTTTTTTGTTCGAAATTCGCGATTTAAAAAATTTGCCAAGTATTTACCTACTTACTTATGTTCGTTAGTAAAATGAAGGGTAGACTTTTAAGTTGGATTTGTCTCAGTTGGTTCACCTATGTACTTAATGTGTTACAAATACCTTCTTGGCTGCTTATTTCGCTAAAGTTATTCTCGCTGTTGCATTGTTGGCTTATTTTAGAACCTGCTTGGGATTTTTGGCGAGCCTGTAAGTCCTTTAAAGAAATTTTGAATAATGAAAGAAGAATTTACAAGAGATGCAAAAATTGAATTTTTTTAAAAATTTGCTTTTTAGATGAAACATGTTGCCTATTTTTAAAATTGATCGCAATGATGCTGTAAACACTCCGAATGTTTGATGGGTCACCTCTATTTCTTTTTTTTTATTCCCCTCTCCCTCTTTTTAAATTTCAACTCTCTCCAAAGAACCTTAAACATGAAATTTGTTGCCTCTAAAGAACTGATTAGGTACCTACTACCTAATGACAATTTAAAGAAAGAGATGGATGATTTGAAAATGTAGAGGTACCGCGGGGCAAGACGACGCAGGGGGGCAAGAGTCCGATCTTTGATATCTCGGATTTCGATAATGTTGGGTTGGTGGAGTTTTTATTTTTTTGAAGTATACCTTGCACTGACAAAACCTTGAAAAAATCATCCGAATTGGTCCAGTAGTTTTTAATCTGTGAGCTATTAAAAATTTTTCAGCCGAAAAATTGTAATTTTTGCTCTACAGTTTTTTTGATGTTGGGATAGTAAAAAATTGTGAATCTGAGAAGTATATAGCTTTTTGAGGAAGATGGTGAGGTAAGCTATCAGAATATATATAAGAAATCTTTTCTATGTATTAAATTATTTGAGAAAAACCAATTTTTAGAAAAAAACCGGGGGTGGGGGCAAGTGTACTACACCTTTTAAACTGTAAACAAACTTCCTGTTATAATATATTTTCTTTGCCAAAGTAAAGTTTTGATCAATTTTTTGGCATAAAAACTTAAAAACGAAATAAAATTATAGATAATCAGTAACATAGAATGTTATGGTAGTACTCTTGCCCCACACTTTAGGTATCAAATTTAACATTAAGTTAAATGGCAGTACTCTTGCCCCACACTTAGTACTCTTGCCCCCTCCTATGGGGCAAGAGTACTAATCAATGTCTCTTTGGGAAAATTGATTTTTAATTACCTTTTTATGATCAATTTTTTTTTTCTTGTTGAATTAATGAAGACAAAGGATCAAAGTAGTGCCTAAAACAAAAACCTCTCTGAAATTTTGAAAATTCAATTTTTGACAGATTTTTAAACTTTTAGTGCGTCGTCTTGCCCCGCGGTACTCTATGGCCCTTTTATTTTACCCCCTTAAAAAATTCGATTTCTGACCACCAAAATGTGCATTTTTCAATACTTGTAGGAACCGAAATCTTTTTTATAACTTTGAAAATAAAATTAGATGTGTAGGTACTAAATGAACCATCCAAAAAAAATTATTAATAATTATTGAGAACATTGATTTGTATCCGAAATTTTATCTTATTTAAGACAAATATTTTGAATAAAATGAAATCATGGAAATAAAATAGTTGAAACAAAGAAAATTTTTTCAAAAAATTGTACATTTTAAAATTTTTTTACGATATTGTTTAAAATTAAATGTTGTTACCTATTCCTATCAAGTTTGATAATGTTAACAAATTACATCTGAAATTTCAGGAAAACATTGCCTAATTTAAAATAGGGATATTTTAATGAGTTTCAATCGGTAGGCAATATCCCTAAAATTCTGAAAATTCCACCAAACTTCTGTTGTTTTAGTATTTATTTTTTTGGAAACTTAAATATTGAAAAAAATTGATAGTTTGTTTGAAAATTTGACGATTTTTTTGGAAATATATCCATTTTTTCTCAATGATTCAAGAGAGACAAGGGAGAAGTGCATTTCGCCAGCCCCCTCACCACCACGGATTGAGTGGGGAGGGGGGGTCATTGTTTGTGCTTCACCCCTTCCAAAGTTATAAGGAAAATTTTGTGGGTGGCTGGAGAAACGGCAGCCCCCCTCCCAAACTTTTCCTCATAACTTTGGAAGGAGTGAAGCACAAACGACCGGACTTGAAGCACAAACAGGCACAAACGAAGCACAAACGAATCACCCCCATCCCCACCCAATCGGTTGTGGTGGGGGGCTGCCGAAATGCACCTCTCCCTTATCTCTCTTGAACCATTGAGAAAAAATGGATAAATTTCCAAAAAAATCGTCAAATTTTCAAACAAACTATCAATTTTTTCCATATTTAAGTTTCCAAAAAAAAAAAAATATACTAAAACAGCAGAAGTTTGGTGGAATTATCAGAATTTTAGGGATATTGTCTAACGATTGAAACTCATTAAAATATCCCTATTTTAAATTAGGCAATGTTTTCCTGAAATTTCAGATGTAATTTCTGAAGGAATTTCTACACTTTATAAATTTTGACAGAGATATGTCTTTTAGGACTGCTGGAGGTGAACGTGTTTTCATTTCTACGTAGGTATAATAACTTTTGTCGCTTTATTATTACTTTGGCATGCGCTTGTGGTCCTTAAAATTTCTATTACGAGCCAAAAATCTCTACAATAAAATTTGTTCAGTTTTCAAAAAAATTACTTTTTACTACCTAATTAAATTTTTTCATCGATTTTTTTCCTACATAATTATCTTTGTTGCCTTTTTAAATTCAATTTTAGGCCAAAAATCATTATCTAGCAGAAAAACTTTTCAGTTTTTGAGGTATAGTCTATTTCCATTTTTCACGATTGAAAATGGGGTTTCGATCCTATTTTGAAAATAATTTTTAAGGACATTTATTTCTTCAATTTCTAAAAAAAAAACATATTTTTGTGATATCATTTCACGTACCTACATTACACGCCTTTAAGTATCTAAAAAGTAAATAGACTGGACTAGGGACAACTAGCCCAGGCCCAGATATCCTGGATGCATCCGATAGGTACGATAGGTAGGTATCTAATAAAAAATTTATCAAATAACTTGTAGGTACCTCTACCTACTACCTAGTACCTTTCTACTCTTTCAAATTGAGAAAATTATTGGCACGCAGAAATTATTTGAATGTTGAAACAAATTACCTAAATTTAAAACCTAATACCAATTAGGCCAGTAACATGATTTTTCTCAGAGAATATTTTTATAAAATTAAATCGAGGTGATATATATTTTTAGACTTCTATATCAAGAAATTAGAAAAATATTTCTTTGAAAATCAATTTTGAAGAAATGTATTTTCAAAAAAAAAAAAACATTTCAACTACGAGTAGGCAAATCTTCTGAAATTTTCAAAAAAAAAATTAAAGCTCATTTTTTCAATTCTATAAAAAATGATAAATTCGAATTTAAAATAACTTGGAACAATTCATCCTAGAATTTATTTAATAATATTGAAAACATAAAACATCTTAAAAATATGACTAGAACTCGAAAGAGATGTAATCTTATTCGCATAATTTACGTATTTCATTTCAAATGCAAGACTCAGTTACGTGTACCTATTTTCATCGTTTAAAAATGAATGAGCAATTACGTATTCTTAAGAGAATATCTTGTTTGAAACTTTGAATAATAATTGTGATAACAAATGATTCTTTTACACCGATAATTTTCGTTTATTCTTAAGAAATCACGGTGGGCTAAATGTGCGCACTTGTTGTGCATTAATTCTATAACTATAGTCTTTCAAAAAAGCGTAAGTAAAAAAATAAAAATATTTCAAGAGTCGATAATTTTGGTGATTTTTCCCTCTCAAGTCAGTGCCTTCGTCAAAAATTCGTCATCATTACGTATTTTTTATCCAAATTATTTATCCACTTTTCGCATGATTGCTATTTTTCATTTCAATTTCTCAACTTCTCACAGTTGACAATTGGATTTTTAAAATATTAAATTCAAAAATCGTTAGTAATTATTAACGTGGAGTTGGGAGCAATGATTTTAAACGATCTTGTTTGACTAGATGTAACGAGGAATTCAATTTTTTCGTTTCGTGGTCCAATAGTAAAGCATCCAAGGTGGGGTTTTGAGAAACTGTACGTAGAGAATCAGCTAAAGTTTCACGTAGCTGTCTTATTCGAAGGTTTTCTGCCGGACTTTCTAGTAAATATCTTCTTTTCAGTTTCATCTCCTGGTCTAATCGTTTACGTAAATTACTTATCTGAAAATGAAGTAAAAAAATTGAAAAATTAATCTGTAGAAATTATTCGTAAACAATTTTCTTTTGCCTATAAATGTCTATTTACTTCATTTTTCAGGTGTTGCACTTGCTGTCGATGTGATTGCTCTCTAGCTTTTAAAAGATGTTCGGCGCGTAATTGACCAGCTCTGTATCTTTCCATATCATCACCTCGATCAATGGATGATCTGGTTGTACAGATTGAATTAGATAATGGAACTCGAAGTACAAGGTAAATAATTATTATATGATAGATTTTTACCTGGAAAATTCTTTAGCTCGCAGACGAGCCAACTCTGATTCTTTTTCAGCTAATTGAGCTTCGAGTTGATTACACCTCTGCTTCAAGTCTTTATTCTCGTGCTCAAGATAAGACAAGTTAAGACTCGAAGTGGCACCGAAAGCGTAATTACTTGCCATAATATCGGAAGTGTCCATTTTATCGTGGCTCTTTCCTCTCTCTTTGGATAATTTTTTCTCTAGATTTTTCTTTTCTGATTCGACCCTTCTTAGCTACACAAAAAATAAAAGTTTTATGTAGGTAACGTGAAAATTTTTTTATAAGGTTTTTTTTAGAGCTTACTTTCTCCTCCATCATTTCAATTTTGCCTCGAAGCTCGCAACATTCGATTTGTAATTTATGCATCGTATAAGTATCTTTATCATCCAGAGCTGACGATGAGTATTTGGCAAATCTCAATTGATCTTCGAGATGAGCCTTTTGTATGTCTTTACCGTCAAGTTCGGATTGAAGTGCGCAGATTTGTTCGGCTCTAGCTTTACATTCGGCATGCATTTCTGTCAGTGCCCTTTCAGTTCTTTCTAATCGTTCAGTCAAAAGTCTTCTTTCGTTTTCGTTGTTGCTCAGGGTTTTCTGCAACTGCAATTGGAAAAAAAATCAGATTGAAGTTTCAATTTTGATATAATTTTGGTTGATGAGCTTGATGAAATAGGTACTTGTTTAATTCTATCATTTGTGGAACTCGATGAGAATGCGCAGTCTGAGAGTGATTTTTGTAAACCTTGGATTTCAGCTCGTAGATCAGCCTCGACTGAGCCAGCTATTTCAAGGGAAGAATTCATTTGATCCACAGATGATTGTAAAGAATCACATCTTTCTTCTAGGTTTGCAATAGTTCTCGTCTGAGCTTCCAGACGATCTTGCATTTTCTGTGGAGGATGGGAAATTAATTTATTATTTCATTTCTTCATCTCAAACGCCCACAGAGGGTTGTAGGGGGTATAAATTGAACGTGTTACAGCAAAAAGAACATATAGAAAAAATGGCGTTTTTGGGAAATCGCGATTGAAGTTTGAGTATACTTTTTTTAATACTAAATTAAGGAATTGGGCTGGGGAAAAAATTTTACCTTAAAATTTCATCTTTTTGCTACAAGAAAACAGCTCGCCCATCTTTTGATATCTTTTCTATATTTTTTTTCTATGTATATTGAAAACAAAAGGTTGAGTTATGTTCTTTTTTGTTGTGACAAAATTTCATTTCGACCCTTCTACGTTTGATGACGTATAATTTTTCCGGAAGTGAAACTTGAAAAAAAATCTTCATACAAAAGTTGAAGAGAATGAAAAAAGGAACATTTTCGTGAAAAAACATTCAAATTATCTCTTCAGGGAGAGGATATATCGCACTTTGAAAAATGACAACTTTTTTTTAATTTTCTTGGTCAAGTACAAAAAAATGCTAAAAATACATTTTAGACGAATTTTATTATTTTTTCAAATTTATGACGAAAAATTAACTAAAAAAAACTCTTCATTAAAATTTTAAAATTTTACAATTATCTGCACAGTGAAAAAAGTTAAACATTACGCAAATTCTCGAAAATCAAACATGTAATGTAGGTACCAAAATTGCGAACTTTGCATTTTAAAAACGCCATAACTCTTCGAGGAAAGCATATTGGGAAGGTGGGAGGGGGCTCATTGAATAGAGAAAACTTCAGAGAATACGACTCGCTTGTCACATCAAAAAGGACATATGCTGTGTTATATTATGCCCTTTTTGTCGTGACACATTCAATTGCATTCCCATCAACTTTTTGATTTTTTCCATTTCATTGAAGATAATCTTTACTTTTGAAAAAATATTTTGTCAAATGGTTCAGAATTAAAAAGAGTGAATTTTATGAGCTCATTTCTTTTTTCTGCTAAAACTTTCAAAATTCAATTTTTTCATTTAATAAAATATATGAGTCTTTAAATTTTATACAAAATTAATTTTTTTGCAATCCATTTTCTTCCCCGAAGCTTAATCTGACTATGTTATTTCTTTTTGGTAAAATTACCCTCCTCGTTTTTTTTGCAATTTCATAACTTCATAGCAAAAAAATAATGCGAACATCTGTCGCCTTAGGTTAAAAGGGATTGGCTGGAGAGGGGAGGGGAAATGAAAAATGTATTTGTTTACTTGTATGTGAATATCTTTCTCTTGTAAAATCATCTGCAATCGGTTCAAATCGCCCTCCAATGCTATTCTTTGAATCTCCAATCGAGCTGATCTAGATTCACATCTCGTTAAATCTTCTTTCAGTTTTTGCCTCTCATTTTCCAGTTGACTATTTAAAGTTTTCAGTTTCATGACTCGTTCCTAAAAATAAAAATATGCAAAAAATATTTAAATTTCAATAAAAATACTTTTTAGTTTCGTTGACTTAGGTAAAGTGAGTATGGGTACCTCGCACTGGTATTTTTCTTCAGTTCCAGATTGTAAGTTCAGCTCTAAGGATGCTAGTTTATCCCTTAGTTGTTGATTTTCTTCAATTTTATGTTTCAGTAGTTCAGTCTGAATGGAAACAATTTGATTATAATTTTACATTTGAAAAAATATAAAGAGAAATTAAAATTTGAATACCTCATTCATCAAAGAAGCTTCTTTTTGATCCAAATGCATCTCCAGCGAGCCTTTTTCTTCATTCAGTTGCCTGATACATTGCACCATGTTGCTTATTTTTGATTCATTTTTATTTTGTAAATCGTACGTTTCATCTAATTGTTTCTTCATGTTAATGTTTTGTATTTTTAAATCATCCTGAAAAAAAATCAATTTTTATGAAAAATGAAATCGAGCGAGTTGGTTTTTTCATTTTTTATAGGCACTAAAAACCTACTCTGTCTCTTTCGAGTTGAGCCATTTGTTGCAAAAGGAATCTGACGTTCTTTTTAATTGATTCAGGATTCACATCGTATGCACTATCGGTTCTACCATTTTCAAACACAGAATCTTGAGCAACCGCTGAAAAAGCAATAGAGAAATATAAATCATGAAATTTTGAATTTTTCAAATACCCGAATGAAATTCAAATACCTCGACTGGGGCTCCATCGTCGGGCTGGAGCTAATGCTCGTAGAGGGGAAGATAGAGGACCTTCGGCTTGTATAACGTTCAAACGTTTGAAAATATTTCCAATCGATTTTAGTCTATTTTCTAGATCTTTTTTGGTTACTTCGAGCTGAGTTAGCTGTGAGTCTAAAGCTCGAACTCTTCCTTCGCTGCCTCCCAATCGAGACTGCAATTGCAGGGATAATTGATAAGAACAAAAAAATTATACAGAATTTGCTAAAAAATGATTTGTTTACTTTGAGCTCTTGCATTTGTTGATTGGCATCAGTCAAGCATAATTCTAAATTATGTCTTTGGTCTTCCAATTTCCTTTCTTTTCCTCGACCATCTTCCAATCTGGCTAATAATTCTTGTTCTCTTAAACGCCATCCTTCTTCATCTTCTCTGATACGTTGACGTATTTTCATCAATTCTTGCTGATTAGAATCTATATTCCTTTCAGCATCGATCAACTATGACATTGATAAATTAAATAATGAAATTTTTCCTGCAAATGCTTACTTATGCAACTTATGCTGATTATCTGAATTTTACATACTTGTTTTTTATAAATGTGCAATTCTTGTTGAAGTTTATCTTTATCTTCCAGCTCCAAATTCAATTTCACTAATAATTCTTTTTCATCGTTTTGCTTTTGTTGATTGGCAGCATTGGATTTCTCCAGCTCTTGTTGTAAATTCTGAGCACCTTGGTTTGATTGCAGCAGTTTGAATTCGATATCTCTACAGACATTCTGCAATTTTGATTTCTCGTTCTCCAGTTGGCTGATTTTATCTTCCAAACCTGGAACCGGTATTTAAAAGGTAATTTTATCACGTTTTTGATTTATTTACGTAGATGTGTCATACCTGCGATTTTTTGATGCGATTCATCCAACGATCTGGCTTGTTCACGTTTCTCAGCTTCAGATTTTTTGATGAAGTCTCTCAGCTCTTTATTCGAAAGCAGATATTTTTCTTTCTCGATACCACATTCGTTTAATTGACGTTTGATATCATTCAACTCCCTTCTACTGTTATCGGCGACTTTCTCGACTATAAATAAATATTGGCGAAATTACTGGCGAATTTATCAGTTCAATGATGTATCATTGAACGAAGGTAAAATTAGGTTGATGCACTTTTTCAAAATCACATGCTTAAGAAAAAAACGTATTCTTAATTAAACTTATCAACGAGTCTAATTAGCGTTGGTAATTAACGCGTCGTTAGATCGCGATTACACAGGCCAGCAGTATAATTGTTTCTGTGAAGAAAAATTAATTCTATTTTCTTACTTTCTTTCAACTTGTGATTAGTTTCGGCTAACTGAATTTTAATATTTTCATATCTGTCTTCGGATAAGGATAATTCTACTTTGAGTTCTTCGCACTGCTTCGAATAACAATCGCGATCTTTTTTTATGCCTTCCATTTCACTCTCTAGACGTTGTTTTTCTTCTTCGGTTTTTATTCTGCGAATTTGAGAAATAATCAGACGAGGTCGTACGAATTGATTTTTTCCCTTGGATTTTAGACGATTTTGAATCGATTTTAATTAAATGAAAGTGTTTGGAAGGGGGGCACGGAGGGCAAGGATTTCCCCGATTTAAAAAATTTCAACGTAATTTTAAATGGGTAAATTTCCATTTGATGATCCAATTCCTTAAAAATTAGATTTAAAGGTTACGAACGAAATATTTCCCAGAAAATTAAGCTACGGCGCCATGATTGAACAACAATACCTACTTATTTTAGTTCATACGAAATTTTCACTTGGCTTGTGTCCAATTTATGGTGTAAAGTTCGAACACACGTCGAAGTTTGAAATACGTGCCGAACTATACGTACATTGGAACACGTTCTGAGCAGTGACTTGATGAGTTTTTTTTATCATATATTTGTATTAAGTATATAAAAATATTAAAATTTTCGTACTTTGAGACGAGATGTGAAATAGATAGGAATAGGTAAAATCAACAACGCAGCTTTTTTCCCCGTTTGAAAAAGAAACACGAGTTGTATAAATTTCGACGACCCAGTAATAATGACCTTAATCGAAAAGGTTGCCAATGTCAATGTTGTTTTTAAAAACAAAATACCTCATGTCGTCCATTTTGGAGGTTAATCTGGTAACTTGTTCGCGAAGGGTGTTTATATTGGAGCGGTCTTGTTCTGCTTTCAAATTGGCCTCGCGACGTAATTTTTCCAGAGCTGCCCGTTCTTCTTCGAGTTCGTTTCGAACTGATTCCATTTTCTCAAGGAGAGCTTTTTGATCTTGATGAGCTAAAGACGTAACATATTGTAGAATTTATTCGATGTTTTTGAATCTGGGCATGGAACTACTTCGAAGTTGATGATTTTTTGGGTAAATTTTCGTGTCAAGGTGGAAAAATGAGGAAAATCATTGAATGAAAAAAAATCAGAAAATTTTTCATTTGGGTGGAAAATTTCAATTTTTTTATCCTTTCAATAAGCTAATTTCAGTTCATTCCTTCAAATAGCAGTTCCATGATTTTGGGAATTTGAAAAAATAGGTAGGTAGTAGGTAGGTCAGGTACCTTACCTAACAAAAGAGCTTGTTGTTTATCATTTTCAGCTCGTCGAAGGGCTTCTTCGTATTGTTGATTTTGCATATCGACGTGTTGTTTCAAATTATCCATTTTTTTCTCCAGGTGCATAAGTTCTTCGGTTTTATTTCGTTCTACTTCAGCTAAAGCTGTTTGCATTCGTTTTTCTGCGTTGGTTTTGGCTTGTTCCTGGAAAAATACAGATCATTGTGATTAAATTTTTTCAGAAAATTTCTGCTTTGATGAAAGTAAGAGAAAACCTTTTCTTCTTCCAATCGTTTGGTGTTTTCGTCATTTTGATTTTTCAAGCTGTCGATTTTTTGTTTGTACTCATTTTCCAAAGACTTCAATTGCTGCATTAGGCTGGTTTTGGTGTCGTTGAATTGTTTAGACACAGTTTCCAATTCGTTTTCTAATCGACAAATTTCATTTTTCAAAAAGTCCTGAAAATAGGTAAATTTTTAAAAATTTGAATTCGAATAATCGTGCGGATGATGACAATATTTAATGAAGTTTACTTGTTTTCCTAAAAGTTCTTGGATATCTTTCTCCATATTTTCTCGTTTCATTTCCGAAGCTTCGAAATTATTTTGCGTTTCGAACAGAGCTGCTTCTAAGGATTCTTTGTCATTTTTCAATACAGCGTTGAGTTCTTGTAAATGAATAATTTCTTTCTCGTTACTTTCGAGCATTACCTAAGGAGAAAAATTTCGTGAGCCAAGTCGAGCATATTTTAATATGAAAATGGATTTAAATTCGGACCTGTTTTTCTTCGCATTCTTTGACTAAATCTTCTAAATGTTTATTGACTCTGGCGTTGGTTTCGCTTATTTGTTCGATTCGATGTCGTAATCTCATCAGTTCATCATTCAAAGCGTCTTTTTTACGTTGAGCATTTATCAACTGATCGCTGAGTTCATTGCGTTCATGAGTCACTCCTCCCAATTCAATTTCCAACTATAAACATAGATGTCGGTCGTAAATATTTCTTTCAATTTTCATTGAAAAATGAAAGAATATCGAATTCAAGAGGACAGAGGGGATAGCTTGATCCATCCTCAAAAATAGCAGAATTGAATTTTTATTGGGAAAAAATTAGGTTTCGGTTGAATAATTTTCGAAAGTGATGATTTTTTGGGAAATTTTTCATTTTCAGTTGGAAAAAATAGAAAAATGTAAGTATCTACTTTGACTGTGAAAAATCAAAGAACAAATTTAATTTCAGTTGGAAGTTTACAATCCCCCCCGGTATAAGTCAACTTCAGTTTGTCTCTGCAAATTTACCTTTTCTTTTTCTGCCTCGACATATTTGTATTTTTCCAACAGAGCCATTTTTTCTGTTTCTAAATCCAAACGATTTTGTTCCGTGTGCAAGAGTTCTTTTCGTACTGCTTCTAAATCATTGTTCAAATCTGCTAATTGGTTTTGGAATTTAGTTTTGCCTTCGTCCGTCTGAAATAGCAAAGAATTAACTCGAAATTATTTTTAAATAATTATATGTTTTTTGTTTGTGGAAATATAGAATTACATTTTTCAACTCTTCGGTCAATTTTTTCTTTTCTTCTTCCAAAGATGAGACTAATGATTCGGCTCTTGATAATGCATCGTGAACTTCAGATCGCTCCATTAATACTCTCTGCAGTTCGGCTTCGAGTTCTCCTGAAAAATTAGTTATTTCGTTTCAATGAGCACTTTTTTCCGAGAAATGCATTTTAAACTTTTTTTTTTTTTGAAAACCAAAGATTATTTTTAAAAAAATGACGAAAACACTTTGTTTGATCCAGGCTACAATTAAACATTAATTTCAAAATATATATACCATATATATCTAGATACCTATATATATTTTTTTATTGAACGGTAGCGGGGAAGAGGGATTTAAATGAAATTTTCAATCCTGAGATTGAACTGTAGGTACCTTGTCTAAATTCGAAATTTAAGGAGCTAAATAAAATTCAATGGTAGAAATAAATAAGTGAGTTCCTATCTATCTGAATGAACAAATCATTCATTTTGAAGAATTTTTGCTTAATATCAAAATAGATAGGGACTGCAAAATTGCTTTAAGGGGGGTATGAAATCAGTTTTGTTGAAAAAATCCAAAATTGAATTTTATTCTTTTCAAAATGATACATAATACTTTTTGAAAATCATTTTTCTTAAGGTTGAAAAATTATTTTTTTATGGTTAAGATTTTCTTAAAATTTAGGAGAAATTTTGATGAACTGAAAGCTATCCAATCAGATGCTGATACAAACGAACACCCACAAACTCAAAATTCTCAACCAGAATTATTTGATCAAACTTGTTTTTCAACAAAAATTTAAAAAATATATGATCATTTAGACCTGGATCTCAGAAGTACAACTAAACTGAAGTTCACATATGAAAAGTAAAGTTCGAACTTTAAAGCTGTTTTTCTCAAAATGTACTTTTTCAATGTTCATGTACCTTTTTCTCAGGAACGACTGTATCGATCAACTTACTTTTTTTTTTTGTTTTCTTCAGCAAGTCATACTCTATAAATAGACGGAGGCTTTTTCATTTATCATGCATAGAACAAGCTGAGAAATTATTTGTATGTCAAAAAACATGGTATTTTAAGAGAGCTTTCTACATGTAAACTTAATTTCGGAAGCATGAACTAAATTTTGAAATCCCCCCGTTAAAGTGTAGCTCAAGGTTGACATTAGTTACCCTCCAAATGTCAGCCTTCTACCTCTTCTGGTAATCGAGAAAAAGGAACATGAAAATACACGTAAAAAACCTGATTTCATACCCCCCTTAATTTAGCTTTACATCTAATTTGGAAAAATGTATTACTTAAAAATCATTAAAAAATTATTTTTACGAAAATTACAACTTTTCTTCGATGTTTTAAAAATCGTATTGAGAGGAAGCATTGAAAATTTCAAACGCTGAAAAATTTACTATAAAATTTTTCACCGAAAAAATGGGCCCAAATTTACTTTTGTATCTAAATTTCAAAAATTTAAATTTTCATAATTTTTTTTTTCTTTTGAATGTTAATGCCTAGTGTCTTCAATTTTAAGACTCAACAAAAAATCTTCGCTAGAAATTTTTTTAGCTTTCAGTGAACAGTTTTTTAATAATTTTTACAATGGAATTCGTAAAAAAAATAGTTTCACTTTCAATGTGTGTACGTTTGTGGCGCCTTCAATTTTGAGATTAGGAAAAAAATCATCAATAAGAATCATTTTTTTAGTTTTGAGGTGTTAGGTGTAGGTAGTTCTCATTTTCATGATGAAAAATGTGTTTTGAATCAATTTTTTTTTGGAAGAGCATTTTTCCTTTTAAATTTTAAAATGGGTTTTATGTCCATTCAACTTTTTTTTTGTGGTTATATTCAAATGTGACGCACTGATGATCACTTCATCCTTCATCAGGCACCCTGCTATTCATAATTTTAATTTTTTGAAAAATATTATTTCGGTGAAGCAGTTGACCTTGAAAACTATATCAATTGGCCATCTAAAGGTGAATTTTATGGTTTATAAACCTTAAGCTATAAGTACTATATCGTACCATATTGAAAAAAATCAAAAAAAAAATCAGTCTGACCCTTTGATCTTAGCTACAGCGATAATGAATCACGTTTCCAAAATGATAATACTCGTATGTAATTTAGGAAACACTAACCTTTTGTCTTCTCAACGTAATTGAGTAAAGATTGTGCTTCAGCTCGATTCTGCTCAATCAACTCTTTATCAAGTCTCTCCCTATTCAACTCTTCTTTAATCGTAAGTAATTCTTCTAGCATTTGACTGCATCGATCTTCAGTCATATGGTGGGCTAATTCTCTGCAAAAAGGGGAGTAAATTCCACCAGATTAAAATCCCAGCTCTCGAAAAGTGGTGCAAAGTGATAGAGGAAAAGTTGTGCGCAACAGTGTAAAGTCTCAACCTTGTTTCTAACTCTTTTGTTAACCGGTCGGCTTCATTTTGTAGGAAATTTTTTTCATCTTCTAAATTAAGAGCTATTTTTTGCAGACGATTGTTACTTTTTAATATTTTTTCGTAATCGTTGTTCACCGATTCGAGCTGTAAAATAATATGGATTGTGTAATGGCTGCTTCGAAACAGTTCGAATTGAACCCATCACCGTGTGCCTATGTCTTTGTATGTGGTACAAAATATACTTAATGTGAAATTTTCATAACAAAGTATTTACCATCTCGCTAATTTCGCCTCGATTTTTCTCAACAGCGAATTTCTCCGCTCTGGATGAATCTAACGCTTTGACCAACGATTCTTTTTCTTGATTGAGTAAATTCAATTCAGCTTTCAAAGAATCCAATTCATCGTTTTGTTCGCTAATCTTATCCATTAATTTTCGTTGCATATCGGCGTGATTCTCGTTCTGTTTATCGGTCGATAGTAATTGCTCCGATAGAGATGAGATTTTAACCTGCCAAATATTTTCACCGGTCATTAATCAAACGTATTAGAATTGCTCGGCTTGTTTAAGCGCGGGGTACAGGAGGGTAGGTATCAATTTCCGATGAAATTTTTTCTACGATTTTCATCTCACGTACACCTATCAATTTATCAAATTAATGCAAAAATTTGGTATTTATTTCGGAAAAAATTGTTTTTATCGGAAACGCAGTCAGGTAAAGTAGATATGAATTTAATTGATTGAATTAAGAGGTTTTATATGCTTTTTGAACTTGTTTTGTTTTGCGATTTGTTTACGAGATTGTGAGAACATGTGTGTTTATTTCCAATTCATATGTTCACACGAACATGGTCATTTTCATGTACTTATCTTTTTTTTTTAGTGGTGGAAGGGGAAAATCTACTCTTTGAGAGATCGTAAAGTTTTTAAGAGAAGGCTTTACTTGGTTGTATACGAAATCTCAAAAGAAATTAATTACTTTGTATGTATCAAATTGGTAAAAAAAAACATTGAAATGTTTCAAAAGTATAAATAATAAAAATGATGAAATTTTTTATTGAGTAGATATTTGATTATGAGATGGAACAAAACAAACTTGGCTTTATTGGGAGGAGGAGGAGGAGGAGGAGGATGAGGAGGAGGGGAGGGGGGAAATAAGAACTTAAATTCCTTGGCTGAGATTAAACTTTTTCGGATTTTTGGAACTGTAAGCAACTAAGTGCAATTTGTTCAACTCAATATGGTGAAATTTCAAAGAATTTCATTTCGTTCGTGAATTTTTGAACTCAAAACTCGATTTTTTTACTACAAATGCAATTTTATTATTTTTGGAGGAGACAACTGCTCCTCCCTTTCCTCAATCCTGGACCTCCTGGATGTGAATGGTAGAATTTTTATTTGCGAAATAAAAAATAAAATACAATCTTGACTCCTTCCCTCCCTCTCTTCTCCCTATGGAGTTACATTAGCCAATTCACTGAGGATTAAAAATGAAATTAATTAAATTTCATGAATAAATATTTTCAAGATATGAGAACTTCGTGGTGATTTTACAAGAACTCGTCTGTGGTGATATTACTTCCTTTTGATTGGGGAAAAACGTGAAAGATTCTACTATGGTTAGGTATAGGTATAAAAATGTGTACAGTGTGACATAAAAATCCGAAATCTCATTGGTGGAGATATTCCGATAAAGCACAACAATTACGAGTATAAAACGACGAAAATCGAAATCGAATTTTAATTGTAAAAAGTAGAAAGTCCTACTTGATAACTCGGTATTTTAATTACGAGAAATTTTTTTGAAAAATTATACTTCTAAAGACGAAAAAAATTAAAAGCCTTCAACTTAAATTTTTCCTGAATTGAATATAAAAAATTTAATTACTTAATTGCTATAAATTTTTTCAATTTTTCTGAATTTTTGGAATTTTATCAAATTACAGTCGAAATTTTCTAATAATGTAGATGGTATTCCAATTTCAGAAATTACCAAATACACAGTTCGAGATGAAAAATGCTGTTTGATTTGAAGTTAAGTTTAATGTGTGATTTAAATACTCAGTATTTTCTTCGCTGGTCACGATAAAAATAGTGAAAAAATATCTCTCAAGGATTTTACACAATTTGAATTTTTTTTTGAACATTTTTTAAACACTTTTTGATAACTTTTGAACCTTGAAGTCAAATTTCTGAGCAAATGAAGGGTTCAACGAAAAAAATGAATAGAAAATGAATTGCAGAGCGTAAAATTTCCTTTCTGTAGAGTCCAATTAGTTTTTTTTTCTAGAAAGCTTAGTTTTTGAAATATTTTTAATAAAAAAAATAAGTTGAACTTTGAACTTTGAACTAAAATATCCCGAAATCTAAGCCTTCTAAGAAAAAACTAATGGGACTCTACAGAAAGAAAATTTTATGTTCTACAATTTATGTTTTATTTATTTTGTTCGTTGAACCCTTCCTTTGCTCAAAAAATCGCCTTAAGATAAGTGTCAAAATTTATCAAAAAGTGTAAAAAAAAGTTCTACAAAAAATTCAAATTGTGAAAAATCCTCGGGCAACGGAATTTTTTACTACTTTTTTCGTGATCAGCGTGAAAAATACCATAAATCACCCATTAAACTTCAAAAATCACTTCAAAAACTTGAAAATGTTGACCTGTAATATTGATTTTCGGGCTATATCTCGAAATGTTCAAAATATTCCAAAACTTCAATTATTAATTTTTTCCAAAAAATGTTTCAACCCATTATTGGTTAAGTAGTTTGGTCCTTTAATGTTGATAAGGACACGTTTGAAATTTTTCAAGTTTTTATTAGGTCCATTTTTTGCGGGCATTTTGAAAATGCATTTTTTACACCCTCCTCCTTTCATCAACTTCAACTTCAGAGAAAATTGGATTCAAATCAAAAATTTAGAATTACGGAACCTAATGAGAATGACTTTTTTACAGAAAAACTACAATTTCAGTGGGGAAAATTTTCATTCAAGTTGAAAATGTTTTTAATTTTTATCTCTACAACAATACCATTTCCAATTCATCTTTGACCTCGAACTCGTATTTTTTTCGAGCAACTCTTTTCATCAATAACAAAAAAAGATCGATTGGTCGACCTCAGTTGCGAAAAATTGTTTGAAAAAACAAACCGTACCTTTTCTTCAATCCGTACGAATTAATGAAAAATCGAACAAAAGTCGACTTTGTTTTCATAATCGATAACATCGTGAATCGTGATTGAGCTCATCTCGTTTTTTGTGGAGCTCATCACAACAAAAATAACATCATTGATTTTGGTTCGGAAAAATCTCCATAAAAAACACTACCGACCACCTCAATTAATGTTTTGGTACCTATTTATCAATAAAATATCATTACCGCTATCAATTTTGGTAGATTTTTCCGGATAATGAAAATCAAATGAAAAATTGATTTTTTTAAATCGATATTATTATCGACTTTATGGTCGTGTCCTTCAGAGAATTTTTTAGGAAGTAAATAAATACAAAATATTCTATTAGGTCGTCTATATTACCTATTATTTTTTTCCTGAATCGATAAAAAATTGCGATAAAAACGATACTTAAAAATTGCTAAGGCTCATCTATCTACAGGAATAGGCTGCTAAAAGGCTTTTCTCAGAAAAGAACGTTGTTGAGAAATACATTCGACTACCGGAACTGTCTATTCTCACACGGAATAAACAACAAAATGACCGAACTATGCGCGATCTCGTTCATTTTTTTTCGTCATCTTCACCGCTACATTGAACTGTACCTTTTTCTCAGAATTTTAATTTTTTTCAGCTTTCGAAATTTTTTCTCATAATACCAATTTTTTCAACTCCAATAAATTCCCCCCCCCCCCCCACTAAACTTTCCTCCTCAAAATTTTTTTAGCTCCAAGATTTTTTTCAATTTCTTCGATTTTCATTTTTGCTAAAATTTTCTCATTTTACTAATATTTATCTAAATTATCAACTGTAAAATCCTATTCTTTTATCTTAAAATTTTTCAAAATTTGACATTCTCTCGATTTTTTCTCACATTAAATTTCTTAAAATGTTTTTCAACCTAAATTTAAAAAAAAAAAATTATTCTAAAAATTTCAGAACTGGAAAATAATGTGAGAAAAACATTTGAGCTAAAATAATAGAATTTTGAGAAAAAAATTTCGAAAGCTGTAAAAATTGAACTATGAAAAAAAAATTCGACTGCAAAGAAATTTGAGAAAAGATTTAATTTTGAGAAAAAATTTCTATAGAGTTGAAAAATGAAAACTAAGTTTTTTTGGAAAAAATCCCGGAGTTGAAAAATTTGTATACCTATCTGAAAAAAAATTGGAGAAAAAAATTTCAGAGTGGATACAAATTTTATTCCAGATGAAAAAAATTTAGAGTTGAAAAATATTTTGAGGAAAAATTTTTAGAGTTGAAAAATATCTGGAGAAAAGGAAATTAAGAATTGAAACTATTTTGAGAATCGAAAAAAAAATTGGGTTGAAAAATTGATGATTTCGGTTTCAAATTTTCAAATCAAAAGCTAAAAATTTGATCGTCTTTCTAGCAAGCTGTTCATTCCTGCCATCTTACGAGACAGGTTGCGAAGTTGCGATTCGAGCGAACGATTTACATTTTGTTGTTCATTCCGTGTGAGAATAGACAGACCCTCGACGACCTGCCTAAATAATTCTATTATTCTATACCGTTTGGGACTTTTGAACCAAACTGTAAACGATAGATAACCTTTTTCATCTCAAGCGTTATCATTCACATATCAAATGGAGAAATTAGACTAACCGATTCGACGAAAATTATATGAAAGCCTACGAAAAAATATAATTTTTCCATCAGGTTAACGTTCATTTTACGCGTAAATAAATCAAAATTATTCTTGTTGATCTTTCACGTTTTCCTTTGACGTTAATAAGTATAAATAAACAAATCAAGGATTTTTCCATTGTTTTAATTTAAATACGAACTGCTATTAAATATAACATAAGTACGAATTAATGACGAACCTGTAATTCGTGTATTTGAGACTGATACTTGTACAATGCCGCTTGGACTCCGGATATGGTATTTTCAACGAACGCATTAGCCGAATGAACTCTCAAAACGTTTTCCGATTGTGACCTGGGACGAAGCAATAAAAAAAATTACGAAATAGGCTAAATTTGTGCCGAAATTCTCGGATATGAATTACCTCGATGGAGCAGTCATCATAGACGAAAGATGTATATGGGGCATGGATTGTATGATATCGATATCCTTCAGATCAGCATCGTGTACGACTGTTTGAGCGATTTCACTTAGGCCATTGAGTAATAGCTTGGCTTCTTCTTGTAATTGCGAAATTTCCTGAATACTTTCATCCGTTTCCGTTACTTTTTTGTTCTACGATAAGCGTAAAAAATGATATTACGACTTAATAAAATAAACTCCGTCGCCATTAGATTTTGTATCAAGGATCGCGAAATTATAATACTTGCCAATAATTGGATTTCTTTAGATAATTGTTGTATTTTATCGTCTTTCTGCTTGACTTGTTCCATTGCGTTATCGTAATCTATTTTCAATTTATTAATTCGACTTTGCAATTCGTAATTTTCTTTTTTCATTTCTTGTTGTTTCTGCGAATGGTTAAAATCACAGGCTGATTAGATACTGATTGATATTGTCTCCCTGAATGAAAAAAAATTATCAATGGAGACACCTACCCCGGTTATCATGTTTTGAGCTGTGTTTGTCAATAAATTGCTACACGTGGCTACCATGTCATTAGACGTCGAGTTGACTTCGTTACGTAATTTACTCAAATCTCGTTGAGTGGCCGATTGGATGTCAGCGAATGATCGTTTCATTGATATAATATCCTTCCATAAATTTAGCATTCGATTGTGCTCTGTGTTGTAATACTCGTTAAAGAACTGAAATCAAATTCAAATACGTTCGTTATTGACGCCTTCATAGGCGCCATTGTTGAGTCGAGCAGTGATAACGAAGAAATTGGCATGGCGCGTGAAAAATGAAAATATTAACATATCTCCTAGTTATGCATGAATTGAGCATGAGCAATTACGCTGCTCGTGATAAAAAAATATACGGTTGGTTTATAACAATACTTGATAATATTTCTGAGGTGAAAATTAAATTTTAGAAAATTTTTCCAATCTGTCGAAAAAATTGACAATTTTTTTAAGGTGAAAAAAAAATGGTCTAGTGTACCTGTTCTTCTTCTTTCCATTCTTCTTCTTTTTCCACCATTTCATCTCGCATCTTTTGCCAATCGCAAGCCAGTTTTTGCAAATCATTGGTTAAAGATTCGTTGGTCTGCTGAGATTCTTCAAGTTGTTCTCGTAGTGCCAAATTCAGTTTGGTTAGTTTTTCATTTCTGTGAAATATAAAAGGTATTTATGAAAAATTATCCAATTCGTGGGAAGAAAAGATCATTTTGGGTATTGTCTCATTCTGATTCAATGAAAAGTCACTGATAAATAGTCAGAATTGCAGCACAGGAAAAATCAGCGAAATTCGCTGATTTTTCAGCAAATTTCATAAACTTTACTGACTTTTCAGGGACTTTTCACTGATTTTTCAGTGAATTTTCACTTATTTTCCAGTAATTTTTTTCACTGATTTGTTTTTAGTAAAAAAAAATTCACTGATTTTCTCCTGTGCTGTAATTCTGACTATTTCTCAATGATTTTCGATAATTTTCACTGATTTATAATCGAGAGGGTAGGTAGCACTTGTAGGTACCTACCTGGTTTGTTCATCACCTAATCTTCTCAACGCCGAATCAAAATCGATAACGGGTTCATCTTGAGAATCACGTAAATGCTGTTGAGCAGCATCTAGCGCAGATCCAGGGGGTGCTGTAATCGCTTTGTACTGTTTTAACGAATCGAAAAGTGGTATGTTATCTTTGATTTGATATTCTAAATCTGAGCAGCGTTTTTTGTACTGTAAAACCTATTTAGGAAATTGAAAGTAACCAGATTACTTTTGATATTTTACTAGGGCTGGATGAAAATAAAAATTTTTTACTTTCGATTGCAATCTGCTAACTAAAGTAGCCTGATGTTGTTGAGCAAGACGATAGGTATCTATTTTACGTCGATAACTCGCTTCTTCATCTTCGAGCCTTTGCCTAAGGTCGGTGTTTTCTCGCAACAACTGCACAGCATCCATTTCTGATTTATCTGCGATTGAACTAGTTTCCGAATTTAATCCTCGGCGAGTACGATCTCGATCTCGATCCCGGTCTCGATCCCGATCCAGTCGCAGGCTTGAGCGACCCGTGTCATACCTTGAAATATGTCTACCCACCTGAAAGGTAAAAATAAAACCTGGGTATAGATTTTCATGTACATTGTGGAAACTTTCTTGAACGACTTTTAGAAATTAATTGAATAAAAGGATGGAATTTGGATTGAAAAAGCCCAATTAATTCCCTACGTCGCACATGTTCATGTTCGATTTCGTTTCGAGAAAAGGTATAACAGATATTTTAAAATATAATTTTTAGATATCTGCAATAAATCCAACATGACCATGATTACTGGATTACTGCTTGAACAAAATGAAAAAAAAACTTTTTCCAATAAACCATGTTCAAAAGATGAAAAATATCTAAAAAAAACCGCATGCTTAACCATTTGATGGAAAGTACGATTTTTTGAAAATTATTTGCCATTTTTCCAATAGTAAAAACGTCAATTAAAAATGAATAGGATTTATTTTAGATGGAACTATGAACACAATTGTTGACTCCCCTTCCCATCCCTTTCTTCTGAACGACGCTTAATATGAAGATTCGAATTCCGAAATAGACATTTTTTTTGTTTTTTTATATCTCTCTTTTTCCTTAAGAAAACTTACGCAGATTTAAAGTCTTGTGATACCTAGTTGGCAAATTGCATAGAAAAAATTGTGATATTTCTTATAAATTCTGAAACGTGCACAACGCACGAGGCGGATCGTTGTGTACTTCTTTGAAAGTTGAAGGAAGAGGTTGTTGGACAGTCGTGTCTGGATTTCAAAAAGACTTGCTGAAAATTTCACTCGTTTGACTCAACACATACCTTTGCTCAATCGCCTTTAAAATTTAACCAAGTAGGTAAGGGTTCAAAAATTTTGAGAAATTGAAAAGATTTGAAATTTTTCCTCCATAAATGGTATTAATATTAGTAGATATTTATTATTTTTTAGAAACTCAACACAAACATGGGAAAAAATCTAAAAATGATACAATTTTTGAAACGAATTTTTCGAGCAGTTCACGAGGCATTTTCAAGTTAAAATATTATTTTCAATTAATACCTACTGAAAAAAAATCGAAAAGTGTAGGTTTACTGTATAGTGTTGTCGGTCGGCCATGTTAAAATTTTTAATGAAAATTCCAAATTTAAAAAAATTTTGGTCCTAAATTCATAATAGGTAATATCATTTTTTGACAATCTATGCACTTTGTATCTTTTCAAATAAAACATGAGGGGTTTGGAAAAGAAAACAAAATAATTTCGTGATGTCATGACTTCTGTTGAAATACTCAAATGGCTGAGAAAAAATTGCAATAATTTTTTTTGTCCAAATATGGAAAGATGTTTGAATGAGTATCATTATTACTAGGTAGATATAGGTTCTAGGTACCTATTTGTTTGAATCTGCAAAAGTGTCAGTTTTCTCTAATTTGATTCCAAAAGTCATTTTATGCATGGTTCGAAAATGTTCGAAAACTTGTTTTTTTTTAGGACAAAAAAAATTGAGAAAATAAATTATTTTCAAGAAAAATATTCCTTTTGTTTCTATAAGTATGTAGGTACCTAAGTACCTATATATTTTTTATTTGAGGAAATAACTATACTTGAATATATAATTAAAATTATTGTCAAAAACGAAACTCGGAAAAAAAATCTCGGGGTAAAAATTAAAAATTTTCTGACTAATATTTTTTAAAAAAGAAAATTTGCCAACTCATATTCTTAAAAAAAATGAATTTTTCGACTCTAAATAGAAATTTACTGACCAAAGTTCCCGCTGAAATCAAAGAACAAAAATTCGTGCTTTTTTGTACTAGGTACTTTTTTGACTCTAAAAAAAGCTATATTCC
Organism: Pseudococcus viburni; assembly: GCA_033439095.1. NCBI lineage: Eukaryota > Metazoa > Arthropoda > Insecta > Hemiptera > Pseudococcidae > Pseudococcus > Pseudococcus viburni. The sequence goes on from JAVBJF010000142.1 coordinate 544,522, forward strand.
TTAATAATCTTTTTCCCTTCCAAAAAAATTGAAAATTTTTAAAAAATTCCATGGACAAATTTTTTCCTTTTCAAAATATTCAATTCTTTGAAATGGAAGGGGAGAGGAAACGTACAATTGTTTTGAGAATAAATTGTGTGAATTTATTGAGTTCGAGCGAAGCGAGGGCGAAATTTTTTAAAGAAAATACACTCAAAAGCTGAAATTCCTTGTTTTATAGTCTTGAAAGGAAGGCAAAATTCTCAACCCTTATCCCTTATATATACTTTAAGCTTCATATAACCGAGCGAAACGAGGATAAAGATTTCAAAAATTTATGATGTTCAGAAAGATAATAATTCTTTTTTTAATAGTTGGTTGTTTGAAAACATTCTATTACTTTGAAGTAAAAATTTCGTACTTTTCGAAGTGCAAATTTGAAGATTTACTACAAAATTTGTCTATTCACTGTCGACTATAATAAAATTTGCAGACTTTTTTTAAAAAATATGAATGGGATGGACCCCCTCACCCCGCTCCTCCATTGTTTCGTCTCTGATTATTGTATCTACATTAAAAAATTGAAATATCCATTTCAATCCTTCAAAGTATTAATTGTGGGTGATTATGCCAGCAAACAAGAAATTAAAAATTAGACCAAAATGGCCCTCAAAATCACACCAAAATTGACTGAAAATTGAAATATCCATTTCAATCCTTCAAAGTATTAATTGTGGGTGATTATGCCAGCAAACAAGAAATTAATAATTAGACCAAAATGGACCTCAAAATCACACCAAAATTGACTAACCTTTGATAAGCTTCCTACGGCTTTCCGAATTGACGAAAAGTAAATGAAATTAACTTGAATTTTTTGAAAATAATCATCAGACATTATTAAGGACTCAAAAAAATAATTTTAGGGCGCATTTTCCACCTCCCACCTCACTCCGTTTCAGCCCCCCCCCCCCCCCAAAAAAATATCGTTTTTTCTTCAAAAATCACATTTTGGAACCTATAATGGACCAAAAATTTTGAAATTTATGTGGTATATTCGGAAAGTGGTAACCAACTTTTGAGAATTTTTTCAGATTTTTTTGCACCGCCTTCTAGCCAAAACTCTACTTAGAAACCTTGAAATCGCTATAATTTCAAAACTAAAAGACATAATTTTTTTTCTTTTTGGTACCTACAAATATGGTCCTACCTCGGTACAATATAATGCAAATTTTTTCAGATTTTTTGGTTTGGGAGAACAGGTGAAAAAATGTGATGTTCTATTCAAAAATACCCATTTCATCATTCATGCAACCAAAAATTTTGAAATTCACATGCTATGAACGGAGAGAGGTAACAGACTTTTGAAAATTTTTTCAGATTTTTTTGCAATGCACTCTAGTCAAAAATCCACCCTCAATCTTTCGTAATTTTCTCGTTTTTCGCCAAATACATGTAAAAATGTCGCGTTTTTTTTAGATGACTTTTAAATGTTTAGAGAAACCCTAGAAAATCTTTGTCAACATTTTTGGGAATTTTTTTGCTGAGTTGTGCCTCTTTGAAAATTTTAAACCCCTTTTTGTAATGGAGGGTTAAAGGGACAATAATGGATTTTTTTCCCCTCAAAATGAGTGCCATTTATCCATAAGTACACCACAAAAATTTTGAAAATTTTGAAGTGGTGGAAGTTCGTCAAAAAAAACTGAAGCCCCAAGCAATAAAATACGTGTATTTTTTATTTTTTTTACCCATTTTACTTGTAGGTAAATACTTGAGTAGCAAAAAAAAAAAATTTTCTTCGCCAAAAATTAAATTTACGATAATATCTGAATGGCGTACCTACTTTTTAAAAACAATCTATTGTTTGTCCCTTTAGGCCCCTCATTTGCATCTATTTCAGGTCAAAATCACACGCAAAAAATTATGATTTTTTAGTTTTTAAAGCAGTTCGAAAAAGTAAGAACTAAATTAACCAAAATATCAAAACCGTGCAGTATTCAATTTTTTGTGTCTTAATCAAAATGACGGTGACAATAGTGAAAAACATGTAAAACAAATTCGAAACTGGAAAAAATCGTACTTACATCTGAAGGTCGTACAGAAGACGATCTGGAAAGGCTTACATCAGGAGGCTTTCGTGGAAGACTTGTTTCTTTCCTGGATAGCTAAAAGCATATTAAATACACACAGAAATGAAAACCCAAGCGAAAATTCCAACACCAAACTAATTTCCTTATCCCTAAACCACACCATACCTAGTATTTACTTTCGAAACGATTTAACGAATGAGACGAAAACTTTCAACTTACGCATTCGATACCTAACACAACTAATTATGCGATTTCTTTTCCCTTATTCCTTTTTCTTGGCCTAATATACCATTACACTGAAGGTTTTCCTGGCACAGCAGGAAAACTGAATGATTAGTTTTTAATTGTTTGGGTAAATAAAAAGAAAAAAGTTTATAGGTTATTGAGAAAGTTCGAATTGAGTCGAAATCACGAGAACCCTGTCGGTTCGTTGTATTTAGCCTCTTTGTATACAAGTTTACGTGAATTAATCGCTTTTAAAGGGTTCAATTAGATATAAATTGTGTTAAAATAATTAAAAATGCATTTTAATTATTTATATTAAATTTAGTAGGTAGGTATACAATATATCGCATGGTTGAGAATTATTAGGTCATATAAAATCAGACGTCTAAAGTTCTCTTTCGCGAGTATTATTCAATAACGAAACGTTGATCGTTTCATTGTAATTTTATCAATTACGCAAGGGGCAAATTCACGCATTGCAAACATTCAGGTGCGTATTTGTATATTTTGGAAAATTTACCGAGCGAGCACGAGGCGATATGATGTTCATATCGTGATCTCGATTTCGACACGAAATGTGAGAAGTTGTTGTCGTTGATGGTATCTCATTTGTGGGAAGTTTTGAGAACGATAGATATTGAAATGAGGCGATGACTCAAAATAAATCTAGCCTCTTTTTGACTCAGATGTTATGATTTGTCAGCGTTCAAAGGTTAACGCCACGATGGAAAAGATATACTTGGTTTTTTCATATTTCAATCTGTCACATACTCATTTCTAGTGAAAAGTACTCGAAATGACGTAGGTTCGTAAGTAATTGATGTCATAGCTCGAATGCAACAGCGTCAATAATGAGCTACGTGACTGAAAATCATCTTTTATTCTCGATTCATCGACTCATCGTAAATGAATAAGAATAAGCGAATTTTTAGGAGAAAATTGATACTTCATCGTAGATATTTTTTAATCGTATGCAATTCGAGCAAATCAATCGAGAAATTCGCTAGAAAATTTTATCAGGTATTCCCGCCACTTAATCTTTACACCATCGATTAATCATCAGACAGGTAAACTCGACACATCGCGAATCAGAAAATCACATCACCAAATCACAGGTACACAACCGATTAAGATGATAAAAAACAATGATTTCGTTGGATTTCGCGAAATACGAAATGAAAAAAACCAGAACTTACTCTCTGCATTTTTTTGACGGCTCTTTTAAGCTTTTCTATCGGTTTCACAGGCACATCTACCACTAGCACCGTAGTATTATTTGTAATATTAACTTCTGTTCCTGAAGTCAGACAATACCTGTCGTGCGACGGATTCCAAAACTCATTCGAGGGCGAACCGAAATTCCCGGTGCGTTTGTGATTGGCGGGAGACGGAAGGGCGAGTTCCATACCATGTGGAATATATACCGGAGCTCGAGACCGTGCCGGTAAATGTTCGAAATCATCCCCATCCTTGGCAGAAAAATTCTTACCCCCTTCGGTCGTCATTCCGATGGAAATCTGATTTTCACATGCATCGCATGTCTCTTAATCATCCGCTGAATCGTTCTTCGTTTTTTCTGCCTTCTTTGTCTTAATCTGGTAACTTGATCTTATTCAATTAACCCAAATTTCGCGTACGTATCTAAAAAACAACTCGAATCGCGTAACGTATAAACGTACCTACGTAGGAATACGAAAATGAAAAATACCGACGAGCGAAGACCTCCAAAACGCGCAGAAAAAAAGAAAAAAACCATTGTACAGATTTGCTTTTTCGTTTATAAATGACGTAGTCATTGTCACTATCACAATACGTCAGATTGGATCATTTTTCAATGTTACCAGTGCGAACATTGGTGAAAAAATACGAAAAACAACCCCATACTGGTGTACGTGTTATCGCACACAATAAAATTAAAAACTGAATCAATAAATGAGCCTTTCTTTAGGTGAAATCTTAACTTGGTGTGAACTTCATAACTTGTCAACAGTAATGACAGCTATTCTTTATACCTCTTTAACGCCAACTTTTTAAAAACTTGGAAAAATATTTTCTCGTTTGCACGAAGGTGTATGTCGAGTAGGCACAGATTGCTTAATTTTGAAATATTGCGAGAAATGCAGCACGTAGAGGGTCGTTTGGATTGACCTTGTTAACGCCGAGGGAAAGTTTTGGAGAGCATGAACAATGAAGAAGTGAGAAACGGTGTCAAAAGTACGTATATTTCAAAAGACGACCCAAATTAGCAAGATTAGAGGTAGATTCGGAAGAAGGGCTGGGGAAGGGTTTGAAATCTATTCGAGAACTCGAAAATTGAAAAATTGATAGAATTTGAGGCTTTTAACATGTTTTTTGGGGGGAGGGGGGACCTTTGTCAATTGTTGGTTCAGGCTCAATAAATTTCATAATTTTGGCAAAAAATTGAACATCTATGCTTCTACGCATTTTAAAAAATTCTATGTTGCTAGAAAATTTATAATTTTCTTTTCTTTGAAGGATTGTCTGGATATACGATCCCGTAAGGATAAATGAATATCACTGATACACAATTAAAATGGAAGCACAAGTAGGAATCCGTGAACAAACGTCACTGAAAAGTAATAATTGCTGAAAAAATTTATAAAAATTGAAGTGAAATTTGCTGAAAATCGTCGAAAATTGAAATCATTCGATTTTTTTATCTTTAGCTTTTTTCCCCTGATTTTTCTTTACTGCAATTATGACTGTGATGTATCAGTGATTTTTCCCTGATTCGGGACGAAAATGTAAGACAGGAGATCTGAAAAGAACCTGAATAGGTGGAAGGTGCATTTTAAAAAACAACTTTCAAATTTTTAGGTGTCCAAGTTGAATTGGACATCAACTAGGAATTTTAATTCTAAAAAAATCGCGTTTTGGCTGAAGCCTGCGGAAGTTTAGAATATCTTGCTACTCTCTCATTTAATCAGTGAAAATCACTGATTAGCAGAGAGTTAGGTACAATATAAAGAAAAATTATTCAAGGTAAAATCACTAAAAAAATCACAAAATTGGTGAAAAAATCCACTGAAAACAGTGGGAAAATTCACTGAAAGCAGTGGAAAAAATTTACTAAAATCAGTGAAAAACTCACTAAAATCAGTGGAAAATTCACTAAAAGTCGATGGAAAATCACTGAAACATCAGTGGAAAAATTCACTAAAAATCATCAATTAAAAACGTCCCCCTCCATTAGTCATGAATTTGTGAAAATTACTGATACACAATCAGGATTGTACAGCAAAGTACCATTTGTGGATCAGTTTTTACGATCGCCCAAAATACCCTGAAATTTTGAGGGAATTTTCCCCCCAACCTCCATTTTTTCGAATTTTTCAGGGGGGGCCCGTTTGTGGATTAAAGCACTTGCAGAGGACTATAATTTTTCAAAAAAAAAATCCTATGGAAAGTCACTTTCCTCTACATCAATATTACGGATTTCATTTTCAAAAAAATTCCGACGGTAAATTTTTTCTAGAACATTTATTTTTCGCATCAAAAATGCCTTTGAAATCATTAATTTTTTTCTGTTTTGTAATGAAAAAAAAACACCAATTAAAGATATGTAATGGGTAATCTCCTTTTTATGTGGCTTGATCCACAAACGGGCACCGATCCACATTTGGTACTTCGCTGTACATAGTACAGATAAAAACCAGTAAAACGATTTTCTGGAAAAATAGTTGAGAATTCTCTTGAAAATCAGTAAAATTTGACAGATTTTTTTTTCACTTAATTTCAGTAATTTTTGTGTTCATCGATGATTTTTCTGAAATAAAAATAAATTACTGATAAACATTCAGAATTGCAACTCAGGAAAAAAACAATAAATGAACTGGTTTTAACTTTTTTAATGATTTCTTTCTGTGCTGCAATTTTGACTTCTGTCAATGATTTTTTTACTGATAAACAGTCTAGATTATTAGCACAGAGGAAAAGTAGTGAAAAATTTTCAGTAAAAAAATCTAAAAGGAAGATTTGAAAAATTTCATTGAAAATCAATAATATGTACTTAGCTGTAAGTAAGTACGTATTTTTTGTTAATTCTACTGATATTTCCTATGCTGCGATTTTATTGTTTATCACTGTCTCATTCCGAATCAGTGAAAAGTCACTGATAAACAGTCAAAATTGCAGGACAGGAAAAATCAGTAAAATTCACTGATTTTCAGTGATTTTTACTGGTTTTTAGTGATTTTTCACTGATTATTCAAAGAATTTCACAGATTTTTCAGTGAATTTCATAAATATCACTGAGTTTTTAGTGAATTTTCGCTGATTTCCAGTGCTTTTCTTTCACTGACCTTTCTTTCAGTGAAAAAATTTGACTGATTTATTACTATGCTGCAATTCTGGCTGTTTTTCAGTGTTTTTTTGATAAATTTCACTGATTCAAAAAGGAGAGAGCACTTCATCAGTAATTTTTCATTGATTCAGAAAGAGACTGATGAACATTTAGAATTACAACTCAAAAAAAAACAACAAAATTGACTGGTTTTGTGTGAATTTTCACAATTTTTTCAGTCAAATTAACTGATTTCCAACTGTGTTGCAATTCTGACTTTTATCAATGATATTTTTTGCCTACTAATGACGAAAATTGGTGTGAGAGACTTCCCAATAAAATTTTAAGCCCCCTCCCCCCCTCAAGGGGCAAGGAGCTAGAGAACCTCAAAATGAAGGTAATCTTCAGGAAAACTCAATTTCTGCCACTTAAGGTACTGTCACTAGCTGAAAACCACGATCACTACCATAAAGAAGTGCGATTTGAGTTTCTATACCTCCTAGAATCATTGATCTCAAAACTGCATACCACTTGTTGCCCTATACTATAAGTACATACAAGAGAGTTGAAAAGTTGCAGATCACGAATTTTTGATTTTTGTCAAATTCAAATCGCTCACTCAAACACCTCAAAATTGAGCCCAAAAACTTTTTTTGAAAAACTAAAATTATTTCTGATGAAATTTTTCAAAAAACTTTCATGTCACTGCTACTTACCAATTTACATTGAATTCGCGTAATTTTCATAAAAATTCAATTTATTTATTCAGTGACTTCAAAGGAATCCAAAAATTTGTTTTCGACATTAAAATAAATTAAAATAAATTTTTTCGAAAATGTTTTATAGCAGTGCAGCCAACTGAAATTCTATTATAATTTTGTAAATCAAAAGGTTCCCTAGCTTCGTATTTCTTTTGGGCTAGAAGGCTCATTATTTTTTGGAATGTTTCCCACTCAAAATTATTACTTAAAACCTCACCAATTTTCATGATAACTCAGAATTTTTTTCGATCCACCCTAATAAACAGTTGGAATCAAAGCACAGGAAAATCTGCAAAGTTGGCTTATTTTCAATGAATTTTCATTGATATTTTCGTATTTCTTTAGAAAAATATTTAACATACCTTTTGAAACTCAAGACAACGCGGTGAAGGGTGGTCCCTCCGTTAGAAATGTTCGTTATTATTAATGTAGGGAGGAATATGTAAAACAGGTATCACACGTTTTATGAAAGTGCTTTTAGAGGGATGAAGATAGGTCATCATAATCGCCAAAAGTTTGCGCAAGTCCCCTAGTCCATGGTTTTAAGAGAGCTAAATGGTGGATTATGAACGACTGGAGAATCACACAAGTGCCCTAAAAATTTAATTTTTTTATAATTAAGATTTAAATTTTATAATCCCGACGAAAAGCTTAGAAAATCAATTGAATCTTTAAATTGAAGTTTGATAAATATTCGATGAATATTCTTAAAATAAATTTTCAGTTCAGGTAGACTCGCGGTTGTGAAAATTAATAAATTTAATAATAGATTTAAAATCTTCACCTCTACAAAACGTGCATGTGTTTTATATTGATAAATCAATAATTAACGCAACAAATTTGAACTTGATAATCAACTCAATGTTAAAAGAAACTGAAAAAAAAAACTGAAATCTACAACGGAATAGGAAGACTCGCTAATTAATAGAATCGAAATAACCGAAGCATAAATCACATCGACGACAAATACTATTATCTTTTCAATGATGCATTAACGCAGGTCGATAGATAAGCCATAAAAAAGGTTTTTTTAAAAAGACTATGCGCAAATAGTTGCACCATTATCTGATATGAAAATGCATGAAAAAATTGATAAAACTTTTACATTCCTAATACACCGAAACAATTTCATTTAATTATTTTCCCGATGATAATCTAAAGTTTAAATAACGTTTTATGGCATTAAACACGTAATTCTTATCTTAATTTGGCTACTTATAAAAAAGGGGCTATATTGAATGAAGAATTTTTGAGAAAAATTTAAATTGTATCATTACAAAGGTTAACGACTGCATTTAAATGTGGGGAATGCCTATCTCTATTTAAACGAAATTTATCGCTCGGATTACTTTGAATTTTTTTAATGAATTTTTTTTCGTCATATTGCAGATTGCCGTTTTACGTTTGATTTTTTGATTTTTGAGTGTACGATTGCATTTGAAGAGGGATATTTGAATCTTTGAATTTGGTGATTTTTTTAATAAAAGGAAAAAAATGATGAAATTTTCAATGTCAACTTATGTAAAAAATGGAAAAATGTTGAAAAAAGTTAGATATCGTCCCTCTAATGCTAAAAGGACGTAACTCCAAAACTTTACTTTTTACAGGAGAGCTGAAAAACTGTTTCACTTAAGATTTTTGAATATTCGTGGAGGAGGTGTTGATTTTATTATTTTTTTTAGTGTTTAGAATGAATTTTCAATAATTTTTTTTCCAAAGTACCGATTTTTAATTTTTTAAATGGAGTTACGACTTTTTATACTTGAACACAAAAAACGTATGGAGTTATGCCAAATTAAAAACGATATTTTGAAAAAAAAAATAATTGGAAATTCATTCTTCAGATTAAAAAAACCTTATTATAATCATCACTTCCTGCACAAAATTCAAATATCATGAGTTGGTAATACAGTTTTTTAGCACTCCAGTAAAAAGTAAAATTTTGGAGTTATGACCAAAAAGTTTCAAAATTTTCAGAATATGGAGTTACGCCAACATCTTTTTTTTTTGAATTTCAAGGATTTGTTTGACTTTTGGGTAGAAATGATGTTATCATCAGATGGAGGACGTCCCAAAGTTGCCATTTCAGCAAAAAAAAAATCAAATTTTGGAGTTACGACCTTTTAGCATTAGAGGGACGATATTAATGTAATTTTTTAATTGGAAATTTAGAAAAATTGTTAGTACTCGAATTTTGCAATTTTTATTTCTGTTTTTTTTTTTTCATTTTCTAAAAATATTTATTAATGACCTGAAAGGAAAAATTTTACGAATTGAAATCTTCCTTTCCCCACCTCTACTTTAACGTCCAGCTAAATTTTATGGAATCGTGTCTCCTTTCAATGAAATGCCTCAAAAGTTACCATCGAACCCGAGTCCATTTGTGGCATCCATTGATTAAAAACGAATTTCGAATTGCGAAGAAAATGATTAAAACTGACTTTTATTGTCTAAAAATCACGATAAATAATCACATTGATTCGTTTACGTACCAAGGTATAATATCATGCGAATGGAAAAAATAAAAAAGTAGAATCCAACAAAGAAAAGTATGATCAAAGGTTATCGTATGTTTTTGTATCGATAAAACAATGTGAAAATCGAACTCTCGAGTACATAACAAATCGAGCCACACGAGCCTACTTTTAGAAATTTCGCAATAATTAAAAACTTCCGTTGAAAACCTCGATCCTCGGTCCCATATTTCACCCCGATAAGGCAATTCATTTGACAAATATGCAGAACAAGAACAGCCATTAATATTGTAATAAGTGGTTACGTATTCGAAAATGCGACAAAAATGTAAAATATACGAGGGAATTTTCTTCGGAAAAGAACAAGAAGTAGAAAAACCTCGTAGAAACGAAACGAGAAGAAAAAAATACTTTTTATAATCGTACCAGGCGAGCAGTGATACACACGCACAGTTTGAGTTTGTTAGTCGCAAAATATGAGTGCCACCCTGTAATATTTCGTGATACCACTGCGGTTATGCATTCACCCTAATAGCCCACATTAAAGCTAAAACAGATAATAATGAGGTCGATAATACCTTGTATCACGAATTACACGTGCGTGAACGATGTTCCAAAAATTTTCATACCTTTTTTTCCTGCTCTTCATGTGCCTGGATTTGCTTTTCATTTTCATCATCGAAAATTAAACTCGATTCGGTGCATCATTAAAGGTATAAACATTTTTGAACTTGGCATATAAGTTGGTAATGGGCTGTTAAAGCTCGCCAATACGTGGAGAAGGGTTTGATATTGGTGCCTACTACCTATATAAGGTACCCTTAATGATTAACACCATTTTCAATTGCAATAAACTATCGATTTCAAATGCCTGATTGCCTGCCATTTCGCACTATGATATATCATAAAAAGGGGGCGTATATTGAGACTATAAGTTTTTATGGGATTACAGTCGAACACATACGGTTGTTGGAGAACCTAACCGAAGCTCGAACCTCGAAGGCGATATATTGCTGGGTTGTGAGTGGTGCTGAGTGGCGACTAGCGAGTGATAATATTTATTATCTCAGTCAGTCGTACCAGTGCAGTCTTATTATGAGTGACCTTTCTCTTATATTTTCGCCTTAAAAATAGAATTTTTCTTTCTCTTCATTTATGATGATAAAAATTTTACGGTAAATAATGAAAATTCGTTTATTAGTTACAAATAAAATGATAAGATAAAAGTCATCTTACCGAATTTTTTTTACAATCTCTCGCTCACCTCGCCAATTTTACCTTATTTTAATCGTTTATGCATTGGTCGAATTGAATGATTTTATATGAAATATATTATTCAAAGAGTTTAATAGTCCAGGCAGATAAGAGAAAAAATGTATCACCCCCCCCCCCCCAAAAAAAATTAAAGCCTGATTTTTTTCGCGTTTTACGTTCGTAATGGTCCACTACACAACATACTAAAATGGACACCCCAACCCTTCGCTACCCCCAGGGGACGGGGTAAACGTTCGCTGAAACCCGGATTTTCGTGAATATCTCCTCAAATAAGCCTCAAAATTGAAAAGTAGTTATGAACAATCTTGTTCTACGCGTAATTTCCTATCGGAAGGGGATTTCTTTTTTCAAAAACACTCACTTCCTTGACCAAAAATTAAAGGTAAAAAACACCTATTTTTCAACAATTTATAGCATTTTTGAGAAAATCGAAACTTTTGGGAATATCTTCTCAAAAAAGCCTCAAAATGGAAAAATGGTTATCAATAATCTTGTTCTACGTGTAATTTCTTATCAGACAGGTTCGTTTTTTTTTCGAAAACACCCGCTTCTTTGCCCAAAAATTAAGGGTGAAAACGCCTATTTTTCCAATATTTACAGTATTTTTGGAAATGATGGAAATACGAAGCTAAAAGTACCCAAAATGAGTATTTTTTATACATGCTGGTAGGGTATTCCAAAAATAGTCACCGCAAAAATTTCAACCCCTACCGTTAATTATAAGGGAGGTTATTGAATACTGCATTTAAAAAATCGAGGTTGTGGAAAGAAAAAGTACTAAGTATAAACGCGATGTTATTGCTGATTATTGGTGAAACGAAACATTTCTTTGCGTCGTAAGGATTCAAAAACGATATTTCAGTCATAGGGGTCAAGGGGTGAGGGGTGAAATTCAAAATTTTGAAAATTTCCATGTTTGGTGTCGAAAATTAGGTTTTTTGGCATGCCAATTACAATTTTGAGATTATGTTTTATGAAAAATCAAAAGGAGCCTCCGAAAGGCATAGGCAAAAGTCATAATTTCAATTTGCATAATTTTAGTTCGTAATTTTTGGTGGCTGGAAGAGGATAATTCAAAATTTTGGTAATTTTTTCGTTCCAATAATTTCTTTAATTTTTTTTTCAACATCTATATTTTTATATGTTGAAATTTAATATTGTAAAAGACAGTAAACAATTTCTTCCAAGTAAAATAAAATGATAAAATGAAATAACACAACACTAAGACCACAACTCCTTCTAATTTTTCATAAAAAACAATCTAAAAATTATAATTGGCATGCCAAAAAACCCAATTTTTGACACCAACATGAAAATTTTTAAAATTTCGAATTTCACCCCTCACCCCTTAACCCCCATGACTGACATGTTGTTTTTGAATACTATAACGACGCAAAGAAATGTTTCGTATCACCAATAATCAGCAATAACATCGCGTTTATATGTAGTACATATGTTACAGACAATGCTGTCAATCTAGTCAATGATATCATTGTCTAGGCAAAGTTGTCAATGGCTAGGCATTTTAGCCAATGTTGTTTACCTGGTGACATTGGCTAGACTATGACAACTTTGACTAGTCTATGATGTCACTGTCTATGACGATTTAGGCAATGATGATAGGCAATGAAATAGAAGTGGGTTGTTACATTGTTACGTATACGTGTGTTATAAAGTGTACCTAATCTGCCTATATTAGCACTGTAATGTGTGATAGCACATACAAAATAATCTTATGGAAAAATTTTGAGAAAATTTAAATTAAAAAAAATTTTAAACTGGAAACAATTCTACTACTAGAAACTTTTCCTAACTACCATGATCTTCAATTTTTTTTTCAACTTCATATTTTTCAAAATTTTGTTCCAACTCAACAATTTTTTTCAATAATTTCAAAATGTTCTCTAAAAATTAAGAAAAATTGACGTTATGTTTTATTTTTTTCAAGTCAATTAGTTAGGGATTACTTGAAAGAAATTTAAAAAAATACGTAATCAAAATATAAAATTGAAAGAATCAAAGTTGAGAAATTTTGAGAAAATTTAAATTAAAAGATATTTACAGTTGGAAATTTTTTTAAGTTGGATATTGAAAAAACTTGAACTTGGAATAAATTTGGATCCAAATCATCGAAATTCCATTTTTAGCAAAAATAATTTGGCAGCCAATACTTCATAAAAACTACGAATTTATTTCTAAAATAACAAAAAAAATTAATGGAAGAGATTTACAAGTACATCTCTGTTTAAAAACTGTGATTAATAACACAAATAAATAGGTATTAGGTATGTAACGTGGTTTTAAAAAGTGACAGTCTTCATTGCCTAAGATAAGGCAGTCATTGATTCAATGCCTAGTCATTGATGTCATTGTCTTGCCTGTTTAGCCATTGACAACTTTGCCTAGACAATGATATCATTGACTAGATTGACAACAGTGTCTGTAACACATACATACTTTTTCTTTCTACAACCTCGATTTTTTAAATGCAGTATTCAATAACCTCCCTTATAATTAACGGTAGGGATTGACATTTTTGCGGTGACTTTTTTTGGAATACCCTACCAGCATGTAGGTATAAAAAAATACTCATTTTGAGTACTTTTAGCTTCGTATTTTCATCATTTTCAAAAATACTGTAAATATTGGAAAAACAGGCGTTTTTCACCCTTAATTTTTGGGCAAAGAAGCGGGTGTTTTCGAGAAAAAAAAACGAACCTGTCTGATAGGAAATTACACGTAGAATATGATTGTTCATAACCATTTTTCCATTTTGAGGCTTTTTTGAGAAGATACATATTCCCAAAAGTTTCGATTTTTTTCAAAAATGCTGTAAATTGTTGAAAAATTGGTGTTTTTTACCTTTAATTTTTGGTCAAGGAAGTGAGTGTTTTTGAAAAAGGAAATCCCCTTCCGATAGGAAATTACGCGTAGAACAAGATTATTCATAACTACTTTTCAATTCTGAGGCTTATTTGAGGAGATATTCACGAAAACCCGGTTTTCAGCGGACGTTTACCCCTCCCCTGGGGATAACGGAGGGTTGTGGGGTGTCCATTTTAGTATGTTGTGGAGTGGACCATTACGAACGTAAAACGCGAAAAAAAAATCAGGCTTTAATTTTTGGGTGGGTCAACTCCTATAATGCCTGGACTATAAAAGAAATCGAGAAAAACTTTTTTTGATTTTCTTGGCGCGGGAAAAATGGTACAAAATGAGGTTCAAAAGCCTGTTTTGAAATTCTCAAGTTTCTAATTTTCAAAGAAGTTCAGAATTTTTTTATCAAAATAAAAGCTTAAGTTATATACTCGTATTTATTCACTTGACTTTTTTAACAAACACGAAAAATATGTATTAATTCGAATGTTTTATTTTTTGAAGGATACGATAGAATAAAAAAAAATTTTTTGAAAACAGGAAATTGAATATTTCAAGTAGAAAGAGCAAAGTGTGGAACATACCTAATTTTTAACTCATCTAGTACATTTCTCACTGGTATGTATATTTTACATTTGCAGAAATGTGGAGTTTCAAAACAAAATGAAATACCTACTTACCTACATTTACCAAAAAGAAAATATTTTGGAACTGTTGGGAATTTTTTTTAAAAACGACTGATTTTTCAAACATTTATTTTAATAATATCGTCTTGAAACATTTTTGACGATACCTTGGTATAGGGCTGTTGAAACTACGTCATCCTTATCGAAAAGTGTGATAAGGAACTGGTGGGAAAAAGAAAAAATCATTCATTTCGTACGTATTTATACGGAATTTTCATAAATTTATCAATTATTGTAAAAAAATGAAGTTTTGTGACAATTGTGAAAATAATAAAATTTGTAGCTAAGAAAAAAAATACTTTGAAAATTCAAAATTTTCCCACCAGTTCAATTGTGACGTATTTTTCAACAGCCCTATAATGTCAAATATCTTTGCCCGAGTTTCACGAAATAAAAATATGTTCGATTTATTCTATTGTTCACATCTCAGAAAATTAATTAATTATTGTGTAGCTATCTTAAGATATTGGAAAAGAGACTTCTAAATCGGTGGAATGGTAGACCCAGATCAAAATTTTCACATTTACCTTCTTTTTCAGGGAGGTTCAAAAAAAAAATGTTTTTCTCATGTTTCAAATTTCTTTTGAAAAAAACGGGAAATATTATTTAAGAAAAGATGTTCGTTAGAGTGATCATAAAATAGGTAGGTAAAACCAATTGAAAATATCGTCTGTACGGATTTTTTTACTGATTCCTCATTTTAAAAAGGTTGACGATTTAAAAAAAAATTCCATAGGTACCCTTGAAAAAGATACGATCAGTAAAAAAAAAATGGTTTAAACGACCTTTCACGTAGGTATGTTGTTACCGAATTTTAATAAAAATTCAATTTATTCATTCAATAGCCTGAAAAACAAGACAATTTTTTTTTTGCTACCAAGAAAGAAATTTTAATGATTTCTTAAAAATTTTTATAGCAGTACTGCCAGCAGAAATTTTATGAAAATTGCATATTTCGTTTCAAAATTGGCAACACTGTCAAACAAATTTTATTTTTAGCGACCGAAAAAATTTTGAGTGAAAAAAATCTTGTATTTAAAAAAATCACTTTGAGTACTTCTACCTTCACGATCAGATTTTTTTGAGCTACACTACCTCGCCAATTCTCGACCTAGTTCCAATGTATGTTTTTTTTTCGAACCATCCAGTATTCATGCTATGATTAATAACCATCGTAATGCAATTTTATTTTAAACAGTTTTTTTTTTTTTTTTTAGATTTTTCAATGAAATTTTTAAAAAATATGAAAATAAAGTCTGTTTTGTGTATATACCTAAAAAGGAAGACAAAAATAAAAATTTACTTACTCAAACAAATCTGGAGAAGGGTAGGGGTAAATCTTTTCATTTTACAGTGATTTCCGTTTCAAAATTTTCAGTATTTTTTCCTGAAAGAATTTTTTAAATTTTCAATGTTTTTAAACTTCGAAGAAGTACGGTTGTGTACAAATTCAAAAATATTATTTTGAAAAAAATTGAGCGAAACGAAACATTTTTGGTTGGATCGGACCAAAAAACGGAACAGGCTTTTTTTACCTCCCTCCCCTCCCCAACGGAAAAATTTCAATTTTAGTCGGAAAATTTGCCGAAATGGTTGTCTTTTGTTTCAGAGAATTGGGAAAATTTTAAAATTCTATTCGAGTCACAATTCGACTCTTAGCTCTCCTCATTCATTGTTCAGAGCTGAATTGAACGGGTGGTGTGAGAGCAGCTTGTCCTCTCTCCATAATCAAAGAAGAAATTGAATTTCTTGTCGAAAAATTCACGATAGTGATAGAAGAATTTTACATTTTGAATCGGAAAAATAAAATAAAATTGCATCTAAATCCAAATAAAGTGGAAAATTTTTTTATGCTTGTGCTAAAATTTTTTTATTTTTAGCCCCCTTCCTCCGATGACAATTTAGGTTCTTCATTTTCATATTATGTAAGAATTCTAGATACTATTTAATTTGAGGCTTTAGAGCAAAGATTTTCAAAAATTATGGGTCATGACCCTTCTCCTCTCCCTCCATAATAGTTGAAGTAAAATATACTGTTCTGTTAATAAATCAAAACCAGATCTATTTTACTTATGCAGTGATACAAAAAAAACAACGAAAAAGAAAAACTCACTTGTTGGTAAAACAATACCACCATAGTACAATAAAATTTTCAAGTCGGAATCAGAAGATCAAACGACATGTATTTTTTCGTAATAATTGAAACACGCGCCCTTTGAACTCGTACAAAAAATAATATTAACAAAGGTTTCAAGTTTTGCAAAATTCAATTAATTGGTAATCTCAATTAAGATAATATATCATGGCATATCATTTATAATCTAACACATTCGTATGCGTAAGTATATAAATTACAAAGTACAATTTCAATATTGCTGTATACTCTACTCATCGTATGTACAATAGTATACCTAATTATTAACATAAAAATACTGGTTATTAGTTGAACATATCTACGTTCACTTAGGGAAATTTTACCTATGCATCTTCAAGAGATATCATAAAAAATAAAGATGACCAATGCAGAATTGAAAGAGAACTAATTATGAAACAGTATAAATTATCGAATGAGATAATTTTTTATATTGAAATAATTCACCGAAACTATTGATAATAATTTTCAAAAATTCATCAAGCGTATAAATGAAATAAATTTTGGAAAAAACTTAAAATTACATATAACCTTATACCTAAAAATTAAACTATTCATAAAATAGAAATGAAAATTTCAGTCAGGAACATTTTGGAAAGAAATATGAAAACAATAAAAATATATCTAGTACGATATACACCTAAACCACGACATAAAAAATTCACAATTAAAACTTGTAGGTAAGTAAGATATCTATATTTGGCTCGAGCTAAAGTATTAAAAATATTCTATGAATTGATAGGAATTTCAAACTGTTAGGAAAAAAATTGTCACAAATTTTTTCTCAGTCACTAAAAAAAATTTATACGGAGAAATTTATCACTTAATTAGCACATATAATTACAGTACGTAGTACATACCTACCTATCACACACGACTTATGTGATATTTACCTACCTACATAAATAAATATAAGTTACAATCTTAATCAATTTAATTGATATCATGGACGTATCAGTATAATTGGTTAAAATAAATTTCAAACATCTTTGTCGGTAAATTATTAAATATATTTACAAAAACCAACAAACTAATTGTTTCTGAGACATTTTTTAAAATAAATTCACGAATTGCAAATCTGAAATTCGAACAATTTTCATTTTCAATTTGAGATTGAGAAAATTTTTATTTTAGAACAATAGACTTAAAATATGAAAAAAAAAAAAAAACGCGAAGAAATTATATAGATAATTCACAAAAAAAATTAAAATGAATAAAAATTGAAAGTTAAGAGCAGAAGACTGGAAATATAAAAAAATAATTATAATAAAACATCATAGAAAATTCACAAAAAAGATTTAAAATGAAGTGACGCGTTTTGTGATAAGGGGGCTTAGGGTGGAAAACAAAATTTTTTAGGAGAGCTAAAAAATTGAAAACGAATGATAAAGTCGAAAAAAATTTTCATCATTTTTTGCTGGTAAGAACCTTTCTCTTCCAGATACGAGTGATTTTTTTGGCTGTAGGTGAGTTGATTCCCAAAGAAATGTTTGTGTAAAAACACAGGGGAATTGATTCCCATTTTTTTTTTTTTGGAGATGTACGAATTGATTCCCCCTTTTTCAAGAGTGAATGTGCGAATTGATTCCCATTTCTTTGGCAGGGGATGTATGAATTGATTCCCACTTTATTTTCCAAAAAAGGAATTTTTCAGGAGAGCGAATTAATATGAACAAAACGTTTTTACGACTTAAAATTAGGTTCAGCAAATGTTGGTTTGTTTCAAAATGTGGATTTGGGGCCTACGGAGCAGATTTCACTTCAGTTCTCAAGAATTGAAATGAAAAATTTTCCCATCTGGGTGCGCTTATGCTTGGGAATTTTTTAATCGCAGTTTTGGAAATAAAATTTTACGAAAAAAACAATGGCGTTATTTATTTTGGATTTAAAAAATCATTTCAACACATTTTTTGTGTTTTTTAAATACAAAGCTCGAAAACTTCGAAGATCTGTGATTTAGAAACATATGGGAAAATTTTTCATTTCAATTCTTGAGAACTGGAGTGAAACCGGCTCTATAGGCCCCAAATCCACATTTTGAAACAAACCAACATTTGCTGAACCTAATTTTAAGTCGTAGAAACGTTTTGTGCATATTAATTCGCTCTTTTGAAAAATTCCTTTGTTGAAGGAGGTTGGGAATCAATTTGTATATACCCCTGAAAAAAAGGGGGAATCAATTCGTAAAAAAAGGAGGAATCAATTCGTACACTACATACCATTGAAAAAAAAGTGGGAATCAATTCGGACATTTTTTTTTTTAAAAAAGGGAATCAATTAGAACCCTTTTTAAAGCTGGGAATCAACTCACTAATTCCCATTTTTTGGTGGAAAAATGATTTTTCATGAAAAATTAGCTAGTTTGATTTTGAACTGATTAACTTGAATCTCGTTTTAATGGTTTTGTTCGTTCTCAGTGGTTAAAAATAATACTTCCATTAGATTATTTGTGAAATTTTACATAAGGCATAAGGACAAGTTGTAATTAGAGAATTATTTGCCAACAAGGATTTAAAAAAAAATAGGTAAGCAATTTTATTAGGGGAGGTTTTCTCAAAATATGGGTTTTGGGTGTCAAACTTTGAAGATGAATTACGATTTCATTTTTCAACCTTAAGAGGTGCGGTTTGAAGCATCGTGTTCAGTGCAAAATTTTCTATCAAAATCTATCAAAAAGTCGAAATTGATTTTTTTCACCCTAGGCTTCCTTATCGCAAAACGCTTCGGTGAAATTTGAACATGATTACATAAGTGGTAAATTTAAATACATGAATTCGCAATAACAAAAGTACCGATTACTGCAGATGTAAATTTAATCTCTTTTACTTTATGTAATGAACATAATATGACCTTGGCACGAATGCTCAACTCGGATTTTTAAATTAATATTATTATTGACGAAAGAAACAAAATTTAATTAAATAATCCTCGTGCATTACCTAACGAAAATTTTGTAAACATTTTTGGATACCTGATAACTTCGTCGACGTAAATTTTATCCACTAATAGAACACGTCTTCGCCCCCGTGAAAAATTATTCCTCGTTAAAAATAGAGTATCCAACAAAACAACGATCTCTACATCGAGAAATACTGAATTTTTTTTCCAAATCAGCCCCTCCAATTCAAGACTTATTCTTTTTAAATATATTGGTTATATTAGTCATGGGCACCTGTACGTAATAATAGGCACAATACGGTAGCGGATCCCAGATGGTGAACAGAGCTTCGTTGCCGCAAATAATTTCGAATAATTTGTAAAAACTGTGGAAACTCGGGTACTCGAAGGTGTTGAACATGGCCTCATTTAACCAATATTTGCCACCGTTGGCTACAATCGGGCCGGATTTATGTCTGCTGAAGTGTTTGCAAGGCTTGCAGACGAGTCTGGATTGAACGCTGGTATAACACAAGTATGGCTTACGAATACCTACTTCGCAGCCTGTCGGTATGATTCCATTATCGGTGATGGTGAAAAAGAAACTCAGATGCCCGACAATCCTACGATTGAATTTCAAGCTGGCGAAAAGCTGCCTGAGCCATTGCTCGATGTCTTCATTTTGAATGGGCACAAGACCTCCGAAATCGTCCACTTTACAGGTAACATTGGCTATGACCTGAGATTCACGGACTGTCGTACAGGTGATGCATTTTTCGCCTTTGAAGTCTTGCATCAGCACCCAAGGATTTTGCTCGTTGATCGGCTGAGGTATTCGGATATGTTTTTTGGACAGAATGTTGATTTTTTGACGATTTTTGCAGCCCGCTGGGCCGACGCTGATCAACGTATGAGGTTCGTTTCGTACCATACCGTATTCGTAGGCTCGTTTCAGATCTGTGTAGCTTTGCAGAGGATAGTAGCTGGGCACAGGTAGATTCTCTGATTGGATTTTACGCATAAGTTCCAGCGTATCGTCGAGGACGAGAACGTCTCGAATGTCGGGGCAGATACATTCGCAGCCCAGAGTTTCAATGTGAGGTTTAGCCAGAGCGTCGTAATATGCTGTGGTCACTTCGCTGACTGGAATATAAAGCGAGACGCTTTCTTCGATGATGATCTTTTTCAACGCTTCGATGTATTCTTCGGCCTGATCTCCGGTCGGTTTCGGAATCGTATAATAGGAAGACACAGCGGTCGAAAATCTGGCCAGACCGAAATTACCATCGATTTCGCAAACAATGATCCGGGCTCCGGTCGAATAGTAATTTCTAGCTACGTGAATGGCTTGAACGCTGCTACCGCCGCTGATCAAAATCGTACGTCTTTTTCTCAAACGCTCGGCAGAAGGTACGAATACGAAAATTAATACGTTTTTTGCGATACTCAAAGGCAGCAAAATCGATTTCCAGAGTAACCACAAGCAAGCCGATACCCATAAAGTGGGCAAAACGAAAAATAATTCTTTGATCGCGACGAATGTAAACAAACTAAATAATTCGAAAATAATACGAATCAAGAAAGCCGGATACCAACCAATTAAAGCTGCCAAATAATCATCGGGTTCTTGCGGAATCGAGCATTGCGACGAATTCGATAATGTTGAAATGCGACGATTTATGAGTCGAAAGCTCGACGATC
This sequence comes from Pseudococcus viburni, assembly GCA_033439095.1. Classification (NCBI taxonomy): domain Eukaryota; kingdom Metazoa; phylum Arthropoda; class Insecta; order Hemiptera; family Pseudococcidae; genus Pseudococcus; species Pseudococcus viburni. The sequence continues at coordinate 565,919 of JAVBJF010000142.1, forward strand.
TGGATCGTTTGAGGGTATGTGGCGGCGATATGGATTGAGGGCTATTTGGTGTCACCGAAGAAGACGAAACGTACCCGCTGGAAGGTTCGGATTTCAGATTAAACTGGACCGGTGATTGGTTGGTGGATCGGTTGATGTTTTTCATCGTTGTTTCCTCCGTATAATCGGACATTTCACAAGTTAAAATTTTCAACCACGGTAACGCGAATTATTCCGATCATTGACGTTTTCAGCACGTTAATAAATTATAGGCATATTCTAAAACACTCTCGTTACTGGCGAGATGTATTATGGAGCAAAGTACGATATTTTAGTCTGTATCGATAACGAAATTCAAGTATGAAAATGGTTAAATCTGCCACGAACGATTTGTCCGAACTTCTAATCAATAGTGAATCTCACGATCGATTTGTTTATCGTACATGTACGTTGTACGTTATTACTTGTGCATTTCATTCTGATTGTACTCATTCGTAATGTATACCCTTCCACAATGCTGCTCTATCTGTATTATCATATTTGAGCCGAATGTACGAGTTTCCTATCACGTGTTCGCTAAAAATTTGAAAACGAAACAACGTATTTTCGTAATTTTGAACTTTATTCGCATCTTCTTGTATTTAACCGACGTGTATTCGAGTTTGACGTAAGCGTTCATTGTATTCGTTATATAATAAAACTCAAAAGTCTACGTAGTCCTAATTCGAATATAATTAGGTAGATAGCAAGAAGGTAGGTACCATAGGTACCTAAGATAAATGTTTACATGTGAGCCTGGATGCTGAAACCACACTTAAAGGTCAAAATTGGTTTTTGAGTTGAAATTGATTCTGGGCTTTTCAGAGGAAGTAAATCAAGGGGGAACCTCAATTCAAAAACCGGTGATTTTTAGCATCCAGGCTCACATATAATATCCGGAAAACTTCCTAGTAGCTCTGGTGCCCGAACATCATCGCTCAGGGTGTTCCGTGAATCGTCTGCCAAACATATTTTTTTGGATATAACCGGGTACAACTGAAAAAAACTTGAGATGAACATGTTGCCTATTTTAAAAATTGAAAGGGCAAATGCTGCTTCTGAAAAAATCACGTCAAAAATTTTTTCAGCCATGGGAATGGAAAGTACTTTGAAAACTGGGCAAATTTTCACTTTATGACTTTTTGCCTATCTTTAAAATTGAAAAGGCTACAAAAGAAATTGTTCAAAAAAAATTCTCAAAAAATTAACTGATCAAGGGGATGGATAGTACGTTGAAAACTAAAGAAATTTTGTTCTGTAGACATTCTGCCTAACGTCGAAAATGAAGGGGCTAAGGGTCATTAAAAATTGAGAAAATTTGAAGTCCATTCATTTTGAGTGACCCGTAGCCCCTTTATTTTCGATGTTAGGCAAAAAATCTACAGAACAAAATTTTTTTAGTTTCTAACGTATTATCCACCCCCTTGATCAGTTAATTTTTTGATAATTTTTTTTGAACAATTTCTTTTGTAGCCCCTTCAATTTTAAAGATAGGCAAAAAGTCATGAAGTGAAATTTTTCTCAGTTTTCAAAGTACTGTCTATTCCCATGGTTGAAAAAATTTGTTGACGAGATTTGTTTAGAAGCAGCATTTGCCCCTTCAATTTTTAAAATAGGCAACATGTTCATCTCAAGTTTTTTTTAGTGCTACCCGGTTATATCCAAAAAAATATCTTTGGCAGACAAATCATGGAACACCCTGTATAGTACCCTAAATGTTAAAATTCAAAAAATGGGCATCTCCCTGCTTTTCAAACATAGAATTATTTATTTTGAAAAAATGTCACATTTATTTCATTTCAGGTAGAAATCCTACGACTCGATTCTCATGAAATAAGTAGGTATACCTGTATTTCAGAGGATTATTTCAAAAATTAGATAGGTATTACATTTAAAAATTTTCTTCGCTCAATTCTTTGATTTTTTTTCTGAAAACTGTTACCTACTCATCCAAAAAATTTTCAGAAAGCAAAACAAGAACCTATAATCCATTGTACCAGTGACGTAGCGAGGGGAGGGGAGAGAGGGGTGAACTACCCACCAGAGCATAATTTTGGATAGTGCCCATGGGCCCTTAATATTGAAATCGTCTGCATAATTCACGGGTGAGCTGTTTTACGCATTTTTTTCTAATTGTTCGAATCTGAATTTCTGGAAAAATATTCGAACTCGCTTCGCTCGAGCAATAATTTTTTCTAAGGCCAACATGTCAACAAAAATCCTAAAAAAAATGCCCTAATATTCGTTTTTTTTGGATTATAGCGTAAGGTGCATATTTTAAAAATGGCTTAAAATGGTCATCAAACTTTCCAAATTTTGGAAAAAATCACAGAGTTGATAGTTTTTGCAATGTTTAAGTTAATTTTGCGATTTTGTCAACTTTAATTACAAAATTTCGTGACTGCAGGTTGTAAATGTCTGGAGAATCGAAATATTTGTGTTTTTTTTACTAAAATTATTTTTTGAAAATTAATAATATTAGAAAGCCAGAAATTCCTGAGTAGATTGCCTGCCTCTCTCCCCCTGCTCCTGAAAATATGTTGAAGTAAAAACCCAAAAACGACTTCGCGAAAAAACCAGTTCCTAACAAACTCCTGTAAATGAAAATCGGCGCCAAATTTCCGGAAGAAAAATTTTACCCATCCATGCTCTTGTTTCAGTGGCGTCGTCAGAATCGAAAATTGGAGGGGACACAAAAAGGGCCGTGTGTTGGACAACTTTTTTTGCTTTTTCAAAGTGGAAAAGAGGGACTGACTTTTTTCACCTGCTAAAAATAGGGAGGGGGTTAAAAGGGAGTCTTTTTCCGCACTTTCGTCTTAGATAGGTCATAGGATTGTAATTTTGTTTATGCCCGAGCGAAGCTTTGAAAAAATTGGATTTTTAATACCCTAAAAAGACATTTTTCCACGTTTTAATTCTTTGAAAATCTCTATCTGATAGAAGTGTAATGTAAATTTATAAATACAACATACATTTTGGGTGGGGGGGGGGGGGCGCAAACGCGGGCCAAAAAAATTCGGGGGGAGGGGGTACCCTTCTTCCCTTGACGACGCCTCTGCCTTGTTTTCAATGTTTTATATGTAATGCGTGCCTTAGTGAATAAAAAATCATATGTAGTGTGTTCAATATTATTTTGAACCAAAGCACCCCCTGAAAAAATTACTCAATACATTTTAGTGGGAGGGAGGGGCGCACTATTTCTTCCTGCGCCACTGCATTGTACTCTCAACGTATTTCTTTGTTATTTTTGCGAAAAAAACGAATCTCGAAGATTCATCTTTCGATTTCTTGGATTTTTTCAAGAAGACATCAAAAACCTAACAAAAAAATTCAAAAGAAATATCTGTAAACAAAAAAAAATCAGGAACAGCCCAAAAAACTAATCCATTTTCAGAAAAAAAAAACAACAAAAAAAGCAAAACTCTAATTTCAAAAAAATGATGGAAAAAAACGAAGACATGTTCAGGAAAACCAAAACAAATCAAATCGTTTTCCGAAATAAAAAGTAAAAACCCAACAATTTTCCCTCAAAAAAAACAAAACCTATTTTGGAACAAATGAAATAATTTTTGACAAAACACTCAAAAACGAACATTTTTGAAAAAAAATGCAATCTTTCTTGGAAAATTTGAATAATTTTCCATAAATAGGCAAAGAAAAATTAAAACCCCAGCAATTTTCAAAAAAGTTGAACACGATGAAAAAACAAAAAAATTAAATTAAAGACTTTTCATAACAATCAAATAATTTTTAGAAAAAAAACACCCAAAAATGAACAATTTTAAAAAATCAAGCCCTTATTTTCTGGAAAAAAATACAAAAAAAATATACAGCCATCTTCAAAAAAAGCAATCATACTCAGAAATTTCTCCCTTCAAAAAAATAACACATTTTCGGGAGAATTCTCTAAATATAAACAAACCATCTTTGGGGGAAAAAAATAACACATTTTCGGGAGAATTCTCTAAATATAAACAAACCATCTTTGGGAAAAACATGAAAAAACAACCCTTTTTCAAAATGAACTGGAAAAACCAGCCAGTTTTAAAAAAACATCTCATAAAAACTAAACCATTAAAAAACGTAAAAAAAAACTAAGTAAAAATTAAAGAAACGAACTATTCCCAATCAAAAAAAAACTATTTTATGATGAAAAAAACAAATCCATTTTTAGAAAAATTGAAAGAATCCGGTATCATTTTTCGGAAAAAAACAACAAAAAAATCATTCTTGGGAAAACCCAAAAAAACCATGTCGCTTTCTGGGGAAAAAACAAAACCCCAATCATTTTTAGGAATCCCTCCCACCTCCGCTTTCAAAAAACAAACGATTTTCAGAAACAAAAAATATTTTTAATAAAATACAAAAAAAGGGAGTTATTTTCAAAAAACAAAGAAGTAATAATTTTAAAGAAAGAAATCAAAAGCTAAACTATACTTTCAAAAAATTTTAACAAGTAATAGTTTTTCGGAAAAAATCCGATTATTATTGTAAGGTCTTAAAATGCCGAATAATTTTTAGGAAAAAAAAGTCGAGTTATTTTTGGGAAAATGCTGAAAAAACCTTCTGCCTAAAAAAATGAAAACCCGAACTACATATGATACTTGGATGAAAAAAACGAATAATTCTTGAAAAAAATCATCGCCACTGAACACCACGTCCAATCTGATATTTAGATCATTTTATCTCTTCCCCTCCTTACTTTTTTTAAAATTACCAAAAAGTTTTCATTTTTTTCTCCCTTTTTTGGGAGAAAATCAAGCTACCCAGTACCCGTGAATATATCTATCCGCGAAAAAAATTCTCTGACAGAGAAGTAGTCCCCGCCCTTCTATGACAGAAACGCAAACGAGTCCATGTTTCGCTGGTGGACCCAATAAAAATGCAAAACTATTTCGATAATAAAAATATTATGATATAATAGTGAAATCCGCCCAAAAAATTAAAAAAATCCAATAATTATCGAATCATTTTTTTAATTTTTTATGTAAGTTGTAATCCTTCAAAAAAATTCTCCAAAAAAGAATTGGCGCAAAAGCTAAAAATGAGAAAATAAATTTAAAAAATGGAAAAAGTGAAGGGCGAACACAGCTCCCAGAGTGAGGTTAGATTACTGAGCTTATGTGAGAGTTGTGTTCGCCCTTCACTTTTTCCATTTTTTAAATTTATTTTCTCATTTTTAGCTTTTGCGCCAATTCTTTTTTGGAGAATTTTTTTGAAGGATTACAACTTACATAAAAAATTAAAAAAATGATTCGATAATTATTGGATTTTTTTAATTTTTTGGGCGGATTTCACTATTATATCATAATATTTTTATTATCGAAATAGTTTTGCATTTTTATTGGGTCCACCAGCGAAACATGGACTCGTTTGCGTTTCTGTCATAGAAGGGCGGGGACTACTTCTCTGTCAGAGAATTTTTTTCGCGGATATCAGTTGTTTTTTCTACGTAGACTCGTATACTGAATTGACCGGTCATTTTAAGATTAATATGGCCGAAATCCGCTTTGATTTCACGATTTTATGACCGTTTTTGCGAATTCAGTGTTATGAGTGATGATAAAAAATTCAAAACTGCCAAATCTCACGCAAATTTAAACCTTTTTCGTCGCGGTTTCGATCTTTCTGCCCCTTATCGAGATCGTTATATTCGCGGTTCATAATTTATGCAAATAAAAGCAAAAAAACTGGAAATCACATTTTCCGGTAATTTTGATGTATGGTAATTCCCAATAATTACAAGCACCAGTGCACCACCTCATAAAGTAGCACCACACCACGAAAACAAAAGGTTACAAAAATGTATCACAAATATCACAACCGTGATCTCTATAAAAAGAATAAAAATCAAAACCGCGGCGAAAAGGGTTACAAATTCTATAAAAGCATACTGGGTTAATTACAAATTCTATAAATGAAGTTCGACTTTTGAAATTTCAAGTAAGTAGAGGATCATTGTGTCAGGGTTGTGCCGAATCACGTTCATTTTGATTCGAATCACGAATCACGAATCATCAACATGATTCGTATAAATCACGAATCACGAATCCTTTACTGAGAAATGATTCGAATCAATGATTCGAATCATTTTCCAAAAAATGATTCGTGATTCGTAATTTTCGAATCATTTTTCGAATCATCTAATTCATTTAAAATTGTTCAGTTTCTCCGATATCTGGACATTTTTTGACTTCTTTTTTTGGATATTTTACTACTACACAATATAAACACACAAAAAACGCCACTTTTGGGCTAAGAAACGACGTTCCATCACACTGTCATGTTTCTGGATTTTTTGCAAAAAAAAAATTTCAATTTTCGAGACTGAAATTTATCCTTTTTTAAAGCAAATTTCTAATTTTCTGACACTTTTTGTGTATTGATACCATGATGGTGAAATATCCAAAAATTTACGCCCAAAAATTTGTAAATTTTAGAGACACAAAGAAAATTTTAAAAAAATGAAATGATTCGAATCGCGAATCACGAATCATCGGAATGATTCGAACGAATCACGAATCACGAATCATTTTCTCTCAAATGATTCGAATCATTTTTCGAATCATAAAATAAGTGATTCGAATCATGATTCGAATCAAAAATGATTCGAATCGGCACAACCCTGCATTGTGTTCTTACAAGCCGTCGTCTGTTAGCATACTTTACTGGGTCCATAGGTATTAAATAAAACGTTCGTGCAATCTGAAATATTTCAGGCTGTATTTTACGATATAGGAATTTACACGTTTACTTGTTTAACCTAGAGATAAAAACACGATAGTAATACGACGATGAATCAGATATTATTTTAATACAAGCAGTCAAAAAATTGTAACGTTTCGATACCATCTACGATGAATCGGATATATCCGAATCGTATTTTGCCACTTGGTCATTAATCAGGTACTAATGCATATCACCGTCTGCAAAAAAATGACAATTAGAAACTGATCATGAGTGAGGTTTACCTCGGAAAAAAAAATAACGTATCAGAATAATTTTCTCTCAAACCATTAAATAAATACCTTTTCGGAATTCGTTAGACCATAAGGACGCATACACTTGGTGTAAAAGGTGTCAGGCGCATTGAACTTTAAATATAATTTGGTGAACTGAACTACGATCTCGTTGATTTATACACTGAGGAATGGATCACTTACAAAAATTAAACAAATTCACAAATTTATTCCTAAGTTGAGATGAATAAGTTTTCAGCACTTGAATGTTTTTTCTTTTCCATAATTCAGTGGTTGTTATCAAAAATGATATAACCAGTGCTGCGATGTCGTACATTTTATCAAGTACATCAGTCAACAAATTAAACTCAGATTCGTATTGGCAGCTGAATCGAAGCTGATGAATATGAATATGAAGTAGTCATGAAGGAATATTTAAATTTAAAATAAAATATTTAAAAAGAACCACAAAAAAAGAATCACAATTCACAATTAAGAATCAACAATGTTTATAATTACTTTTTTCCTTCCATATTCTGGTAACACTGATTTCAACTCGTATCACCAGATATTTAATTATAATTGAATGAAACTTTACTCAACCTTGTACTTGAGCTGCAGAGCTTTTGACCACTTTAATCAAAGTAAAACTAATAGACATGTATACTTCATACATGCCTGAAGTGCCTTTTACTATCCCCAAACATCAAGGATGTATAATTTTTTCATATTTGGGATTTCAAAATTGCCATTTTTGATAATTTCCAAAATTTTCAAAAAGCTCTGGAATGCAAGAAAAAATTTATTTTGACCCCAAACTTTCACCAACATGTGTAGTTTGACCCAAAAAATTGATTTTCGGAGTCAATTTTCAATTTCAAAAATTTTTGGGGCTCAAAAAGGGGGGGTGAAGAGGCAATTTTCAAAATTTCAAAATTTTGGTCCCATCAAATTGTCGGAATCGAAGAGTAAAACCCAAATACAAAATTTCAGACAATTTGATCAGAAGGTCTCTTCTCCAGCCTTGTTGTAATTTTTGTCCAAGTTTAATAAAAACAATCAAATCAGGGGTTCTGGAACTCGGCGAATTCTTTATTTACAACATTCGTTTTTGTTTTATAAGAAAGAGCTAAAAAAGTTAAGAAAAGTTTGTCTAAAAAGTTTTTTAATTTAACAAGTACATTCTGAAAAAAAAGAAATTAAAAACGCGAAAAACGCCTCTATTATCATCAGAGAATATAAGGTTACGCTAGTGCCGACATGACATTCACAGTTTTTGCGTTTAGGGGGCGGGGTGGGATCACTAGCGTGATCCTTGATTTTGAGTTGCTGGCTGTGTGTGTGTTCATGTACATATTTAATGTTAAAGAAGAATTTTTATACTTTAACAAAACTACGCGATTCAAATTGCATACCTTGTTGAAGGTTCTAAAATGTTGAAAATTTACGTATTAGATAGGTAGGTGCTAGATTTTCGTATAATACGCCTACCGGCCTACCTACTTTGGCGTAAGAACTTAAGGCGGAAAATTAGAACTCCTCTCTAAACTGTTTGTCTTTTTTAATTGTACCTACTCGATGATAATCATTCAAAAAAAATCCACGTGCGATTTAATGAAATTGATAAAGAAAATCTGTTGAATCAGGTGAAAGGTTCAAGATAGTAGTAGGTTAGGTAGGTACTTCATTTTTATAATTCGCTAATATATAGGTACTGGTACAGTGGTACTACATATCATTTTATCTTAATCTATCCGAACCTCCTTCACCTCTTCAATTATTAATAACATATTTCTATCAAGTAGGTATCTCTACGTACGCATAAGAACGAGTAATGCCATGATTTTATTTCTCTACAAAATAATATTCATAGTAACCTTTGATCTGTTACTAATAAATAATATCGCTATGGACCTTTTTTATAAAAAAGTTTCGTGTCGAAATCGAAACTGAATTTTGAACAGTAAATGCAACGTAGTGTGCATGATATGAGCATGAGACAGATTAGGACAATAATACTCGTATAGCAAAGGTACAAGGATTTCCCATCAATATTGGTATTACCTCTCTTAAAATAAATAAACATAGGTTACTAATCAAATGAGTTCAAAAAATTACCTGATTATGTGATTACGTTGTAATGAATTTATCTGTCTGTCACGTGAAATTTATCAGTAGATTAGGACTCATGTACGACGGAAAACTGTCTGGTCTTATTAATTTGATTATAGTCCATAAGTCCTAATTTTCAAACAATAATCATAAGAAATTGTAGTAAATTATGTGATTTGATTGTTTTTTAATCGTGATGATACAATGAAAAAACACATTCGAAAACGATTCGATTTAAATATAAACAGAACACAATTAATACTTAGAAATTTGATACTGCATTTTATAAGTTTATAAAATTGATTAAATAGATAGTAATTTCGTAGGTATTTAATTATTCCGGTCAACAGTTTAAATATACCGTTACACCAAATTCCGGATAGCCAAAATCTACTGTTTAATATTTACTTTCTAAATCATAACAAAAAACATATGATCGTTTTCAAGGAAACCACGAAATTTCATTGTCCATCGTTCTATCCACTATTCTGGATAGAGTAGGTTTGCTCGGAATGAATTTCGAAAAATAATTTTATTTTTCTAGATTATTTAATATTTTCATGGGTAAATATTTTATTGTTCAGAATTTCAGATACAAAATATGGAAGCATGATGATCATCAGAATATTTTAGTATTACTATTTCTTCATTAAAGAAACAAACTCAAGTGAAACTGCTATAGAAACAGCTTGAACAAAAAGACATGTTGTACAGCACTCCTATCGAAATTAAATGTAACCATCACTATCCCAGTAAAAAGAAAAAGTAATTAAATTTTAATTTAAGCCCCCTCGCCCTCTCCGGCCTCTTCCCTAGAATTTTGACTTGACTTGAAATTTAATAGTCTTTGACTTGAAGAGCTGAAAAAAATTATCGATTAGTTTTCCCTTTTCCTTTTCCTTTTCCGTTTTCCCTGAATGAACAATCTCATTTGAAGTGTGATTGATTAGGTTAAAAAATAAAAACTTTGAAAAGGTTGGGAACCACTGTCTATAATTTTTTTTTAAATTCAATTATGGATACGGATACGGGTTGCTTTCCGCTTTCCCTTACTATTCCAGCAAAATTATTTAGGTATATTATTTTTTGAATTTTAAATTTTAAACATTTTTTGGAATCGCGGAGTTTTAATTTTTGAAAATTTTGAAGGTCCTATTTCTGAACTTCCCCTTTGAGCCTCAGTGATGTCATTTTTCTGACTATGATTCTTAGAAAGTAGAACATATTTTGATTAAGTAAATTAATAATCCGATTCGCGACCTTGTTAACAGAATTTCTCTGGGGTCAAGAATTCAAGTTTTAGAGTTTAGACATTTTTCATATCAATATATTGTATTGGAAACCCTTGGAATGGTAAAAAATGAAGTTGCGGTTTGCGGAAAATGGGTCGCTTTTCATTTTGACATCAGCTCATGTTTTAAATCGCTTACTCCCTCTGGTGGAAGTGATAAGTAATTTTTTTATATGACAATTTTGAGTAGCCCCAAAAAAAAGTTCAAAATTTCATTTCACCAAACTTGAGCTTCAATTGAATTTATTTCCAATTCCTACTATTCCTTGTTTCAGTTATTTCGCGTATTAGGTCTTATTCAGTGAGATTCTTGTTTTTTTCTATTTAGTATTTACTGTGAAGCGTTTTCAAAAATTGATCCAAACAGTTGGGTTGAGATGGTGTGAAGGGGAACGAGAAGGGGTCAAACCAAAAATTTTTTATTTATGAAAAATGGTCATTATAAGTGGTGTGAAAAACGTTTCCAGATTTTCGTATTTTTAAAATAATGATTGCCTTTTTAAAATTGAAAAAAACTTTTCAAAATTTGTTGAAAGAACGCCTTTTCGAAAAAGGAATAAGTAGTTCTTACTAGTACAAACCGATGTTTGCTGAATAACTACAATTTTACTTTGGGTAGGAGGCGGAGAAAGAGGCAACAAAATAAGCTATCCATTCTGCTGCTCCCCCTTTACCGCGTAAATTAATCAAATGTGTCCCTGTGAAGTGAAATGTGTGCTGTGCTGTGGGTAATCGTTTAGCATTTTCTTCCTCGAAAGTTGGAGAGGTAGGTAGGCAGAAAAATTGTGCCTCGTGCCTAGAGCAAACGATGTACATAACTCAATATTTACCCCTTTCCACCGAGCCTTAAAATCTGACTTTGATCATAAAATTTTTAAAAACAAAAAAAAATAATTTTTTCAAAAATGATTGTATGTACCTATATGTACTATGTAGTAGGTATGAATGTCTTTACCCAAAAATAATATAAGCAGTTTGGCACCCATTTTTCGGGGGTCCTTTAGAAAAAAAATTTCGTGTTTTTTTTCAAAATTCAGAAAAACAAATTATTTTAGTCCACTAAATATCAGCGTAAATTCTTCACGTCTTGTCGTCTTTTCTACTTTATAAAAAAACATGCGCCAAGTAGGTATGCATTTTTCCTCATTTTAAAAGAAAAAGTCATAACAGGTGAACCACTATAGAAGTGCCAAAATTTTGATTTGGAACTTTTGTTGAAAATACATTGCCTATATCTATGTACCTATTTTATAAAACTCCCGTTTTGAGACCTCGAACTCGAAGGGAGAGGAGTTGAGCTGGGAAACTGAAATTTTAACATATTAGACGCAAGACGCAATATCGATGTTTATTTGTGGTATTGTGGTAAAAAAAGTTGAGAAATTTTTTTCGCCGCAGGCCCGTTTTAAGGCTCTTACCAAATCGGACTCTTTTAACTTCTCCGGGTCATTTTATTTGGGCTGTAGGCTGAGGCTGGACAAGGACAACGTAATGTTAATTTAATAGTTAACAACGATCGAAAAAAACAAAACGACTAATTTTTTTAATTTTTCGTTCTGAAAGGGAGAGGGACCTAAAAGGGTTTTGATTTTGAAGAAAACTTCACACATGTATCAGGAGCATCGCACCAACCGGCTTCATCCTTCACCAGTTCACCTAGAAAATTTTGACCCCCTTGCACAATGCGAAGCCCCTGGAGGGCCTGGAGTCCAACTCAACGTAAAAAGGGGCTAAAAGCCTTCTTCTACAGTTCTACTTGGGGGGGCTCCGGGCCTCCACCTCTTCAAAGTTCAAACGGAGTAAACTGACAAAAACAAACTCAGCTCAGACCTCAGACGACGAAGATAGCACTCCTATCGGAATTAAATGTAACAACATTACTCGAAAATATTGCTATCCAGTTACTGGCTACAATACAGGTTTTTTCATTCAGTGATAAAAAAAATTTGTTTACGTTCGTGATTACAGCAAGATAACATGGTATTGGTTTTTGATTAGTCCTTCGAATAAAATTTTGACACATTTTTACATTGTCGAAACCTTTTTAAAGGTTATTCAAGTCAATGCTATCGATATTTTAACAAGCAATTGACCAGTAAAATTATCCGGATTGTTTATTTTTACCCTATCGACCCTAGTAAAATAGTCTAAAAATCAATGATGGTTGCTTTTTGGACAACGCAGGAGTAACCGTATTTTTTTATCGAGTACGTAACCTTACGATAAAGTTGTTTAGTTGTAGTAACTAGTTGTATTTTGTCACATATTGACGCTTTCATTTAGTATTCGTACGTAGATAACTTAACATATTATAACAATGTTCGCTGTAAGAAAGCAATTTAAATATCGATTCTTGCAAGGGATTCAAAGGTATTTGGTAATTTAGATTATAATTTTACGTAAATTATAATAAACACTTGTGTATTTGTATGTTTCTAGCAAGTCAGCGTCGTTGAGTGTGAAACACCTACCAATGAATAGGAATTTTAGCACGGTTTTATCCGTAGCAGCTGGAGTTGGATTATTGGCAGGAACTACGGGCGTTTTGCTGTATCACTATGTGCTTGGTAGGCGATATGTATTCGTTCTGGAGCAAGATATTAATAAATTGCATTTATCATTGGAGAATCTGCGATGCGAATTTGAAGAGTTGAAGTAATTAGTACTTTTTTCTAAATCGATTTTAAAGAATATGAGATAAGATTTGTGTTTGTTTGACGATTCGGTATTGAGATAATTTTTCAGGTAGGTATCATCATTCTACATCTTCCATCTTTCAACTCCAAAGTGATATAGAGGCAGATAAACTGTCAACCTTGGTTCTGTTACCGTAATACCTCACCATGCATTTTAAAATTCAACCACACGTTTCAATTTGATTCGTGAAAAAATCGAGTACTTGTGGAAGATTTGTAAACATCGAATTATGTAGAATTACAGGAATTGAAAAAGATTTCGAATCAGCTATCGTACTAGGAACTACTCGTGACGTCATTATTTCTCACCTGTCTGCTATATTGAAAATAGCCTACTAGAAGAAAAATATCCCGAATAATTGAATTTAGAACAATTATTTGTAAAGAATTTCGTCGATTTGGTTTTCTCGTGGCCTTGATGTAGCAGAATTTAATTTAAAAACGAACTTACGTATTTAAAGTGTCACATCTAAGACCACGTGTTGATAGACAAGCGTACTCGTCTATTTGATCCTAAGTAAGGTAAAATTCTAATTGACAATAGGAAATAATTACGTTATTTTCCACGTAATTTATTTTGTTTACCAACATCTTTCGAATGGCAAAGATCCAAAAATTCACGAGGAATAATTTTTTGTATATCTGTTCGTAACTTCTGCATAGTTCGTATTTTGCCAACTAGTCGACAAAATAGTAACTTTGTTTTGACATATTTACAGGAACTTGAAAGATAAAGATGGAAAAGGCCGGAGGAGCAGACGTGATCTCAAGTTCGCCAGCAGTGCGAGCACTACTAGCTTCACCGATGCTAGTATGTACTCAGCTCTTGAAACGGACGATGAGTTTTGTGATATTTCCAATTCCGAAGACGAAAATACACTAGTGTTTTCGAGGTACGTAGTGTCGATTCGTGTTTCGAGTTTATAAAACCGCGTTATAGAGTAAGTAGAAAAAAAATCGCTAAAAACCATTTTCGTAATTAGTTTTGATAATCTATTCGCATATCCTGGGATGATAGGAGTTTGCGTCAGACACGAATTAGAAAACGGTCTAGGTCGATAACATTTCAGTAAATATGGATAACATGTGTAATAAAAGTGACGTAGCTGTCTGAGATAGCTACGTGAATCCATATCAATGAAGGTAAAATAACGGCTAGCGCTGCAAATACCATTTACCAAGCTTTTTCCCTTTTTTCGTCGTTTTCAATTTTAATTTGGTAAATATCGTGGGTTAAAAATAAAGTTCAAGGAAAATCGAGTATGATTTTGTTACGTTTATAATTAGAATAGACGGTAATATTTGTACACGCGATATTTGGTACTATAACGAGAGTTGTGTGTGACATGTGTTCGCGTGGCCATTGTTGCTGGTATATTTCCTCCGAGCCGTAGGGTTCTGAGGTCGATTTTTCGTTTAATTTTCGGTCGAAATTTGTATATTGAAGATCGAGCTGTACTAAGTACGTTGGTTGATATTTTTTCGCATTTGTTGAGAGTAAATCTCGCTCTAGAGTTTAGCTTATCGCTTACGTAACATTTTATCTCACACGCTAATCATATTCACATTTATGTTTCGGATTTGAGAATTAATAATGAAGGAAATTCGATAATTTTATGTTGAAATGATGGGGAAAATATTAGCTCGATGTTGTTGCAATTCGTGTTATTTAGGAGCGTCCTTAGAGGAAATATTTAATATTTTTGTATGAAAATGTGGCGTTCAAGTACGATATGCTCGATTTATTATGTGTAAATTACCCATATTATCTGTCGAGGAACGAATTTCGATTCGTTATCTTTATTTTGCTCATTTTGCTTCACTTCAATCGAGTAAATGGCATGCTGCTATGTTTTCGTGCGTGATACAACCGAATTTAATCATCTAACTTTTTCTCGATTTAGGATTATAAAATGGAACTGTGACTGACAATGATTAATTTGAAAGAAAAAAATTGAAAGGCAGTAATTACTTCATATAAATAATTAGATCGAAGCACCATTCTGACAAGGAAGTATCCAAACTTGAAGTAAAATTTCGAGTTAAAACAAAAATAAATGGAAAATACTTCATAAAATAACCGCATACCCAAAATTTCAACTGCTGAAGTTTATTTTTCGAATTATGGCAAATTTTTAAAATTTCAAAATTACCTCATCGTCCTGAAAAATATAAAAATTTGATCTAATCAATGAAAAAAGCTGAAATTTGGTATATACCCATTTTCGACCTCCCGAATCGATTGGAAGTGCTTTCGAGACGTTTCGGAGCTTCCAGAAAATTTTGGAAATCTCCAGCACCAAAGAAAAGCCCATAAATGATTGGTGAATTTTCAGATTTTCACCTCGATATGTGTAGGTACGTTGTCGACGTATTTTTGAATATTTTTCAGGAAAATTTTCTGCCGAAAAATAGGGATTTAAACTCGAAGTTACAAATTTTGAAAAATTGTGCTTTAATCGGTCAAATAGATCACCAATATGGATAACTCGTGATTATAGATGCTGAAGTTTATATGAACCATTTTTATGTTTTTTTCTAATGCTGGAAAATTCCAAAATTTTCTGGAGACTCCGAAACGTCTTGAAACCACTTCTTATCGATTCGGAAGGTCAAAAATAAGGTATATACCAAATTTTAGCTTTTTTCGTTGATTGGATCAAATTTTCATTTGTATTTAGCTGGGCGATGAAGTAATTTTGAAATTTCAAAAATTCGCCAAAATTCGAGAAATGAACTTCAGAGCTTGAAATTTTGATTATGGGGTTCTTTTATTATGTGCTTTCGATTTATTTTTGTTTCGGCCGAAAATTTCACTTCGAGTTGGTATACCTCCCTTGTGAGGAAAATTCAAATGAATGAAATATTGATCGAAATGGAAAAATTATCGTACGATATGAGTAAATATTTAATTAAATTACGTCAATAATAACAATTGACAATTTGAAGGAACCAAGTTGATTTTTGTACCATAGACCGTACCTCACTTACGTTAGACAAATTACACGTGCCCGTTGGAAAATCACGAACCTACACTCTTCGAAGTGCACGTGACGTTACATTCAGTACAGAATAAATAATTCGGAAACATCTGCCGAATAATCCCATATTCGTAACGTACATATTGAACAATCTGATTTCTAGCGGATTTTGCCAGTGAATCATCATTGTTAGGAGTGTTTTGCGGATCTCCGGCGATATTTGATACCATGCTGAGTTATACATAGCGAACAAAAGATCTTCGTTCTGTAACAAATGCAAAAGTCGTTCGATATGATCCTTAGAAAATTATTGTAATGTGATTGGTGACCATATCTTGGCACGATTATTAGTTTTTTTTCAAAAATTTAAAAATAGTTACCAAATGACTTAGCGATTCGGTGATATTACAGCAAATGTAAAATTGCAAAAGTACTAATCCGAGGATGGCCATATTCTTGGAAAACACTGCTAAGTCAAAATCACCCAGCTGCGTAAAGAAAAAATTGAAAAATTAAGTAATGTAGAAAAGCTTATTGTAGATATCTCACTTGGTCAGACGTGGATCCTGGCTGCGCTTTTCGAAGGGATATGACATTTTGACATTTTTTATGCCTATTTTGGGGGAGGGGGATTTTCTTAAGTAAAGGTCAGAATATATTTTAATAAAAAAACGAAGTTTGTGCCGTAAAAAATCAAAAATTGATGTGATTTTTTGAAAGAATTTTTCAAAATACCTTACGTACAAAAGTAGGTAAAAATATCGTTTTCGCTTCGCTCGGGTGAAAATTTAAAAAAAAAATTGAAGAGAAAAATGAGAAAATTTCCAAGACGGCCTTTAAACATTTTACCAAATTTTACAGGAATCGCAAAAAACTGCACCGCTCTGAATTTTCAAGTATGTAAAACATTTTTTCTCCACATTAATGAAAAAAAAATTTTCTTGGAAATTCAAGGCGGTAAGTTTTTTTGTGATTCCTGTAAATTTTGATAAAGTGCATTAAGGCCCTTTTGGAAAACTACTCCTCAATTATATTTTGAAATGCAAAAATGATTTTTTCAACATTTTACAAAACATTTTTGAGATTTCGACCATTAGAGGGATTTACCCCTTTCCCCTCTAGATCCGCGCCTGATTCTTCTGTACTTTTTCTTCGAAAGTTGGATGGGCAAGGTGGCACAAAAATTGTCTTTTCACCCGGTAAGCACATGTGCAGTATGCAACATACTCTGAATCTAAGCGGTCATGTTTGCCTAAATTTTAAACTGCAGGAGTAAGTGAAATTATTTTTCTGAAAAAGTTTTCTCTTTTAGATTTTCTTGGCGTTTTCAAATTATTTATAACTCGTTGACATTTCTTAAAAGTGCATTTCACGAAGAAACTTTCGGTACCTATGAAAGTGATAAAATTTTTAATCTTTCAAAAAAATGATCGCATTTTTTTAAATTCTTTGTCGCATTTTGTCTTAACAAATTAGAGGGACAGGGTGTGCCGCAATAAAAAGCAATTTCTTACTTTCAAAATCCCTATTAATAATCACAAATTATGAAGAAAATTTTTTGAAAAAGTTTGACAGTTGTGCCCACTGCCCACTCATTTTTGTTTTCAACCTTGTATTTTTATTGGCTGTGATGTTAGAACTGTACATAAATCACGAAATTGTACAAAAAATTTAAAAAGTGAAAAAATTTTAAAATACTGCTTCTGGCTTTCGGTTGAGCTGTTTTGGGACGAATATATGTGATTGGAGGTTTTCGTCTTTCAACGGGCCTTTTAGTACTGTTTAAAAAAATGCTGTTAAAAATTGTTTCTTTTTTTTAAATAACATAATGTATAATTTTGCAATTTTTGCTCCGAAAGGAGGCAAAAATGAATGCGCGAAAAGTCTAAATATGACAAAAAATATTCCTTCGCCGTTTAAAATGTGTAAATATTTACATTTTAGTCCGAAATTTACAAAATTTAAAAAGAAAAAGAGTTTATTTTACTAAGAATATGAATATGAATCACCAATTTAAAATGAAAATTTTTCATGGAATTAATTTTGCCCCTGTTGCGAGAAATTAGACAAATATATCCACATAGATTCAGTAAATGTTGCAAATTTACTGAATGAAAAGCCTTATTTTTTATTTTTACCCTGAAACATTCGGTATACGAATTTTTGATAAATCGCCATAATTACATGAATTAAAACGTGTAAAATCAATATCAGCCCATCCATGAACCAAAATAAACAAGTATGAACGGTCCACTCGACGTATCTTGTTAAACTATTCGTGTATCTGCAATTTAAAAAAAAAATCAATAAATTAAAAAAAACTATGACATTTTAATTATGTTATGCGGCATTGTGAAGGAAATACAGGATGTTCATAACTGTGGGTATTTGTAATCCAGCACGTAAGCAACCTATCCTGAGTTCAATTTCATATGGTTGCATATTTCTAAGTTGCAGGAGTAAATTAATTTTTTTGCTTGGTTTTTTGATAAAAATTGGCCTGTGCAAGATAGATACCAAAAAGGTAGGGCCAATTTATTTTCGATAACTTACTACAAAACCTCCACCTCGACCATCTGACCGGTGGTTTATCGAAGGTTGGGCAGGAGGGGAGGATAACACAGGCATCATAGCGGGTCGCTTTTTTAGGGCGTTTGTCACTTTTTTCGACTTCAGTCACTTTGGTTACTTTTCACGTCTAAAAGGTCAGTTTGGTTACTTTTTTTCCCTCAAAAGTCACTTTTTCTTCGCACTTCCAGGCAAAAATTCAAATCTTCACGTAAAAATTGCTGTTTTTTAAAATTTTTCAATAAAAAAATTAAAATATTGATATGCTAGTTTGTTTCTTGTTTTGACGAAGGAATTTAATAAATGATATTATTCACGTCTTTACAGTTGATTCATCTTTGAAATGTTTGCAGAAAACTACAAAAAAATACCCCCCTCCCCCCGGTTCAAAAAACTGTAAAAAATCCCCCTCCCCTCCAAAAAAATTGAACTTTTGGTTATTTTTGGTTCCTTTTTGGTCACTTTTTGCTCAAAAAAAGTTACTAAAAGTTACTTTTTTCTTCAAAAATTTCGCTATGATGCTTGCTAACAACTCAATTACATTAATTTTTATTGGAAAATAACACGTTTTTTGGTGAAGTTTTTGTATTTTTTTTTCGGATTATAAAGAGGAAAATTAAGCAATCTACGAATATGATTTTAGTACGTAAAAAGAAGGGAAAAAACGATTGAAAAGTTTTAATTGCCAAATGCCAATATAATTACAATACTAGAAATTTAAAGAAATGTAAGATTGGATGACGATTTTTGCACGATTTCTCTGGGACTACTGAATTAAATTTGTTGAAATTTGGATATTTTTATGTAAAAAATTATTCTTGATAGAATGACAGAGACCATTTTTTGATTTCCCAAAAAAGAAATCTAATGAAAAAATATTTTTTAAATATTGCAAAAAAATGGAAAAAAGGGCTTTGTCAGCCTGTCAGGAATGATTTTTTACATAACAAACATATCCAAATTTCAACAAATTTGATTCAGTGGGTAGTCCCAGAGGAATCTTGCAAAAACCGACATCAAATCTTGCATTTCTTCACATTTTTAGTATTATAAGTACAGGGTGACCGAAAAGTAGTTCCCCAAAAAAAATGCTTAACAAAAATTCCCTAATTAACTTATCCAAAAAATTTCAACTCTGGCAGCATCCTTGGTCCATTACTATTCGAACACAGGCCTCTTCAAAAATTCTCAATCATTTTTGAATTTTTTGTGAAGAATAATTTGATTTTCGCTTACAATGCTATAGCTAAACCTAGTCGAACGAAATTTAAAAATTGCGTGGAATAAAATCTAGGAATTTCTGTGGATAGGTGACGAGTTCCTCAAAATCTTGAATTGAACCCTGTTAATCTGAAAACAGTGCGTTCAATTTTGAAATAAGGAGGATTGCATTTCAGCGCTTCACAAATTGGAGTCAGGTGATTTAATTCAGCATTATTGAATTAATGCTCTGGTTTAAGGGAAAAATTGCGCAATATTGAATTTTTTCGGGTTATAAATTATACAGAGATTAGAAGACGATCTATATTAGTAGAATATGACCAAAAAAAAATTACCTTATCAATAATAATTTTTTACCGAAATTTTGAATTTTTTTGAGGAAGTAATTTTCAGTCACCCTGTATATGTAGGTATTGGCAATTGAAACTTTTCAATCGTTTTTTATTTTCTTCTTTTTACGTGCTTTAATCATATTCATCCATTTTTTTCATCATTTTACCCCTTCATTGCCCCCCCCCCCCTCCAAAAAAGGCAAATTTGAGACGACATTTTTATTTCATCAATATTACTCGCTTATGCAACCAGAAACACGCCTCTTGAAAAAATTAGAAAATGCAGAAGGCACATTGTCCCTTCCAATGCCACAAACCATAATATCTATTCCTTGAAAAATTTCAAATGAAAAATAAAATTGTCTGAAATCGAATCGCAAATTTTTACACCTACAATTCAAGAGATATGCAAACACATTTGATCAGACACCGGATATGTTGTCTACTTCCTGAGTTCAAGAAAATTAGTCGCTTCACAAAACACCCCGCATAAAATAGTTGATTAATTACTTGTATAAATGTTGAAGATATTGTATCATCGATCTGACCTCATCTTTCACCATTTCATCTCGTTGTTTCGACGTTAATTTCGATCGAGACGAATATTCTCGAAATATATTTTGAAACTGAATATTAATCTGATTAATATGAGCTTCCAAATTCGATGTGATATAAGCGATCAGAACCGTCGAACATAGATAACAAAACGACCCCGGTACGGTTAACCAAATATGAAACAAGTTCTTGGCAATGACTCCGAATCCCGAATTCACTCGCCAAAATGTGATCGAGTTCATCAAAAGGAAAAAATTCGGATCATTGGGATCTTCGCGATCGGTCAAGAAGAAGCTAACCATAGGAGCTGCGAAAATACACATCGTAACAGTCAGTAAAAGTTTTAAAATCGGTTTATATTTCTTGGCCATTATGATCCTGGTGGAATCGCTGATGATATCTTGGGCGGCTAAATTTCGTCGAAGTTCGTTGATGAGGAACATTAGCCTGGGTTGGTTTACTCGTGTGATGTATTGAAGAACGTAATATGTCGATACTCCGACCAAATAACATGCGAGTAATATTCGATCTCTGCTGATTTGCGTTCTGTATATAGCATGACTCACGAAACCGATGTAAATAAGCGCATTTATGGCTAATGCGATGATCAAATACGGCTCGTATTTTTTGTATTTTTTATTAGTGATTATTCCAGCGTTGAGGAGATACGCGTCGATGCCCAGGTTGATGTCTAATGAAAACATTTAGCGCGAATCTGCGAAACGAACAAACCGTACGTGTCGAATTATTCGTATGGTACGAGAGTGCATGTACGTTGTGGGTTAAAATATGGAAAATATTTTTACTTTTTGTTTCTTCACATGGAAAAAAATTGTGCTCGAGGCGGATTTACGAATACGTTTACGTTACGACTTGATTCGTAAAGGAGTGATTTTTATATCGAATAGTGTGACTAAAACAGGAATGAATGTTTATTTCAAATCGTGCTCGTATTTTCCTCGTGAGTCGTTCCTGTTGAATAAACAAAGCCTTGAGAAATTATTATTTCATCTAAATTAAGTATTTCGAATTCTCTCGGGATCAATTTCCACTGTGTATATGATGCCTGTAAACATACGACAGTTTTGTTTTTCGCTTTCTAATTGTCGATAATTAAAAGTTGATGGTGGTTTTTGAAATATTGATGATTTTACCAGAATGAGGTTGATTAGGTCGCCGAATGTGATCAACGTAGTTCATTAAAATCGCCCAATAATGAAACTGTTTCAATTTTGAATAGAAATGGAATTTATTAGGGGGTTGTTATTAAATATTTCAATTGTTATTTTGGAAAATAACAATGAAGATAATTATCTGGTAAAAGAATTGAAAAGAAAAGGCTGTTAGAATTAATTAATTTTGTAGGAAATCAACGATGAAAAGAAGAGACTGCTTAAACCCAAAAGTTTATAAAGTAGCAAAAAATAATAAGCCTTATTTTAGAAATTTTAGATACAAAAAATGGAGCATCATATGTATGTTGAATTTTTTTTGTTTTAATGAGAAAAAATTGAAATTATACAATTCAAATTTTTTATAAAAGGTATGGAACGGATATAAGGGATGAATTTGGCCCCAGGCGTGTTTGGGATCCTGAACATCTCAAGTGGTGTATATTGACTAGAAAAAAAATTTCACTAAATTTTGTACCCCTACCCCCTCCCTATCGGAGTTATGGCCATTTTATTGCATTTTTCAAGAATTTTTTATTTCAACGGAAGTGAAGGAATTTTTTTGTTCTTTGGGACAAAGTTACATCTCGTAGCGGTGTATTTATGATAATTTTTTCAACAATTTTGGTGCATTCCTTCACGTTTTTTTGGTTATTTGAAGTTTTAAATCGTAAAAAACATCATAGAAGCGAAGAGCGACCACCCTGGAAAAATTACGAAAAAATACGTTTTTTTATGTAGAATTTTTCTGTGTATTTGGTTTTGGCCATTTCTTCGAACTAAGGGCCGAAAATTGCGAAAAAGCGTACAAAAATGTTGTCATTTTAGTAGATTTTTCAAATTTTGATCATTTTATGCAGAAAGAAATGACTAAATGAAAAAACCAATCCCATATTCGTGTTCAGCAGGTCAAAACACCCCGATAAACACCCTTTTCGCGATTGTTTTGCTTAAAGTTTCAAAATTCACTTTTTTCACTGATTTTTCATGGCGAAAAAAGACACATTTCATTCATGAAAGAATTGTGAAAGGAAATCTATAGGGACATTGAATATTTTCCTACTTGTTTGAGCGAAATTTCTCAAATTTGTGAAAAAAAATCACTTTTGCCGATAATTAAACTCAAATACAAATTTTTCGACTTTTAATAGGAAAATGCAACTTTCCCCCACGTTTTCCCATTACAAAAGCGACATTCTTTAATGTTACTAAAATTTATTCAATTTTTCATGGAAGCAAATTATTCTCCCGTTGGGTTACATTTTACATTCGGCTCTGGTTCATTCTTCATACGAAGAACGAAGTAGACGATTACCATACTTACAATTATTATTTAAATTACCCATAAATTTTAAATGTCGAAGTATGAATTTTTGGATCTCGCTCAACATTTTATGACTTCATTCTATTAATATTTTTTAACCTTTACCATAAGTTATAACAGAAGGCAAATCTGGTAATTTGTTGTTTTGGTGATCGATTTCTCCCATATTGATTTGGAAGTGATGGCCTTTGGTGATTTTTTTTCTAAAAATAGTATTTTTTGAGTAACTAGTTTTTTTGCTTACTTTTCTAGGAAATTATTTCGTGTTTTTGGTTTAATGGATATGTGTTTCTAATTCAGGGGATGAAAAATTAATAAAATCTTCGATATTTCGTTTTCTCGACAAAAATCAAGTTATAGTGTGAAGAGTTTCTTTATAATAATAAGGAGTTTTTTTTCAACTCTGAAAATGGTTTGGCCATTACGTCTTTTCGTTTTAAAGATGGCTTGTTTTTTGAATTTTTGTAGGAAATAGTTCAGTTTTTTCTATGAAGGATTTGGATTTTTTTCCTGAAATTGTGTCGATTTTTTCAGTTTTCTTCCTGGTTTCTTTCTTTTTTCTCTGAACATAAATCACTGGTTTTTTTTTTTTTTTAAATTGAAGAGCTAAATTTTTGGAATTTTTAAAAACAAACCGAAGTTGAAGGAACAAGAAAAATTGAAAAATTTTGACTACCTAAAATCAAATTTTTTCTGTTTCAATTCAATTACAATTTTTTTAATTTTTATCCAATCAAAAACGAAAATTTCCTCCGAAAAAAATGTCGCCACCTTCGAAAAATTTTTAAACTCGAACCTACCTTTTGACTAAAAAATACAATTTTTTCACTATCAAATAAGTAAGCTGTCTTGTTTATCCCCTCCTTAATCAATAACACTGAGATTTTCACTGACATTTTCACTGACATTGGTTTTTTTCTAAAAATTGTTTGAAAAAAATGTTTTGTGTTTTTGTTTTTTTTTTAAGATGACTTGTTCTTATTTTAAAAATTTGAAAATGGTTTATTATTTTGGTTTCTTTCTGACAATGGCTACGTACTTTGTTTTCTGAAAATGGCTCAGTTTTTTTCGATTTTTTCCGCAGAAAGGTTCAGTTTTTTGTTTCTTTCTGAAAATTCGTTAGATTTTGTTATTTTTGAACGTAATTTTTTGTTTTGTTTTTTTCTTGTAAACAGAGTTTTGTATCATTTTTTTCTACCTACTCATAAAAAAATTTCTCTAAAAAAATGTTTTTTAGTTTATTCTAAAAAGTACCCATTTTTTTGTTTCATTTTCTGATAAATTCATATTTTTGATTTTTTAATGACAAAAAAACAAAGTAAAGCATCTCCATTTTTTTGACACTTGTCTACTAAAAGAATGTGTTTTGAATGATTTGTTTTTTTCTCTCTCTAAAAATGGCATGGCTCTTTTTTTTGTGGAAACTATTTTCAAAAAACAAAAAAACAGACAAATACGTAAATATTGAGCTAAGAAAAATCAAAAAATGCAATGATTTTTAAAAAAAATCTTCCTAAATACAGAAATTTTTCTTGAAAATTGAAACGTATAATTCCACCTTACAGTTAGAGAATCAAGGGCGAAATTTTTTCAAAAGGCTGTGTTTGAAACATCCTGATTTTTTATCTCCAATTTTAAATTTTAAATTCTACTGCTTTTTTCCCACTTACATACATTTACCTACGACATCGACGCCAATCTGCCTGAAAATAATTTCAAAAACGACAGATATCTTCCATTAATTATTTTCTCTTGGTAATTGAGCATAGGTATATCGATAATGTCCTATTTATAGCTTCGAACCATATGTTTTTTTGAAAAAAAAAGTTCAAGGCAAAAATCGGTTCTGAACGTTTTAGTCGTTCGAAATTGTGTTTTAATTTTAATTTCGTCAATTAAAATTGAAATGGAGTCGTATTATTTGTTTAGGTGTTACGATGATATGTCGTCGTCGTGTTTGCTTTCAATTTTTCTTTTTGGGTTTTATTTCGATATAGGTATTCTATTCTCAAATCGTGAAGTGCATATATTAAAACTACTTACAATAATCTTATCACTTCGATTGATCAATGACTAATGACTTAATTTCTCATAATTGCCAAACAATGTTGTACTCGTCGTTCTTGCACCGATTTTCCTACAATTATATGCTTATTTGTTCGAACTAAATATTTTCGTTTATCATAATTTATCTGAGAAATTGCTCCCCTCCATTTACCAAAGCTCTTCCGGTAATTTAGGCGATAAAGAAAGTACACATAATTATTGGTTTCGAGTATTTTTACACGGTTAGTTGATACGTTAAGTGTAAGTACCAAGTAGGGTTTTTTGCCTTCGTATTTCGTTATCGACGAATAGTCAAAATTAGTTAACGAGTTTGCATCGTCGTTTATATTTTTATGTGTGGTCAAGATTTGTTTCCGTCGGTCGAGTCAATCGCAGTTTAAAATTTTTGGTAAGTTGGAATTTTTTCAAACGAATAGAATCCTATATCCATTCAGGATCTATGGCGTTAGATTTTTCAATGACGTTACTTTTTTTTAAAACTTCGTTATCAGGTGTTTGAGGTTTGTCGTAACAGCGTACATTGTTTAGTTAAGTAATGTGCAGTTGTGGTGTGTGCTGTGGTAAAATTTTTTCGTTTGGTGTTCAGGTAACATTCTTTGAAACGTTTTTTTTCGTATGGTTTGTACGCTGAGATCATTTTGAAACGAAAAATTGGTAAGGTTTGATTTTCAATTTGCAGTTTTAATGTTTTTATCGAATTTTATTAAGGGATAGATTAATTCGTGAGTTGATATTTCTCAATTTGATGCAATAAAACGCAGAGTCGAGTTGTTAATAAAATTTGTTGAAATCAAGCTATTAATATTTCTAGATTCCTTTGATATAATGTCAGTGAACTTCAAGTAGTGATTTTTTTATCGTATGTGAAAGCTGCACCGTTAAGATGGCTTTATAAATCTATTTAGAATTTGAATTGAAGAGATAATGAAATACTAAGTGTTTAATTTGTTCGTTGAATAAGTTTATAAAATGTGATAAGGATAAGTTGATGTTTTAATGGTTTGGGTATGATTTCGTTATCGAGATTCGAGTTTTTGATTTTTTCTTTGGTACGAAGTACATATTTTTTCCTATTCGTGCGAAGTGAAAATAACTTGCAAGAAATCGAAATGAAAATTATAGCGAAATCATTCCGGGAATATTTTCGATAAATCGGTATTCTGTTTAAAAATTATACACATTCGTAGAAAATAAGGCATATCGATTACATTTTTTGAATCGCGTACATAAATAGGATTGATTTTCCTGCTAGGATTTTATGAAAAGTACAGATAAGTAGGTATTTTGCGTGCTTGTTCGTTATCGAATTTCAGTTTATCGAGTAACGAGTGTACCTAACCAAGAACATGCAACGTCATGAGTCATGACTTTTCAAAAATTCAAAATATTGCTTACATTCCGTCTCGATACGGATTCGTGTGAAAATTGATACCAGCTGCGAATAAAAATACATTCGAAAAAAATTGAAATTTGTAATCGTGGCGTGGCTTATCGCTCAATATTAAAAGATCAGCTATCGTTTCATCTTCTCCCCCCCCCCACAAAAAAAACAACCATGATATTTCCACGTCAGGAAAAGTTCATAAAAATCATCAATCTTTGAGTACGCTATCTAATCGTAAGAACTCTTGTGTCGTAGTGTCGTATTATTTATCGCAGGTTTCTTTAAGGAAATGTGATGTGTACTTTGATGTTTCATAAACCATGCATGTAGTAAATATTTGCATGGTAGTTATTTTGTATTTTTTTCTACAATCTACGTCGAGCTCAATTTTGATAATAAAATGAGGAAGTTTGGATTATAGAGTTCAATGTTTGTCGTATTCTAGCTTTTGTATTTATAGTTATTTTGGCAAATTGCTCCGAAGAATGAAAAAATATTGTCGAAAAATTTGGTATCAGAAAAGTAATGATCGGTTTGTCTGAAGGTGTTTTCATGCTTGAGAAGTAAAACCTTGAAAAAAATATTTAATGGAGGTTGTGAATTTGATTTTAAAGTTGCTACAAAATTGATGGCTGTAGGTGAGTTGATTCCCAACGAAATATTCAAGTGAAAAGATGGACGAATTGATTTCCATTTTTTTTCAGGGTATGTACGAATTGATTCCCGTTTTTTTCGGGGTATGTTCGAGTTGATTCCTACTTTTTCTCAAAAATTTCTTTCTACTCTGAATTTTTGACTAAAAATTTTTTCAAAGAAATTGTTTTTTTTTTCAAATTTTGACTTCAATTTTTTTGAATTATTTTCAACTCTTAATTTTTTTCTCAATCATTTTCAACACCAAAATTTTCTTAGATTTTATCATGTTTATTCGTTCCTGAATTTCTTCTCAAAATTGTCTTCAATCTTGAATTTTTTTTGAATTTTTTTCCTACTGCAAAATTTTTTTCTTCAAGTTTATATGTATTTTTTTCAAACTCCCAATGCTTTTTTCTAAATTTTTTTCAACTCAAAATTATTTCAATGGAATTTAAAAACAGTTTTTTAAAATTCAAGGTTGGTCCCTAAAGATTTCGAAAAAGTTTTAAACTGGTTAAAAATATCAAGTCGAAGAAAAAGAAAAAATAAGAAATGGAAAGAAATCCAAGAATGTTGTGGTTGAAAAAAAATTGGTTTTGAAATTGCAAAATGTTTTGAGAAAAAAACTGAAGTTGAAACAAATTTTAACTTTTTGAGAAACAATTTTAAAATTGAAATAAATAATTTTGAAAAAGTGTAATAAGGTAAAACAATTCTGAGAAAATTTCAGGTTGAAAAAAATTGAACAAAATATGCTTGAAGGATTGAAAAAAATTGGAAAAATTTGCAGTTACTGGAATCAACTCGTACATAGCCCGAAAAAAATGAGAATAAATTCACAAATTTTTAAATTTGGAGGATCAACTCAACAACTCCCAATTCGGTAAAATTTTTAACAAGTTTAAAGTTTATTCAGGTACGACGGTTGAAAAATTTTGAGTAAAATTTTTGTGGCACAGGAATTAAATTATGATAATAATAATTTTTAGCTGCTCTTAAATTGTTTTGACTGAAATTAATTTTTGAATCAAATTGGAAGAAAAAATTCAAATTCTGTTTTTCAGATGAAAACCCTACGTAGACCACCGAAAAAAAACCACCTCGTGCCAAAAACGGCACTACAATGCGGTGCTAAAGTTCATTTCTCGAATTTCGGCGCATTTTTGAAATTTTAAAATCACCCCATCATCGCCCTGCAAAATATGAAAATTTGATCTATGGTCAACAAAAAAACCTGAAATTTAGTATGTACCCTATTTTTGACCTCCCAAATCGATTGGAAGTAGTTTCAAGACGTTTTGGAGCCTCCAGAAAATTTTGAAATTTTCCAGTAGTGCGAAGAAAAATCCATAAAAATGGTTCATATGAATTTTAGGACCTATAATCGGGGATCACCCATATTGGTGACCTATTTGATCAATTAAAGCACAATTTTTCGAAAATTTCATTCATTTTAAAAATTCACTACGAATATTTACGTATCAGTACCTACCTACCTATGTATTTGTACGAATGGAAATCTATGCATTTTTTGATTTATCGAGTTGAGTTAAGATTTCAGAAAATGGTTTAATGAGGAGGATTTTTTTTTTGCTGAATGGGTCGACTACTTCGAAAGAATTCAACTTCAGCGAGAAGAATATACAGTATGTTTCAATACATAACATACCTAGTTTGTACATTATAAGGTGTAAAAATGTTCGCTCTCTGAGTAAGCGAAAAAAATCATTTTTATCAAAATGATACTTAACTGGACTGTTCGACGCTGCAATACAAATAATTATAATTTTACGACGTATACATTTATGAAGGTTGTGATATTAAATGTGTTTTTTATTGACATCAGAGTAATTATAATGAAGTAGGTGCATACCTAGATTACCTACTTATTGCTTGTGCCCTGTTTTTCTTTTTCGAAATTGCAATTATTGTACTTATTGATTGGTATTTGATGTGCACATGAACCGTTCATTCATACTTACCCCATTGCCTTTAAAACACCTCAAAATGATATTGCATCATTACATCGTATGATTTTCCTTATTCTTTTTTTCCAAAGTTGAACGTCAACGTGCAGGCTTAGGAACCTATATGGCATACCTAAACTTAAAATCCGACGAGTATATTCTTACTGCTTCAGGTTGTCGTCGTTTTTACTGTATTTCTAAAGATTTCGTGGTATTTTTACCTGCTTTCTCCTGGCATGATCCTTCGTCCTTTATCCTCTGGTCCCGTTCCCTTCGCGAATCCGCGTTTCTTTTGTTCTCACCCTAGCTAGATGTAATCTCTGAACCAGATTTTTTCATATATTTTACCTACGTGCAAGTTAATATCGAAATCGACTATGTTTCAACGTCTTTTGACAGTATTGCCAACTCTCGAAATCAAAAATTCTTTGCATTGCAAATTATGTGGTTAGATACTTACCGTATTATTTATACTTACATTACCTATTTGTAGTGATCGAAAAATCAAACAAAATTTGAGATCGATCTGATCAAGATCGAAATGGAGTGAGATCAATCTGATCAAGATCAAAAAGATCAAAAAGATCAAAATTTTCCCCATATTACCTTGCAGGTAGAAAAAATAAAATTATAAAAAAAAGTCAACGTTTATTTTTTTAAAAGAAACAACTGACAATTCTTAGGTTTTTTGTTGGATTTGGAGTTGTAATTTGTTGTAATTTTTATTTGGAACTTCAAATGAAAGGTCAAGAAAATCCAACTTCAAGCCCTTCAAACATAAATTTTCATTTTGCAGTTTTTTGATCTTTTCGATTTCGATCTCATTTTTCGAGATCGATCTATCGATCTGGGGAGTGAGATCGATCTGATCAAGATCGAAATAAATTTTTTCGATCACTACCTATTTGGTTATGATTTTTTTAAATTTCATGAATTTTATTGATTTTTTTCTCAAAATAATTGAAAACCGTTTTCATTTTCCTCCAAAATTGACAGTCGATATGAGTTTTTCTGAAAAAAGTTTGAACCCTCTGTAAAGCATACCTTGAGTTCTATCATTAATTCATTATCAAGAATTCGACACAAGTTTTTTACATCTTTGTTACAAATTTTTTTTTTACTTCGGTGAAAAGAGCCATTTACGCTGTCACCTTCTTTAAAACTACAATCAATTTGAATTTTCGCCACAAGACAATATTTTTACGACCTCAGAGGTTTGTTTCTCGAATAATAAAAAATTTGGGGAACATGGAGGGGAAGAGGGTTGACAAAGCTGGAGTTTTCATAGCTCGAACACTTTTCATGTACTTACTCTAGATTATGGTTTTTAATCTTCATTCAATTATTCTCAACAATTTTGTGTATCAAAAAAAAAATCTGAAAACTCATTATGCCAGATGATGTCTAATTTTTCAGTGACAATTTTGATGTGCAATTTTATAGAAATTTTTTGACTCTCCCTCCTCTTCTCCCCAGGTATAACATTATCCATGTTAACATCTATTCAGCTCATTATCTGAATAAATTCCAAATATTTTAGGAGTTAAGAGATTTTTTAATAATTTTTCATTAAATTAGAAAATCAGGTAAAAAGTTATCAAGCCTTCGATGAAATTTTCCCCAAGTTTTGAGAATTTTGGGGATTTTTTACGTAAAGAACCTGCAAAATTTTCAAAATTGAGAATTTTTTGAAAAATCGATTCGGTAATGCTGCTTAGACTTTTCTATATCTAAATATGTAAGGCCAATTGGGGTAATTGTAAATTTTTCGGAAAATTGAACCGATTTTGTGATATTCTTTTTCGTTTTACTCTGTGAGTAAGAAAGCAAAGTGATTGAAATTTTTACCATGTATCAATGAATGTATAAGGAGTAATATGGCGGTTTGTTTTCATCGATTCGATTATTCATTCCGAAATTATGGACGTCGTTTACAATTGGACAAGAATATTTACATTTACCCCACAGTGGTGGGGTAAATGTAAATGCATACATTGTGCCTCATAAAAAACGTATCCCTCGGGTTTTTTTGCATAATTTGGAAAAAAATTATAGAGATTAAATATTTAAACGCGTGGAAAAACTAACTTGTAAAAAAAAAATCAAAAAAAATCAAAACCAAAAAAAGTGATATTTTGTGTTTAAATTTGTGAATCCCATTTAAATAACAAGTATTTACAGCACGACTTGTTTACAATTACCCCATGTTTACAATTACCCCAAATGACCTTACTTGATGATCTGTTCATTGAACTCTCAACTATACTCAGTTGGATATCTAAAACAATGATCATTTTTTTTCTTTCTTCTTAGTTTGTAAATTTCTCAGTATGGAAAATACAAGTGTGAAAAATTATTCACGTATTTATTCATTCGAAATAGTTTACCGAGTATTTAGAAATTAAAAACGAAACGTAATATGAGATTATTACTCATATAAATGGTAGCAAATACCTACCTACGTATCTTATCTATCTTCAAGTTAATTTTTGTAATCGAATCAGTCTTCTCGTGCATATTCGCGTGCTGACGATACAAATAAAACTTCGGTAATTACTCTCGGTACGTAATGATGAGAATCAAATATAAATTGATTGATTTGTTTACACACTATTAATTACTCAGCTACTGGTTCATGTTGCGAGTATGCCCATAATATTGTCTTTGTGATTGCATTATTCTATGTATTCGTATTCATCATCGGTTTATATTACCCGTGCGAGGAAAATGATGAAATTTAAAAATTACGATTCGTTTATGAGAAGTATATAGCTACTGTGCATATTCCAAGTATTTACGTACTCACTGTATAGTACGATGATATGACATTGATGTTACGAAAATTAAACCCATTGGTTAATTTTTTCGTCAACTACGTTCATGTTCGTAGCTACTTATCTGCGTATCAATAGAGGCAATATAACCCCCGCAGAGTCCTTATTTTTATCTAACTCGACATTGATAAATTTCCATGGCTCGTAGGCTGTTCAAATTGATTTTTGCGTATCTGCGAGGCGTCTATTGGGTACGAAAATTTTGAAAACTCGAAAAAAGTGTAAATTTTCTAATGAGTCTGAAAGTACGAAAAAATTCGAAAAAATACGAATTTTGGCTAAAAATTGGAATGTTAAAAAATACTTTGAAATTTTAACTTTTAATTACCTTTCTTCTCAAAAATTTTCGTCCTCCCTTCGCTCAGGCTCAATCTCTTTGTTGGAACAATGACTATAATCGGTCAGAATTTTCAAAGTTGTTTTTCACGTAGTTCTATCACTTTTCCTTCAGTGGCGTACCCATGGGGTGGGGGGAGTAGCACTCGCTCCCGTTGAGGTCGAAAATGCCTTGTTAAAAGCTCAATAAACGATAATTTTTTGCATTCCCCAAGTGATTTTTTTGAAACAATTTTTGTCCTCCATTCGCTTGGGCAATAAATATGCCTTCTCTTATGAAAATAACTTAGGCCTGTAGATAAATTTTTAAAAAGTTTAACGTTTTTGTGTAACGTAACGTAATGTTTCTTTGGTCAAATTTTACCTACCACTGCCATAATGACATTTTGTTAGACTTGAAAAAACGAAAAAATTTGGATGATCGCTGACATAATGGACATTCTGTTAGACATGACCAAAAAAATTGAAATTTTCATTACCTTTCACCTTTCAACAATTTGTCGTACTTGTTTTTCAGAAATTTTGAAAATTAGAGTAGAAAAAAATCATAAATTTCTCATATTTTATTCAGAGTGTCTGAGATACATTTTATCAAAAAAATATATATACAGGGTCAAGTGTTTAAATTTAAAATTATTATTGGCAACACTGTTTTTCTAAATTGTAATATAATGTAAAAATGTCCAAGATATATTCTATTCAAAAAAAAGGAGTATCTATGTTTTGAAAAAAATGTAACATTTTAAAAAATAAGACAAAAAATGGAAAAGGTACCTAATGTAAAATGTTGAAAAATAAGAAAAAAATTGAAAGAAAAGTATTCAAGGGCATTGACATTTTAATAAACAATTATGAAAATTCGTCTCTTTACAGTTTACACACAAATAAGAAACATTGCCTCGTCTCTAAAATAAGTATATTTGAACATAGTTGTTAATCTAGAGAAAAAAGTGCGTTAATTTTTTTTGTAAAAATTGTGCTATTTTTCGATTCTTTTCCATTTGAGCTTCATCTTTTTCAGTTTTTCGAAAAGGCTACTGTAGGTAGCTTTGGTAGGTAGGCATCTACTTACATGTCTTGCCCCCTCCATGGAAAAATCCTGGGTGCCCCTTTATCCCCCCCCCCCCCCACACACACACACATATTTGATTACATATTTAAATAGCTGGTGAGAAAAACTGAAAAATTTGCAGGATCTTGCATGGAATTTATAGATTTGAAGCACGTGATTTTTCAAAAGGGTGGGAAGGGATGGAGGTATGCAAAAAATTATGAAAAATTGAGAAATTTCAGTAGTGTTGGACGATTATTATTCAATTAGACGTGAAAAATGATCGAAGTGCGATTATTTTTTCAGCGACATCGAATCATTGATTAATCGATTATTCAGCACAAATTATTGCATAATCGATTGTTTTCTACGAATGTTTTGAAGAATATTTAGAAAAATATTGGGGCTTTGGCCTAAAAAATGCATGTTTTAGGCTACTATTTTATATTTTTTTCAAATTCTTCAAAATGTGAAGTTCCTTAACAAATTTTTTACAATTTTTCACGAACATCAAAATTCCCTTATCTTTAGGGCATTTTTCTTAATTTTGAGGAATTCGTTGAGGATTACATTTTGAA